>CM046877.1:532875271-534119296 GCA_025667525.1 Glebionis coronaria
CTGTGACGCTCAAATCCATCGCAATGCCTAGGGTTTTCATACTGCGATCGATATTGCGACCAATATTGTGATAGAACTTCTTTTGTGATATTGCGACAGTTATAGTTGGGTATTACAATAGATTCTTCGTTGTGATATTGCGACAGATAGTTGGTTATTGCGATAGGTTCTTCGTTGTGATATTACGACAGATAGTTGGGTATTTCGATAGCTTTGATATTGCGATAGACTTGTCATTGCGATAGACTTGTCATTGCAAAGACTTTGACATTGCGATAGCTTTGATATTGCGATAGACTTGTCATTGCGATAGACTTGTCATTGCGACGACTTTGACATTGCGATAGCTTTGACATTGCGACAAGTTTGACATTTGACATTGCGATAGAATCTTTATGGGCATTGCGACAGAGTTACTTGTGTGCGTTGCGATAGAATCTTTGAGACATTCCGAAATCTTCACAACTATTCTGAGATTTTTTCAAAAAAAAATCGTGAGTTTTTTTGGTCTTAGAATTTTTTTGGTTTATCGAGAACATATTTTAGGAGATTTCAACACCATTTCTTGACTTCTACACACGACAACAAACACAATTACTTTCTTTCATTGATCGATCGATAAGTAATCCTTACTTTCATTTGTCATCGAACTTCAATGGATTGGTTGAATTCGACATCTCAAGAGGGACAATTGTAGAAGATGCAAGAAGAAGCAAGAAAAAGATGTCAAGTGTTATTTAGACAACTTGAATGTCATCTCTACGAGTTTACAAAGCTCATGTATGGACCATAGTTTGTGGCAGTCTTTGGTCAAGCGGCTTCTTTCTTCATCGGTGATATGATGATAAACTTGGATATTCTTGAGTAGAAACTTGACAAAGAAGACTTTAACCACACTAAATCCGTATCTGCACTTCAAGTTCTTTTGAAACAATTATCGATTTTTCTTCAATTCGATGTTGCCAAGAAAGAAAATTCAGGGCTCTACAAGTCATTCCTTGAATACATGAATACCGAGATTCAAGACTTCCGTTGTAACACCCCACTTTGATAAGTGGACCGTTACGCGTAATTATGGCGTGTCATCAAAGCATGCAAGGTAATATGTACTAAAACATACATGACCATAGGGAAGACCGGAATCAAACATCGGTTCCCAAACATAAGCCCAAAACATAAATAAAGTAAATGAACTAGGAGGACAAGACAAGTGTCCAACAAGCATAATTATGAAGGCAAAAAGGAGAAGGAGTCTAAGGCAGCTTCCATCCTATGCACGCCCTACATAAGCTCAAGTATGTCCTTGGGTACCTACCGTTTTGGGACATGGAAAGGAAAGTAATGGCTGAGCAATACGCTCAGTGAATGGATATATGACATAGTATGAATGGCTGAAACATAAAGAGGATTAATAGCAGCGGAAATTTATAAGTCCTGGAAAACCTGGAACGTGTTCATAAAACTGGTTTTATAGTTTGAAAAGACTTATGTTTTATATGAAAACCGTATTAAATTAGCCAATAACCTATATAGGTCATAAGGTTCTACCGTGCATGAATACTTGGAGGGGAGACCTTGTCATGTAATTAGAGGGGTTGCCTCTAATTAAATAGGCTGGTTAGGAGGGATCAACTCCTAGTGAAGGATGCAAGGCACACATCACATTCACTCTGATAATACTGGTAAACATGTAACTAGGATGCACCCATACGCCCTACATGATAATATAATATAATGGCCAAAACTGTAAAGGGACCGCCACGAGCAATCACTTCGCCATGGGAAAGTCATAACACTGGTGCCTCCAGTGTTATGGTTATGGTACCTCCATAACTAGGTGACACTGGTCATGCATGTATATGGATTAGACCCTTAACTAACATAAGTATCATACATATAAAACAAATACAGGGAAAATAGTTGGCTGCAAACGGGGAATCCTAATAAGGAAAGAAATGTCCATACTGAAGGACGGGAAATCGGTACCCCTATGTCTAGTGAACGGAAAAGATGAACGAATGCAAGTCCTACTCCGATCTCACTAATGCTACATAAATATGATATGTGTATAAGTATTTTGTTTACTGAGTACGTAACTGATTATATCATGTCTTAGCTTGTTTTATATGTTCTTGTCTTGTTCTACTGATTTTAAGGTTATGCTGTGTTTATCATGTATTCTATGTATTTTGTTTAAGTATTACTTGTATTACCATACTTGTTGTGTAACAATAAGTAAATTTCTAAAAATAGCAAGTTTCCTAAAATAGAAAGTTTCAAAAAATAGAAAGTTTTCAAAAATAGATTAACTTCTTAAAATAAACCAGTTTCTAAAAATAGAAAGTTTCCAAAAATAGTAAGTTTCCTAAATTAGAAAGTTTCCATATTTAGGTATAAGCTGGATTAATAAGCTAATAATATAAGATTAAGTTTACTGGTTAAATAACATAAGTCATATGATTCTAGTATAGTTTATTAATAATATCATATTAATTAAATAAACTATAGGTTATATGATTTAATTAAATATAAGCATGATTTAATTAAATTAAAGTGCATAAAATACTTAGGTTAAAACATGTATTAATATTATATTAATTACAACCTAAGTCATGTTTATTAATTAATTATATTTCATGTCTTAATAATTAATTAATACTATAGTCTAAATTAAATAAATAAATACTTAGGTTAAAACATGTATTATTTTATAAATAATAATTAACCTAAGTTCATGTTAAATTAAATTAATTATTGTCATGTTTAATTAATTTAATATCTTGTTAAAAATAATAACTTGTAAAAATAAAATACTTGTACATTCTTAGTCATGAACCGAACCCGTGTATTTAATTTAAACATGTCATGAACCAGACTCGGAACCCCATGAATCGGACCGAACCAAACACCCCTTTGACAGTAGCAAAACGGCTCGACCCGTTGCCACTGCTCATGTTAAAACTGCCACCGGCTTAAGCCGGTGGTTTGTCTCTCGGCTAGCCGCTGACCAACAGTAGGTTCCCACCGGCTGTGTGCCGGTGGTCCCCCTGCTGTGTCGCGTTCCCCCTGCTTGACCCAATCTGCCACCGGTTGTGTGCCGGTGGTGTGGCTGCTTGCTGCCGATACACAAACGAACCACAAGGACACACCGACTTGCGTCGGGGTTCCTTGTTCCTGCTGCCGGCCAAACCAACACCACCGAGATCATATATCTCGGTTGGTGGTGCGAATCGAGACACGCCGGGAGCCTTGGGCTCTCGTTTTGAGTGTTGGCCGAGCAAACCAAACCTAAAACAACCCTTAATTTTACCCCCATGATTTATTTAACATGTTTTAATCCTTGTTTATATCATCCATGATCACATGTGTTCATAATTAATCAAAAGAATAAAAAGAAAAGGTTTTACGGATTACTGAATGCGTGTAATGATTGGAGAACAATAACATGAACACGATCCTTGGATTTAATTAACCAAAATCAAACAAACACCCCTTTGGTGCTTGTTGTTGTCGCCGGCCAAGGAGAGAGACAAGGGTTAGGGTTTTTTGATTTTCTTGAAAAACTCTATAAAGTGAAAATAAAGTTTCCCCTTTTTGTTATTTACTAAAATCAAGTGGGCTTGGCCCCTTTTGTCTCCTTGGTGCCACGGCTTGTAGGGCCCACAAGGGAAAACCCAAAGTTTTCCCGTGTTTTAAATTACGTGCTCGTATGTTCGTATATTCATGTTATAATTGTTCGTCTTATATTTCAATACTTGTACGTAACGATATTAATCGTACTATATTAATTATGTACGTAATTACGTGTTCGTAAATTTTTACGTTCATGATTTCATGTTCGTGATTATAATTATTATTGTTAATAATTATCGTGTACTATCACGTACTTAATACTTATCGTGTAATAATACGTACATAAATTCTGAAATAACTAATCGTGGCAAGTGTTCATGCTATAAAAGGAATGTTTTAATATGTACGTACGTTTACTAAGTGTGCTGTTCATGGTAAAAGAATGCGGGTTTTACAACTCTTCCCCCCTAAAAAGAATAATTCGCCCCCGAATTATAGATAAAGTAAACTGAAAGAATATGAACGCGACATGACTAACAAGGACATGGAACTTGACGCGCCTGAAAAGAACATAACCGAATTATGGAATGATGAGAGGATAAAATCCGGATGGACTCGTCCCTTTCCAAGTGGCTTCCTTCTCGAAACGGTTCCTCCACAAAATCTTGACACAAACGATAAATCTTGGTCCTCCTGACCTTGACTTGACAATACGTAAAAGTTTCTGGTTATCAACGTAAGACCGATCCTCCTGAATTCGATCGAGTGGATAAGAATTAACATGCAAGGATAAATGAAAAATTACAATGCACAATAACCTAGACAAACTGACATTTATAACGTCTTTGAAATGATGCGAGACATACTGAAGCGTAGTACGTGAACAATTGTGAACGTGATACGTGAACAATTATGAACGTGATACGTAGAGATATGGTGAGTGTAATATGAGAAAACATATGGTGATCAATGATACGTGTAACATATCGTGAACGTGATATGATAAACGTGGAATGAACATGACATGTGAAACGTATCGCGAACATGGAATACGACGGTGGTAACGCCAAACGCTATAAGGTGAGACGTGGAATGTGACGTGAAACGTCTGTCTGAGGATAGAGAGTTATACTAAACTTGAGTCTGGTCTCTCAAGTTCTTGCAAAACCTCCCAGAACGAAAATGAACGTAAAATCGTAAGCCATGATACGATCATGAACATGAATAGTGTCATGAATGTGAGTGTGAAAGCAAGTCGTAAAATTAGATTAAGGACGTGAACGTAAATAAGGAGCATAAATGCGAACCTTTGTCTGACCCGATAGTTGAGGATTACCAAGTGATCGGATGATTCTTGGATGGAAAATGTCAGAAAATCTGCTGACTCTGGAATCCTTGCGGATGTAAGGATTCTACAGACTTGGTCAAACTGTTGACAATAACCCCAAATAGCTTCATGCTTCTTCTGAGTTTGCGGTAATCTGGTGACCAAAATCCATGGAGATCTTGTCCCATTTCCGATCACAATTTCTGATGGTGGATAACCATCCCAGTCTGTTGGTGTTCTATCTTAGCCTGTTGGTATAACAAGTACTTAGATATGAGCGTAACTGTATCTTGCTTCATAGAAACTTGATACATAGGATTTTGCGAAACTATGAGTCTCCGAAATTAGACTTCTCTTAGCGTAGGATTTTTCTGTAACACCTAATGTAGTGTAGGGTTCTCACCTTTACGCATAAGCTGAGTCATGGTAAGATTAACCGCGAGAATCCATGTGATTCAGCGTGTCACTGTAATCAACCAGAACTTATATTAAAAATTTCAGGGTGAAATTTCTCTTGTCGTAGAATTTGCAACATAGTGCAAATGTGGTCTTCCTGCTCTTCTCTAGACTTAGAGAAAATCAGGTTGTCCTCGATGAAAACACTAATAAATTTGTTTATGAGTTCATGGAAACTTAATTTATTAAATCCATAATATTGCTAGAGCATCCACAAAATCATGAATTTAGCATGACCAAATCGTGTACGAATAGTAGTCATGGAATGTCCTGCTATTTCCCTCGTCACTGTCGGCAGCATGATCATGACTCTAATCATGGAAAAGTGCTCAACACCCTAAAGTCAATTGGACACGTCGTCGGTACTTGGAGGAGGATAACGGTTATGAAGGGTGATTTGTTTAAATCGATGGTAGTCAACACCTAATCTCATGTTGTCGTTCCGCTCCTAGCAGGTTACTCTCGAATACATGTGGTCAGACTCTGGAATAATCGGCTGGTTATGAATAAGGGACTTCCGAAGTCGTGTCATCAACAATAGTAGGAATCTTCGCAGCCATGGAACTATAAACACGTGCTTATAAAGCAAAATTAGTTGTACAGATTTTCTTGATGGAAAATCATGCTGAATGTATTCAGTAGCCTGAACATCGTTGTACGTACTCTGATATGAATGGTGACTAATCGTAGCATGGGCTGCTGTTTTTAGTTCATAATCAAAATCATATTTAACTCGCAACAGTACAAGGTAAGTTCATTAGCAGATTAGATCTTATCATCAGACTAAAGGAAAACCTTCGTATAAACGGGTTATACGAATGACGTCCTTTATGGTCATGGATATATGAAATATGAAATCAAGAAATGAAAGTGTCATGAAACAAACGTGACAGATCTCACTGAATGTACTTTTCCTGTCCCAGCAGAACGAGTCATGCGTTTCCAAGCGCGTATAATACGTCGGTGATGGTACTGAAATCCTTGTGGCCTGATTAATACATGGCACAACAACATGGATGTACCCCTTGGAGGGTACCCTAAATTTCTTAGGGTTGTTTCAGAAAATAGATGTGAGTCATGTGTCCTGACTCGTGTCTTGGGATATGTGCTTATCACGTGTGTCTTGACTGATGTCTTGACATGTATCTACAACAAAAGTACGTGTGACATATGTCTTGACTGAAGTCTTGACATGTGTCCCGAGGTGTAAAGCAAATAGAATTGAAACTCTTAGGTTATTATGCCAGAATTGGCGGATCGGTTGGACTACTGACCTTTGTATTTCTGATCACGTCCGTGGCTGGAGCTTCTGTTGCGATTGCAAGGATAGTTGTTGTCACAGTAGCGGTTGCTCTCGTTTTGTCTGTCAGTTCCATGACGGTCATTCTCATGACTGTGATTCATGTAACCATTCAGCTGAGTGGCCGACTAGTACCTATTTTCACTCATATTACTGAAACGACAACTGAATGACGTGTGACAAGTAACTAAGAATTAGGGACAATGATTGATGGAAATCTTCTGGTGGTGAAGCATCTTCTCATCCGATCGCTTTGCTCTAACGCCTTTGTCTTCGTCTTTTAGGATCTACAGGTTTTGAACATCCTCAACAGCTCGTAGCATCTCCAACTAATCAGCAACATCAACATTTAGTACCATCGCCAAGTTATGAGCAGCATTAACATCTCGTAGAATATCAACAAGTGGAATACGCCTGAGATGATTTAGAATCGACTAGCAAATACTCATGGAGTATTGTAAGTGAAATACACATGGATTATGGTACGTGTAAAACACATAGAATACGGTATGTGGAGAACACATGAAATGCACATGAAATGATCGATATGGGTCGATCATCTGACATGATTTACAGGGAATAATTGGTTAAATGGTTTGAAGACCAAAATGGAATGATCATCATGATAGCCTAGCAGTTTCAGCATAGACATCATTCTGGTTACATAGAGAAAACACCCAGAAGGTTGGTGAAATGAAATTCAACAATGATTAGCATGAAAGGATGGTTAATGAAGACCAACTATGACTATCATAATAGAAGGATTTAATGGAATCCTTCAATGTCTAGCATGAGGGCATGATCGACATGATGACATAATAATCAATATGAGGGGACTTAAGACATGCTCAGCATGAAGGCGAAATCAACATGGAGAATCTTGGAACGAAATTAACGTGAAGGAGCATAAACATAATCAACATGAAAATGAAGTTAACCATGGTAGTATGAAAACATAATCGACATAAAGATCATGAGAATTTTAATGAGTGGACATGAAATGAATATGATTGTAATGAAATGAAATTTGAAAATCACTGGTGTGAACGAATGGGGTCGGCTCACAAAACAAATTTTATATGATTAATCTGATTAGAGCATAATATAAATAAACGTGAAACAAAATTTTATGCAATAATCATGAAAAAATTATGCGTGAAAACAATGCATGAATGCATGATACAGTTTATAAAACTTTTATATGCGCGAGGGTAAACGCCTATGGTCAGTTCACCCAAAACAAAAGACATGGCGAGGGGACGCCTATGGGTCGGTCCCAAAGTTAAAAGTTTCAATAAAAGCACATGCGACTAAATAGGGCCAGTCCTGTACCAACCATTACTTAGTCAAAATTCCTGCAACAATGATACATGAAACATAAATAAGTAAACATCATCTGTCAAAACTTAACATAAACAAATTTTATGTGCCTAATTATGAACTACTGGGGTTCAGTCCACATTAGCCATAGTTCCCAAGGAACATCATGCATGAAACAAAGACACATAACTAAGTATGGGTGACGGCTGTTCATCCATATTAGTAAAACAATGCCGATGAAAACATCATGGTTAAAACAACAAAGTGATGAAAACATCAATACGTGGAATAACAAGCGTTGACTTAGGAAGCTTCTAGTGACTACCCACTAGTCACAGGTCGAGTTTTAGAGCCCACATGTAAAACCCGCATTAAAAATCCTATGAACAGTACACGTGAACAGTAACTTATAAAAACACGATAAAATTTAAACTTTCCATTTATAATATTAATACACATGTCACGACAATAAATAACGAACAATCATGAATATTATAAATGTGACATGACCACGAATACCAAAATCACGAATACTAAATCGCGAACATACAAGACTAATTATTTAACACGTAAAAAGCTTCGGGTTTCCCTTTGTGGGCCCCACATGCCGTGGCTAAAGCAAGAAGGGAGGACAAATGGGCCTTTTGGCCCATAACACACTTTTAACAAAACATCAGGGAATTCACTTTTCACATTTTAGGTTAAACAAGAAAAATAAACACTCCTCTTGCCTCTTTTGTTCTTGCCGCCGGCCTACATCAAGAAAAAGGGAAACCCGAACGATTTTTTCTACTTGTGATTTATTCGTGATCATTCCATCGTTAATAAATGCATTGGTATAATCAAACTCAATGATTGTGGTAAAATACACCCTTTAGGAAAAAGGCGTAAAAGCGGTAAGTATTAAACAAATGATTAATGAAAACCAATTGTTAATGACCCAATGGTAAAAGTTCATTTCCCAAGGAGGTTTATTGTGTGTGAATAACTTGTTATGATTTTGGATTAATATTGAGAAAGAAATAGATAAGAAAAGAGAATGTGCATTAAAATTACACTACGACGATAAAATGTAAAACCGTAAAAAGGGGCAAAAATAAAAAATTAATTTAAAAATTCCCAAAAAATTACCAAAAATAGAAAAAAATGTAATTAGGGTTTATAAATGATTAAAACTTTTTCAAACCTTTTATTTAATTAAATATTATTTTTTAAATGCTAATTAAAGCCCTAAAAATCAAAATAATTAATAAAAATCCCAAATAAAGATTTTTCAATTCGTAAAACTCTAAAATGACTTAATTAAACTAAAAACTATTTTTATAAAATTTAAGACCAATTAAAACTATTTTTAAGTGATTAAAAACTATTAAAATATTAAAATAATCCTAAAAATTAATAAAATGAAGAGAAAAATAATATAATTGTTCTAAAATCCTAACTTAATGTATTTAACCCAAGATAAATGTAAAAGTTGCAAAAATATAATTTTAACCCTAAAAACAATTTTTAATAATACAATAATAATAATATAATAATAAAATAATAATAAAAAACCAAAAATTATAAAAAATGCTAAAAACTTTCAAACTAGTTTATTTTAACCTAAATAAACAGAAAATAAAAGTGAAATTACAAAATACCCCTATTGGGCCCCTAAATGGGCTAAAAACCAAAACAGTAAGCTTAATGGGCTTTTTGGCCCAACAAAATTCAAACTCAACCAAATAAGCACAAAATCACCAATCTGACTAAAAATTGAATTTTAAGCACAAAGTTCTAAAGGCCCAAAAGATGAAAATGTGTTTAACACAGCTTAATAAGTCAACAACTTATTCTTAATGGGCCAATAAGCCCATTAAGCTATAAGCCAATGCCATAAGCTCTGCTTGAACACACAACATCTTATTGAGATTCTAAACCAATTTGCAAAAAGAAATTTTTAAAAAGCTCAAGTAATAAGCCAGAAAGTAGAAAAGAACTTTTTCACTAAAAGACAAAATAGTCGGGTTAGAGTTCGAGGGGGTTTTAGAAGCTGATTCTTTTTGCAAAAGCTCACAAATAGCTTAACTAAGAATAATCAAAAAGAAAAATCACAAAAAGTCAAGTAGAATAAGCTGTAGAAGCCAATAAGCTGGCTGAAAAAGCTAAATAAGCTAGTTTCCTAGCAAAAACTTAACCAAAAGACTTGTAAGCTGAGAAAATGACACCTATCACAAAAGGTAAGTTGTTGCATGTACCAATAAGTTGTTATGAAAAATAAGCCAAATTGTGCTTATTTGACCACAAGTCAAAGTCCTACAAATGTTACCAAATTGCCAGGGATTGTTATGAGCTTGTTATAAGCAACTTTTGTGAAGGAATCAAGGCTGAGTCCTTGTGAATCAAGAGGCCAGTTAGCTAATTGATGACAGATTTTGGTCAAAAATGGCCAATAAGCCAGTTGGCCTATAAGCACTCAAGCAAGAAATCCAATTAGCCAAATAAGTCCACAAGCAGTAAAATAACAAAGGTCAAGCAACTAGAAATCAAGGCATACACTAGATAAAAAATACAAGGCACAAATGAGGTGGTCACTTTGCTGATGCAAATGACCACTTCAACCAACTTTGATAAGCTCTAGCACACTCAATAAGCCACCAAATTCAAAAAGCAGATATAGAACATATAGCTTATCACTTAAACTCTTCCCAAACCAAATTTCAGACCCTGAATACAACAAAAAAAGATTTTATTTGATCTGATGTGTTTGACCAATTTTAAACTATCTTTATCAGATTTTTCCAAAACTTGTAAATCCTTTTCCAAAGCTTGAAACACTTAACCAACAACAAAAACCAGTGATAAATGACTTGTTTAAAGTATCCAAACCCCAAGAACCAAGGGCACAAGGCCACAAGGCCTTATGATCCCTAAATCCAAACAACCTTTTTTATAGCCCTTTTCAAACAAACTTTTGATTCTTACACACAACCTACTGATTTTATGATTCAAATAGCTCACCTAGGTTACAACTAACAGATTCAAACAATAAAATCAACCACACAAACACAAGAACACCAAATCACATAACAACATTCATAACTGACATAAACCAATAATTTTTGAGAGGAAACTTAAATAGAGCCAATACCTATCCTCCACAACTTCCTAGGAATATCAGCTATGCTCCTTGGACCACTCTCAACAGCTAGAGAGTGACCAAGGTCTTTAAACATACAAGATGAAGGTCTGCTGATGGTTCAAAGTAGAACCAGACCTTTGTATGAGTAGTTCTTCAACACAAGGCACCAAACAAACCATCCAAAGGTTGATAAACCTTCAATAGCTTGGTGTCAACAAGCTTGTAAAGGCTTATAGCTTTTGGTAGGGTTTAGGACAGTTAAAAATAAGCAAACAGAAACAATGATTTCAAGATTTGTTCAAACTTGAAAACCTTACCAAACCTAAACGTGCTTCAATCAAAAGATCAAAACAGGTTTATAACATATAATGGAACTCAGAATCACTCTTAAACAATACCAACTTTTAAAAACATAAAAAGGAATTACAATTTATTAAAAATACCAAAATTTTATAAATTTTAAAAAGGAATTACAATGTTTAAAGAGTAAAACTGGAACAAGGCTCTCTCACATGTCGAGGAGTCCTTATATAGGCCTTAGAGGCTGATTCTAGAACATGAAATACAAGAAACCCTAGCTACTGAATTCTCTGAATTGCCCTTGAGTGTTTGAGTTGTTGAGCTGTCCAAATTCATCCTAGACGTTCATTTATGCTTTGTGACCAAGTAATGAGTGTTGGCTGTTCATTTGGCCACGTGGCATTCCTTGGAGAGGAAGTTGAAATATTATTGGTGGACGTCTTAAATTGGTAGGGTCCATGACTGAAGTGGTGTGGGATTTCAAGTGTGGGATGTAAACGTGTGTAGGTTAATTGTGTTTTGGTAAAGGTAATTTGTAAAAACCCTTTGGCTGTAAAAAGTAAGTTATGGGTTCATACGTGTGAACAGTGGTCCCTTTTGATCCGAAAAATTTGGGAATAAGTTGTTTGGCGCGTGTTTGTTTATTTAAACTTTCAGAAAGGCAAAAGTGGTCCTTGGTCTTTGGTAAAATATGTAAAACACGTTTTTCAGCCATGAAACTTAATTCCCTTTGTTAATAAACTTTCAGATTTCACACTTTTGCCCCAAAACTTTGGTATAAGGGTTTTAAGGACTTGTTTTGCCATTTTTGAATATTTCAAGGACTGATCTTGGACATTCTTCATCTTTGAAGGTCTTCATTGGATGTTTGACATTATGGAGGACCATTTTTAACAATTTTGAATTCTTGAGGGACTAAACTTGCCAAATCTTTAAAGTTGAAGGACCTTTTTGTAATTTTGACAAACTTAAGGGACCAATATTGTAATTATGAATATACAAGGGTTTTAAGTGTCATTTCTTCATTGATGAGGGATCATTCTTGTATAATTTCAAATCTTCAAGGTCTTTTCTTTGAGAAATCCATAACTAGGGCCCGGTTCATTGTGCGGCTTCGTTTCTCGTATTCGTTTTTCCTTGTTTCTTGTGATCTTTTTGTCTTTTTCACGATATCCATACCTAAAATACACAAGTAAACAAACACAAGCATATATATGGTATTTTGATGACATTTTATGCATTTAAAGCCCGAAAAGAATGATGAGATCATGCATAAATGCCATCTCATCACTCCCCCATACTAAGCCATTGCCGTGCCCTCACGCTATGCTATAATAAAGTATCTAAGCATCTCTAAAATTCAGTTTTATTAACTTTTATTGAAAAGTAAAACTTGCTACAATACTACGAAGATGTGTAAAGACATAAGCTATGATTTTCATCACTAATGTGACTTTTAGGGTCAATGAATAGAAACAAGTGAATGTCTCATAGAGTAAAGTTCTTCATCCTCGATTGTCATACATTCCATGCTAAGTGCAAAAACGAGATCATTGTTGGTACAAGTCACAATGCTAACACTACTCATACGTCCAAATTATGTAATACTTTTTCTCCCCGCAATCCTAGTTATTATGAAAAGAAAAGGTATCTAGAATTTTTTTAACTATTTGTCATGGATCACAAGTGATTATATTGACTTATATGAGTATTTATTAGTCCAAAAATAAAGTAGCACGATTTAATCGATAGTTAGCCAAATGACAAAATCTTTTAAAACGGCTTCTCGTATATCTCCTTAAGTTCATATCTTGGTATAACTCGTTTAACGATTTGAGACCTTTCTCGGACCGATATTTGGCATGTACTTCATACTTCGAATCTTCGGAAGACGTTCTTGAAATTATGGTCTTCTCTTCATATTTTGGAATTTCTTCACTTGACGTTTTTGAGAGATTCTTCATACTTGGACCACGACTTCATCATTTTTCTTCAATCTTTATTTTGGATTTTGATATACAACGATCCGCCTCCTTTTAGGACTTGGATATATTTATCCTCATACCTTGTTAGGGTCTTTTTGGATAGACTTTCTCCATGATCTTTAGGGAGTAAATTGCTTTTTGTTGTGTGTCTCGATCCTTCGTATTGATTTTGGAATAATATTTCTTCACATCATCTTGGATCTTTAGCAACAAAATAGAGCTCCTCATGCCTTGTTAGGGCCTTTTTGGATCTTCACCATTCTTCGCGTCCTGCTTCAATAAGTTATGCCTTGGCTATGAACTCTATTCAACCACGAGCAACTTTTAAACAATCTTGGGCTAGAAGCTAAGTAACCTTTCAAATCGTACGACCTTACTTATTGCAATTATTTTATTCCTAATGCATTGATCTTATGAGAGAAAAAGCCACAATTAAAAACATATGAGTTTTTGAAAGAACATTTTCATGTTCTACGTTTAGCATGATCACTTGTCTAACTCTATCATTTTTCGTTCTTCACTATTTAAAGACCTCTAATTAAAGAGACTCGTGAATACGTAGCCGTGCAAGTCAAAATTAAGCCAAATTGGGATTAGCTTATTTAAGACTATATTGAATCGAAGTTTTGGGTTTTTAAGCCACCTATAGGATCTTGCACTTTCTTAGACTTTTTAAAGTTTTAGAGAATGCATATTAAAGTTCCCTTGATAAGTGACTTTCTAGGATCAATAATAGGAACTTGCGAAAAGTTCTTGTTCTTAACCCGTATGAGCTAAGACTTTCGTGTTTTAAAGTTCCCTATATAAAAGTCTAGCAAAACTTGATTCAAGCGCGTTAAGGAATGTAAAGGGCTCCAAATGCCCATCAAGTCAAAAATTAGCTCTTATTCTACCCATCGGAAAATATACATTCGTGTCTTAAAAACACTTATGAAAACTAAGAAAAATTTTAAAATTGGGCCATTTTTACCCTTATTTGCAATAAAACCAAACAAAAAATTGAAAGTTGGAAAACGTGAGGGCATGGAAAGGCAAGTATCTATTCACCCCCATACTAAAATTAAACATTGTTCTCAATGTTTCGAGTCTAAAGGTGGAGCACCCCCATACTAGATACAAAGAGTCGAATGCTTAGGATCTAGCATGGAAATGGTGATCAACAATATATCTAAAGTCGTTTATATATTATGCTAAAAGAATATTGTTAGAACAATGATATGTCATGGATTAGTGAAAAACTCTTCAAGCAAACGATCGAGGCTCACGTAAATGAACACGAGAGTCTTCAATCGTGGTGATGATGATGATCTAGATAACACATTCACAAAAAACCACGAGACAACGAGTTGGAAGGGCACAAATCCTCTCTCATTAACTACATTATAAAACGATAATATGTACATGGATAAGCATGGGATCTCCCCCACGAGGCACCTCGTTTTTGATTACCGAGTCATGAGATCGACTCGATCCCCTCAATGCTAATTATCATTTGGGAAGGTGACTTGGTCGAGGTCATCCAAAGAAAGGACTTCCCCACCGAAGTAGTGCTTAAGCCTAAGTCCATTCACCTTGAAATTAGGACCATCATTTTGAGCTAGCTCGATGGTCCCATATGGAAACACTTGTGTAATGGTGAACGGACCTGACCAACGAGATTTCAATTTCCAGGAAAATATCTTCAATCAAGAGTTAGAAAGTAACACTTGATCACCAATGTTAAAAACCCGGTTTTTAATCTTTGCACCATGAAACTTTTTAGTCTTTTCTTTAAAAATTAATGAATTTTCATAAGCATTATCTCTTAATTCATCCAATTCATTTAATTGTATTTTCCGGTGATCTCCTGCGGTCTTCAAGTCATAGTTGGCATGCTTTAGGGCCCAATATGCCTTGTGTTCCAATTCAATAAGCAAGTGGAAATTCTTTCCATAACCAACTTATAAGGAGTACAACCGATAGGTGTTTTATAAGCGGTCCGAAAGGTCCATAAAGCGTCATCGAGTTTCTCGGACCATGAAGCACGGTTTTCTCCAGTTGACCTTTCCAAAATCCTCTTCAATGCTCGGTTTAAAACCTCGACTTGCCCCCTCGTTTGTGGGTGATAAGCCATAGAAAGACGATATGTAACTCCATATTTCTTTAGAACCTTTTAGAATTGGTCATTACAAAAATGGGTTCCACGATCACTTATAATAGCACGAGGGGTTCCAAACCGAGAGAATAGTTGTTTCAAAGACTTCACTACCACACGAGCATCATTCGTAGGCAAAGCCTTAGCTTCCACCCACTTAGATAGGTAGTCGACGGTGACGAGGATATACTTGTTTAACTGAGACGATGGGAACGACCCCATAAAGTCAATGCCCCAAACATCGAAAATCTCACATACTTGAATTATGTTTTGTGGCATTTCATCATGTTGAGAGGTTTTTCCTTGACTTTGGCAAGAATCAGACGACTTCACAAGTGCGTGTGCATCACGATAGATCGTAGGCCAAAAGAAGACGGCATCAAAAACTTTCTTAGCCATGAGACTAGCACCGTGGTGACCACCCGTGGGTCCCTCATGACAAGCTCTAAGGATGTTAGTAGCTTCGGTGTCAAATACACAACGTCGAATGATTT
Organism: Glebionis coronaria; assembly: GCA_025667525.1. Taxonomy (NCBI): domain Eukaryota; kingdom Viridiplantae; phylum Streptophyta; class Magnoliopsida; order Asterales; family Asteraceae; genus Glebionis; species Glebionis coronaria. The sequence continues at coordinate 532,891,285 of CM046877.1, forward strand.
TATCCGCGTAAATCCGAAAAAGATAAGGGTCGTCCCAAAAGTAGAACTTGACGTCACGAAAGAATTTTCGTTTTTGTTGTGTCGTCATACCCTTAATGATGAAGTTTCCCGCATGGTAATTTGCAATGTCGGCAAACCATGGGGTGTCGTCCTTAGAATTTACTACACCGAGAGTATCGAGAGGAAATGTTTCGGTAATTTCCTTGTTCTCGAATACATCTTTGTGAGGATCTTTTAAACGAGAGAGATGATCGGCCGCTAGATTCTCGCCTCCTTTTTTTTTCAAGTATGGTGACATCAAATTCTTGTAGGAGGAGAATCCAACGAAGCAACCTTTGCTTAGCATCTTGTTTAGCCAAAAGGTAGTTGATAACTGAATGATCCATATACACTATCCTTTTCTTCAAGACGAGATAAGGTCGGAATTTCTCAAAAGCATAAACCATAAAAAGGAATTCCTTTTCTGTTTTGGTGTACTTAAGTTGAGCCTCGGTCATCGTCTTGCTAGCATAATGGAAAGGACGGAAGTGATTTTCATAACGTTGCCCTAAGACGACCCCATTTTCAAAGGGTAATTCCCAATTAGGAGCAACAAGAATGGGAGCTTCGGTAAGTTTCCTTTTAAGAGTTTCGAAGGCTCGAACACAATCCTCATTGAAGTTAAAAGGAGCATCCTTCTCGAGAAGGTGTGTCATAGGTCGAGTGATTTTCGAAAAGTCTTTGATGAAACGACGATAAAAACCCGCGTGGCCTAGGAAACTCCTAACTCCCTTAACGGTTTTGGGAAGAGGTAGTTTGGCGATGACATGTATCTTAGCTTTATCTACCTCAATCCCCGCTTTTGAAACCTTGTGCCCTAAGACGATTCCTTGTTTACACATAAAATGACAATTTTATCAATTAAGCACAAGGTTGGTTTCTTCACAATGTTTTAACATTTTCTCGAGATTGGATAAACACGACGTAAACGAATCACCAAACACCGAAAAGTCATCCATGAATACTTCCATAGACTTCTCGATCATATCATGGAAAATAGCCATCATACACCGTTGAAACATTCCCAGTGCATTGCAAAGTCCGAATGGCATTCTACGATAAGCAAACGTTCCATATGGACACGTGTACGTAGTTTTCTCTTGATCACGAGGGTCGATAGGGATTTGAAAGTAACCGGAAAAACCATCTAAAAAGCAATAGAAGTCATTTCCCGCAAGGCGCTCCAACATTTGATCCATGAAGGGCAAGGGAAAGTGGTCTTTACGAGTGGTGTTATTTAACTTTCGGTAGTCAATACACACCCTCCAACCGATCACAACACCAGTGGGAATTAACTCGTTGTTTTCATTAGGTGCAACGGTCATTCCTCCCTTCTTAGGGACACAATGGATTGGGATCACCCACGGGCTATCGGATATAGGATACATCATTCCCGCATCAAGAAGTTTTAAAACTTCCTTTTTGATGACATCGTGAATTTTGGGGTTTACTCTTCTTTGACTTTGAGTTGCGGGTTTGTAGTCCTCCTCTATTAAAATCATGTGAGTACAAAACTTTGGGTCAATACCCTTAATGTCAGAAATTTTCCACGCAATTTCCCCTTTGTGAGCTTTAAGAATGTTGACAAGTTCATCTTTTTCATCATTAGCAAGATCTTTTGCAATAATAACTGGCAACTTGTCATCACCTTCCAATAATGCATATTCTAGGTGAGATGGAAGTTCTTTCAATTCAAAGACTGGCGGTTCCTCGATTGACGATTTTTGTTCAACCTTTATAACTTCCATCGGCGGAAGAAATGGTGGAATGAAAGTATCATTACTAATAGTGTCTTCATTGTCGATTTCATTCAAAATTTCATCGCCTCCTTGGAATGGAGTGAGATTTGGTGTAGAGTGGGATTGCCACTTGACGAACTATTGGAAAAACCTAACACTTCTTGTGAAAACTCCTCGCAAACCACATCGACTAAGTCAATATGATTGATGGTAGCGATTGCATAAACATGAGAAGGTGTAGAGTTTTGAGTAGCATTTATAACAAGTTCCTCTTCGTTGAATCTCAAAGTTATGTTCTAGCATGAACATCGATAAGTGATCTCGAGGTGTCTAAAAATGGATGACCTAAAATTATAGGAACTTGAGGATCAGCGGGGATGTCTACTACGATAAAATCAACGGGATAGTATAACTTCCCCATTTTAACGAAAACGTCTTCGGCTACTCCACATACGAGAATCGTAGAATGATCGGCCATCTTGATTGACATGTTTGATGGAGTAAGAGCCGGAAGCGATAGCGATTTCCACATGGAAAAAGGCATCAAATAAATACTCGCACCAAGATCAGTGATGAGACTGCTTTTATACATAGTCTCATCGTCCAAATAGGGCTTAAAATGCATTAAATATCATCAAAATACTCAAATATATGCTTTTGTTTGTTGCTTGTGTATTTTAGGTACGGATATTGAGAAAATGACAAAAGATCACAAGAATCATGCAAAAACGAACACGGGAAACCAAGTCGCACATAGAACCAAGCCCTAATGAAGACTTTCCCAAGAAAAACCCTTGAGGATTTGAAGATTTATGAAGAAGGGTCCTCCAATATGGAAGAATTGACACTTTATACCCTTGTATCTTCATAATTACAAGTTTGTTCCCTAAAGTTTGTCAAAATTACAAAAAGGGCCCTCCACTTTGAAGAATTGACAAGTTTAGCCCCTCAAAAAAGCTAAATTGTCAACCATTATCCTACACAAAGTCAAATATATCATGAAGTCCTTCAAAGAACAAGAAATTACAAGTTTGGTCCTTTGAAAATCCCAAAATTACCAAAAGAACCCTTGACTTTCAACATTTGGCAAGAATGGTCCCTCATAGATGAAGACTTGGCAATTTCAGTCCTCCAAAATGCCAATCATACAAGTTAAGACCATGATCCATCAAGAAAATGCCAAATCCGTCCCTCAAGAATCACAACATGGCAAGAAATACCCATGAATTTACTTTACAAAACTTTTTGGGGCAAAAGTGTGAAAATGGAAAGTTTGCTAACAAAGGAAATCTGGATTTGTGCTATTATTTACAAAGTGAAAGAAGAAAAGAAGAAGAGGGGTTAAATGTGACAAGACAAGATTCTTACCTAGACCACTCACATCTTGTCACCTGTCCCACTACCACCTCTCCTCCAATACAACCCACCAATCCTCCACATCAGAATCCCACTCACCCAGTTATAACTAATTTATTTAGTTATGGCTAATTACGCGCTAAACAAATCTTTCAAACATAAAACAAGATCAAATGGTTGTTCTTGGAGTTCATAAGCAGATTTGGGTTTTCTTAATCTAGATGAAATTATACCACCCAAAGCTCAAGATTAGTGATTAAACTTGTGTTAATCACATCCCAACCTTAATATATGCCACCTCATCACCCAAGAATGCACATGAAAGATGCCCTGCTACACCTTTGGGCAAGGAGACAAAACAGTGACAGAGAATCCACCACCCACATTCCAGCTTACTCCTTAAGCACATTTTGGACCATTGGATGCAATTTAAACATGCCAGCTCCCACAAAACTCCAATACAGTAACATGATTCAACAAAATGCCAAAAGTTCTCAAGGGCATTTCTGGGACTTCCTTAGCTAGGGTTTACGTTTTTTATTTCTTACTAGTTTATCATGTAGCCTATATAAAGGCATTAGGGTGCAACATTTGCAGTTTGCTTTTGGGTTTTCCTTGTTCAACAACTTGTAAATCCCCTTTTCTTATTAATGAAAGTGTGTTAAGTTTGTTGAAGAAGGACCAAGTGCCACTTAATTTTAAGCTTGTTTATGTTATTTGTTAACTGAAATTGAATCTCAAAACCTGTTTTTGAGGAGGGTGCAAAAGTTTGCATTTTTCCTTCAAGCTTGATATTTTGCTAAGTTCTTGTTCAAACCTTGGAATTCTTGGGCTATAGGGCTGATCATATCATCCTGATATTGTATCAAGGTGTGGTGAGGCTTATAACTTGGGGATAATCAAGTGTGGGGTAACAAGGTTGCATCAATCAAGGCTTTTTACTTTTCTGATTTTGATATTGTGCTTCTAACCTTGTTGAATCTTAGCAGGGTTGCTGTTGGAAGCTTGTGCTTGTTCTAGCTAGCACATAAGCTCTAACATTCATGGGTGTGGATGTACATCCATGAGGTTTGTCTTAAAACCTTGAAAATCTGATAAATATTGGATTTTTTGTGGATTTGTGCTCTGCTTGTGTTCTTGTTGTTTTCTTGGCTTGAATCTGCTTAATCTTGCATGATAATGTTGTTTATATGCTAGATTAATCATTTGGTAAACTGAATCACACTTTTTCTTATTTAAAATTTGAATTGAAAAGTTAAAAGGGTGTTTGGGACTACATGTTTAAGTTCAAATCTTGTTATTGTGTGAAGGAAAGTTTGTGTTTGTGCTTTATATCTGATATATGCTTGGTTGAGAGTGTTTTGCTGCAAGTTTTTGAGTTTGAAACCTTGAATCACATAATCTGCTATAACTTGTTGAGTTTGACTATTTTTGACCTAAGAATTTGGGAAAACCTAGAGTTTATGCATGCTTAGGGTTAAAAGCTGTTAAAACATCATTATTGTAACATATGTGATAGATCTTGAGGTTTGAATCTGGCTTGTTGGTCAAGTACATAAGCAAAGTGAAAACTGCATGTGTTAGTGTTCATCAGTAACCTTCATAAGCTTGAATCTTGATTTAGGCTTTAAGCCATTGCATGAAAACTATTTAGACTTGTTCATTTGAGTTTATAATAGCTTGTGTATGCATTTGGTTGAATTTGGTTGGCTGAATATTGCTAAAACTGCTTATAAGTGCTCAACTGCTTATTGTTCTAAGTCTGTGACAGATCTGGTGCTTAATTGAATTAACTGTACAAATTGGTTGTTTCTTGTTGTGATTCATTGTTTGTTTTTGACTCCTTATGATCCAAAGATCATTTGGGTGCCTTTGTGAAATCTGAATCTCCAAAAAGTTCACTAAAGACAAAAAAGTCTACAAGTCAAGCAGTGGGAAAAGTTCCCACTGCTCAACACCCAAAACTAGCCCCTGCTAGTGTTAGTTTGTACTCAGCTTATCAATAAGCTATTTTAGCTTATCCAGACCTGCAACAACTTATTTTTTGTGACAGATCTTCATTATTTGACCCATTTGATTAGACTGGAGCTTATTTGACTTTGACTTTGACTTTTTGCTAGAAAACCAACTTAATTAACTTTTTCATAAGTGCTTATTTGCTTTTTCCAGCTTATTGAGTCAGCTTATTTGAAAACTTTTTGTTGAAACAGCTTATTTAAGTCATTTAAAAGCTTTAGAAACTTGAATCAGCTCTTGTGGTGGCCTAAAACTTAAAAACGACTATTTTGTCGTTTTCTATAGATTGCTTATTGCATTTTCAGGCTTATTCCTTGGGCTTAATTCAAATTTCTTTTTACAAAAGTCTTATTTAGGACAAAAGAAGCTTGTGTGTCTAATTTGAGCTTATGGCATTAGCTTATAGCTTAATGGGCCAAAAAGCCCATTAAGAATAAGTTGTTTGGTATAAGCTTGCTTATTTCACATTTTCAGCTTTTGGGCCTTTGGAAAAAGTTGTTTAAAATCAAATTTTGAGTCAAGTAGTGCTTTTTGGGCTTATTTAGGCCACTTTTTCATTTTGGGCTCAAATTTGGCCCATTAAGGATCTGTTTTGGGTTTAGCCCATTTTCTAGGTCCATTAAGGGTATTTAGGTAATTTCAAGTTCATTTCTGTGTTCTTTAGGTTAAATAAAGCTAGTTTGAAACTTTTTAGAATTTTTTAGGAGTTTTGGATTTTATTAATATTTTAATATTATTTTATTATTAAAAATTAAAAGTCTGATTTTCTAAGTTTTTATATTTTTCCTAGGTTCTAAACACTTAATTAGGAATTTTGCAACTTTCCAAATATTTTTAGGGTCTTTTAATTACTTTCTAGAATTAATTTAATTTTTATTAGTTTTAATAGTTTTTAATTGTTTAAAAATAGTTTTTAGTGGTTTTAAAATTTTGAAAAATACTTTTTAGCTTAATTAGGTTATTTTAAAGGTTTACAAACTTTAAGATCTTGATTTAGACTTTTTATTAGTTAATATTGATTTTTAGGGCTTTAATTAGCATTAAAAATTAATATTTAATGAATTAAAAGGTTTTAGCAAGTTTGGATTTTTTGTAAACTCTTATAATATTTTAGTGGATTTTTAATGATTTTTAGGAATTTTTAGAGTAAAATTTTGGTTTTGGTGCTTTTTACGGTTTTACGTGTACACCTTTTTCGTCTTAGTTTAATTCGTCATCGTAACCGTCATTCTCTTCTTATCCCATTTCTATTTTTCTTTCTCACAAATATAATCGCAAAAGTTAATCAATTCATTACACACACACCAAGCCTCCTTGAGAACGATCCCCACTTTGGGTCATTTGTACACGGTCTTCTTAAATCGTCATGCTTACCCTATTTTACCCTTGTTTTCCTAAACAAGTGGTATTTTTTACAACTATCATTTTGGCGCCGCTACCGGGGAGGCGTGTTGTGTTTTGATTTGGACATTTTTGTTTTTATATATAGCCATAATAGCTAACTGTATTAGTAGCACTCTACTAATACGTATTATCGGTTTTTCGTTTTTTGTGTGAATACTGTTACTATATTGTATACGTACAACAATAAATACACAAGTACTCCAAAAGTGAGAAATCACAACCTTGACTTGGGAGGTCATTACCCAATCATTGTATTCGAATCTCAAACCAAAGAAAAAGGCAAAAATAGATAAATACTTTCGTGAAGCTCAATTTTGAAAAATACAAACTATAAGGTGGGTATAAGGCGGATACTATAAAATATATCCTAAGGAAAAAGGCTCTTAAGTGCTTCGCGCCGCCTCGTTTCCCCGCTTGCTTGTGAGTATTTGATTTTGAGAGCTAATCGAGGGTTTTGCCGCCCAAAGTATTACTAAGTATCATATATATTTTCTTGGTTTCAATTGATTAAACCCTCTTGAACGTTTTGGTGTTCCACCAACGTTCTAAAGTCATCGAAGACGTTTACTTCACGTGATCGTTTTCATTCTTTGAGGCTTCTTTAATCAAGAGATTTGATTAAGGAGGAGATTTGTAGATTTTTGTCTACTTAATACATTCACCAAAATCCAAAAAGGTTAATACAATCAAAAACCACAAAAAAATTGAAAAATACAAAACACTAAAAAGAATCTTCTTTGCTCGTCCCCTCGTTGTACGTGACGTTTATGCTAACTCGTAATCAAGCAAGACGTGCACGTAAACGAAAGAACAAAACTCCCATTCCTAATCTTTCTAGTGAGGAGTCTCCTATTGACGAACCCATTGTAAGAGAAGCACCAACCATGGCGAATCGAACTATGATGGAGTTACTTCAAGCACCCACCGAGGGTTATGGAGAGGCTATTGTGATTCCTGCTATCCTTGCGGAGAATTTTGAGGTGAAAACGGCTTTGTTGTCGATGATCCAAAACAACAAATTCCGTGGTGATGAGAAGGACAATCCACACAACCATATCCGCCAATTCAATCGTCTTACCGCCACTTGCAAGTTTAAGGAAGAGCCACCCAATTCTATATTGACGTGCACGGAAAGTTAATCAATTCATTACACACACACCAAGCCTCCTTGAGAACGATCCCCACTTTGGGTCATTTGTACACGGTTTTCTTAAATCGTCGTGCTTACCCTATTTTACCCTTGTTTTCCTAAACAAGTGGTATTTTTTACAACTATCATTTTGGCGCCGCTGCCGGGGAGGCGTGTTATGTTTTGATTTGGACATTGTTGTTTTTATATATAGCCATAATAGCTAACTGTATTAGTAGCACTCTACTAATACGTATTATCGGTTTTTCGTTTTTTGTGTGAATACTGTTACTATATTGTATATGTAGAACAATAAATACACAAGTACTCCAAAAGTGAGAAATCACAACCTTGACTTGGGAGGTCATTACCCAATCATTGTATTCGAATCTCAAACCAAAGAAAAAGGCAAAAATAGATAAATACTTTAGTGAAGCTCAATTTTGAAAAATACAAACTATAAGGTGGGTATAAGGCGGATACTATAAAATATATCCTAAGGAAAAAGGCTCTTAAGTGCTTCGCGCCGCCTCGTTTCCCCGCTTGCTTGTAAGTATTTGATTTTGAGAGCTAATCGAGGGTTTTGCCGCCCAAAGTATTACTAAGTATCATATATATTTTCTTGGTTTCAATTGATTAAACCCTCTTGAACGTTTTGGTGTTCCACCAACGTTCTAAAGTCATCGAAGGCGTTTACTTCACGTGATCGTTTTCATTCTTTGAGGCTTCTTTAATCAAGAGATTTGATTAAGGAGGAGATTTGTAGATTTTTGTCTACTTAATACATTCACCAAAATCCAAAAAGGTTAATACAATCAAAAACCACAAAAAAATTGAAAAATACAAAACACTAAAAAGAATCTTCTTTGCTCGTCCCCTCGTTGTACGTGACGTTTATGCTAACTCGTAATCAAGCAAGACGTGCACTTAAACGAAAGAACAAAACTCCCACTCCTAATCTTTCTAGTGAGGAGTCTCCTATTGACGAACCCATTGTAAGAGAAGCACCAACCATGGCGAATCGAATTATGATGGAGTTACTTCAAGCACCCACCGAGGGTTATGGAGAGGCTATTGTGATTCCCGCTATCCTTGCGGAGAATTTTGAGGTGAAAACGGGTTTGTTGTCGATGATCCAAAACAACAAATTCCGTGGTGATGAGAAGGACAATCCACACAACCATATCCGCCAATTCAATCGTCTTACCGTATTCCTTAGCGGGGCCCGCTAAAATTTGGTTAGAGAAAGAGCCACCCAATTCTATATTGACGTGGAAGGATCTCGTGTCTAAGTTTGTGAACCATTTTTTCCCGCCCTCTAAGACTACGCACTTGAAAAACGAGATTTCAAAATTTTCACAAGAGTTTAATGAAAGTTTTTCAACGGCTTGGAATAGGTTTAAGGAAATGTTACATGAATGCCCTCATCACGGTTTTTCCGACTTGCATCAAATTGACACGTTTTACAATAGACTTAATGATCATGAAAGAGATTATCTTAATGCCGCCGCGGGTGGTAATTTTTTGTGTAAAACGGTTTAGGAAGCTTTGGTGATAATTGAGAATAGATCTAAGGTGTATAGTCCTCGTAGCACGTCTAGTGTTCGTAAGGCTTCGTCTTCGGCTTCACCTTCTTTGTCTACTACCATCTATGCTTGCCAAATTGAGGCGAACTTGGAAAACAAAATCTTTGATAAGCTTAAAGGTCTTTTGATTGAGTTCAAAGTAGGAGAACCAAGTGCTCCCGCTACGGCTAAAGCGGTTGAGGTTTCATGCATGTATTGTGGTGGAGGTCATGATTTCTCCGAGTGCATTACCAACAGTGGTAACACTTCGAGTGCCTACGCGGCCACGAGAACTTACAACCAAAACAGCCAAGTTACCCGCTCTAATCAATTGACTCCACCGGGTTTTGGTTCAAATCAAAATGCTAACAACAACTATCGCAACAATCAAGTTGGTTTCAAAAACAATTACAACAAGGGAAACTATGGTAATCAAGGGGCTAATAATCAAGTTTCAAACAAAAATCAAAATGATTTTCAAAACAACAACAAAGGTTTGCAAACGTTGAGATCTTCCAAATGAATTTGTTGAATACGCTAATGGGAATGATGCTAGGTTTGACACTATTCAAAGAGAAATCATTAGCCTAAGATCCGAGTTTAAGAACGACTTGAAGAAAGAGTTGAAAAATGAGTTAGCTAATGAACTTAAAATCCATACCAACAAGATGGAAGGAACCGTAACTAGGTTACAACAAAACCAACAAAAAATGGAACAAGGGCAACATGAGATAAAACAAGAAATGGTTAAAGCTGAGTAGAGGCAATCCAAGTTTGAAGATAAAATCTCATCTATGTTTGAGGCAATTATGTGTAAACAGTCTTCGAGTAGTCTTCCTAGCAACACCGTATCAAACCCCAAGGGTGAGATGAAAGTGATTACCACACGTAGTGGTAAGACACTTAAGGAACCGACTCCTCAACCAATTGCTCCTACGGAGGAAGCAATTGAGGAAGAACCCGAGGTGGTGGTCCAAAAGGAGCATGTCCCAATCCCACGAAGTACCGCTCATGTCACACCTACGGTTGACCCATTACCAACATTGGAACCCGAGATTCCAAAGGCTATGCCTATGCCTCAATCCACACCACCTTTGCCCTATCCATCGAGACTTAGAAAGGAGAAACGTCAAGAGCGCAACAATTACCAATTTGAGCTTTTTATGAAAATATTTCGTGATTTGCACTTTAATGTGAGTTTCGCCGATGCTTTGGTCATGATGCCTCGATTTGCCGCTAACTTTAAGAGTATGTTGAACAACAAGGAGAAATTGCACCAATTGTCTAGTTGTTCGTCGATTTATCTTAATCGCATACCTCAAAAAGTCGGTGATCCCGGTAAATTTTTGATCCCTTGTGCAATCCAAGATATGGAAGAATGCTTTGCCTTGGCCGATCTTGGTGCTAGCATTAACTTGATGCCACTTGCAATCTTCAAGTCGCTCAATCTTCCTAATCTTACTCCTTCACTAATGTCTATCGAGTTGGCCGACCATTCCACGATTCTCGCATGTGGATTGGCGGAAGACGTTTTTGTGAAAGTGGGAAAGTTCTACTATCCCGTAGACTTTATCGTTGTCGATATTCCCACGGATCCTCAAGTTCCTCTCATTTTAGGTCGTTCGTTTTTAGATACGTCTATGGCTTTGATCGATGTTCATGCTAGAAAGATCACCTTACGTTTCAACGACGAGGAGCTTGTTATAAACGCAACTCAAAACTCTCAAATTTCTCATGTTTATTCCGTTGCAACCATAAACCTCGTTGATATGATTGACGTGGTTTGCGAGGAATTTTAGAAGTTCTAGGTTTTGGTGATGATGAAACTAGTGGCAATCCCACTATGTTAGATCCAATTCTTGATAATTCGACACCAACCTTCACTCCATTTGAAGGTGGTGGTTTTACGTTGGAAGAATTCGATGTTCCACGTACTTGTAACGAAGACCTCGACAACGATGAGGAATTCTCGATTATCAAGGATTTTCTTAACGATTTCCCATTTCCTCCACCCGAGGAGGTTATGAGTATCGAGCCCAAATCTTCACTTGAGGAACCACCCATCCTCGAGTTGAAAGATTTACCTTCTCATCTCAAATATGTCTATTTGGAGGAGGGCGACAAGTTGCCGGTTATTATTGCGAAGGAACTTTCGAATGATGAAAAAACCGCACTTGTCGATGTTCTAAAGGATCACAAAGGGGAAATTGCATGGAAGTTATCCGACATTAAGGGGATCGATCCTAAATTTTGTACCCACAAAATCTTAATGGAGGAGGATTACAAGCCCACAATCCAATGTCAAAGGAGGGTGAACCCCAAAATTCACGATGTCATCAAAAAGGAAGTCCTTAAACTCCTTGACGCGGGAATGATTTACCCTATTTCCGATAGACCTTGGGTGAGTCCTATTCATTGTGTCCCTAAAAAGGGAGGAATGACCGTTGTGCCAAACGATGCCAACGAGTTAACTCCCACTAGATCGTGACCGGATGGAGAGTGTGCATTGACTATCGTAAGTTGAATGAATCCACTCGAAAAGACCATTTTCCCTTGCCCTTCATGGACCAAATGTTGGAGCGTCTTGCGGGAAACGATTTCTATTGCTTTCTAGATGGTTTTTCCGGTTACTTCCAAATCCCCATCAATCCTCGTGATCAAGAAAAAACTACGTTTACGTGTCCATATGGAACGTTTGCCTATCGTAGATTGCCATTTGGACTTTGCAATGCACCGGGAACCTTTCAAAGGTGCATGATGGCTATTTTCATGATATGATCGAGAAAATGATGGAAGTCTTCATGGATGACTTTTCTGTGTTTGGTAATTCGTTCACTTCGTGTTTGTCGAATCTTGAGAGAATGTTGAAACGGTGTGAGGAAACCAACCTTGTGCTCAATTGGTAAAAGTGTCATTTTATGGTTAAGAGTGGAATCGTCTTAGGGTCAAGGTCTGGAAAGCGGGGATTGAGGTAGATCAAGCTAAGGTAGACGTCATCGCCAAATTACCTCATCCCAAAACCGTTAAGGGAGTTAGGAGTTTCTGATACTATAATTTTTGCACTTGGGTTCTATATTCTCTCGATATCCTCTCGAATTGATCTCGGTTCTAAGTGGAATGATTGTTCTTGGTTACTAACAAGGGGAGTGGTTTTCTATTCTACTGAATGTTTAAATGCACTAAAATGTAAACTTAAATTTAAAGGCAATTATATTAATAACAGTTAATAAAAACTAGAATTAAAATGTTAAATAAAAATGAAGAAACAGTAAGATACAGTGCACTTAAGAAACAATAACACTTAAAAATAATCAAAGAAAATTGATTGGGAAGTACCTTGATTCAGAACTATTGATCCGGAACTTTTCACCCAGAGGTTTATCCGGAAGTTTATCCGAAACTTTTCACCCGGAACTTTACTCGGAAGATGGATCCGGAACTTGCTTCGGAAGTTCACCCGGAACTTTGAGTCGGAACTTGATTCGGAACTTCACCCGGAAGTTTATCCGGAACTTTTCACCCGGAACTTTACTCGGAAGATTGATCCGGAACTTGCTTCGGAAGTTCACCCGGAACTTTGAGTCGGAACTTGATTCGGAACTTCACCCGGAATTTTATCCAGAAGATTTGAAAAGAGCATTCATTCGGAACTTATAAAAATTGATTCGGAACTTTTTGAAAGGAAATTTATTCAGAACTTTTAAAACTCATCCGGAACTTTTGAAAACACTTTCATTCGGAACTTCTAAGACTCATTCGGAAGTTTGTGTTCATCCGGAAGATTTGTGTTCATCCGGAAGTTTGTGTTCGTCCGGAACTTTTGTTCATCCGGAACCTGGGAATACTCAAGAACAGTAACTTACCGAAAAACAGGGGAAATACGTTTTAAGCCAAAAATCATCAAGTTTCTAACCAAAAACTTAAATAAACTAATCACTAAGCATCTACTAACCATAAACTACAAATCCCATCAATAAAAACATAAAACCCAACAACTTTAGAAGATCAAATCAACCAAATAAGAACTTTAACTTTTAACCAAATAAATGAAGATGAACAAGATGAAATGGAAGGATTGTATTGATTGATTAAGGTTTTAACAAAAAAAGAGAAAGATTAAATTACAAGATTGAAAAAAAAGAATCAAAAATCACCAAACACCCTAGTGGTGTTTGTGATACCTCCGAACAGAAAAGAGAGAAAAGAGGGGAAAAGAAAAACTAAAAACTTGATGAAAAGTGTGAGGGGAACCCTTTATATAGGTCTTCCTTTTAGTTGGTGAGTGGGCTTTCTCCCGTTCTTCTTGTCTTCTCGTCTTTTCAGAAAAGTTGACGTTTTCGATTCTGATTCGGGATTTGTCGTCGATTAAATTCAACTCGTTTTTTAATTTTTCGTTTAATAGACTTGAGTTTCTTCGACTTATGTAAATCTTCCATCTTTGGTCCTTTTCTTCGATAATTCTTCGAATAGGCCCAGTGACTTCAAATATTTTGCATCTCTTGGACAATAGACTTCATCTTGAGTCTTTTTCTTCGGTAAAACTCGTGCAATCCCATGTTTTCTCCATTATCCATCCGGTTGGCTCTGAAAACACAATAAACACAAAAACCACGCATAATTCCAAACAAATGATATTAAATACGCGTTTTGGTCTCGTTTTAGCCAGAATTAAGTGGTAAAAGGATGGGTATTTTCACACCTATCAGTTTCCTAGGCCACGCGGGCTTTTATCGTCGATTCATCAAGGATTTTTCAAAGATCTCTCGACCCATTACACATCTTCTAGAAAAAGAGGCACGTTTTGTCTTTGATGAAGATTGTGTACGAGCCTTTGAAATCCTTAAGAGGAAACTTACCAAAGCTCCCATTCTTGTTGCTCCTAATTGGAACCTCCCCTTTGAGCTCATGTGTGATGCTAGTGATTACGCTATTGGGGCCGTATTGGGGCAACATCATGAAAAGCACTTATTGCCTATTCACTATGCTAGCAAGACGATGACCGAGGCTCAACTAAAATACACTACAACGGAGAAGGAGTTCCTTGCCGTGGTGTATGCATTTGAGAAATTTAGACCTTATCTCGTCTTGACGAAATTCATAGTGTATACGGATCATTCGGCTATCAAGTATCTTATGGCTAAACAAGATGCAAAGCCGAGATTACTTCGTTAGATTCTCCTCCTTCAAGAATTTGATCACAAAATTGTTGACAAAAAGGAGCCGAGAATCTAGCGGCCGATCATCTTTCTCGTTTGGAAGATCCTCACCAAAGTGTTTACGAGCCCAAGGAAATTACCGAAACATTTCCGCTTGAGACACTTGGTGTAGTGAATTCTAAGCTTGATTCTTCCACCCTATGGTTTGCGGACTTTGCAAATTACCATGCGGGTAACTTCATCATCAAGGGTATGACGACTCAAGAAAAACGAAAATTCTTTCGTGACGTCAAGTTATACTTTTGGAACGACCCTTACTTGTTTCGAACTTGTGCGGATCAAATTATCTGACGTTGTGTATTTGGCACCGAAGCTTCTAACATCCTTAGAGCTTGTCATGAGGGGCCCACGGGTGGTCACCACGGTCTAATCTCACGGCTAAGAAGGTCTATGATGCCGGCTTCTTTTGGCCTACTATTTACCGAGATACACAAGATCTTGTGAAGTCGTGTGACTCATGCCAACGACAAGGAAAAGCCTCACAAAAAGATGAGATGCCACAAAATATCATCCAAGTGTGTGAGATCTTTGACGTTTGGGGCATAGACTTTATAGGGCCGTTCCCATCATCTCGTGGTAATAAGTACATCCTCGTTGCGGTTGACTACCTATCTAAGTGGGTGTAAGCTAAGGCTTTGCCGACCAATGATGCTCGTGTGGTAGTCAAGTTTTTGAAAAGCTTGTTTTCTCGGTTTGGAACCCCTCGTGCGATCATAAGCGATCGTGGAACCCATTTTTGTAACGACCAATTCGAAACGGTCCTAAGGAAATATAGGGTTACACATCGGCTTTCTACGGCTTATCACCCACAAACGAGTGGGCAAGTCGAGGTTTCAAACCGAGCGTTGAAGAGGATCTTGGAGAGATCCATTGGGGAAAACCGACAATCTTGGTTGGATAAGTTGGACGAGGCTTTATGGGCCTTTAGGACCGCTCATAAGACGCCCATTGGGTGCACTCCCTATAAGCTTATGTATGGGAAAAATTGTCATTTTCCAATCGAATTGGAACACAAGGCTTATTGGGCCCTAAAGCATTGTAATGATGACATGGAGACAGCGGGAAAACACCAGAAAATGCAATTAAATGAATTGGATGAATTAAGGGATATTGCTTATGAAAATTCATTGATTTATAAAGAAAAAACTAAAAATTTGCATGATTCTAAAATTAAAAACCGGGTTTTTAACATTGGGGATCAAGTTTTTCTTTTTAATTCTCGTTTGAAAATCTTTTCTGGTAAGTTGAAATCCCGTTGGTCCGGTCCATTCATCGTGACTCAAGTTTTTCCATATGGGACAATCGAGCTAGCTCAAAATGATGGCCCCAATTTCAAGGTGAATGGACATAGGTTGAAGCACTACTTTGGCGGGGAAGTTCCATCCTTGAACTACCTCGACCAAGTCACCTTCCCCAATGATAATTAGTATTGAGGGGATCAAGTCGAGCTCATGACTCGGTAATAAAAAACGAGGTGCCTCGTGGGGGAGTCCCATGCTTATCCTATGTACATATTATCGCTTTCTAATGTAGTAACGTGAGGGGATTTGTGCCCTTCCAACATTTGTTCCGTGGTTGTTTGTGAATTGTGGACTTTAGATGATCATGATCTTCACGATTGGAGCCTCTCGTGTTCGTTTTATGGGAGCACTCGCTCGTTTGCTTTGAAGACTTTCTCAATATCCAAATGATATATCCTTTGATGTTCTAACCTTAGGTTTATAGCACACTTCATAAACGGCTTTAAATTTAACGGTTACACCCTTTCCATGCTAGATTAGGCATTCGACTACGTCTCTAGTATTGGGGTGTTTTGCACCCCTAGATTCGAAACATTGAGGACAATGTTTAACTTTAGTATGGGGGTGAATATGTAACACCCCCAAATTTATACAACTCAATACAGCGGAAGACTCGTTGGTGTTACGGGATAGCACATTACTCACATCATAGACAACGCATAAAAATCGCGTCGTTTAATAATAAATCATTTCCATTCATAATTATCAAAGTTACATAGGTCCCAAGTCATAGTATTTCATACAAGTTTTACAAAGTATTTGAATGGAAATTATTGTTTAAGTGCGGGCCATGAATTCTTGTCGTCTTCCCGAGAATTACCTTCAAGTACCTGAGATAAAACATGTTAAAAGAAAAGGTCAGCGATAACGCCGAGTGAATTCATAGAGTTTAATAAAATCTATCAATATAACATCGGTATAAAATTATTACCGAAAATAATTTTGTACAAATCTTTGTAATAGGCCATAAAATAGCAAAAATCATTTTATACAAATCCTTGTCAAAATCATAAAATAGGCATTTGCCTAAAAAAATCCTTATACGAACCATTGTCGTAAAAACATCATACATTACGTTTTATAACGTTGTATAGATTAAATAAAAACCGTTATATGAATATGGTTATATAAAACCAAAACACGAAAAAAAATATCAATAGTATGACCCTGTATTGCTAGACAGGCAATACATCGTAATTCAGTGCGTATAGCAGTATTTCGTTAATTGGATTATTATAAGTCGCATGACATTGTTACCTTACTACAACAAACAACGGGTAGCTAGCCCGAAACTCATTTGCCCATCTTAATTAGCGTGTCGTCACAAAGGTCACGCTATGTAAATCTTCTCATACATAAATTCGCTTACCAATCAATGTGGCACGACGGGGATCAACCGTCAAGGCGCGAACTGGGGTGATCGTCCCCAAATAGTACTATTATATGCACAAGCGTCTACCAAATCCTGGTAGTTCACAATTCATGCTAATGGGACTTTTAGTGACATAACCTAACTTTAATAATCCATTTTATTTCATCTATCGGGTCCTTTAATCATTTATCAGGTCATACAATCGGGTCACAAAATCATTCGGGTCCAAATCAATAAACAAACAATCGGGACAAATGGTGTCGTATTTTATAAAAACTAACATGTTATCTCCCTCGTGGGTTTATAAAACATTTCATAAAAACATTTAAAAGAGTGCGAGGCTATGAACTCACGTTGATGTGGGAAGGCGGGTTATCGGTAATTCGGACGTACGGTACGTGCTTCAATCACGGAAACCTAGACAAATAATACTCGTCTTAGACTCTTGTCCAATGACTTTATAAAAATAACAATTATGTATACATATGATGATTATATATATATATATGATGATCAAGTGGGTTTATATATTCTCATTCACTCATTTTTGTGTTTATGTATTGGTAACCTTTCACTAGTTTACTAGTTTTACCTATTTACATGTTTTAGGTCCAATAAGCCGATTATAAGTTCATTAACTTGTATTAATCCATTTCATACTTTTATTATCAGTATCTACACTTTACAAGTTGGGCCTAAATGGGTTAAGCCCAATAAATAAGTTTATAAGTGCTTTAGTCCATTTTGTTGTATTATTAGTCCAATAACGTTAACGTAGTCCGTTAACGTCCGTATGTTATATAGTTCGGGTTTTATCGGTTTTTACTTGTTATATATGTTTATATATCAGTATATGAGTTTTATAAAGTTTTCATTAGACGGGTCTAACCGTCTAAGTTTTATTTAGCAAAAACGTTAATTTTACGGTAATAGCCGAAAAAGTCGTAAAAATCATGTTTATAATTTTTATAACTTATAAAACTTAACAAGTTACCATTTTTATAAAATGTCCACTTATTTATCCTTATACATGTTTATATAAATGTATTATATAAGTTAGTGGGTTTTAATTCATATTTTATACTATATTTACTTGAGTGCTTATATAATACTATTATACTTTAATTTCCAAAATCTGATTTTTATTTTCATGTTCACCAAAACTGCCATATCTAGAGTTCTATATGGAGATAAAAGCTCAAATTTTTATGACATAAACTACATGATATGTGCTCCATTTAACTCTTCTATAGCTACTGTTGAATCAGCCTCTAAGTAGTTTTTAAAAATCGTCCAAAACAGTGAACTCAGATTTGTACTTTAAACTTGTTTTGATCATATCTCACTCATTACAATGATTCCATTGCATGGCCAACTCTCACATGTGTACAAGAACCATAGCTTACTGTATATCAGATTATTCAAGTCATTTTACCAGTTTACCATATGATTCTTTACTGTTTTATACAGACATCTAAATTAAGCAAGATTTTAACCTTGTTTCTTATTGTTTTTCATCTTTTTAAGCATGTTTATCAACACCAAATCCCCACACAATATTTTTAATCATCATTCATCATCATATACATATACATAAGTAAAATAAATACAAGATTACATAATCAAAAATAACAAGAGGATGAGGAGGACAATCTTTATACCACCAAGTTGATGTAGGTTATGATTTGGACATGGATTTTGATGGAGAAACTTGTGATGAACCAAGACCATCTTCAAGACCACCATTCTTCATGAACACCTTGTAGAAAATCAGACCTAATACTCCATGGAAACTCCTCCTTGGATGTTAAAACTTGCACCAATCTTCCTCTTTTTGAATGGAGATTAACATATGTAAGTTATAACATATGTTTGTGGTTAAAATTGATCAAGTGATGGTGGTTTGGAGGTGTAAATGGGACGGCATAATAGAGAGAAAGAGAGGATTTTGGGTGGTTTTGCATGTGTTGAATGAGGAAGTGGTATGGTGGAAATGGTTTTGAGGTAAGTTAACTTACAATGTAAGCTTAAGACATGTGTAGTGAATCTTAGCTTACACTTGACACATAAGTGGTGTGGTAGCTAAGTTAAGGCCGGTTTTGAGTGGGGGTGGGACAAGTGTCCCACTTGTCTCATCCCCATTTATTTACGGGTACTCCTCGATTCTAGTTTCCTCGATTTGCATGCCCTCTGGTCGTTTTACGAAAAACATTTTTATAAGTTGTGAATCAACGGCACAAAACGAATCTAATAAAAATTGTCTCATAAAAAACGGAGTTCCAAAACGTAAATACGAAATCCTAAGGTTTCCGGTTTAGTCGTAAAGGACGTTAAATTAAAATCGTAAGTCCTAATTTCTTCTCGTAAATTTGTGAGTTTATGAACCAACACAAATTTAAAACTCCAAAATAATATTCACGGATAAATTTATTTTCTGAAATGTCGGACTGTCACCAAAGACGGTGTATGTAAACGTAAGCACGTAACGTTGAATCCTCCGGTTTAGACGTAGTCGACGCTACTTCAAGACGTAAATCCAAATTACTTCCCAAAAATAAGTGAGTTCATATTATAACATTAAAATAATGTTTTTGAATAATATTTGAGAATAAAATATCAACCATAAATTGACGGATTATCACAACATTTACCCCTAAACAGGATCTTTGTCCTCAAAGATCATCTTACCTTACTACTCGCTTCTTATAGAGTTAAAGACATGTGGGTATTTCCTCCATATTTGGTCTTTTCTCACAAGTGTAATCCATTACAATACGCGAGTTTCATCAAACATAACTACGGGAATAAGATCAGGCTAAATGTTGACTTACTTTCTCTATCCATGATGTTCACGGGTTTTTGATGAATGCAACTTTTCGCCGATCTAAGCTTTATTAAGAAGAATTCAGATTTTCACTTGATAGATATTTTATCAAGTTCGATGTACGAAACATAATTCACGCATCTCTTGAAGTCCTAGGGTAGATCCAGCTTATATGCCTTTCAAACCAATCTTTTACATCATCTCAATGGTCCTATACAACGGGGACTTATATCCCATGATTTGTCAGATCATTAATTCATTTTTCCAAGGTTAAAAATTTTGGCATAACTTCGCTACCCATCTGGCACTTCAAGATTTACATTTCATATTCATATAACCTCCTGCCCACTATCGGCAGTCAATAATCAAATCTTAATTTCAACAATCATTTCAGATCTCGCGGGTCGGGTATTTTGTAAGGTTAGGATCGCCATCATAGGAAACCTTAACCCTAAAAGACATGTCCAACTCACAATGGGTGTATGTCGGGTGTCTTCATCTCAACTCCTGCTTACAGATGCTCTAATATTTAGATCCTAACAAGATTCGATCTCGATCCTAATATGATGATTATCAATGGTAATCTTTCCAAAGGAAAACGATTATACGGTTTATTACCAAAGGTCAATCATTCAAACATAAAACAACACTTATAGTATTTTGTATCGCTACTTTACCTCGTCCCTTCGATTGGGGTGGTACATAGTACTCTCATCAAGGTTCGTTCTCAATGACTTCTGAGCAAATCTCTAGAAATTCGATGCGAAGCGAGGATCTTGATAGAGATGATCGATACAGGCACACCATGTTTACACAACTCCTTTAAATACAAAAGAGTCATTTTCTTCATCAAGATTCTATCATTAACAGGAATGATATTAGCGGATTTGGTCAGTCTGTCGACGATGACCCAAATCGAATCAAATTCAGATGATGACCTTTGAAATAGCTGGACGTTTACTAATGTATGAGGCGATGTCTGCCTTCATAATTTGTCATTAGTACAGCTTCTTCAGACAAAGATACTTTTAGTCAAAAATGACATACATATAATACTTATACGTACAAGATCCCAATATATCTATATCTCACAATCTTCCATATTTAGGCAACCATAAACGGCCCTTTAAAACATTTAATGCCATCGGCTTCTCAATCTTAATGATTCATATTAGTCGCGAATCCCTTTTTATTATCTATATTATCCCTTTTACAAACATTGTTTATTTTTATATCGTTCGGCAATTTATTTTGCACCTTCATTATTAAGGAATATGTTCTAATTGGTTCTTTATATTTTATACATAATGTGTCAGTAATTACGTTCACTTTCCTGATGGAATAAATATCATAACCGCATTTATTCAAAATTCTTTCTTCATATCTTCTATGTTTTAGTTTCGTCTTTACTATTATCTTTATCTGTTTTACTCAATCTGACGTCTAAAGCGTCGATGATTATTACATGTAAATTAACAATAAATATTTAATTTTTATGAAACGTAAACGTAAAAATTTTAAATTTCTTAGTTCGACCAATTATATAAAATGTTCAATGTAAATTTGAATTTGATTAACAGAATTTTTGTTGATTTATCGAAAATATTTAATAAGATTCGTAAATGTTCGAAAAACCTTTGTTTATACCTTGGTCAAAGTTTTCTTAGTTGAAAAGTAAAGATTATCGTTCCAGATTTTAAGTCATGGTTTAACGGTTTCCTCAATCCTTCTTAGGTTGTCTTGAGGTATACACAAACATTTACCCCTAAACAGAAGTTTAGTTAAATGGTTTGTGTATAAGGGAATAATCCCTTAAAAATCCTTTGTTAAAACATTTGTCAAAACATTTTTGCACTTTCTTTTTGGTAAAACCCAAAGTCTTATAAGGGCTCTTAATTTGAAGAGTCAGTATAGATTCCATTATCTATTAATCACATAGTCAACTAATGTAAATGATTAAGTCTTAAATCACATGTTAAATATTCAAGGTACAGGTTTTTATTTTTCAGCCAATTCAGGGCAATCTACAAATAATTATTAACTCATTCTTATTCTTATAAATAAACAAATGGTCCTTAATGATCACAAGCATGAATTTATCAAATTACAGCCTACACACGAGATTCACCAAATTTATGAATGCTACATGTGCATTGGTCAATCCAAACAACATCACGTAAAACTCATAATGTTCATTACAAGTTCTGGATGTAGTGATTGGAGTAGATAATCTTCTTCGCGGACGCGAAGTTGATAATAACCATGCCGTGGATCAAACCTTTAAAGCATACGCTAGAACCTTGTAAATAATGGAACAAATCTTCCATTTCGAGTTATGGATATCGTTTTCGATTGTCAATTTACTCAGTTCATAGTAATCTATAAATATAAGGAATGATAACAGCATAGCTCTTCATGATGACGAGCTCGGTAGAATATAATCTTTCTCCGACAACTCTCTCAGTTGTACGGTAATTCCTTTAATTCAGATGGTGCTGACGTACAGTGCACACGCCACAGGTGCAGCACTGGGAATATAATCAATACCAAATTCAACTTGCCTTAATGGCAAAAGTCTAGTTAATTCACCAATAAATACTTACTAAAGTTTCAGATAACGGAAACATCTTTTCAATAAATTCACTTTAAGTTATTTCTAGATTATAATATCTATAACTAGTTCACAACCATTCATGGTATAATTTTAAGTCTAAATGCAGGATATGGTCATTCATCTAGAATTATTTAGATCACTTTTGATAATCAACATCTTATCATTTAGGGGAATTCAATTCGAGTTCCCATCAATTAAGACAATGTCGTCATGTCATAATCAATCAATCCATTCTACTGGCATTACCATCTTTTCAGTTTTATTGCCGTCGATAAGATGTGAACTTCTCAAAAGACTAATAATAACTCATAATTCTTCACAAGTTCAAGGATATCTGGAGACATAATTAACCTTAAAAGAGTAAGGTCAACGCATAATCTATGCGAGAGAATTTCAAATCAGATACAGACGAAAACATTTAACGAATATGAATATATCCCATGTTTTCATAATTTGAGTACGCATTCGAAAGCTCCTCGGATCGTTACCCAGGTCATTCAAATGAAATCAAATCAAAAGAAATGATAAAAACGTAGATACATCCAGTCGGGTATCAACACTCGGTAATCAAATACTTTTCCTAAGAATCTCACTACGGGAGAATTGGACAAGAAAGAATTGTCAATTGTCAAATAAGACAATTTCCATAGATGAGTAAATTCGACTCAGAAGAATTGATGCTACAGGCACATATGTAGGTGTCCCTAACACTATGGCCTTATTTTTCACTTCTTGCAGATCTCATAAATTTTAATCTTCCACAATCTTCAAAGAAAATTTAGTGTTTATTAATTAGTTTTATGGTGACTACTAATCAGCCTTGCATAGTCCATTCCAAATTGTATGTAGGCGCGCAACTATATACAATTTCAAGATTAACGATGCAATACTCAGTTCGTCAAAATTTTATGATCATGTTTATAATAAAAACATTTTCATGCTTAATTCTTAAATAAGAATCACAAATAAATTTACAAAGATTTTCTTTGTTATGAAAACAATTAAGTTTTCCAAGGTGTTTTATAAACAACTTCATTTTGATAACAATCACTTATAAATCTCACTTTGAATATTCCTTATAGTAATGAAAATTTAATTTTTCTCAAGGGATATTGTTTTATCTTATAAAAACAATGAGTGATCTGCAGAAGAGTGATGAAAACTTGTTCACCAAGAACTAACTACAATATGATAGGAAATGAGCTTAGCCAATTAATCATGAGGTTCATGACCTCGATGGCACTCAAAAGAGAATAATTCACAACGTAACACAATTCGAGATGAGTACTTGTTCAATGGTTGCATCACTAATGCGAACATTAGGATGAAGCAATAAAGATAGATAACATCGATACATGTAGGATTTAGCAATCAAAGGTAGTCTTTTTCATTAATCACAAACAATTCAAATTGTACCGTAACATATTACGTGTCACTATGTCATACAATTCTCAGAACTCATCCTACCAACTGATATCTCAGTTAAGTTAGGGATTTTTAAAAGATACCATAATGAATACTAATCTACAAGAGTCATTAGATGTTCCACATGTCCCGAAAGATCCATCGGTCTCAATTCAGAAGAAGATTTCTTCGATTTATTTATTGGACAATGGGCATCCTCATCATTGGACAATGGCCTAGGAACAACACTTAACACGAATCAACAATCAATTAAAACCTTATAATTCAATCACCAAACTTAACGATTTCCTCTTAACAATCTTATATTCCATACGGGTTAGATTTTACTTTATTCAAGTTTCAACCAATTTTATACTCAATTCGATATCCTACCTCATTCTCCAATACATACAACCTTATTCATAAACCTTAATAGAGCAATATAGGCTCGATATGAACAACACTTAATTTCCCATCCTATAGCTCTTTCATTAATAGTTATCAAATGAGTCAGTAGTATGAAATGACTCATACATTCGATTAGATTTCTTGGAAAGGTACTAGTGGCAAGAGGCTTTTGGGTATTGGTTCCAATTATAGCCTCAAGTGCAACATTCACCCTTTCGATTTCAAATTTAAGAATTGGATGGCAACGAATCAGATGACATCTTTCCAGGTGATAACGTTTTGTCAAACTCCACTCTATAAGGAAAGATCGTCATGACATCGATATCAGATGTAATCTCGCCAATTCTTTTTCAATATCACAATCAACTAATATCTACATTTCTACGAATATCAACCATTTGTTGGGATCATAAATATCCACAACTTGGTTTAGATCTAGGATAGCTAGAATTCCTACGAGAATAGCTTCGATTATTTTCTAGGGGATTTAGGGTTCCTTGTGACAATCTACGTCGTATAAATACCTCGTATAAATATCAAAATAATCATCAAACAATCATGTAATAAAATTACATCATATAAGTTATATATATATATATATATATATATATATATATATATTAAAATAACACTTCTCAGTCTGGCCTTGTCGGTAACTCGGGAATTCTTCGGCACCGTTATAGTCAAAAGATTTTTAGACATTTTTAGAAAAATGTTTATAGTTAAAAGATTTTGAAATGTTTTATTCAAAACCTTGGTTTGAAAAATCTTTCGTTCTCTATAACGAGAGCTCTGGTACCAAACTGTAACACCCCCAAATTTATACAACTCAATACAGCGGAAGACTCGTTGGTGTTACGGGATAACACAATACTCACATCATAGACAACGCATAAAATCGCGTCGTTTAATAATGAAGCATTTCCATTCATAATTATCAAAGTTACATAGGTCCCAAGTCATAGTATTTCATACAAGTTTTACAAAGTATTTGAATGGAAATTATTGTTTAAGTGCGAGCCATGAATTCTTGTCGTCTTCCCGAGAATTTCCTTCAAGTACCTGAGATAAAACATGTTAAAAGAAAAGGTCAGCGATAACGCCGAGTGAATTCATAGAGTTTAATAAAATCCATCAATATAACATCGGTATAAAATTATTACCGAAAATAATTTTGTACAAATCTTTGTAATAGGCCATAAAATAGCCAAAATCATTTTATACAAATCCTTGTCAATATCATAAAATAGGCATTTGCCTAAAAAAATCGTTATACGAACCATTGTCGTTAAAACATCATACATTACGTTTATAACGTTGTATAGATTAAATAAAAACCGTTATATGAATATGGTTATATAAAACCAAAACACGAAAATAATATCAATAGTATGACCCTGTATTGCTAGTCAGGCAATACATCATAATTCGATGCGTATAGCAGTATTTCGTTAATTGGATTATTATAAGCCGCATGAAATTGTTACCTTACTACAACAAACAACGGGTAGCTAGCCCGAAACTCATTTGCCCATCTAAATTAGCGTGTCGTCACAAAGGTCACGCTATGTAAATCTTCTCATACATAAATTCGCTTACCAATCAATGTGGCACGACGGGGATCAACCGTCAAGGCGCGAACTGGGGTGATCGTCCCCAAATAGTACTATTATATGCACAAGCGTCTACCAAATCCCGGTAGTTCACAATTCATGATAATGGGACTTTTAGTGACATAACCTAACTTTAATAATCCATTTTATTTCATCTATCGGGTCCTTT
The DNA here is from genome assembly GCA_025667525.1 of Glebionis coronaria. Taxonomy (NCBI): domain Eukaryota; kingdom Viridiplantae; phylum Streptophyta; class Magnoliopsida; order Asterales; family Asteraceae; genus Glebionis; species Glebionis coronaria. The sequence goes on from CM046877.1 coordinate 532,917,454, forward strand.
AATCATTTATCGGGTCATACAATCGGGTCACACAATCATTCGGGTCCAAATCAATAAACAAACAATCGGGACAAATGGTGTCCTATTTTATAAAAACTAACATGTTATCTCCCTCACGGGTTTATAAAACATTTCATAAAAACATTTAAAAGAGTGCGAGGCTATGAACTCACGTTGATGTGGGAAGGCGGGTTATCGGCAATTCGGACGTACGGTACGTGCTTCAATCACGGAAACCTAGACAAATAATACTCGTCTTAGACTCTTGTCCAATGACTTTATAAAAATAACAATTATGTATACATATGATGATTTTATATATATATGATGATCAAGTGGGTTTATATATTCTCATTCACTCATTTTTGTGTTTATGTATTGGTAACCTTTCACTAGTTTACTAGTTTTACCTATTTACATGTTTTAGGTCCAATAAGCCGATTATAAGTTCATTAACTTGTATTAATCAATTTCATACTTGTATTATCAGTATCTACACTTTACAAGTTGGGCCTAAATGGGTTAAGCCCAATAAATAAGTTTATAAGTGTTTTAGTCCATTTTGTTGTATTATTAGTCCAATAACGTTAACGTAGTCCGTTAATGTCCGTATGTTATATAGTTCGGGTTTTATCGGTTTTTACTTGTTATATATGTTTATATATCAGTATATGAGTTTTATAAAGTTTACATTAGACGGGTCCAACCGTCTAAGTTTTATTTAGCAAAAATGTTAATTTTACGGTAATAGCCGAAAAAGTCGTAAAAATCATGTTTTTAATTTTTATAACTTATAAAACTTAACAAGTTACCATTTTTATAAAATTTCCACTTATTTATCCTTATACATGTTTATAAAAATGTATTATATAAGTTAGTGGGTTTTAATTCACATTTTATACTATATTTACTTGAGTGCTTATATAATACTATTATACTTTAATTTCCAAAATCTGATTTTTATTTTCATGTTAACCAAAACTGCCATATCTAGAGTTCTATATGGGGATAGAAGCTCAAAATTTTATGACATAAACTACATGATATGTGCTCCATTTAACTCTTTTATAGCTACTGTTGAATCAGCTTCTAAGTATTTTCTAAAAATCGTCCAAAACAGTGAACTCAAATTTGTACTTTAAACTTGTTTTGATCATATCTCATTCATTACAATGATTCCATTGCATGGCCAACTCTCATATGTGTACAAGACCCATAGCTTACTGTATATAAATTTATTCAAGTCATTTTACCAGTTTACCATATGATTCTTTACTGTTTTATACAGCCATCTAAATTAAGCAAGATTTTAACCTTGTTTCTTATAGTTTTTCAAATTTTTAAGCATGTTTATCAACACCAAATCCCCACACAATATTTTTAATCATCATTCATCATCATATACATATACATAAGTAAAAGAAATACAAGATTACATAATCAAAAATAACAAGAGGATGAGGAGGACAATCTTTATACCACCAAGTTGATGTAGGTTGTGATTTAGACATGGATTTTGATGGAGAAACTTGTGATGAACCAAGACCATCTTCAAGACCACCATTCTTCATGAACACCTTGTAGAAAATCAGCCCTAATACTCCACGGAAACTCCTCCTTGGATGTTAAAACTTGCACCAATCTTCCTCTTTTTGAATGGAGATTAACATATGTAAGTTATAACATATGTTTGTGGTTAAAATTGATCAAGTGATGGTGGTTTGGAGGTGTAAATGGGACGGCATAATAGAGAGAAAGAGAGGATTTTGGGTGGTTTTGCATGTGTTGAATGAGGAAGTGGTATGGTGGAAATAGTTTTGAGGTAAGTTAGCTTACAATGTAAGCTTAAGACATGTGTAGTGAATCTTAGCTTACACTTGACACATAAGTGGTGTGGTAGCTAAGTTAAGGCCGGTTTTGAGTGGGGGTGGGACAAGTGTCCCACTTGTCTCATCCCCATTTATTTACGGGTACTCCTCGATTCTAGTTTCCTCGATTTGCGTGCCCTCGGGTCGTTTTACGAAAAACGTTTTTATAAATTGTGAATCAACGACACAAAACGAATCTAATAAAAACTGTCTCATCAAAAACGGAGTTCGAAAACGTAAATACGAAATCCTAAGGTTTCCGGTTTAGTCGTAAAGGACGTTAAATTAAAATCGTAAGTCCTAATTTCTTCTCGTAAATTTGTGAGTTTATGAACCAACACAAATTTAAAACTCCAAAATAATATTCACGGATAAATTTATTTTCTGAAATGTCAGACTGTCACCAAAGACGGTGTATGTAAACGTAAGCACATAACGTTGAATCCTCCGGTTTAGACGTAGTCGACGCTACTTCAAGACGTAAATCCAAATTACTTCCAAAAAATAAGTGAGTTCATATTATAACATTAAAATAATGTTTTTCAATAATATTTGAGAATAAAATATCAACCATAAATTGACGGATTGTCACAGAATAGATACTTGCCTTGCCAAACCTTCATGCTTTCAAAGTTTATCTTTTTGTTTATCATTTTTGTTGCAAAATAAGGCTAAAAATGGCCAAATTTTAAAATTTTTCTCATATTTTATAAGTGTTTAAAGACACGAATGTAGGTTTTCCGATGGCGAGAATAAGAGTAATTTTTGACTCGACCGTGCGTGTTGAGCACTTAGATTTGGTTCCTTAACTTCACATTAGGCTAAGTCTCTTAAATGAGGACGAGAAATGATAGAGTTAATTATAAGTTACTATGCTAAACGTAGAGTACTCGTATTCTTTCAAAAACTCGTGCGTTCTCGTTGTTTGCTTATTCTCCCTTCGCATGTAAATATTTTTTGCTTAATAAATATGGACTTAGCGGTTTAGTTGGGGTTGTTGAGTTTCTAGTCTTTTCTAGTAGCTTCCGTGTAATTAAATTGGGAAGACATTAAGGTATCGCCAGCGTCACGGTTTTGAAGTATTGGCACCCGAATAATCGAAAGCTTCACCCAATAATAAGATTTCAAGTGCTCACCTAAATCAAGCAAACAATTTGAAGCCCCACAAGGCCGAAAAATCTATGCAAAATTGAAAGTGAATCAAGCCTTAATCTTTGAAGCTTTAAAGATCCAAAATTCGCCTTAGCGTGAGGATATACGTCTTTGGCTAATAAAACTACCGATGAGGTGGATAATAAAAGGCAAGGCAAGATCGAAGTCATAATAAAAGCTTCATGGCGAAGTTGAATAAAAGAGGGAGGTAAACCAAAGATAATAAGGCCCTTCCGTTAGGGGGTGTATAAAAGTCTTGGTAATAAGTCTCATGTTCAAAACCGTTATAAAACCGTGTTTATCGATCCTTCTTGTTGACTTAATTTTTTGACATCGTTGTCTATTAGGAGGGGTTATTGATTTGATGGTCTTGGTTACACCGTTAGGACTCTATTTTTAGACCTAAATCTTTATTATCGCATAAGTTAAACAATGTATCCTCGTGAAACATTCAAGACATAATAAAATATAAGAGATACAACTTAGGAAAATGGGAGGATAAGTACGTGATTAGGGCATATGAGTAGTGTTAGCATTACTAACTTATGATGACAATGATCTCGTTACACACTTGGCATGGAATTGAGGTGAAAATCGAGGACGATGAAATTATTTCTAACGAAGCATTCACGTGTTCTTATTCTATGAACCTAAACGTCCCATTTTGCGATGAAAATCATACATTATGTCTAAAACGCAAGTAGTAGTAGCAATAGTATTAGTGTAGCTAGTTTATCATTCAATAAAGTGAATAAAAATGAATTTTGGAGATGCTACGATACTTTATTCTAGCATTGCGTGAGGGCACGACAATGGTTCAGTATGGGGGAGTGATGAGACTGCTTTTATACATAGTCTCATCGTCCAAATAGGGCTTAAAATGCATTAAATATCATCAAAATACCCAAATATATGCTTGTGTTTGTTGCTTGTGTATTTTAGGTACGGATATTGAGAAAATGACAAAAGATTACAAGAATCATGCAAAAACGAACACGGGAAACGAAGCCGCACATGGAACCAAGCCATAATGAAGACTTTCCCAAGAAAAACCCTTGAAGATTTGAAGATTTTCGAAGAAGGGTCCTCCAATATGTAAGAATTGACATTTTATACCCTTGTATCTTCATAATTACAAGTTTGGTCCCTAAAGTTTGTCAAAATTACAAAAAGGGCCCTCCACTTTGAAGAATTGACAAGTTTAGCCCCTCAACAAAGCTAAATTGTCAACCACTATCCTCCAAAAAGTCAAATATATCATGAAGTCCTTCAAAGAACAAGAAATTACAAGTTTGGTCCTTTGAAAATCCCAAAATTACCAAAAGAACCCTTGACTTTCAACATTTGGCAAGAATGGCCCCTCATAAATGAAGACTTGGCAATTTTAGTCCTCTAAAATGCCAATCATACAAGTTAAGACCATAATCCATCAAGAAAATGCCAAATCAGTCCCTCAAGAATCACAACATGGCAAGAAATACCCCTGAATTTACTTTACAAAACTTTTTGGGGCAAAAGTGTGAAAATGGAAAGTTTACTAACAAAGGAAATCTGGATTTGTGCTATTATTTACAAAGTGAAAGAAGAAAAGAAGAAGAGGGGTTAAATGTGACCAGACAAGATTCTTACTTAGACCACTCACATCTTGCCACCTGTCCCACTACCACCTCTCCTCCAGTCAAAACCCACCAATCCTCCACATCAGAATCCCACTCACCCGGTTATAACTAATTTATTTAGTTATGGCTAATTACACGCTAAACAAACCTTTCAAACATAAAACAAGATCAAATGGTTGTTCTTGGAGTTCATAAGCAGATTTGGGTTTTCTTAATCTAGATGAAATTATACCACCCAAAGCTCCATATTAGTGATTAAACTTGTGTTAATCACATCCCAACCTTAATATATGCCACCTCATCACCCAAGAATGCACATGAAAGGTGCCCTGCTACACCTTTGGGCAAGGAGACAAAACAGTGACAGAGAATCAACCACCCACATTCCAGCTTACTCCTTAAGCACATTTTGGACCATTGGATGCAATTTAAACATGCCAGCTCCCACAAAACTCCAATACAGTCACATGATTCAACAAAATTCCAAAACTTCTCAAGGGCATTTCTGGGACTTCCTTAGCTAGGGTTTACGTTTTTTATTGCTTACTAGTTTACCATGTAGCCTATATAAAGGCATTAGGGTGCAACATTTGCAGTTTGCTTTTGGTTTTTCCTTGTTCAACAACTTGTAAATCCCCTTTTCTGATTAATGAAAGTGTGTTAAGTTTGTTGAAGAAAGACCAAGTGCCACTTAATTTTAAGCTTGTTTATGTTATTTGTTAACTGAAATTTAATCTCAAAACCTGTTTTTAAGGAGGGTGCAAAAGTTTGCATTTTTCCTTCAAGCTTGATATTTTGCTAAGTTCTTGTTCAAACCTTGGAATTCTTGGGCTATAGGGCTGATCATAGCATCCTGATATTGTGTTATCAAGGTGTGGTGAGGCTTATAACTTGGGGATAATCAAGTGTGGGGTAACAAGGTTGCATCAATCAAGGCTTTTTACTTTTTTGATTTTGATATTGTGCTTCTAACCTTGTTGAATCTTAGCAGGGTTGCTGTTGGAAGCTTGTGCTTGTTCTAGCTAGAACATAAGCTCTAACATTCGTGGGTGTGGATGTACATCCATGAGGTTTGTCTTAAAACCTTGAAAATATGATAAATATTTGGATTTTTTGTGGATTTGTGCTCTACTTGTGTTCTTGTTGTTTTCTTGGCTTGAATCTGCTTAATCTTGCATGATAATGTTGTTTATATGCTAGATTAATCATTTGGTAAACTGAATCACACTTTTTCTTGTTTAAAATTTGAATTGAAAAGTTAAAAGGGTGTTTGGGACTACCTGTTTAAGTTCAAATCTTGTTATTGTGTGAACGAAAGTTTGTGTTTGTGCTTTATATCTGATATATGTTTGGTTTGAGTGTTTTGCTGCAAGTTTTTGAGTTTGAAACCTTGAATCACATAATCTGCTATAACTTGTTGAGTTTGACAGTTTTTGACCTAAGAATTTGGGAAAACCTAGATTTATGCATGCTTAGGGTTAAAAGCTGTTAAAACATCATTATTGTAACATATGTGATAGATCTTGAGGTTTGAATCTGGCTTGTTGGTCAAGTACATCAGCAAAGTGAAAACTGCATGTGTTAGTGTTCATCAGTAACCTTCATAAGCTTGAATCTTGATTTAGGCTTTAAGCCATTGCATGAAAACTGTTTAGACTTGTTCATTTGAGTTTATAATAGCTTGTGTATGCATTTGGTTGAATTTGGTTGGCTGAATATTGCTAAAACTGCTTATAAGTGCTCAACTGCTTATTGTTCTAAGTCTATGACAGATCTGGTGCTTAATTGAATTAACTGTACAAATTGGCTATTTCTTGTTGTGATTCATTGATTGTTTTTGACTCCTTATGATCCAAAGATCATTTGGGTGCCTTTGTGAAATCTGAATCTCCAAAAAGTTCACTAAAGACAAAAAAGTCTACAAGTCAAGCAGTGGGAAGAGTTCCCACTGCTCAACACCCAAAACTAGCCCCTGCTAGTGTTAATTTGTACTCAGCTTATCAATAAGCTATTTTAGCTTATCCAGACCTGCAACAACTTATTTTTTGTGATAGATCTTCATTATTTGACCCATTTGATTAGACTGGAGCTTATTGGACTTTGACTTTGACTTTTTTCTAGAAAACCAACTTAATTGACTTTTTCATAAGTGCTTATTTGCTTTTTCCAGCTTATTGAGTCAGCTTTTTGAAAACTTTTTGTTGAAACAGCTTATGTAAGTCATTTAAAAGCTTTAGAAACTTGAATCAGCTCTTAGGATGGCCTAGAACTCAAAAACGACTATTTTGTCGTTTTCTGTAGATTGCTTATTGCATTTTCAGGCTTATTCCTTGGGCTTATTTCAAATTTCTATTTATAGAAGTCTTATTTAGGACAAAAGAAGCTTGTGTGTCTAATTTGAGCTTATGGCATTAGCTTATAGCTTAATGGGTCAAAAAGCCCATTAAGAATAAGCTGTTTGGTATAAGCTTGCTTATTTCACATTTTCAACTTTTGGGCCTTTGGAAAAAGTTGTTTAAAATCAAATTTTGAGTCAAGTAGTGATTTTTGGGCTTATTTGGGCCACTTTTTCATTTTGGGCTCAAATTTGGCCCATTAAGGATCTGTTTTGGGTTTAGCCTATTTTCTAGGCCCATTAAGGGTATTTAGGTAATTTCAAGTTCATTTATGTGTTCTTTAGGTTAAATTAAGCTAGTTTGCAACTTTTTATAATTTTTTAGGATTTTTGGATTTTTATTAATATTTTAATATTATTTTATTATTAAAAATTAAAAGTCTGATTTTCTAAGTTTTTATATTTTTTCTATGTTCTAAACACTTAATTAGGAATTTTTCAACTTTCCAAATATTTTTAGGGTCTTTTAATTATTTTCTAGAATTAATTTAAGTTTTATTAGTTTTTAATAGTTTTTAATTGTTTAAAAATAGTTTTTAGTGGTTTTAAAATTTTGAAAAATACTTTTTAGCTTAATTAGGTTATTTTAAAGGTTTACAAACTTTAAGATCTTGATTTGGACTTTTTATTAGTTAATATTGATTTTTAGGGCTTTAATTAGCATTAAAAAATTAATATTTAATTAATTAAAAGGTTTTAGCAAGTTTGGATTTTTTGTAAACTCTTATAATATTTTAGTGGATTTTTAGTGATTTTTAGGAATTTTTAGAGTAAAATTTTAGTTTTGGTGCTCTTTACGGTTTTACGTGTACACCTTTTTCCGTCTTAGTTTAATTCGTCTTCGTAACCGTCATTCTCTTCTTATCCCATTTCTATTTTTCTTTCTCACAAATATAATCACAAAAGTTAATCAATTCATTACACACACACCAAGCCTCCTTGAGAACGATCTCCACTTTGGGTCATTTGTACACGGTTTTCCTAAATCGTCGTGCTTACCCTATTCTACCCTTGTTTTCCTAAACAAGTGGTATTTTTTACAACTATTAGTCGGCCAAGGCGTTGTATTCTTCCATATCTTGTATATCACAAGGCATGAGAAACTTCCCAGGGTCACCCACTTTTTCCGGTATTCGGTTAAGATAAACCGAAGAACAATTAGATAGCTTTAAAAGCTTCTCCTTATCGTTCATCATACTTTTAAAAGTGGAAGCGAAACGAGGCATGTATAACAACGCGTTGGCTAAACTCACATTAAAATGCACTTGTTGAAAAGCTCAATTTTTTGTTTATTACGTTCTTGCAATTTCTCTTTGTTTCGTCTCGATGGGTAAGGTAAGGATGGTGTGGGTTGGGCATAGGCATCGGCCTTGGAATCTCGGGTTCCAAAATTGGTATTGGTTCAACCGTAGGTGTGGTTTGAGCGGTACTTCGTGGGCTTGTAATATGCTCCTTTTCGCCCATCACCTCGGGTTCTTTCTCGATTTCCTTCTCCGTAGAAGTACTAGGACGAGAGATTGGTTCTTTAAAAGTTTTACCACTACGAGTAGTAATAACCTTCATTTCCCCATTCGGGTTTGTAATGGTATCACTAGGAAGACCACCCGAGGAAGAGGGTCTACACATGATAGCTTCAAACATACTAGACATTCGATCTTCAAATTTAGCTTGCCTTTTATCCGCTTTTAACAACTCTTGCTTAATCTCATGTTGTCCTTGTTACATCTTTTGTTGATTTTTTTGAAGACGTTGAACGTTACTTTCCATTTTATTTGCATGAGTTTTCAATTCATTAGCAAGTTCGTTTTTAAGCTCGATTTTCAACTCGGATCTTAAGCTAATCATCTCACGTTGCATGTTATCAAATTTAGCATCATTTGCCTTAGCATAATCCAAAAATTCTCCTTGAAGATTTTTAGTGTGAGCATTTTGAAAACCTTGTGTAGTATTTTGAAAATCACAGTTTTGACTTTGATTTTGAACTTGTCCATTCCCACTTTGTAATTACCCTTGTTATAGTTACGTTGATTGCCTTGACAACCACCACTTTGATTGTTGTTTTGATAGTTGTTAGCATTTTGATCTTGGGGAGTTTGATTTGGGCGAGAGCCTTGGCCGTTTTGGTTGTAAGTTCCTGTTGCTACGTAAGCACTCGAAGTATTACCACCGGCGGTAATGCACTCGGAAAAATCATGAGCTCCACCACAAGATATACAACTCTTTTCAACCGCTTTAACCGATGCGGAATTCAACGCATCTTATGCTTTCCAATGTGTCATAAGCGTCGAAAATCTATCGAAAAACCGATTCTCCTCATTTGCTTCATCATGTAAGGTATTCATGTTACGAGACGACGTCGAACCCATATTGGAAACACTCGGTATGTTACGAGGGTTATAAACCTTAGATCTATTCTCGATAATCTTTAATGCTTCATCGGTCGTTTTGCACAAAAAATTACCACCTGCGGCGGCATTAAAATAATCTCGTTCATGATCGTTAATCCCATTATAAAATGTATCAATTTGATGTAATTCTGAAAAATCAAGGTGAGGACATTCATGTAACATTTCCTTAAATCGTTCTCATGCCATTGAAAAACTTTCATTAGGTTTTTGCGTAAACCTTGATATCTCATTTTTCAAATGTGTCGTCTTAGATGGTGGGAAAAATTGGTTCACAAACTTAGAGACGAGATCACCCCATGTCAAAATCGAATTTGGCGGTTCTTTCTCGAGCCAAATTTTAGCGGGTCCATCTAAAGAGTATGGAAACAACATCATATTAATGGCGTCATGTGGAACATCCTTAAACTTGCTTGTTGCGGTGAGACGATTGAAATTCCGTATGTGATAATGTGGGTTGTCTTTTTCATGTCCGTGAAACTTGTTTGCTTGTAGCATAGACATTAAACCCGTCTTGATCTCAAAATTCTCCGCAAGGATGGTGAGAATCACAATAGCTTCTCCAAAACCCTTGGTGGGTGCTTGAAGCAACTCCATCATAGTACGATTAGCCATAGTGACTATTGGTTCTACAACGGGTTCAACAATTGGAGTTTCTTCTTCAATTATGGTATCTTGAGTTACTTCCTTTTGACGACGTTTACGAGCTCGTTTTGCTTGATTTCGAGTTTGCATAAACGTGATGTAGAACGTGGATGTGAGCAAAGAAGATTCTTTTGGGTGTTTTGTGGATTTTCAATTTTTTTGTGTTTTTGATTGTTTTTTAATTTTTTTAGATTTTGTGTGTATATGTAGACAACAATCTACCAAATCTCTCCTCGAATCAAACTTTTGATTAAAGAAGCCTCAAAAGAATGAAAACGATCACGTGGAGTGAACGCCTTCGATTGACTTTAGAACTTTGGTGAAACCAAATTGTTCAAGAGGGTTTAATCACAAAGAAACCAAGCAAATATATATGATACGTAATAATACTTTGGGCGGAAAAACCCTCGATTAGCCTTTTTTCTCTCAATACTCACAAGCAAGCGGGAGAAACGAGGCGGCGCGAAGCACTTAATAGCCTTTCTCTCTTAGGTCGTGAAATACAACCGCTTTATACCCACTTTATAGTTTGTATTGACTAAAATCAAGCTTCACAAAAGTATTTATCTATTTTTGACTTTTTCTTTTTGTTTGAGATTCAAATACAAAAATTAGGAGATAAAATCCCAATTAAGGTTGTGTTTGCACACTTTTGGAGATATTTTGTATTAGTTGTGATACATATACAATATAGTAATAATATTTGACAAAGAAAACGAAAAACCGATAATACGTGTTAATAGATTTCTATTTAACACAAATACTATTTATGCATAGATATTAAAAACAAATGCTCAAATTAATCACGACACACCTCCCCGGCAGCGATGCTAAAATGATTGTGGTAAAATACAACCTTTAGGAAAAAGGCGTAAAAGCGGTAAGTATCAAACAAATGATTAATGGAAATCAATTGTTAATGACCCAATGGTAAAAGTTCGTTTCCCAAGGAGGTTTATTGTGGGTGAATAAATTGTTATGATTTTAGATTAATATTGAGAAAGAAAAAGGATAAGAAAAGAGAATGACGGATGCGTTAAAATTACACTACGACGATAAAATGTAAAACCGTAAAAAGGGGCAAAAATAAAAATTTAATCTAAAAATTCCCAAAAAATTACCAAAAATAGCTAAAAATATAATTAGGGTTTAGAAATGATTAAAACTTTTTCAAACCTTATATTTATATAAATATTAATTTTTAAATGCTAATTAAAGCCCTAAAATTCAAAATAATTAATAAAAAGCACAAATAAAGATTTTTTAATTTGTAAAACTCTAAAATGACTTAACTTAACTAAAAAATACTTTTATAAAATATAAAACCAATTAAAACTATTTTTAAATGATTTAAAACTATTAAAATATTAAAAATAATCCTAAAAATTAATAAAATAATGAGAAAAATAATATAAATGTTCTAAAAATCCTAGCTTAATGTATTTAACCCAATATAAATGGAAAAGTTACAAAAATATAATTTTAACCCTAAAAACAGTTTTTAATAATAAAATAATAATAAAATAATAATAAAAATCCAAAAATTCTAAAAAATTCTAAAAACGTGCAAACTAGTTTATTTTAACCTAAATAAACAAAAAATGAAAATGAAAATGTTAGAAATACGTTTTTACGTATTTATGAAGGATCGGTCGCTCCAACGATAATTATGTAACGGGCTCGTGATCTATTTACTTTATGTATAGTCCATATAGCCCACATGTAGGGTGGGCTATATATATCCCCTCCTAGCATGTTAGGAGGGGTTGTTGATTACCATTTACACTTAATCATTTATTCATCTTTCACTTTCTCTCTCTAATTCTCTCCCTTCTCTCCTTTCTCTCTCTAATCCCTCATCTCCTTCCTTCATCTCTTTATGTTTATCACCTAAATCAACCAACCTAATCCATCAAATCCATCTCATAGAATAGGCCATTAATCACGTAGACCTTCAATTGGTATCAAGAGCCATGGTTAGTTTGGTTTATTCTTGTTTTATTTCTTTTTTATTTTGGTGGGTTTTGATTTAATCATGCTTAAATCATAAAAAGTTTGTATTTTTTATAAAAAGTTTGTGTTTTTATGTGTTAAATCATATCAAATCTTCAAATTTATTTACTTTTTAGACAAAAATCACAAATTTTTATATAAAAATCAAAAATTTCTTTTTAAAAAGTTTGTGTTTTTTATAAAAAGTTGGTGTTTTTTATAAAAGTTTGTGTTTTTCTTTTTTTAATTTTGTATTTTTTTTATTAAATCTTTCTATCTTGATTGCCTTTTTGTTTAATTTCTTAAATTGAACTTTTAATTTTGTCCTTTTTTATTTTTATTTTTTTAATCAATTTTGCCACTTTAATTTTTCTATTATTAGTTTTCTAAATTTTTTATCAATTTCATCTTTTTTATTTTTTAATTTTTGTTTTTTTTATTAGTTTTCTTTAAGTTTTTTATAATCAGTTTTTTTTTATTTTTATATAATCAAGTTAAACTTTTTATATATACCAGTTTCTATATACCAGTTTGATTCGAGTTTGTCCAGTTGTCCAGTTGTTTTTATTTTTTATTTGAGTTGTCCAATACCAGTCCTTCAGTCATTCAGTCAGTCACGCAGTTTTTTGTCCTGTTCCGTTTCAAATTCACAAGTTCCGTATCAAATTCAAATGTTCCGAATCAATCTCTAAGTTCCGAATCAAACCTAAAAAAAGTTCCGGGTGAAAGAACTTCCGGACCAAGAAGTTCCGGATCAAGAAGTTCCGGATCAAGCGAACTTCCGAACCAAGAACTTCCGAACCAAGAACTTCCGGATCAAGCCAAAAGTTCCGGATCAAGAAGTTCCGGATCAAGAAGTTCCGGATCAAGAACTTCCGAACCAAGAACTTCCGGATCAAGAACAAAGTTCCGATTCGGAACTCTTCCGAACGAAGCATCTTATTCAAACTCAACGGGCAAATCATCGTATTTTAAATAGACTCATTCCCTCAAAACAGACCAAACACCTAAGACTCAAATCAAACAAAAAGACTCGACAACCCTTAACTCGACAGACTCGACACCCTCCACTCGACACCATCAAAGACTCCACTCAATCAAAAAAAAACAACAAGACTCGACCCTCACAAACTCTCGGACACCACTCCCACACCCTCGACACATTTATCGCAACCCACTTATTTACAAACAACCTCACCCTCGTCCCCCCCACCCAACCTCGACACCCCTTACACCCTCGTCTCATCTTTCTGACCCATCGATACAAACACCCCACAAACCCTCGACAAATTTTAAAAACAAAACAACTCTACTGCCAATTCTTTTTCTAAAATCCAACTTCTTATCCAGACTCTTTTTTTCCTACGAACAACTCTCTCAACACAAATCAACATAAATCAACACAAATCAACACCTCCCATCCGACTTCAATTTCACACCTCTCGAAACCCCAACCCCAACCCAGTTCACTTCATCTCGACCCACCCACACCAACAACACCCGACAGAAAGACGCTACAGAAGAAGAGGGACTCAACAAAAACATTAAAAGAATACCTACCTGAGATCTTTCTGAAAAAGACCTTGAAGCTGTAATACTCAGAGACTTGAATCTGTCTTCGCTTGATAGTGGGTAATCCGACTGCGAAGGTTATGATGAGATTGATTTTTGAGGAGAAGTGTTTTGATTAAGCTGTGATAACATTAGGATGAGTTTGATTATTTTGTGTTTGTGGTTTGAAATTAGAGAAGATTAGAAGAGTTGATCTTCTTATCTGTGATGGAGGATTTGAAGAGAGGAGGCGGACAAAACAAGAGAAGAGAGATTTAAGTTTGTAAGTTGTTTGAGGAGAGAGAGAAATAAACGGTTTAATATATTCTGGACGGAGATACCAAAGTTATTCTTTGACTGGGCGGAGTTTACAAAGAAGTTAAAGATAGCCACGTGTTGTTTCTATTTGTGATACCCGCTACACGTTTTGACATATACACGTTTTGTTTCATTATTTTTTTAGATTTTGTCTTTAAAAGTTCATTTATTTTTTAAAAAAAAAAAAAAAAGAGGATATATCAGTGTTGTTTAAATAACTCAGACGTTTTTTTTTTCTCTTTCATATTTTCAAAATAAATCAGATTTTTCTATTTTTTTTCTTTCTCTCTATTTTTTCGTTAAGTTTTTTAAGTATAAGTTTTATTTTTTATTTTTTATTTTTTATTTTTATTTTTTATAATTTAAAGTTAATTTTTTAGTTTAGTAAATTTTGTTTATTACATTTTTGGTACATCATATTGAGGCGGGTATTCCGAAAAGAGTTAACGTGGAAAAACATTTGCCGGGTTAAAAGTTATTGTGGTCGGTTTTAAAGTCAAACGTGACGAGTCACAGTGCCGGGATTTATTTTTAGTGGCTACGGATTTTTGATCAGGTTTGTTCTATCAACATTTGAGCGGATAAGAAATTATTCACCCGAGAAAAGAGTTTTATCCTAAATCCCGTGAATTTCAATTTCTAAGTCTCTTCACGAGCTGTAAAATCCTGAAATCAACAACGACCACAATTATTCGTCATTAAACTTTCAATGGATTCGTTGAAATCAAAAAATCAAGAGGGAGTATCGCATTCGATGCAAAACACAATTAGAAAAAGTGGCATCACTTCATTTCAAATGCTTCAGTCTCATCTTGTCACTCTTTCGGGGATTCAAGGAGGGAGCGAATTTGTGACAATCTTTGGCCAAGATCGTCATATATTCATCGACTCTATTTTCAACATTTTGACCCAACTCGCCGAGCAACTCACCAATGAAAGCTTTAATCACTCTGCATCGGTACTTGCATATAAGGCTCTTGTGACACACCCCACGCCTTTCCTCCAATTTAATATCATCAAGCCTGAAAGTTCAATGATTTGCCAATCGTTTCGTCGAGATACACATACCGAGCTTCGAGTTTTCCGTGATACGATTTTGAAACTCATGTCATCGGTCTCGTCTTCGATATATCAAAGATCACAACTTCAGCAAGTGTATGTTAATGGAGTGCAAGAATCAATGACGCAGATGCAAGAGGATAATGGTCATACGGTTGACAACTTGGAGCCTAACGATGGCACGAGCACAGAATCAGGAGGACAACATGATGCCAGTGGCACGTCAGGGAATGTTCACGAGATTTCTCTTGATGACACCTTACCCATTTATGACGCAGAGCCTCCAAACATGGTACAATGTAATGTGGTTTATGATGTATATGCTGATGACATGCCGCATATTGAGCATTCTGAACCTAATTATGACAAACATGGGATGGACAAGAGTGATAGAAATACCACTTATGATTCATCCGATGTGAGTCATAATGGGGGAGAAAGTGTTCAAAATGCTATAGTTCATCATGATAAATGCTTTATAACTGCCTCGTTAACTGATTCTGATTCCAAGATTAAAGAGCTCGAAACGATCATAGCTCGGCAATCACAAGATCTTGAGGATGCCAAACTTGAATTTTCTAAGAAAACGGACAAATTTGAAACATACTTTGAAAAACTTGAAAAGTCAAACGTTGTTCTTGAAAGAAAATTGGATCAAACTGTTCTAGATTCTAAAGCTGAAAAGGATAATCTTTTGAAACAAATTCAACTGCTTGAATCTAAGTTGGCATCCCAAGATAACTTGCTCAAAGAAAATGAGACTTTAAAGGCCCAAGTACAGGAAAAGGTTTTTGCTATAGCTGCGTTGAAAAACGAGTTAAGGAAAAGTAAAGGACCTAGTGTGGACACTAAGCTTGAAAAACCATCAATCTTGGGGAAACCGCCTACAAATCAGTTCGTCAGACAACCGATTGTCAGACAACCTACTGCATTTAGATCCGAGCGACCACAATCCTCGAGACCGCGGTTTGCCTCCCAAGTTGATTTGGTTCATCTTATTAGACCAGTCACTCCAGCAACTAGGCCCAATGTGATCACTCCAGCTTTAGCAAGACCAAATCATATGATTGCATCTAGTTTCCCTAAAAATACCAAGACCACGTCTAGAACTAGTTCAAATGACGTTTGCCATGAATCTGATCTTAGGGAAGCTAAGCAAAAGACACATGTAAGAGATAGGAATTTCAAACCTAGTCAGATGCCTTCTAGTTTACCCAACACTGCTAACCGTAGCATGTCCAATCCTAGGAGCATCAATCAATCATCTAGGGATTCTAGATCTTACTCGGACATTAAATATGCTACTTGTAAAACATGTAGAAAATGTGTCTTTACGGCAAATCATGATTCCTGTATCAAAAAATTGCTTAATGAGGTGAACTCCCGTGCTAGACTTAAATCCCAGTGGGTCGCTAAAATCAAACCCGTTGGTAAAATGTGGCGCCCCACTGGTAGATCTTTCACTCTTGTAGGAAACGAGTGCCCTTTAACTAGGATAGTCTCCGATTCTACAAAGACTACTAGGGAGGAAATTGCAAAGGATGATACATCACTTAAGCCTGAACTTAAGATTTTCTATAAAAGGAAACGATTGCCAACTAAGACAAGTGAATCATCCCCTCAGGCCACCTCTGACACAAGTAAAGCCAACTGTGAACCCCACGTGCTTCAAAAATAGATATCTCTAACCCATGCAAAAGTATACAAACTCCTAATGAGAATGCAGGTACCAAAGTTGATGTTCCAAAAGAACGAAGCGGTCCAATCGTTGTTTACCGTTCAACTAAGGACACTCTTAGAGTTTGGTTGCTGAAGAAGCAGATATCAGAGAAACAAATGTCTCAGGGGATTCATGGTTAAGCTGCAATACAAGGACTTACAGTCACATAACAGACTGTAACTCGATCTCCAAAGACAGGAAAGTTCATCCCGATGATGACTTATCCTAAAAACGAGAAATTCATTTTTCTCGGGCATGAGCTTATGTTAAAAACATTCCACGTTTTTAAGCTCATGCACAAGGACTTATAGTCACATCACAGACTATAACTCGCTCTTCAAAGAAAGGAAAGTTTATCGCCGATGGTAAACTTATCCTAACAACGAGAAATCAATTTTTCTCGGGCATGAGCTTATATCAAAAAACATTCCAAGTTTTTTAAGCTCATGCATTATGACTTACAGTTAAATGTCAGACTGTAACTCGAACTTAAAATAAAGGAAAGCTTATCGTTTATGATAACTTATCCTCTTAACGAGAAATTCACCTTTCTCGGTCATGAGCTTGTCTTAAAACATTCGAAGTTTTAAGCTCATAAAGGAAAGTGTATCTTTTAACTAAGAGAACTTTTCCTCGTAACGAGAAATTAACCTTTCTCGGTCATGAGCTTTCCGTTAAAACAGTCAAAGTTTTCAAGCTCATGAACACGACTTCTAAGTAAATGTCAGCTTAGGACTCGTCCTTCAGATAAAAGGAAAGTTTATCGCCGATGGTAACTTATCCTTAACAACGGGAAGTTCACAACTTCTCGGACTTGAGCTCGCTTTTAAGATATTCAACATCTTAAGCTCAAGTAATTGTTTTTTCAAAACTTTGAACACAATTTTTCAAGAATTTCTCAAAAGGTTTTTCTAAATCTTTCAAAATTGTGTGTTCAAAAACGTTTTGATAAAACGAGCATGTCTTCTGGAATCGATAATATTTACGAACCTAGAAATGTCATTCAATAATGACACGGGGTTGTAAATAAAGTTCGAGCAGAAGTTTAAAAGATTTAAAACATGCTCCAAATGGTTTGCTATTATTTCAGATAGCAACCCGCTTTTCATAATCAAGTCAAGCATTTCACCGGAAAGCTTTGACTCAACAACGGGAATTAATTTTCCCGGGAACGTGACGAGGAGACCAACATTCGTGAACAAGAACCATGTGAATCTCTCATATGATGTTCTCCATCTTTCAGGTCCAACCTCGTATATTGCTAATCTTGTGTATACATTATCATATATGATCTTTGCACGTGATAAATACCTTACACTTGTGTTTAAAAGGTATTTAATTTACGTTTCAAGTACACCCTCATTAATTTGAGGGGGAGCTTGTTAAAATCATGAAGATAACTAATTTGCATCTTTCTTCCCAAATTTTCTTAAAATGCTATTAAATCAATTGATATTAAAAACATCGATTGGGTTAATATTTTTAATATGGGGGAGAAAATGTGATTTAATATGGGATATGATCAATCATAAATGGTTTGACTTAACGTGATAGCTCATCTCGACATGTGCAAAATGTTTTCGGATATCGTAGCATATGTTAAGGGGGAGCAAAATGGATTTGCACTTCAAAATGGATTTCATGGTGACATACACTTACCCAAAACATCTCTATTCACGACGGTGAAGATTGTGGTGACATAAGGATGGTAGGATAGGTTAAAGTCCAATGATTTCTCTAGAACCGGAGGAATCTTCCCAAGGACATTCCATAGCTAGAAATAGTAGTCCTTAGGAAAGATGGAGAAAGATTGTGAACGTAGCTGAATGCCGACCAAGTACTTAAGTTAGCACTGGAACAATCACAACAAGGTGCTAGTGATGACGTATTGGTAAGCATTGAAGGGGTTGAAGAATGAAAAAGAATTGTAAAGATAAAGGGTGTAAAGAAAGAAGCCCTCCTTACAACTTTAGGCAGAAACCGGGTCAATACATATGCTATTGAGGTCATTTTTGCTAATGATTCTCGATATTGAAGAAAGACGTCATGGACCCAGTGATGCAATGCACAACCCTTCCCAGCTAACTCAAATATCTCTCAAAAGGTATTTGTTTTAATCACACGGAGATCAACACATTATCTATTGATTTATTCACTCCGAATAAATTGGTATTGAAAAGGTGGCACTCCTCTCCAGCCTCCGATCACTAAAAATCCAAAATGCACGATCGAGTCTAGAGCCATTTGAGATCATCAAATATCTCCTTAGGACACACCTTCATATTACCTTGCTTCTTCACACACTGTGAAAAGTAAGAAAGTTCTTAAGAGTCCTACGTAAAATCTTCATGATCTTGCCTGAACATCCGAGTAATACGAAAGTATTTACAATGAAGATGGAAATCCTTCTTGAGCGAATATCAAAAAGCTCATGGTAGGTGACTTGTGCGATTCTTTATGAATCAAACTTGTGATAACTGGAAAGCAACAGTGGTTTAATTCTTAAATGAATTTAAACTCGTTCCAGGCCTCTACGCATTATCATATGATCTTGCCAGAACACTCAGAGTGACTCTTTATTGATCACAGTGACGAGTGGAAATCCTTATAGTGTTAACATCAAACAGCACTTGGTAGGTAACTTGCAAGATTCTATATGAATCAAGCTAGTGACAACTGGAAAGCAACGATGGTGCGGTTCTTAATTGAACTTCACTTGTTCCAGGAACATGAATTGACGGCTTCAAATCATGCGGATAATATTATCCAAATGATCCACTCTTTACATTCGCAGTCAGCTTTGGACGGTCGAGTAAAGAGAACGGGTTTACCCGCGAAATCTTGTCAAGGAGGTTCTTTATTGAAACTACCTGCCACAAGTACGATATTTAATATCGTCCAACGGTCTTCACCGACCGGAGGTAAATTGCTACCGAATTAGAATGAAATGTTCAAGGCCATTTCATCCGTGTATATTGTTTTGTTGCTAACTGTCTTATGCAGCGTAACAAGAAGGTGGCATTGCGGTGTACAATCCAGAAGAAGTCGTCACCACATGCTTATACTACATACAATTAGTACTTCAACAAATTCAAGAAAGCCTGAAGGTCAAGTCTTCCGCTGTATCAAACTCTGAAGCTTTCAAGAATTTAAAAGTATAAGTATGTGGAACATGAAGTCACAAAGAGGCAAATATCACAAGTGAAGAATGCACAAGGTCAAGGCAAGGAAACATGCTCAAGACTAAAGTCAAAGATCACATCAAGCATATTCACAAGAACAAGATCGAAGACTCAAGCATAGATGCTAGGTTTAAGATTTTGTAAAAAGATGTGACCTCCCTTAGGGGGAGATTGTTGGAAATACGTTTTTCCCAATAAAGTCTCGGTCACATCTTAGTTAGCATAGATCACGAGTTATAGACTATTTAGAACTTTGTTTCTTGGAGCGACCTCCCTTAGGGGGAGATTGTTAGAAATACGTTTTTACGTATTTATGAAGGATCGGTCGCTCCAATGATAATTATGTAACGGGCTCGTGATCTATTTACTTTATGTATAGTCCATATAGCCCACATGTAGGATGGGCTATATATATCCCCTCCTAGCATGTTAGGAGGGGTTGTTGATTACCATTTACACTTAATCATTTATTCATCTTTCACTTTCTCTCTCTAATTCTCTCCCTTCTCTCCTTTCTCTCTCTAATCCCTCATCTCCTTCCTTCATCTCTTTATGTTTATCACCTAAATCAACCAACCTAATCCATCAAATCCATCTCATAGAATAGGCCATTAATCACGTAGACCTTCACCAAAATACCCCTATTGGGCCCCCAAATGGGCTAAAAACCAAAACAGTAAGCTTAATGGGCTTTTTGGCCCAACAAAATTCAAACTCAACCAAATAAGCCCAAAATTACCAGTCTGACTCAAAATTGATATCTAAGCACAAAAGTCTAAAGGCCCAAAAGCTAAAAATATGCTTAACACAACTTAATAAGTCAAACAACTTATTCTTAATGGGCCAATAAGCCCATTAAGCTATAAGCTAATGCCATAAGCTCTGCTTAAACACACAACATCTTATTGAGATTCTAAACCAATTTGCATAAAGAAATTTTGAAAAAGCTCAAGTAATAAGCCATAAAGTAGAAAAGAACTTTTTCACTAAAAGACAAAATAGTCGGGTTAGAGTCACTACTAGAATATTGGACAACAGTGACGGAAATTAGTGACAGAACTATTTTGTCGCAAAAAAATGGTTCATAGTGACGGATTAACGATAACTTAGCTACGAAATTAGCTCTTATAAGTTAGTGTCAAATTAACGACAAATTAGTAACAATACTAGAGATGGAATTCTCCATTTGTCTCAGTTTTATCTCTAAATATATTCAGACTGAGACGGGTTAACGACAAAGATTAGTTATAACGATTAGCGACGGAATTCTAACAGTATAACGATGGATATTTTTACCGTCTCAAATACGTCACTAAAATTACAATTAGCTATGCATTAAAGATGTAATTAGATACAATATAAAGACACAAACCCTTATAAATGAATTAAGGTTACCATAATAAACCGCGACTATCAATATTCAAAGTGAAAAACACGTACGGATAGTTATGGGTGTTATAAAAACGAGAAATCAACGAACTGAGCCGAACTGCTCTATCCAAAACCAAAAAAACCTGAAACCGAAAAGAATCAAAACCGAAGAAACCTGCTTATCATGGTTCGATTTCGGTTTTCATTTTAGATATTCACGGTTAACCGAACCACGCATATTATACATGAAATTTTTTAATTAAGTATAGTACACTACTTTTATAAAAGAACTGGACCAACGCAACAGTCTAGTCGGTTGAACTGATGACCTGATGACTCGACCGGATTGATTCAAAACCTGGTTTTCAATACCTTGGATAAAACCAATGTTTTGAAACCTGGGTCAACCGGTTGACCCGGTTCTGGCCGAAAAAATGGGTCATATTGACTCGGGTTTCATATTTTCGAAACCCGGCTCGACCCGCCGGATTTGGGGTGACCCAGGTCAACCCGGTTCTCGAGACCCGACCGGGTATTGATTTTTTTGGGTTTTTAAAAAAAAATATAAATTTTATGTATTTGCGACGGAGTTTTACTTTTACATGTTGGTAAACAATTTATATATTTAATATATGTGGATTTTTTTGGTTTTTCTATATAATTTTTTGTTAATTATTAAAAATATAAAAATATATATTTATTTTAGAAAATTGGGTTGACCCGGACCCGATGATTCAACCGGGTCGATTTGAAACCTGGGTTTAAAAACACTGGATAAAATTAGAGGTGGCAAATTTTGCCCATTTTGATAAATATGGGCACTTTTTGCCCAATCTTAAAAAAGGATGTGGCACTTTTTGCCCGTTCTTTATCAATAATGAGCTAAACGGGCGCTTATGTAAGAAACTTATGGGCTCAATGGGCGCACATGTAAGACACTAATTAGGCTACTCGGCGGATATTTTATATTTAATTTTTATCCCCGGCTTTTAAACAAGTATTTTTATTTTTTAATTCTACGTTTTTATATATCTTTTTTCTCATTTTAGCTTGCGCCCATTTAGCCCGCCCCCCGTTTATCCCGTCGTCCGTTTAGCCCGCCGCTCGTGCCCGCCCGTCCGCCCGTTTTGCTACCTCTAGATAAAACTATAGCTTATTTATTTATACCACTTTTAAAATATACCCCTGTTAAACCTTAGGTGTAACTAGTTAAAAATGATGGTCGTGACTTAAAAATTTCTAGTCTAAAATTACTTAAGTCAACAAAACATACAGGGAGTCATCATCTCCTACTATACCCACGTTACGGTGGTTATTGACTTGTGGAAAAAAAAATTGGCGCCATTCCGTAAAAATGTTTGGCGCCCCTAGATCTGTGGGGATCGTGGAGCATTAGTCACTCACAGAAGGTTGATGTTGCGGTTTATCATACACAATAGACATTAAGGAATGAGTAAAACAAGGTATATTCACACACCATTCACTATTTTAAATAATAATTTGTGCTAATTAGTTTTAATTTACCTGTTAATTTAATGTTGTGGTGATTGATTCATTAAGTTTGATTACATGATTACCTGTTAATTTACGTGTTTCCAGCCCTGTTTTTTGACCATCTTCTTCTTCTCTTGTTGTTCTTCAACATAATTCATTAGGCTTTTTTTTCAATGCTACTTTATATTGATTTCTTGAATCTGTTTGTGTGATAATATGTACTCTTCGCTTATTTAACATGAGAACAGTGGAAACACGATCACATCATGATGTGCATAAAGCTTTTCATGTCAACATAAGCTCCTCGATTACATGTTCTTAACCACCATCTTTGTTGGTCCCTAGTGTCTCCATAAGTCCACGACCACACAAAACCTATGCAGCGACTCGCCAGCATTTGGTAGCGAGTGTTTAACGTTTTTATTTTTCATAAAACGTTACAAGAGTGTTTAGCGCTACTATTAGCTTTTAAACCTTGTAATTATCGAGAACAGTGGAACCACAGTCACATCATTATATGCACAAATATTCTCGTGTCAACATAAGCTATTCAACACTTGAACTCATTTAGATTCCGATCTCTACATGCATCTTCGAGCCTTAAATTTGCACTCAAATTATTATGTGCTGCTATGTCTTAAAAACTGAAACTCAAGCGTTAGCTTTCTGTAATCGGAGTTATATATGGATGAATACTCATTTCTTTTAAATTAAGGTCTGCATAATCAAGCGTTAGCTTTCCCCTTTCTTTTGTGCCTGATAACAGATATGACGTAGGTTCTTATTGCAGAGTTATAGTTTTTGTAATCATGACTAGCATGTTAGTTATTTACAAAATTAATCTCTTTATATTGAATTGTATGACAATGCTTGGCAGTCAACCTATTTTAACATGGTGTGTTTATCATGTACCAAAAATGAAATGTGTTAAATATAACTTGCAATCTATGCTTGTACAAACAAGCTGCTTGCAAATCAAATCAGTGCATGTACAAACAAGCTGCTTGCAAATCAAATCAGTGCATGTACAAACAAGCTGCTTGCAAATGGGTGCATGTACAAATAAGCTGCTTGCAAAATTGCAATATAATTTTTCTGAGGCTAGCCCGACATTCGTGCAAATCATGCAAGTTGTATTTGAACATTTTTACTCTATTTAGGTTCCTGACATGACATCCAACGTATTAGCCATGTAGCCTAGAGTTTTAAACTTGTATTGATAATTGTAATTCAAACTAGTTGAATGTTTCATTTTCATTACAATGTGCAAACTGATAAACTAATTACGTCTGAAAAACTACATGAATGTTTCATTTTTCATTCCATAGAAAAACTACACAAATTGCGAACTGATAAACGAATGTACAATTAAATCACTGCTAATTTTTTTCTTCTATAACTCATAAAATCTGTTTTGTCGCGGTAATTTCTCCTCCATAATTGTAGCAAGCACATACTTTATAGTACTACTAGGCGTCATGGATCCTGATGCACCCACTTGCAGTACTTGTATCTAATGTTTCTTGCACAGTGAGAGGTAACGGAAACAAACCACATTTAAAAAGGCCATTTGTTTCAAGTTGCTCAAAATTATATTAAGTCGCAAACTTGATAACAAGTGCACCAGTATTTTGGTGTCAGTTTTGCTGAACTCTACGGAAGTGAATACTTCCATGCTGGTTATTTAAAGGGTGTGCATAAGTCTAAACAATGAAGAACAAGCTTATAAATATGTAGGGTGCCTTATTTTATGATTTTTGGGAGTTCAGGGTTATGATTCTATCTTTAAAAGGAGCAATACGATTATAGTTGATCTTGTTTGAAGCAAGGAAGAAGTTTTTTTGTAAACAATACAAGAATGCAATCCACCTGCGCCAAAAAGTTGGAGGAGGTGGATTGCATTCTTGTATTGTTTACAAAAAAATTTCTTCCCTGCTTCAAACAAGATCAACTGTAATCGTATTGCTCCTCTAGCTTTTTGTTCACAAATTTGATATATTTTACAATTTACATTACATAGCTAACCATTTGTCCACGTACTAATATGATTATATGGCTATAGAATAAATGTCATATGTGAACATTATGTGGTCAAATGTAGTTTTATTTTTTTCTAACTTGTTAAATCAGCTACTATTTCTTGTTTGTTTGACTTTTTTTTCTAAAGTGATTATGGCACGCATTGATGTTGGGCGTGGAGGTAGAGGTGGACGTGACCTTATTGATCGTGCAGTTGCTCATGTTCGGGGTCAGAAAAGTATAAATGGGGCCATTGATGACGATGACCATGGATTTCGACTTGCATCAGCAGAGACATGTGTTGAAGCTCTGAAAAAGCGGCATAAGAGGTAGTTTAACTTTCTTTCACTATTACCAAGATGTGGCAATTGAACCGAATTTACTTGTGAATTGTTGGATACGGGTTATGTTTTATCTATAATGGGCAAAACATAAAAAAAACAGGAAGGTAGCTAGATTGTTATAATCATTGAAACAATGTAACTGTTTTTAGACACTAATTATTCAAAAAAAGTGTTTAAAGTTTAGACAAAAATTTTGCGGGTTTCCCAACCAACCCACTTTTTCATTTCTGTTATTTTCCAATAATCACTAGAGGTGTTTATATGGTTTATCTCCGCTCTTTTGGATTTCAGTTTCAGAAGCTGGACTTGTAATACTACCACTTCCCCATGATGATAAGTCGCATATGAGGGTACAGTCGATCTAGAACCAGCCCCTGTGAAATGGCCAAAGAAAACTGGTATTGTGGAAGTGTTTTATTGGAATCTGATGATTCCTGGTTTGATAGTCCTCCAGAGGAATTTGTGGTAGATGTAAGTACAAGCTCAACATTATTTTTCATACCCGTGTTTTAATGTTTGAAAGGGTTTTCTGATGCAACACAACTTTCAGTTATCACCATTCGCTACAATGTTCATGTCATTGTTTACATAGGTTTCCTCCTCTACATTGGCATATGTATATGGACGTGATGATAGTTTTAATGAAGATTATGCATTTGTTAACGGGAGAGAGTATCCACAGAAAATTTTGTTGACAGATGGCGGTCATCTGAAATAAAACAAACTCTTGCTAGTTGTCTTTCTCGAGTTTTACCTGGACTTATTCATGATCTTAGACTTCCAATTCATGATCTTAGACTTCCAATTCCAGTCTCTAGCAACCCAAGTAATACTAGTGGTAATACGACCCTACTCCTAAAGACCTACTTTAATTTTCGTGTTCGTTACATGCACGACATGGCCTATCATAATCCTAGTTCATCCTTTAAAAATGTTTAAGCTATTAACACCTTTACGTATGGCCTAAATATAATTTATGTTTCAAAAAACTAATTTTTGAATTTGCTATGTTCAAGAACTATATTGTTAGCGTTCGGGGAGAGCTAAAGGAAGAATTAAAGGAAGAAATGAAATTCAAGCTTACGGAAGAATGAAGAATGAACTCAATGCGCGAAGAGGTAAAAGAAGAAATGCGTGCAGAAATTCAGGATGTGATTGTTGATTATGCAAGAGTCGTGTTACGCGTCGAACAAAAACAAAGCAAGGTAATGCAAGTGGACATACATCAACCATTACACTTTGAAAGAGCTTTATATATATATTTAGGCCCTCTTAACTTTTATGTAAGACATAATCTTTGGATCTTTGGTTTAGATATCAGATGCTAGCTTTCTTTCGAATCTTCTTGTTATTTGAATTCGATATGTTTGTTATTTGATTTTAATACGGATGACAAGTAAACTGTATCTTTTTTTGACCGACTGGAGACATATTTTATCCTTTGAAATCGTGTTGATTTACGCAACAAACTGTTGGTGACGGTTTTGAGTATAGTGTCGGATTAACAATAAATGTAGTAGCGACGAAATAACAACAAAATGGTCGACCGATTATTTGAAATGGATTAGTGACTGCTTCCATGTTACTGTTAACTACAGAATGTTTGTCGCTATGCTGTCACTTTATGGTCGACTCAAATTTAATTTAAGTGAGTCATAAAGGATTTAGCGATGGATTATAGACCGACAATCCGTCACTGAAACTCTAAAACTTTTGTCACTAAATTTGTCTCCAAAATTTTGCGAGGCCCCTTTTTGCGACGGATTAAATCCGTCAATATTCTGTCTCTGTAGGGCTTTAGTGACGAAATAGCGACAAAAACGTTCGTTGCTGATGCCATATTTTCTAGTAGTGAGTTCTAGGGGGTTTCAGAAGCTGATTCTTTTTCTAAAAGCTCACAAATAGCTTAACTAAGAATAATCAAAAAGAAAATTCACAAAAAGGCAAGTAAAATAAGCTGTAGAAGCCAATAAGCTGGCTGAAAAATCCAAATAAGCTAGTTTCCTAGCAAAAACTTAACGAAAAGACTTGTAACTTCTCAAATATGATATTAAGTTGAGAAAAATGACACCTATCACAAAAGGTAAGTTAATGCATGTACCAATAAGCTGTTCTAAAAAATAAGCCAAATTATGCTTATTTGACCAAAAGTCAAAGTCCTCCAAATGTTATCAAATTGCCAGGGATTGTTTATGAGCTTGTTATAAGCAACTTTTGTGAAGGAATCAAGGCTGAGTCCTTGTGAATCAAGAGGCCAATTAGCCAATTGATGACAGATTTTGGTCAAAAATGGACAATAAGCCAGTTGGCTTATAAGCACTCAAGCAATTAATCCAAAAAGCTGAATAAGTTCACAAGAAGCAAAATAACAAAGGTCAAGCAACTAGAAAGCAGGGCATACAATAGATAACAAAATACAAGGCACAAATGATGTGGTCACTTTGTTGATGCAAATGACCACTTCAGCCAACTTTGATAAGCTCTAACACACTCAATAAGCCACCAAATTCAAAAATCAGATATAGAACATATAGCTTATCACTTAAACTCTTCCCAAACCAAATTTCAAACCCTGAATCCAAAAAAAAGATTTTATTTGATCTGATGTGTTTGACCATTTTAAACCCTTTTTATCAGATTTTTTCAAAACTTGTAAATCCTTTTCCAAAGCTTGAAACACTTAACCAATAGCAAAAACCAGTGACAAATGAGTTTTTTAAAGCATCCAAACCCCAAGAACCAAGGGCACAAGGCCACAAGGCCTTATGATCCCTAAATCCAAACAACCCTTTTTATAGCCCTTTTCAAACAAACTTTTGATTCTTACACACAGCCTACTGATTTTATGATTCAAATAGCCCACCTAGGTTAAAACTAACAGATTAAAGCAATAAAATCAAACACAAAAACACAAGAACACCAAATTACATTACAACATTCATTACATACATAAACCAATGATTTTTGAGAGGAAACTTAAATAGAGCCAATACATATCCTCCACAACTTCCTAGGAGGATTAGCTATGCTCCTTGGACCACTCTCAACAACTAGAGAGTGATCAAGGTCCTTGAATAAACAAGATGAAGGTCTGCTGATTGTTTAAAGTAGAACCAGACCTTTGTATGAGTGGATCTTCAACACAAGGCAGCAAACAAACCAACCAAAGATTGATAAACCTTCACTAGATTGGTGTCAACAAGCTTGCAAAGGCTTATAGCTTTTGATAAGGGTTAGGACAGTTAAAAATAAGCAAACAGAAACAATGATTTCAAGCTTTTTTCAAACCTGAAAACCTTACCAAACCTAAACGTGCTTCAATCAAAAGATCAAAACAGGTTTATAACATATAATGGAACCCAGAATCACTCTTAAACAATACCAACTTTTAAAAACATAAAAAGGACTTACAATTTCTTAAAACTACCAGACTTTTATAAATTTTAAAAAGGAAATACAATGTTTAAAGAGTAAAATTGGAACAAGGCTCTCTCACATGTTGAGGAGTCCTTATATAGGCCTTAGAGGCTGATTCTAGAACATGAAATACAAGAAACCCTAGCTAATGAATACTCTGAATTTCCCTTGAGTGCTTGAGTTGTTGAGCTGTCCAAATGCATCCTAGACGTTCATTTATGCTTTGTGACCAAGTAATGAGTGTTGGCTGTTGATTTGGCCACGTGGCATTCCTTGGAGAGGAAGTTGAAATATTATTGGTGGACGTCTTGAATTGGTAGGGTCCATGAGTGAAGTGGTAAGGGATTTCAAGTGTGGGATGTAAACGTGTGTAGGTTAATTGTGTTTTGGTAAAGGTAATTTGGAAAAACCCTTTGGCTGTAAAAAGTAAGTTCTGGGTTCATACGTGTGAACAGTGGTCCCTTTTGATCCGAAAAACTTGGGAATAAGTTGTTCGGCGCGTGTTTGTTTATTTAAACTTTCAGAAAGGAAAAAGTAGTCCTTGGTCTTTGGTAAAATATGTAAAACACGTTTTTCAGCCATGAAACTTAATTCCTTTGTTAATAAACTTTCAGATTTCACACTTTTGCCCCAAAACTTTGGTAGAAGGGGTTTAAGGACTTGTTTTGCCATTTTTGAATATTTCAACGACTGATCTTGGACATTCTTCATCTTTGAAGGTCTTCATTGGATGTTTGACATTATGGAGGACCATTGTTGACAATTTTGTATTCTTGAGGGACTAAACTTGCCAAATCTTTAAAGTTGAGGGACCTTTTTGTAATTTTGGCAAACTTAAGGGACCAATCTTGTAATTATGAATATACAAGGGTTTTAAGTGTCATTTATTCATTGATGGAGGATCATTCTTGTATGATTTCAAATCTTCAAGGTCTTTTCTTTGAGAAATCCATAACTAGGGCCCGGTTCATTGTACGGCTTCGTTTCTCGTGTTCGTTTTTCTTTGTTTCTTGTGATCTTTTGTCTTTTTCACGATATCCATACCGAAAATACACAAGTAAACAAACACAAGCATATATATGGTATTTTGATGACATTTTGTGCATTTAAAGCCCGAAATGAACGATGAGATCATGCATAAATGCCATCTCATCACTCCCCCATACTAAGACATTGCCGTGCCCTCACGCAATGCTAGAATAAAGTATGTAAGCATCTCCAAAGTTCAGTTTTATTAACCTTTATTTAAAAGTAAAACTTGCTACAGTACTACGAAGATGTGTAAAGACATAAGGTATGATTTTCATCACTAATGTGACTTTTAGGGTCAATGAATAGAAACAAGTGAATGTATGTAACACCCCATTTTGATAATGGAATGTCACGCGTAATTATGGCGTGTCATAAAAGCATACAAGGATAAATGTCTAAAACATTACATGACCATAGGGATAACCAGAATCAAACATCGGTTCCCAAACATACATAATAAAGCTAAGGAAATGAATGAAAGACTAAACAAGCATAAGTATATGAAGGCAAAAAGGAAAAGAAGTCTCTAGCAGCTTCCATCCTATGCACGTCCTCCAAATGCTCGAGTCTTTCCTAGGGCACCTGCCGTTTTGGGACATGGAAAGGAAAGTAACGGCTGAGCAAAATGCTCAGTGCACGGATATAGACATAGTATGAATGACTAAAACATAATAAAGACTTTATAGCAGCGGAAATGTATAAGTCCTGGAAAACCTGGAACATGTTCATAAAACTGGTTTTATAGTTTGAGAAGCCTTATGTTTATCTTATGAAAACTGTTTAACATATTTTACCATTAGCCAATATAGGTCATGAAAATCCACCGTGCATGAATACTTGGAGGGGTGACCTCATCATGCAAATTAGAGGGGCTGCCTCTAATTTAATATACTGGTTTTGGGTAGGAGGGATCAGCTCCTTGTGAAGGATGCAAGGCACACATCACATTCACACTGAGTAATCTGCTGAAAACATGTAACTAGGATGCACCCATACGCCCCACATGATAAATATAATAATATGGCCAAAAGCTGAAGGGACGCCACAAGCAATCACTCCGTCGTGGTGAAGTCATAACACCAGTGCCTCTAGTGTTATGGTTATGGTACCTCCATAACTAGGTGAAACTGGTCATGCATGTATATGGCTATAGGTATTCTAAATTAAACATAAG
This sequence comes from Glebionis coronaria, assembly GCA_025667525.1. NCBI lineage: Eukaryota > Viridiplantae > Streptophyta > Magnoliopsida > Asterales > Asteraceae > Glebionis > Glebionis coronaria. The sequence continues at coordinate 532,948,211 of CM046877.1, forward strand.
CAAAAAACATATAAACTTATACTACGGGAAAGAATGTCCATACTGAAAGGACGGGAATCCGTACCTTATGTCTAGTGAACGAAGAAGACGAACGGAAGAGAGTCCTACTTCGGTATCACTAATGCTACATAAATACATACGTGTATAAGTATCTGATTACTAAGTACGTAACTGGTTTTATGTCATGTCTTAGCTTATTTTATACGTTCATGTCATGTTTTACTATTTTAAGCTTTATGCTGTATTTATCTTATATCTTGCCTATTCTGATTAAGTATTACTTGTAATTCATGTATTATTATACTTGTTGTGTAATAATAAGTAACTTTCTAAAAATAACAGGTTTCCTAAAATAGAAAGTTTCCAAAAAAAAAAGTTACCAAAAATAGAAAGTTTCCAAAAATAGAATTACTGCTTAAAATAGTTAAGTTTCTAAATATAGAAAGTTTCCATAAATAGATTAGCTGCCTTAATTAAATAAGTTTCTAAAAATAGAATGTTTCCATAATTAGATATAAGCTGGTTAAATAAGCTAATTCTATAGGCTTAAGTGTTTTCTGATTATTATTCTAAGTCATGTTGTTATAAAGTATAGTTTATTAATTATTTCATGTAAATTAAATAAACTATAGGTTAAAAGATTTAATTAAATATACATGATTTAATTAAATTAAAGTGCATAAAATACTTAGGTTAAAACATGTATTAATATTAATATTAACATAACCTAAGTCATGATAATTAATTAATTATAAGTCATGTTTATTAATTAATTATTTACTATTTTCTAAATTAAATAAATAAAAAAAACTTAGGCTAAATCATGTATTATGAATTATTAATAATAAACCTAAGTCCATGTTTTAATTAAATTAATTATATAGCATGTTAAATTAATTTAATTAATCTTATAATAATAAGTCATGATTTATTAATTTAATTGTCTTGTAATTAATATACATGTTAAGCTAATTAAACTCATAAAAATATATAACCCGAACCCGTGTATTATTTTATGAAAACATGTCGAAAACTAACCCGTGAAAACCCGTGTTGTTTTAAATATAAACCGAACCAAACAGCCCCTTAAACAACCCTTATACCCACTGCCAAACAACCCTTAATTGTTTCTTATTAATCTGACTGCCAAACGCACCCTTAAGTTGTTTATAAACCCAAAACCAAACAACCCTTTAACTGCCAGTTCCCCTGGCAGTTCTGGGTTCCCCCTGCTTGCTATAATTTCCCACCGAGAGCACCAGCTCTCGGTTCCCACTGCTTGAACATAAACACCATTGGCCGCAGCCAGTGGTTCCCCCTGCTTGTTCGCTGTTTCCACTGTTCGACAAAACCAAGCCAAAAACCCTAATTAGGGTTACGGCTGGTGGGATTAATTTACCGCCGAGACCATAATTGGTCTCGATTTGTGTGCCAAACGAACACAGCAACCCCAAATATGAAACCCTCCTTAATCTAACATGTTTTAAATCTTAATTTGTGGATTCGTGATCAAAAGGAGAAAAGAAAAGAAAAATAGAAACGAATTAGGGTTTACTTACTTATTGTTTAGGGTTTTTGGAACAACAAACACGAATCAACTCTTACTCTAGATCACTCATGGCTGATAATAACTAGGGATTTCCAAGTATGAAAATTTGTTCGTCTCGATTCAATTCGAATTGATCTCCGGTTAAAAGTGTGACTCAGTCGTTCTTGGTGAATAAAAAGAAAATGTCGTTGATTATCTATAACTAATTAAAAAGTAAATGCGAAAATAATAAAAATAAACTAAAGACGAATGACAATAATAAAGAAACGTAAAACAAGACGAATATTAAAAACTAAAAATTAAAACGATATTAAAACGAATATAAAAACAAATATTTAAAGAAACAATTAATAAAAGTAAAAGCGAAAATAATAAAAATAAAAATAAACTTTTCGAATTAGAAATAAAACTTAGTTAAATAAAAATGAAAGCAATTGGATTATAAAACTATTTTAAAAAGAAACGAAACAAATAATAAAAACGTAAATTTAAACAAAACAATTAATAAAAATAAAACTAAAAGACGAAATTTACTATCGACTCGAAAATAAAGTTTATTAAATGAAAAAGGAGAGAATAAAACTAAAATGGTACTTTAAAGCTAAACGAGGCAAAACCTAAAGCGGATACTAAATAAAAGATAAAACTTGAACTTTACTAAAAAATATTAATTTTAAAATAGACGAAAAATTCAACTAAAAATACGTAACTTTCAAAATTAAAATCGGAAAAACTTTCGGATAAAACTAAACAATTACGGAACAATACTAATAAATAGACAAGCTAGTAGGCAGGCAGCTGGAAGCTGCCAGCCAAGCACCTCAAATTGGCGCCAAACGAACTAAGCAAGCAAGCACACACGACAAAATTTCTTCGGAATAGCTAAGGGTTCATCGGAAAATTCAATTCTTCGAAATAAGTGTTATTTCGGAAAATTCAATTCTACGCAATAAATTTTTTCGGAGATTTAATTTCTTCGCAATAATTTTTTTTTCAATAACTGATTCTTCGGAATAAATCTTTTTCCCAACTTTCTTCGGAAAAATTTCTTTTTCAGAATAATAGTTTTTTTTGGAATAATGACTAAATTCAGAAAAATGAATAATTTCGGAAAAATTAAGAAATTCTGAGAAAAACTAAATCTTCGGAATTTTGGACTTTTCAGAGAAAAGGTATAATTTCGGGATTCAAAACCCTTTTGCGAAGAAACATGAAAGACGGAATAACAAGTTACTGTAACAATTAAAATTCACGAAATATGCTAAAAATAAGCACAAATCAAATAAGCAATTAACCAAAACTTAATCTAAAACACTTTTAAGAAAAACTAATTTAACCACAAATCAAAAACTTAATAAATCTAAAAATTAAAAATCAACTTTTAATAAAATAAACTAATAAAAACACTTAATTAAAAATAAGCAAAATCAAACAATAAGCATCAAACACCATAAGCTATCAAAATCAAACACATAAAAACCCATAAAAATAATCAACCAAACGCATCAATAAATCAATAAACATCAAGATTAAACAACTACAAGATCATCTAAATCAACACAAGATTAATAATAAAGAAAGGAAGAATGAGAATGATTAATTGAAAAAGCTTGAAATTAAGATGATTGAAGATTCAAATTACAAGATTAATGAAAAAGCTTGAAAAACATTAAGAAAAACTAGAGAGAGAAAGTATTAAGCTACTCCTAATCCGAAGCTAATCTACTCCTAATTTTCTAACCACCTCCTAATGACACATTAGGAGGGTATTTATAGGAGGAGTAAAACATGATGCTTTCTTCCTTCTTTCTTCTTGTTCTCGACTATATTTAAATTCTTTGTCTTTTTCGACGTCGTCTCGGGATTTGTCGATAAAATTTGAACTCGTCTTATAATTTTCTTCTTTAATTTGACTTGGTTCTTCGACTTCATTAAACTTCCGTCTTTAGACTATTTCTTCGATAAATCTTCAGAATAGGCCTTGGACTTCCATTCTTTTTGCACTCTTGATCTTTTGACTTCGTCTTTTCTCGTTTTCTTCGATAAAAGCCCGTGAAAGCCCGTGTTTTCTTCTTTTTTATCTTTTGGTCCTAAAGCACAATAAAAACACAAACCACGCATAATTCCGACATTTACGACATAAAATACACGTTTTAGCTTGGTTATTATTATAATTAAGTGGTAAAAGGATGGGTGTTCTCACACCTATCAAATCCCCTACACTTGACTATTGCAATGCCCTCATGCAATGCATTAGTTACAAAGCAAGTTTTACATTTTCCACCACAATCAATCCACATTGGCCTTTATTAAAGAGAGAAAATATTTAAAGGAAGAAAACAAGTAAAAAGATCAAAAAATTACCTTTGGGTTTTGGAATGTCATGAATGATTATCATCCTCAAGTTTCACGTTCCCCATACCAAGCTTAAAAACGAGATCATTGTTATTATAAGTTAGCAAACTAACACAAACTCATGTGGCCCAATTATTCACTTAGACTCCCTTATTCCTAGGTGTATCTCTTATATTTTATTATTGTCTTGAATGATCACGAGGATGCATTGTTGACTTATTTTGATAGTTATTTAGGCCGAAAAAAAAGTACGACAATTTAATTAATAGTTAGCTAAAGGACAAAATCTTTTAAAACTTCTTCTCGGGACCTCATAAAGTTCATATCTTGGCATAACTTGCTTCACGATTTGAGACCTTTCTCGGACCGATATTTGGTAGCGACTTCATACTTCAAATCTTGAGAGACGTTCTTGAAATTATGGTCTTCTCTTCATAATAGGAATTTCTTCACTTGAAGTTTTGAGAGATTCTTCATATTTGGACCACGACTTCTTCATTTTTCTCCAATCTCTATTTTGAACTTTGATATACAACGATCCGCCTCCTTTTAGGACTTGGATCTATTTATCCTCATACCTTGTTAGGGCCTTTTTGGATAGATTTCTCCATGATCTTTAGGGGAGTATTTGCTTTTCGTCGTGTGTCTCGATCCTTCATATTGATTTTTGATAAATGATTCTTCACATCACTTGGGATATTTAGCAACAAAATGTAGCCCTCATGCCTTGTTAGGGCCTTTTCAGACTCGCCAATCTTCTCATCCCACTTCAAAAAGTTATGCCTTGGCTATGAACTCTAATTAATACCGGGCAACTTTTAAACGATCTTGTGCTAGAAGCTAAGTAACTTTTCAAATCGTACAACCTTATTTATTGCAAATATATTTATTTACAAGCTATGGGAGAAAAAGCTTATAATCAACTCACATAAATTCATGAAAGAATACCAAACTTATAATTGACACAATCATTTCTCGTTCTCCACAATTTAAAATCTCAAGGAATGAGAATCGTGGATGCTTAGCCAATTAAATCAAAGTTTTGGGTTTTCGAGTCATCTATAGGATCTTGCAAACTCTTAGACTTTTTCAAGTTTAGAATTCGCATTTTAAAGTTCCCTTGATAAACGACTCTCTAGGATCAATTATAGAAACTTGCGAAAAGTTCTTGTTCTTAACCCGTGAGAGTTGAGATTTTCGTGTTTTAAAGTTCCCTATATAAAAGCCTAGCAAAACTTGACTTAAACACGTTAAGGATACTAGCTAGAGTAAACTTAGATAAGTAAACTCGGGTTGAGTCAAAAGATTCATGACTTTGAAAAATTAAAACCACTTTATTAAAATTTATTCAAGCAAAGAAAGAAACTAACTATAACAAAGGAAAATACTACTATAGAACTATGCCAAAATAGATTAAAAAATTTGAAAAATGTCGAAAAATCAAATTTTCCGGTTAAAATGAGGACAAATACAAGGAAAACCCCCACTTAACTTCGATAGAAGTACCCCTACACTTAATATAAACATTTTCCTCAATGTTTAAGCATGTGGGGGTAACCTCCCCTACACTTAGGACATTGTGCACTTTGTTTAAATCTTGCTAAGGAAAGGACAACTAAAGTGATTCCTAATTTAATATTGAAGAATATAAAATAGAGAATCAAAAGAGTTTAGGATAGAACAGGAAAGACGGGAAAACGGAATCACGGGTCGTCAAAAGTCATCAAGAATGTATCTTTGAAAGCTCAAATTGTAAAACCCGCATGCTTTTACCATGAATAGTGCCCTTAAGATCGTACGTCCTAGATTAAAACTTACCTTATTTAGTATTGATCACATTCATGTGCTAATAATCAAGCAAGTGCATACGTGTATGACATGATAAGTATCGATTACGTACAAACTCATGATAAACAGTTAATAGATATTTCACGTGAACATAATTAAATCATGATCACCATGTTAAAACACGAACTAAAATAATTACGTAAGTACTTAATTACGAGTGTAAACAATACGATAAACTACATGATAAAATAAACAGAAACACTTTAAACACAAACACGTTTAACCACGAACGAACACGAAACATCAGGACACGAGAAAAGGTACGGGTACCCCATGTGGGGCCCCATACCCATGACACACTAACCAAAATGGGCTTAGCCCATTGACTTTTACATGAAAGGGGGGGGGGGGGGGGGGGGGGGTTATGGTAAATATTCTTTTCATTTTTTACATTTCAAGGAAATAAGCATTTAACCTAAAAAAGTTTTCTCTCCTCCTCTTTGGTCTCTTTTGTGCCGCCACCCCTAAGACCACCAAAGGTGGTTGTTGATTGATCTTGATCACAAAAATCATTGTTATAAACCGTGTTTGTTCATCCTCTTTCAAGCTACGTGTTGGTATATCATTCTAAACCTTTCTTTTTATTTCTTTTTAATCTTTAATTATTTTCATGAACATGTTATTTTTATTTTTGTTAAAACATGATAATTCAACATAGACTTAACATGTTTTGGGGTAAATTAAAATCAAAGGATGATATATGAGGGTGTTTGTTTTGGCCGCCTAGTATAACCAACCCGAGGGGGGTTCGGTTTGCTTTTTGCCGCCACCACCAAGACCATTTTGGTCTTGGTTGGTGCATGTGGGACCCACGGCAGCAAGGGGACACAAGTACCCCGAGTTTGGCTCGGGGTACGGTGTCGAGTTCAAGCCCGATTCATGGTTCGTTGGTTAAATCATGATTTATGCTACATGTTAATTTTATGAATTATGAACTTAGGATATAAATTAATTAATAACATGAGATATTAATTAAACCATGACTTAGGTTATTTTTAATTATTAATTTAGCATGATATTAATTTAACCTAAGTATTTTATGTTATAAGTTATAATTAATTAATTATTTAAAAACATGCTTATAATTAATTAATTTAGACACGACTTAGGTTATGTTATTAATACATAATAATACACATTTTAACCTAAGTATTTTATTCCATTTTAATTAAAACATGTTATACTTTAATTAAAATGCTTAACCTATAGTTTAATTAAATACATGAAATAATAATTAAACTATACACTATATCATATGAGTTAAGAAATAAGCTTATAAACACTTAGACTTATATGTTAGCTTATGTAACCAGCTTAATTCTAAATATGGAAACTTCTATTTATAGAAACTTATTTAATTAAGGCAGCTGATCTATTTTTGGAAACTTTCTATTTTTAGAAACTAATCTATTTTAAGCAGTAAATTCTATTTTAGGAAACTTTCTATTTTTGGAAACTTTCTATTTTTGGAAACTTTCTATTTTTGGAAACTTTCTATTTTTGGAAACCTGCTATTTTTGGAAAGTTATTTATTATTACACAGTAAGTATGACAATACATGAAATACCAGTAATACTTAATCAGATTAATCAGAATACAAGATAAACACAGTTTAAGGCTTTAAACAGTAAACCATGACCTAAAACATACAAAGTAAGCTAAGGTGAGACATAAAACCCAGTACGTAATCAGTGATTCGATACTTATACACGTGTGTATTCATGTAGCGTTAGTGATCCAGAAGTAGGAGTCTTTCTTCCGTTCATTCACTGGACTTGAGGTACGGATTCCCGTCCTTTCAGTATGGACATTCTTTCCTTATTAGGATTTCCCCGTATGCAGCCAACTGTTTTCCCCAGTAATTGTTTTATTATTTTGAACTGCTTATGTTTAATTAGCATAATCTATAGCCATATACAAGCATGACCAGTTTCACCTAGTTATGGAGGTACCATAACCATAACATTGGAGGCACCAATGTTATGACTTCCCCACGGCGGAGTGATTGCTCGCGGCGTCCCTTTCAGTTTTGGCCATATTATTATATCATGTGGGGCGTATGGGTGCATCCTAGTTACATGTTTTATTCAGTATTTCATGGTGAATGTGGTGTGTGCCTTGCATCCTTCACAAGGAGTTGATCCCTCCTACCCAGACCAGTATATTAAATAGAGGCATCCCCTCTAATCAGCATGATGAGGTCACCCCTCCAAGTATTCATGCACGTGACCTTTTCATGACCTATATGGGCTATGGTATATTTATGTTAAAACAGTTTTCATAAGATAAACATAAGGCTTTTCAAACTATAAAACCAGTTTTCTTAATACTTAACCAGTCTACTCAGAACTTAGTCTTCCGCTGTTATATGTTACATGCTTATTCTATTTCATGCTATATTGTATATCCGTGCACTGAGCGTTTCGCTCAGCCGTTACTTTCCTTTCCATGTCCCAAAACGACAGGTACCCAAGACTCGAGCATTTGGAGGACATGCATAGGATGGAAGCTGCCATAGACTTCATCTCCTGTTTCCTTCATATATTTATGCTTGTTTAGTCTTTCATTCAGTTCATTTACTTTGTTATGTTTTGGGCTTATGTTTGGGAACCGATGTTTGATTCCGGTTTTCCCTATGGTCATGTATGTTTTACTACATATTACCTTGCATGATTTGATGACACGCCATAATTACGCGTGACATTCCATTTATCAAATGGGGTGTTACAATTATGGTATCAGAGCCAAGGCTTCGACCTGTAGGCTCTAAAACTTGACCTGTGACTAGTGGGTAGTCACCAGGAGCTTCCTAAGTCAACGCTTGTTATTCCACGTATTGACGTTTTTCAGCACCTTTTTGTTTTAACCATTACGTTTTTAGCACCTTGTTGTTTTAACCATGATGTTTTCACCAGTATCGTTTTACCAATATGGAATGAACAACCGTCATCCATATTTAGTTATGTGTCAGTGTCTATGCATGATGTTCCTAGTGAACTGTGATTATGTGAACTGAACCCCAGTAGTTCATAATTTTCACATAAAATTTTTTCTGTTAAGTTTTGACAATGACTTTTAATTATTTATGTTTCATGCATTCATGAATTTATATCATATGTCATCTATTGCAGGAATTTTGACTAAGTAATGGTTGGTACAGGACTGGCCCTATTTAGTCGCATGTGCTTTTATCGAAACTTTTAACTTAGGGGCCGACCCATAGGCGTCCCCTCGCCATGTCTTTTGTTTTGGGACCGACCCATAGGCGTCCCCCCGCACATATAAAAGGTTTTTATAAACTACATTACGCATTCATGCACTGTTTTCATGCATAAAATTTTTCTCATGATTTATTAGCATAGAATTTTTTTTTCATGTCCCCTCATAAGTTACTATGTTTTTATGTCAAGTATGTTTTCATACTGTCATGGTTGACTTCGGTTTCATGCTGAATATGTTATACACTCCTTTATGCTAGATCGTTTTATGTTCCTTCATGATAATTCCATTTTCATGTTGATTACGTCTTACGCCTCTTTTGTTATTTATGCTTTCACACAAGACATTGTTGGATTTCATTAAATTCTGCTTTCATGATTGTCATGGTTGGTTTTCATTGATCATGCTGTCAGGCAAATCATCGTTGAATTTTTGTGTAATCACACTTTAGCGTTTCTCTATGCAACCAGAATGATGTCTATGCTAATACTGCCAGGTTATCATGGTGGTTTTCCTAACTGTTTAACCGATATACTTTCCTTAAATCATGATAAATGATCGACCCCATACCGATCATTTCATGTGTATTCCACGTGTACTCTACGTACCGTATTCCATGTATATTACATGTACCTTAATCCATGTGTATTTCATTTGTAATACTTCGCGAATATTCGCTAGTCGATCCTGAATCATCTCTGGCGTATTTTCAATTGCTGATATTCTACTAGATTGCTGATGCCGCTCATAACTTGGAGATGTTACTAAAGGTTGATGTTGCTGACGTTTGGAGACGCTACGAGATGCGGATGCTGTTCACACCCTGGAGATCCTACAAGACGAAGACAAAGGCGTCGGAGCAAAGCAATTGGACGAGAAGATGCTTCACCATTAGACGATTCCCATCGATCATTTTCCCTATTTCTTAGTACATGTCACACGTCATTCAGCTGTCATTTCAACCATATGAGTGCAAACCGGTACCAGCCGGCCACTCAGCTGAATAGTTACATGAATCACGGTCATGAGAATGATCGTCATGGAACTGACAGACAGGAAGATAGTAACCACTACTATGACATAAACTATCCTAGAAATCGCAACCGAGGCTCCGACCGCGGACGTGATCAGACATACAAAGGATCAGTAGTCCAACCGATCTGCCAAGTCTGGCATAATAACCTAATATTGTAGTTCTATTGTTTTATGTCTCGAGACACATGTCAAGACATCAGTTGTTGGAAATACGTTTTACGTATTTATGAAGGATCGGTCGCTCCAACGATAATTATGTAATGGGCTCGTGATCTATTTACTTTATGTATGGTCCATATAGCCCACATGTAGGGTGGGCTATATATAACCCCTCCTAGCATGTTAGGAGGGGGTTGGTCATTCATTTCACACTTAATCATTTATCATCTTAACTTTCTCTCTCTACAATTCTCTCCCTTCTCTCCTTTCTCTCTCTAATCCCTCATCTAATTCCTTCATTTCTTCTTTATTAATCAATCAATCAACCAACCTAATCCACCAAATCCATAACATAGAATAAGCCATTAATTACGTAGACCTTCAATTGGTATCAAGAGCCATGGTTAGTTTGGTTTATTCTTGTTTTATCTCTTTTTGATTTTAGTGGGTTTTGATTTAATCATGCTTAAAATTTAAAAAGTTTGTTTTTTTTATAAAAAGTTTGTGTTTTTATGTGTTAAAACATATCAAATCTTCAAATTTATTTACTTTTTAGATAAAAAATCACAAATTTTTATATAAAAAAAATCAAATTTTTCTTATATAAAACCTTAAAAAGTTGTGTTTTTATAAAAAGTTAGTTTTTTTTTTTTTTTTTTTTTTTTTTTATAAAAGTTTTTGTTTTTCTCTTTTTAATTTTGTGTTTTTTATAAAAAGTGTGTATTTTTTTTATTGTTTTTTATCACAAGTTTAATAATCTATTTATATAAATTTTTTATCCATTTTTATCCTTTTTTTTATTTTCTTAATCAGTTTATTATTTACATTTTTATTAATCAGTTATAATTTTTGGTCAGTTTTTCAGTTATCAGTTATCCATTTTTCTTTTGGATTTTTCTTCATTTTTTTGGTCAAACTAACTATTTGGTCCATTGTTTCTGTCCATTTGTCCAATTTTGTCCAAAATCAATCTGCTATTGTCCAGTTCAGTTCCGGGTGAAGATTTTTTCGAGTAACCTAAAAGTTCCGAATCAATAAATAAGTTCCGAATCAAGCAAGAAAATCTTCCGAACCAAACACTTCCGATTCGGAAGTCTTCCGAATCAAAATCTTCCGATTCGGAACTGTTCCGAACGAAACAAAGTTCCGAACGAAACAAAGTTCCGAACGAAACAAAGTTCCGATTCGGAACTCTTCCGAATGAAACAATATTCAAATTAAACGGGCAAATCATTGTCTTTTTGAAAAGACTCATTCCCTCGACTCAGACAAAACATCTAAGACTAAAGACTCGACAACCAACATCCCTTCATCTCAAACTCTCTCGGACACACTTGACTCGACCCTCACTCCCTCACACCCTCTTCTCACCCAAACCGACTTAGACTCAATCAACACACCCTCTCAGCCCCGACTCACCCGACTCACCCCTGCAAACTGACTCCCTCAACACCCTCGTTCAAAAAACCCTCTCACACCCTCTCGTCTCTCACCAAATCACCCTTGTTTCACTTTATTTCTCTCGGTCCCCCCCAACACCCTTGAAAACCCTCATTCTCTTGACAGCCCCGACTCCAAAAACTCATACAAACATCCCCTCTTTTCACCCTCGACCCTCGACTCTCGTTTACCCACAACCCACATCTAAACCTTGACTCGACACCCACTCTCACCCTCAGACTCGACTAAACAAACACCCAGACTCACAACAACCCACCCTCGACTCACTGCCCCGACTCAAATCACAATCTCACTTCTCGTCTCCCTCACTCTCAACCGACATCACACCAATCGACACACCACTCTCAAACAACACAACACCCTCTCGTATAACCCTCACCCTCGACCTCTCGTATCACAAAACAACCTTACCGAGACTCAACACTCAAGACTCTTTCTCAAAGACTCAATCTTGACAAACACATAGAAGGACTCACAGTAGAAGAGAGAGATTTAACATAAAATTAAAAAAAAAAAAAAAAAAAAAAACACACACCTACCCGAGACCCATTTTAGGATCTTGAAGCCTTTATTTTTCGATGAAGACGGAAGATTCATGATTTATGAGAGAGATTTGTGAGAGATATTGAGTATCAGATGTGTATTGTGTGAGATTAGGCTGTGTTTTTAATTTGAGAGAGAAGAATGTTTTTTTTGCGTTTGTATCTTGTGAGGAGAGAGAGAGAATAGATTGCAGATTTATTTCAAGGGACGGAGATAACAAGAGAAATTTTTTTGGGAATTGATATATTGCTGGGCGGATTTAACAAGAGAGACTTTGGGCCACGTGTTGTATTGGACGGAGAAACCAAGGATTTGTATCAGATTTTTTTAATCTTACTTTATTTTATTTTATTTTTTTCAAGCAAACGTTTTTTTTTTGGTTACTTTGTTTTTTTGGGACACAATATTGCCTTGTTTCAATATCCGTTTCATTTTTTAACAGTTTATTTATTTTTTTTATTTGTAGTTAAATTAATCCTTTTTTTTTATTTTAAAATATTACATTTTATTTTTTAAAAAATATCACATTTTATTTTTTATTTTTGTCACTTTTATATTTTTAGCATTTTGTTTAGTATTTTTTGGCAAATCGTGTCGAAGCGGGTATTTTCCAAGTTTAACGTGAAAAATATTTATCGGGTTAAACGTTATTGTGGCCGGATTTGAAGACAACGTGACGAGTCAACGTGACGGGTTTTTTATTTTTAGCGACTACAGATTTTTGATCGGGTTTAATAATCGTTTGAGCCGACAACATCTTTTGAGTCAAATCGAATTTCCTCGATTTTCAATGGACTCGTTAAATTCGACACTTAAAAGGGGAGACTTGCATCGAATGCACGACAAAGCTAAAGAAAGTGGTATAAATTCATTTCAAATGCTTCAATATCATCTAGTCACTCTTTCACGCCTTCAAGGAGGGAGCGAATTTTTGACAATCTTTGGACAAGATCGTCATATATTCATCGACTCAATTTTTACCATCTTGCCCCAACTGGCAGAGCAACTCAACAATGAAAACTTTAATCACTCTGCATCGGCACTTGCTTATAAGGCTCTTGTGACACAACTCACGCCTTTCCTCCAATTTAATATCATCAAGTCTGAAAGTTCGATGCTTTGCCAATCATTTCTTCGAGATACGCATACCGAGCTTCGAGTTTTTCGTGATACAATATTAAAACTCATGACTTCGGTCTCGTCTTCGATTTATGAAAGATTTCGACTTCAGCAAACGTATGATAATGGAGTACAAGAATCAATGCCGCAGATGCAAGAGGAGAATGGTCATACGGTTGAAAACTTGGAGCCTATCAATGCCAAGAGCACGGAATCAGGAGGACAACATGATACCAGTGGCACGTCAGGAAATGTTCACGAGATTTCTCTTGATGACACCTTACCCATTTATGACGAAGAGCCTGCAAACATGGTACAATGTGATGTTGGTTATGATGTATATGCTGATGACATGCCGCATATTGAGCATTCTGAACCTATTTATGACAAACATGGGATGGACAAGAGTGATAGAAATACCACTTATGATTCATCCGATGTGAGTCATAATGGGGGAGAAAGTGTTCAAAATGCTATAGTTCATAATGATAAATGCTTTATCACTGCCTCGTTAACTGATTCTGACTGCAAGATTAAAGAGCTCGAAACGATCGTAGCTCGACAATCTAAAGACCTTGAGGATGCCAAACTTGAATTTTCTAAGAAAACGGACAAATTTGAAACATATTTTGAAAAACTTGAAAAGTCAAACGTTGTTCTTGAAAGAAAATTGGATCAAACTGTTCTAGATTCTAAAGCTGAAAAGGATAATCTTTTGAAACAAATTCAATTGCTTGAATCTAAGTTGGCATCTCAAGATAACGTGCTCAAAGAAAATGAAACATTAAAGGCCCAAGTACAGGAAAAGGTTTTTGCTATAGCTGCGTTGAAAAACGAGTTAAGGAAAAGTAAAGGACCTAGTGTGGACACTAAGCTTGAAAAACCATCAATCTTGGGGAAACCGCCTACAAATCAGTTCGTCAGACAACCGATGGTCAGACAACCTACTGCATTTAGATCCGAGCGACCACAATCCTCGAGACCGCGGTTTGCCTCCCAAGTTGATTTGGTTCATCTTATTAGACCAGTCACTCCAGCAACTAGGCCCAATGTGATCACTCCAGCTTTAGCAAGACCAAATCATATGATTGCCTCTAGTTTCCCTAAAAATACCAAGACCACGTCTAGAACTAGTTCAAATGACGTTTGCCATGAATCTGACCTTAGGGAAGCTAAGCAAAAGACACATGTAAGAGATAGGAATTCCAAACCTAGTCAGATGCCTTCTAGTTTACCCAACACTGCTAACCGTAGCATGTCCAATCCTAGGAGCATCAATCAATCGTCTAGGGATTCTAGATCTTACTCGGACATTAAATATGCTACTTGTAAAACATGTAGAAAATGTGTCTTTACGGCAAATCATGATGCCTGTATCAAGAAATTACTTGATGAGGTGAACTCCCGTGCTAGAATTAAGTCCCAGTGGATAGCTAAAATCAAACCCTTTGGTAAAGTTTGGCGCCCCACTGGTAGAACTTTTACTCTTGTAGGAAACGAGTGCCCTTTAACTAGGATAGTCTCTGATTCTACGAAGACTACTAGGGAGGAAATTGCAAAGGATGATACATCACTTAAGCCTGAACTTAAGATTTTCTATAAAAGGAAACGTTTGCCAACTAAGACAAGTGAATCATCCCCTCAGGCCACCTCTGATACAAGTAAAGCCAACTGTGAACCCCCACGTGCTTCACAAATAGATATCTCTAACCCATGCAAAAGTATACAAACTCCTAATGAGAATGCAGGTACCAAAGTTGATGTCCCAAAAGAACGAAGCGGTCCAATCGTTGTGTACCGTTCAACTAAGGACACTCTTAGAGTTTGGTTGCTGAAGAAGCAGATATCAGAGAAACAAATGTCTCAGGGGATTCATGGTTAAGCTGCACACAAGGACTTACAGTCACATAACAGACTGTAACTCGCTCATCAAAGAAAGGAAAGTTTATCGCCGATGATAAACTTATCCTAAAAACGAGAAATTCATTTTTCTCGGGCATGAGCTTATATCAAAAACATTCCAAGTTTTTTAAGCTCATGCATTATGGCTTATCGTTAAATATCAGACGATAACCCGTGCATCAAATAAAGGAAAGTTTATCGCCGATGATAAACTTATCCTTACAACGAGAAATTAAATTTTCTCGGACACGAGCTTACATTAAAACCATTCAAAGGTTTTAAGCTTGTGTACATGACTTACAGTTAAATGTCAGACTGTAACTCGAACTTAAAATAAAGGAAAGATTATCTTTTATGATAACTTATCCTCTTAACGAGAAATTCACCTTTCTCGGTCATGAGCTTGTATTAAAACATTCGAAGTTTTAAGCTCAGAAAGGAAAGTGTATCTTTTAAATAAGAGAACTTTTCCTCGTAACGAGAAATTAACCTTTCTCGGTCATGAGCTTTCCGTTAAAACAGTCAAAGTTTTCAAGCTCATGAACACGACTTCTAAGTAAATGTCAGCTTAGGACTCGTTCTTCAGATAAAAGGAAAGTTTATCGCCGATGATAAACTTATCCTTAACAACGAGAAGTTTACAACTTCTCGGACTTGAGCTCGTTCCTAAGATATTCCAAATCTTAAGCTCAAGTAATTGTTTTTCAAAACTTTGAACACAATTTTTCGAGAATTTCTCAACAGGTTTTTCTAAATCTTTCAAAATTGTGTGTTCAAAAACGTTTTGATAAAACGAGCATGTCTTCTGGAATCGATAATATTTACGAACCTAGAAATGTCATTCAATAATGACACGGGGTTGTAAATAAAGTTCGAGCAGAAGTTTAAAAGATTTAAAACATGCTCCAAATGGTTTGCTATTATTTCAGATAGCAACCCGCTTTTCATACTAAAGTCAAGCATTTCACCGGAAAGCTTTGACTCAACAACGAGAATTAATTTTCTCGGGGACGTGACGAGGTGACCATCATTCGTGAACAAGAACCATGTGCTTCTTTCATATGCTGTTCTCCATCATTCAGGTCCAACCTCGTACATTGCTAATCTTGTGAATTCATTATTATATATGATCTTTGCACGTAATAAATACCTTACACTTGTGTTTAAAAGGTATTTAATTTACGTTTCAAGTACACCCTCATTAATTTGAGGGGGAGCTTGTTAATATCACGAAGATAATTGGATTTGCATTTTTCTTCCCAAATTTTCTTAAAATGTTATTAAATCAATTGATATTAAAAACATCGATTGGGTTAATATTTTTAATATGGGGGAGAAAATGTGATTTAATATGGGATATGATCAATCATAAATGGTTTGACTTAACGTGTTAGCTCATCCCGACATGTGCGAAATGTTTTCGAATATCGTAGCATATGTTAAGGGGGAGCAAAATGGATTTGCACTTCAAAACGGATTTCATGGTGACATACACTTACCCAAAACATCTCTATTCACGACGGTGACGATTGTGGTGACATAAGGATGGTAGGATAGGTTAAAGTCCAATGATTTCTCTAGAACCGGAGGAATCTTCCCAAGGACATTCCATAGCTAGAAATAGTAGTCCTTAGGAAAGATGGAGAAAGATTGTGAACGTAGCTGAATGCCGACCAAGTACTTAAGTTAGCACTGGAACAATCACAACAAGGTGCTAGTGATGACGTATTGGTAAGCATTGAAGGGGTTGAAGAATGAAAAAGAAATGTAAAGATAAAGGGTGTAAAGAAAGAAGCCCTCCTTACAACTTTAGGCAGAAACCGGGTCAATACATATGCTATTGAGGTCATTTTTGCTAATGATTCTCGATATTGAAGAAAGACGTCATGGACCCAGTGATGCAATGCACAACCCTTCCCAGCTAACTCAAATATCTCTCAAAAGGTATTTGTTTTAATCACACGGAGATCAACACATTATCTATTGATTTATTCACTCCGAATAAATTGGTATTGAAAAGGTGGCACTCCTCTCCAGCCTCCGATCACTAAAAATCCAAAATGCACGATCGAGTCTAGAGCCATTTGAGATCATCAAATATCTCATTAGGACACACTTTCATTATTCCTTGCTTCTTCACACACTGTGAAAAGTAAGAACGATCTTAAGAGTCCTACGCAAAATCTTCATGATCTTGCCTGAACATCCGAGTAATACGAAAGTATTTACAATGAAGATGGAAATCCTTCTTGAGCGAATATCAAAAAGCTCATGGTAGGTGACTTGTGCGGTTCTTTATGAATCAAACTTGTGATAACTGGAAAGCAACAGTGGTTTAATTCTTAAATGAATTTAAACACGTTCCAGGCCTCTACGCATTATCATATGATCTTGCCAGAACACTCAGAGTGACTCTTTATTGATCACAGTGACGAGTGGAAATCCTTCTAGTGTTAACATCAAACAGCACTTGGTAGGTAACTTGCAAGATTCTATATGAATCAAGCTAGTGACAACTGGAAAGCAACGATGGTGCGGTTCTTAATTGAATTTCACTTGTTCCAGGAACATGAATTGACGGCTTCAAATCATGCGGATAATATTATCCAAATGATTCACTCTTTACGTTCGCAGTCAGCTTTGGACGGTCGAGTAAAGAGAACGGGTTTACCCGCGAAATCTTGTCAAGGAGATTCTTTATTGAAACTACCTGCCACAAGTACGATATTTAATATCGTCCAACGGTTTTCACCGACCGGAGGTAAATTGCTACCGAATTAGAATGAAATGTTCAAGGCCATTTCATCCGTGTATATTGTTTTGTTGCTAACTGTCTTATGCAGCGTAACAAGAAGGTGGCATTGCGGTGTACAATCCAGAAGAAGTCGTCACCACATGCTTATACTACATACAATTAGTACTTCAACAAATTCAAGAAAGCCTGAAGGTCAAGTCTTCCGCTGTATCAAACTCTGAAGCTTTCAAGAATTTAAAAGTATAAGTATGTGGAACATGAAGTCACAAAGAGGCAAATATCACAAGTGAAGAATGCACAAGGTCAAGGCAAGGAAACATGCTCAAGACTAAAGTCAAAGATCACATCAAGCATATTCACAAGAACAAGATCGAAGACTCAAGCATAGATGCTAGGTTTAAGATTTTGTAAAAAGATGTGACCTCCCTTAGGGGGAGATTGTTGGAAATACGTTTTCCCTATAAAGTCTCGGTCACATCTTAGTTAGCATAGATCACGAGATATAGACTATTTAGAACTTTGTAACTTGGAGCGACCTCCCTTAGGGGGAGATTGTTGGAAATACGTTTTACGTATTTATGAAGGATCGGTCGCTCCAACGATAATTATGTAATGGGCTCGTGATCTATTTACTTTATGTATGGTCCATATAGCCCACATGTAGGGTGGGCTATATATAACCCCTCCTAGCATGTTAGGAGGGGGTTGGTCATTCATTTCACACTTAATCATTTATCATCTTAACTTTCTCTCTCTACAATTCTCTCCCTTCTCTCCTTTCTCTCTCTAATCCCTCATCTAATTCCTTCATTTCTTCTTTATTAATCAATCAATCAACCAACCTAATCCACCAAATCCATAACATAGAATAAGCCATTAATTACGTAGACCTTCATCAGTCAAGACACATGTCTTACGTATACTTTCTGAGGACACATATCAAGACACCAGTTAAGACATATTTCATGCATATAGTTCCAAGACACGAGTCAAGACACATGACTCACGTCCAACTATGGAACATTTCTAAGAAATTCAGGGTACCCTCCAAGGGTATATCCATTTTGTTGTGCCATGTATTAATCAGGCCACAAGAATTTCAATACCATTACCGGCGCATAAGTGAGAACTGTCACGTTGCCGATGTCACTTTCATTTCTTTCACCATATTTCATATATTCATGACCATGAAGGACGCCTTTCGTATTTCCACGTATACGAAGGTTTTCCTTCAACTTAATGATAAGATCCAAGCTGCTAACGCATTTCCTCGGACAGACACGAGATGAATTTTATCCTAATTAGGTACTATGAACACCAAACCATGCTATGATTCATAATTATGTACAGTAATGTTCAGGCTCCTGAATACATTCAGCTTGATTTTCCATCAGAAAAATCTGTACAAATTATCTATGCTTTTCAAGCACGTGCTTTGTTAGCCATAATTGCTAAAATTTTCTAGCTGTCAGTAACACACGACTACTAAGGTCCTTTTACGCATAACCAACGGATTATTCCAAAATTGTTCCTTACACTCCAGAAGAACCTTCAAGGAGAAGGATGGTACCATAAGATTATGTGTCGACTACCGTCGACTTAAACAAATCACCATTCATGACAGTTATTCTCCTCCACATATTGACAACATGTCCAATCAACCGTATGGTGTTAATCACTTTTCCAAGATCGAACTCACGATCATGCTGCCAACAGTGACGAGTGAAAAAGCAGGACATGTCCATGACTGCTATTCGTACACGACTCGGTCATGCTAGATTTATGATTTTGAATTAGTCTCATCAATGCTCCAACCGCATTATGGACTTAATAAATTGAGTTTCCATGAACTCCTAAACAAATTCATCAGCGTTTTCATTGAGGATAACCTGATTTCCTCTAAGCCTAGAGAAGAACAGGAAGACCATATCTGCACTATGTTGCAAATTCTATGACAAGAGAAATTCTACCCTGGATTTTTTTTTTCCAATATAAATTCTGTTTGATTACAGTGACACACTGAATCACATGGGTTTCTATGGTTAATCTTACCATGACTCAGCTTATGCGTAAAGGAGAGAACCCTACACTACATTAGGTGTTCTAGAAAATTATACGCTAGGAGAAATCTAGATTCAGAGACTCAGAGTTTCGCAAACTCCTAGGTATCAAGTTCTACGAAGCAAGATACAGTTACGTTCATATCTAGGTACCTGACATACCAAGAGGTTAAGATAGGACACCAACAAACTGGGATGTTTTCATCATATGAAATTGTGAATCGAAAAGGGACAAGATCTCCATGGATTTTAGTTACCAAATTTCAGCAAACTCAGAAGAAGCATGATGCTATCTGGGTTATTGTCAACAGTTTGATCAAGTCTGCAGAATCCTTACATCCGTACGGATTTCAGAACCAACAGATTGAACGAACATGTTCCAGCCAGGGCTCGTCCGATCACTTGGCAATCCCTCAGCTATCGGGTCAGACAAAGATTCATAATTGTACTCCTAACTTACTTCACGTCTTCATTCTAATTCCACGACTTGCTTTCGCGCTCACGTTCATGACACTATTCATGTTCATGATCGTATTTTGGCTTACGATTTTACGTTCATTTCTTTTCTCATTCTGGGAAGTTTGCAAGAACTTGTGAGACCAGACCCAAGTTTAGTATAACTCTCCATCATCAGATAGACGTTTCACGTCATATTCTACGTCTCACCTTGTAGCGTTTGGCGTTACCGCCATTATATTCTATGATCATGATATGTCTCACATGTCATGTTCATTCCACGTTCCTCATATCATGATCAAGATATGTTACACGTATCATGGATCACGATATGTTTACTCATACTACACTCGCCATATCTCCACGTAGCACGTTCAAAATTTTTCACGTATCACGTTCAAAATTTTTCACGTACTACGTTTCTTTATGTCTCGCGCATCGTTTCTAATTATCAGTTAAGTCAGATGGTCTTGCATCGTAACGTTTCAGTTACCCTTGCACGTTAACTCTTATTTTCCTCGATCAAATTTAGGGGATCTACCTTCCGTTGATAACCAAGAATTTCTTCGTATTCCAAGTCAAGGTCAGGAGGACCAAGATTTATCATTAGTGTCAGGATCTTTTGAAGGAACCGTTCCAAGAGGGAGGCCACTTGGAAACGGACAAGTTCATCCGGACTTCTTATCCATTTTTCTCTTATCGATTAGATATGTCCTTTCAGTCACGTCACGTTCCATGTCTTTTCAAGACAGGTCACGTTCCACGTTCCCTTCTACCATGTCACCTTCATTTCCGTTATTTTGCATACCTTTCCAGTTTGATTCGGGTATGTTTCGCTTCCAGTTACGTTATCTATAATTCGGGGACGAATTATTCTTTTAGGGGGGAAGAATTGTAAAACCCGCATGCTTTTACCATGAATAGTGCCCTTAAGATCGTACGTCCTAGATTAAAACTTACCTTATTTAGTATTGATCACATTCATGTGCTAATAATCAAGCAAGTGCATACGTGTATGACATGATAAGTATCGATTACGTACAAACTCATGATAAACAGTTAATAGATATTTCACGTGAACATAATTAAATCATGATCACCATGTTAAAACACGAACTAAAATAATTACGTAAGTACATAATTACGAGTGTAAACAATACGATAATCTACATGATAAAATAAACAGAAACACTTTAAACACGAACACGTTTAACCACGAACGAACACGAAACATCGGGACACGAGAAAAGGTACGGGTACCCCATGTGGGGCCCCATACCCACGGCACACTAACCAAAATGGGCTTAGCCCATTGACTTTTACATGAAAGGGGGGGGGGGGTTTATGGTAAATATTCTTTTCATTTTTTACATTTCAAGGAAATAAGCATTTAACCTAAAAAAGTTTTCTCTCCTCCTCCTTGGTCTCTTTTGTGCCGCCACCCCTAAGACCACCAAATGTGGTTGTTGATTGATCTTGATCACAAAAATCATTGTTATAAACCGTGTTTGTTCATCCTCTTTCAAGCTACGTGTTGGTATATCATTCTAAACCTTTCTTTTTATTTCTTTTTAATCTTTAATTATTTTCATGAACATGTTATTTTTATTTTTGTTAAAACATGATAATTCAACATAAACTTAACATGTTTTGGGGTAAATTAAAATCGAAGGATGATATACGAGGGTGTTTGTTTTGGCCGCCTAGTATAACCAACCCGAGGGGGGTTCGGTTTGCTTTTTGCCGCCACCACCAAGACCATTTTGGTCTTGGTTGGTGCATGTGGGACCCACGGTAGCAAGGGGACACAAGTACCCCGAGTTTGGCTCGGGGTACGGTGTCGAGTTCATGCCCGATTCATGGTTCGTTGGTTAAATCATGATTTATGCTACATGTTAATTTTATGAATTATGAACTTAGGATATAAATTAATTAATAACATGAGATATTAATTAAACCATGACTTAGGTTATTTTTAATTATTAATTTAGCATGATATTAATTTAACTTAAGTATTTTATGTTATAAGTTATAATTAATTAATTATTTAAAAACATACTTATAATTAATTAATTTAGACACGACTTAGGTTATGTTATTAATACATAATAATACACATTTTAACCTAAGTATTTTATTCCATTTTAATTAAAACATGTTATACTTTAATTAAAATGCTTAACCTATAGTTTAATTAAATACATGAAATAATAATTAAACTATACACTATATCATATGACTTAAGAAATAAGCTTATAAACACTTAGACTTATATGTTAGCTTATGTAACCAGCTTAATTCTAAATATGGAAACTTCTATTTATTGAAACTTATTTAACTAAGGCAGCTGATCTATTTTTGGCAACTTTCTATTTTTAGAAACTAATCTATTTTAAGCAGTAAATTCTATTTTAGGAAACTTTCTATTTTTGTAAACTTTCTATTTTTGGAAACTTTCTATTTTTGGAAACCTGCTATTTTTGGAAAGTTATTTATTATTACACAGTAAGTATAATAATACATGAAATACCAGTAATACTTAATCAGATTAATCAGAATACAAGATAAACACAGTTTAAGGCTTTAAACAGTAAACCATGACCTAAAACATACAAAGTAAGCTAAGGTGAGACATAAAACCCAGTACGTAATAAGTGATTCGATACTTATACACGTGTGTATTCATGTAGCGTTAGTGATCCAGAAGTAGGAGTCTTTCTTCCGTTCATTCACTGGACTTGAGGTACGGATTCCCGTCCTTTCAGTATGGACATTCTTTCCTTATTAGGATTTCCCCGTATGTAGCCAACTGTTTTCCCCAGTAATTGTTTTATTGTTTTGAACTGCTTATGTTTAATTAGCATAATCTATAGCCATATACAAGCATGACCAGTTTCACCTAGTTATGGAGGTACCATAACCATAACATTGGAGGCACCAATGTTATGACTTCCCCACGGCGGAGTGATTGCTCGTGGCGTCCCTTTCAGTTTTGGCCATTTTATTATATCATGTAGGGCGTATGGGTGCATCCTAGTTACATGTTTTATTCAGTATTTCATGGTGAATGTGGTATGTGCCTTGCATCCTTCACAAGGAGTTGATCCCCCCTACCCAGACCAGTATATTAATTAGAGGCATCCCCTCTAATCAGCATGATGAGGTCACCCCTCCAAGTATTCATGCACGTGACCTTTTCATGACCTATATGGGCTATGGTATATTTATGTTAAAACAGTTTTCATAAGATAAACATAAGGCTTTTCAAACTATAAAACCAGTTTTCTTAATACTTAACCAGTCTACTCAGAACTTAGTCTTTCGCTGTTATATGTTACATGCTTATTCTATTTCATGCTATATTGTATATCCGTGCACTGAGCGTTTCGCTCAGCCGTTACTTTCCTTTCCATGTCCCAAAACGGCAGGTACCCAAGACTCGAGCATTTGGAGGACATGCATAGGATGGAAGCTTCCATAGACTTCATCTCCTGTTTCCTTCATATATTTATGCTTGTTTAGTCTTTCATTCAGTTCATTTACTTTGTTATGTTTTGGGCTTATGTTTGGGAACCGATGTTTGATTCCAGTTTTCCCTATGGTCATGTATGTTTTACTACATATTACCTTGCATGCTTTGATGACACGCCATAATTACGCGTGACATTCCATTTATCAAATGGGGTGTTACACAAATCCCTGTGCATGAAAAGAAAGAGAACAACAAACACATACTAGGGTCTCCCCTACACTTATTAGAAAACAGAATAAAAGGATAGTAATTGGGTTGCCTCCCAAAAAGCGCTTGTTTTTGTTAACCAAGTCACGAGCCTGACTCGTCCCCGAATTAAATGGTCCATGGGGAAGCCCCGAATGTAATACCGAGATCAAAGACCTGTCCTCGTTCCCGGAGGACATTAATAAAGGTGAGGCCGGAGGATAAGTCTTAAAGGGTAGAAAAGTCCTCTCAACATACGAAAAGTATGTGAGGTTGTGATCCACAGGAGGTGGGGTGGGTAAAGGAAGCACATTGTCATCCCCCAAAGACAATGGATGATCACTGAGCGGCAAATCCGTAAAGATGTTAATCATGGAATGGTCAATGTCACCCCCCGGGTCAAAGCACTCATCCTCCGTAATGGTGTCTAAAGGAGTGGATGAAAGGTGCTCGGGAAGGGGACTTGGGACAATACCTTCATGCAGCAAATTATCAAAAAGAATATCCCCCTCCGTGTCATCATCATCAATACCTTCAGGTATTGAGAGAATGTCGATTTCCTCCATAGCTGTATCATTATTCTCAACTGAATTAATAGACGGAGGTAAAGACTCGGAAATAGGAGCAAAATTCAACGCTTCAATCTTAGCAATAAGAAGATGAACTTTCAGTTATTTGTCACGAAGAATAACGTCTTCCACCTCATCTACAAGACCAAGTTTAGTGGTGAACTTCTCGTAAGTCGGAGAGAATAAATCAACATCGCCTTCATCGCCCGGAGGAGAAGGAGACATTTCAAAAGTGAAATTCTCATAGCATGGAGAAAAATCATCATCATCAAGAGCGACCTCTTCCGTAAGCTCCTCAAAAGTCAGCACATCACAAACCTCATCAAAGAACTTGTCGAGACCAAAATCACTAATCTCACTCGATGTATCACTATCCTTAGACGCATTAGGGATATCAAGAGTAGGAGTAGTAATCTCAGAAGATGGGTTGAGATTATAGATATCATCCTCGTCATCATCATAATAGTAGTATGGACGCACAAGAGGAGGAGTATAATCACTAAGATTAGATACTTGTTCTTGTTGTTGTCGCTTTTCCTCCTCCCTTGCTTCGCGTATGCTAGCTAATTCTTGTTCAACATATTGAAGTGTATTCAAAAAATTGGCTCGTTCTTCTTCACACATTCCAACAGAAGGTTGATGATCGAGGGTGTATTGTGGGGGCTCAAAATTATGAAAACCGGAATTATAGCACGAATGTGGCTCATAGTAATTCATCGGTTGAGAAGAATTAGAACACGGATTTGGTTCATAATAATCCATCGGTGAAGAATAATGAGGACACGAATTTGGCTCATAATAATTCATTGGCTGACAATAAGAAGTATCGTGAGGTCCCCCACAATGATTGCAACACGGGTATTGAGAGAAAAACGGTGCATTTTGTTGATATGGATCGTCATATGGGAGAGGGTGAAATAGTGTCATTAGAAGAGAAGAATGAATTGAAGTATGAATTGATCGAATTGCACGATAAACAACGGCAAAATTCATAATTAGGGATATCTATTCCACACCGTTCGTATGAACACCATTGACAGGATTGACTACCAGAAGGTGGTCTTCCACACCCTACACAATCAACAAACGAATCCATTAAGAACAATAGATAAGCAAGAAGAATATTTTTGGTGCAAAACTTTAGAAAAAGAAATGCTTTTATGATTTTTCAAATGTTTTTGGATTTTTGAAATTTTATATTTTTATGGATTTTTGAAAATTTTTTGGCAAGAAAAATAACGCTAAAAAATGAACGGATCCCAAAATCAAACGCGTCTCTCACAAAAAACCGTTAATCTTCACGAAAAGAGTCGGCAACGGCGCCATTTAATAACTAGGTATTTCCAAATATGAAAATTTGTTCGTCTCGATTCAATTCGAATTGATCTCCGGTTAAAAGTGTGACTCAGTCATTCTTGGTGAATAAAAAGAAAATGTCGTTGATTATCTATAACTAATTAAAAAGTAAATGCGAAAATAATAAAAATAAACTAAAGACGTATGACAATAATAAAGAAACGTAAAACAAGACGAATATTAAAAAACTAAAAATTAAAATGATATTAAAACGAATATTAAAAAAATATTTAAAGAAACAATTAATAAAAGTAAAAGCGAAAATAATAAAAATAAAAATAAACTTTTCGAATTAAAAATAAAACTTACTTAAATAAAAATGAAAGCAATTGGATTATAAAACTATTTTAAAAAGAAACAAAACAAATAATAAAAACGTAAATTTAAACAAAACAATTAATAAAAACGTAAATTTAAACAAAACAATTAATAAAAATAAAATTAAAAGACGAAATTTATTATCGACTCGAAAATAAAGTTTACTAAATGAAAAAGGAGAGAATAAAAACTAAAATGGTACTTTAAAGCTAAACGAGGCAAAACCTAAAGCGGGTACTAAATAAAAGATAAAACTTGAACTTTACTAAAAAATATTAATTTTAAAAATAGACAAAAATTCGACTAAAAAATACATAACTTTCAAAATTAAAATCGCTAAAACTTTCGGATAAAACTAAACAATTACGGAACAATACTAATAAATAAACAAGCTAGCAGGCAGGCAGGCAGCTGGAAGCTGCCAGCCAAGCACCTCAAATTGGCGCCAAACGAACTAAGCAAGCAAGCACACACGACAAAATTTCTTCGGAATAGCTAAGGGTTCATCGGAAAATTCAATTCTTCGCAATAAGTGTTATTTCAGAAAATTCAATTCTTCGCAATAAATTTTTTCGAAGATTTAATTTCTTCGCAATAAATTTTTTTTTCAATAACTGATTCTTCGGAATAAATCTTTTTCCCAACTTTCTTCGGAAAAATGTCTTTTTCGGAATAATTGTTTTTTCGGAATAATGACTAAATTCAGAAAAATGAATAATTTCGGAAAATTAAGAAATTCAGAGAAAAACTAAATCTTCGGAATTTTGAACTTTTCAGAGAAAAGGTATAATTTCGAAATTCAAAACCCTTTTGCGAGAAACATGAAAGACGGAATAACAAGTTACTGTAACAATAAAAATTCACGAAATAAGCTAAAAATAAGCACAAATCAAATAAGCAATTAACCAAAACTTAATCTAAAACACTTTTAAGAAAAACTAATTTAACCAAAAATCAAAAACTTGAAAAATACTAATAAATCTTAAAATTAAAAATCAACTTTTAATAAAATAAACTAATAAAAACACTTAATTAAAAATAAGCAAAATCAAACAATAAGCATCAAACACCATAAGCTATCAAAATCAAACACATAAAAACCCATAAACATAATCAACCAAACGCATCAATAAATCAATAAACATCAAGATTAAGTAACTACAAGATCATCTAAATCAACACAAGATTAATAATAAAGAAAGGAAGAATGAGAATGATTAATTGAAAAGCTTGAAATTGAGATGATTAAAGATTCAAATTACAAGATTAATGAAAAAGCTTGAAAAACATTAAGAAAAACTAGAGAGAGAAAGTATTAAGCTACTCCTAATCCTAAGCTAATCTACTCCTAATTTTCTAACCACCTCCTAATGACACATTAGGAGGGTATTTATAGGAGGAGTAAAAAATGATGCTTTCTTCCTTCTTTCTTATTGTTCTCGACTAGATTTAAATTCTTTGTCTTTTTCGACGTCGTCTCGGGATTTGTCGATATAATTTGAACTTGTCTTATAATTTTCTTCTTTAATTTGACTTGGTTCTTCGACTTCATTAAACTTCCGTCTTTAGACTTTTTCTTCGATAAATCTTCAGAATAGGCCTTGGACTTCCGTTCTTTTTGCACTCTTGATCTTTTGACTTCGTCTTTTCTCGTTTTCTTCGATAAAAGCCCGTGAAAGCCCGTGTTTTCTTCTTTTTTCATCTTTTGGTCCAAAAACACAATAAAAACACAAACCACGCATAATTCCGACATTTACGACATAAAATACACGTTTTGGCTTGGTTATTATTATAATTAAGTAGTAAAAGGATGGGTGGTCTTACACCTATCAGCTGACTTCTTTGGTTCTTGGTGAAGAAAACTCACGGCAGGAAGAAGAAAAAAAAATAAAGATGGCGGCTTGAAGATGTTTTTAGGGTTTGTAACATTTGTTGTCTAAAATAAAATATACCCTCCGTTCTTTTCTTTTTTAATCCGAGCCAACACCAAAATGGGCCTAGAGCCCATGTTGTCTTGTCCTCTTTCTTGTCTCAACGGCCCAACAATGAAAACGAATAACATTTGTTTAATAATACGCGTTTAATTAAATACGTATTCGGTTTCGTGTATTTTATGTTTATGATCTAATGCTCGTGATTTTAAGTTCATGAATTATGTTCGTGATTATAATTATTATGTTAATAATTATCGTGTCTTAGTACGTATTAAATACTTATCGTGTTATAACACATACGTAATACTTATAATTAATATTCGTGAAACGTAAACATGCTCTAAAAGGAAAGTTCTAATCATGTACGTACGATTATAGATGTACTGTTCATGGTAAAAGTATGCGGGTTTTACAACTCTTCCCCCCTAAAAAGAATAATTCGTCCCCGAATTATAGATAACGTAAACTAAAAGAGAAACATACCCGAATCAACTGAGAGGGTATGTAAGATAAATGAACGTGCAGGTGACCTGGCATAAGGAACGCGGAACGTGACATGTCTTGGAAGGACATGGAACGTGACGTTACTGAAAGGACATATCTAATTGATAAGAGGCAAACGGATAAGAAGTCTGGATGAACTTGTTTGTTTCCAAGTGGCTTCCCTCTTGGAACGGTTCCTTCATAAGATCTTGACACAAATCATAAATCTTGGTCCTCTTGACCTTGACTTGGAATACGAATAAGTTATTGGTAATCAACTTAAGGTAATCCCCTAAATTTGATCGAGGGAATAAGAATTAACGTGTAAAGGCAACTAAAACATTATAGTGCAAAACACTCTAACTTAACTGATAATTAGCAACGATGCGCGAGACATAAAGAAACGTAGTACGTGAAAAATTTTGAACGTGACACGTGAAAAATTTTGAACGTGATACGTTGAGATATGATGAGTGTAGTATGAGTAAACATATCGTGACCATCATACGTGTAACATATCTTGATCATGATATGAGGAACGTGGAATGAACATGACATGTGAAACATATCGTGAACATAGAATATAATGGCGGTAACGCCAAACGCTACAAGGTGAGAAATAGAATATGAAGAGAAACGTCTATCTGAGGATAGGGAGTTATACTAAACTTGGGTCTGGTCTCTCAAGTTCTTGCAAAACTTCCCAGAATGAGAAAAAAATGAACGTAAAATCGTAATCCGAGATGGCATCATGAACGTTAATAGTGTCATGAACGCGAGCGCGAAAGCAAGTCGTGAAATTAGAACAAGGACGTGAAGTAAATAAGGAGCACAATTATAAATATTTGTCTGACGTGATAACTGAGGAATTGCCAAGTGATCGGATGAGCCTTGGCTAGAACATGTCCGATCAATCTGTTGGTTCTGAAACCCTTGTGGATGTAAGGATTCTGCAGACTTGATCAAACTGTTTACAATAAACCAGATAGCATCATGCTTCTTCTGAGTTTGCGTTAAACTGGTAACCAAAATCCGTGGAGATCTTGTCCCATTTCAATTCACAATTTTAGATGATGAAAACATCCCAGTCTGTTGGTGTCCTATCTTAACATGTTGGTATATTAGGTACCTAGATATGAACGTAATTGTATCTTGCTTCGTAGAACTTGATACACAGGAGTTTGCAAAACTCTGAGTCTCTGAATCTAGACTTCTCCTAGCGTAGGATTTTCTAGAACACCTAATGTAGTGTAGGGTTCTCTCCTTTACGCATAAGCTGAGTCATGGTAAGATTAACCGTAGGAAGCCATGTGATTCAGCGTGTCACTGCAATCAAACAGAATTGATATTGGAAAAATTTCCAGCGTAAAATTTCTCTTGTCATAGAATTTGCAACATAGTGCAGATATGGTCTTCATGTTCTTCTCTAGGCTTAGAGGAAAATTAGGTTATCCTCAAAGAAAATACTGATGAATTTGCTATGAGTTCATGGAAACTCATTCTTATAATACCGTTGGAGAATTGATGAGAATAATTCAAAATCATAAATCTAGCTTGACCGAGTCGTGTACGAATAGCAGTCATGGACATGTCCTGCTCTTTCACTCGTTACTGTTGGCAGCATGATCATGAGTTCGATCTTGGAAAAGTGATTAACACCTATATGGTCGATTGGACATGTTGTCAATACGTGGAGAAGAATAACAGTCATGAATGGTGATTTATTTAAATCGACGGTAGTCGACACATAATCTCATGGTACCATCCTTCTCCTTGTAGGTTCTTCTGGAATGTATAGGAAGATTTTGGAATAATCAACTGGCTATGCGTAAAAGACTAAAGTGGTCGTATGTTACTGACAGCTAGAAAATTTTAGCGACCATGGCTAACAACGCACATGCTTGTATGCATAGATAATTTGTTCAGATTTTCCTGATGGAAAACCATGCTGAGTGTATTCAGGAGCCTGAACATTACTGTACATAATTATGAATCATAACATGGTGTGCGGTTCGTAGTCCATAAGTAGGATAAAATTTAACTCGTGTCTGTCCGAGGAAATGCGTTAGCAGCTTGGATCTCATCATTAAGCTGAAGGAAAACATTCGTATACGTGGGAATACGAAAGGCGTCCTTCATGGTCATGAATCTATGTGCTATGGTTACAAGAATGAAAGTGTCATCGGGAAACGTGATAGTTCCCACTGATGCGCCAGTAATGGTACTGAAATTCTTGTGTCCTGATTAATACCTGGCACAACTAAATGGATATACCCTTGGAGGGTACCCTGAATTTCTTAGAAACGTTCCATAATTAGACGTGAGTCATGTGTCTTGACTCTTGTCTTGGAAATATAAGCATGACATATGTCTTGACTGGTGTCTTGACATGTGTCTTCAGAAAGTATACGTGAGACATGTGTCTTGACATGTGTCTCGAGATGTGGAACAAATAGAACCATAATATTAGGTTATTATGCCAAAATTGGCGGATCGGTTGGACTACTGATCATTTGTATGTCTGATCACATCCTCGGCCGGAGCCTCGGTTGCGATTTCTAGGATAGTTGTTGTCATAGTAGTGGTTACTATCGTCATGTCTGTCAGTTCCATGAAGGTCATTCTCATGACTGTGATTCATGTAACTATTCAGCTGAGTGGCCGGTTGGTACCGATTTGCACTCATATGGCTGAAACGACAGCTGAATGACGTGTGACATGTAACTAAGAATTAGGGACAATGATTGATGAAAATCTTCTGATGGTGAAGCATCTTCTCGTCCGATCGCTTTGATCTAACGCCTTTTTCTTCGTCTTGTAAGATCTCCAGGTTGTGAACAGCATCAACATCTCGTAGCGTCTCCAAACATCAGCAGCATCAACCCTAGTAACATCTCCAAGCTATGAGCGGCATCAACAATTTTGTAGAATATCAGCATGTGGACATATGCCTGAGATGATTTAGAATCGACTAGCGAATACTCGTGAAGTATTGCAAGTGAAATACACGTGGATTTAGGTACGTGTAATACACATGGAATACAGTACATGGAGTACACACGGAATGCACATGAAATGATCGGTATGGGGTCGATCATTTGTAATGATTTAAGGAAAGTATATCGGTTAAACGGTTTAGGAAAACCATCATGATAACCTGGCAATGCCAGTATACACCTCATTCTGGTTGCATAGAGAAACGTTAAAGTGTGGTTACATAAAATTCAAGATGATTTGCCTGAAAGCATGATCAATGAAAACCAACCATTACTATCATGAAAGCAGAATTTACATGAATTCCAACAGTTTCTTGCATGGAAGCAAAGACAACAAAAGAGATGTAAGACATAATCACGTGAAGACCAAGTCATTATGAAGAAACATGGAACAACTCAATGTGAAGAAGTGTATAACATAATCAGCATGAAACCGAAGTTAACCATGACAGTATGACAACATACTTGACATAAAAACATAATAACTTATGAGGGAACATGAAAAAAATTTATGCCAATAAATCATGTGAAAAATTTTATGCATGAAAAACAATGCATGAATGTATAATGTAGTTTATAAAAACCTTTATATGTCCGAGGGGACGCCTATGGGTCGGTCCCAAAACAAAAGACATGGCGAGGGGACGCCTATGGGTCGATCCCAAAGTTAAAAGTTTCGATAAAAGCACATGCGACTAAATAGGGCCAGTCCTGTACCAACCATTACTTAGTCATAATTCCTGCAACAATGATACATGAAACATAAATAAATGAAACTTATCTGTCAAAACTTATAAGAAAAAATTTTATGTGACTAATTATGAACTACTAGGGTTCAGTCCACATAGCCACAGTTCACGAGGAACTTTATGCATGAAACAATGACACATACTAAATATGAATGACGGTTGTCCATCCATATTTGTAAAACAATATCGATGAAAACATCAAGGTTAAAACCTCAAGGTGCTAAAAACATCATGGTTAAAACAACAATTCGCTTAAAACATCAATACGTAGAATAACAAACATTGGCTTAGGAAGCTCCTGGTGACTACCCACTAGTCACAGGTCAAGTTTTAGAGCCTACAGGTCGAAGCCTTGGCTCTGATACCATAATTGTAACACCCCATTTTTATAATGGAATGTCACAGGTAATTATGGCGTGTCATCAAATCATACAAGGATAAATGTCTAAAATATTACATGACCACAGGGATAACCGGAATCAAACATCGGTTCCCAAACATAAGCCCAAAACATAATAAAGCTAAGGAAATGAATGAAAGACTAAACAAGCATAAGTATATGAAGGAAAAAAGGAAAAGAAGTCTCTAGCAGCTTCCATCCTATGCACGTCCTCCAAATGCTCGAGTCTTTCCTAGGGTACCTGCCGTTTTGGGACATGGAAAGGAAAGTAACGGCTGAGCAAAACGCTCAGTGCACGGATATAGACATAGTATGAATGACTAAAACATAATAAAGACTTAATAGCAGCGGAAATGTATAAGTCCTAGAAAACCTGGAACATGTTCATAAAACTGGTTTTATAGTTTGAGAAGCCTTATGTTTATCTTATGAAAATTGTTTAACATATTTTACCATTAGCCAATATAGGTCATGAAAATCCACCGTGCATGAATACTTGGAGGGGTGACCTCATCATGCAAATTAGAGGGGTTGCCTCTAATTTAATATACTGGTTTTAGGTAGGAGGGATCAGCTCCTTGTGAAGGATGCAAGGCACACATCACATTTACACTGAGTAATCTGCTGAAAACATGTAACTAGGATGCACCCATACGCCCCACATGATAAATATAATAATATGGCCAAAAGTTGAGGGACGCCACGAGCAATCACTCCGCCGTGGTGAAGTCATAACACCAGTGCCTCTAGTGTTATGGTTATGGTACCTCCATAACTAGGTGAAACTGGTCATGCATGTATATGGCTATAGGTATTCTAAATTAATCATAAGAAAATCAAACATATAAACTTATACTACGGGAAAACAGTTGGCTGCATATGGGGAAATCCTAATAAGGAAAGAATGTCCATACTGAAAGGACGAGAATCCGTACCTTATGTCCAGTGAACGAAGAAGACGAACGGAAGAGAGTCCTACTTCGGTATCACTAATGCTACATAAATACATACGTGTATAAGTATCTGATTACTAAGTATGTAACTGGTTTTATGTCATGTCTTAGCTTATTTTATACGTTCATGTGATGTTTTACTGTTTTAAGCTTTATGCTATATTTATCTTATATTTTGATTAAGTATTACTTGTATTTCATGTATTATTATACTTGTTGTGTAATAATAAGTAACTTTCTAAAAATAGCAGGTTTCCTAAAATAGAAAGTTTCCAAAAATAGAAAGTTACCAAAAATAGAAAGTTTCCAAAAATAGAAAGTTTCCAAAAATAGAAAGTTTCTAAAAATAGAAAGTTTCCAAAAATAGAATTACTGCTTAAAATAGATAAGTTTCTAAAAATAGAAAGTTTCCATAAATACATTAGCCGCCTTAATTAAATAAGTTTCTAAAAATAGAAAGTTTCCATAATTAGATATAAGCTGGTTAAATAAGCTAATTCTATAGGCTTAAGTGTTTTCTGATTATTATTCAAAGTCATGTTGTTATAAAGTATAGTTTATTAATTCTTTCATGTAAATTAAATAAACTATAGGTTAAAAGATTTAATTAAATATATATTATTTAATTAAATTGAAGTGCATAAAATACTTAGGTTAAAATATGTATTAATATTAATATTATTATAACCTAAGTCATGATAATTAATTAATTATAAGTCATGTTTATTAATTAATTATTTACTATAGTCTAAATTAAATAAATAAAAAAATACTTAGGTTAAATCATGTATTATTAATTATTAATAATAAACCTAAGTCCATGTTTTAATTAAATTAATTATATAGCATGTTAAATAAATTTAATTAATCTTATAATAATAAGTCATGATTTATTAATTTAACTGTCTTCTAATTAATATACATGTTAAGCTAATTAAACTCGTAAAAATATATAACCCGAACCCGTGTATTATTTTATGAAAACGTGTCGAAAACCAACCCGTGAAAACCCCTGTTGTTTTAAATATAAACCGAACCAAACAGCCCCTTAAACAACCCTTAAACCCACTGCCAAACAGCCCTTAATTGTTTCTTATTAATCTGACTGCCAAACGCACCCTTAAGTTGTTTATAAACCCAAAACCAAACAACCCTTTAACTGTCAGTTCCCCCCTGGCAGTTCTGGGTTCCCCCTGCTTGCTATAATTTCACACCGAGAGCACCAGCTCTCGGTTCCCACTGCTTGAACATAAACACCACTAGCCGCAGCCAGTGGTTCCCCCTGCTTGTTCATTGTTTCCACTGTTTGACAAAACCAAGCCAAAAAACCCTAATTAGGGTTGCGGCTGGTGGGATTAATTTACCACCGAGACCATAATTGGTCTCGGTTTGTGTGCCAAACGAACACAACAACCCCAAATACGAAACCCTCCTTAATCTAACATGTTTTAAATCTTAATATGTGGATTCGTGATCAAAAGGAGAAAAGAAAAGAAAACTAGAAACGAATTAGGGTTTACTTACTTATTGATTAGGGTTTTTGGAACAACAAACACGAATCAACTCTTGCTCTAGATCACTCATGGATGACTTCTTTGGTTCTTGGTGAAGAAAACTCACGGCAGGAAGAAGAAAAAAAATGAAGATGGAGGCTTGAAGATGTTTTTAGGGTTTGTAACATTTGTTGTCAAAAATAAAATATACCCTCCGTTCTTTTCTTTTTTAATCCGAGCCAACACCAAAATGGGCCTAGAGCCCATGTTGTCTTGTCCTCTTTCTTGTCTCAACGGCCCAATAATCAAAACGAATAACATTTGTTTAATAATACGCGTTTAATTAAATACGTATTCGGTTTCGTGTATTTTATGTTTATGATCTAATGCTCGTGATTTTAAGTTCATGAATTATGTTCGTGATTATAATTATTATGTTAATAATTATCATGTCTTAGTACGTATTAAATACTTATCGTGTTATAACACATACGTAATACTTATAATTAATATTCGTGAAACGTAAACATGCTCTAAAAGGAAAGTTCTAATCATGTACGTACGATTATAGATGTACTGTTCATGGTAAAAGTATACGAGTTTTACAATGTCTCATAGAGTAAAGTTCGTCATCCTCGATTGTCATACATTCCATTCTAAGTGCAAAAACGAGATCATTGTTGGTACAAGTCACAATGCTAACACTACTCATACGACCAAATTGTATAATACTTTTTCTCCCCGCAATCCTAGTTATTATGAAAAGAAAGGTATCTAGAATTTTTTTAACTATTTGTCATGGATCACAAGTGATTCATATTGACTTATTTAAGTATTTATTAGTCCGAAAATAAAGTAGCACGATTTAATCGATAGTTAGCCAAGGACAAAATCTTTTAAAACGGCTTCTCGTGTATCTCCTTAAGTTCATATCTTGGCATAACTCGTTTAACGATTTGAGACCTTTCTCGGACCGATATTTGGCATGTACTTCATACTTCGAATCTTCGGAAGACGTTCTTCAAATTATGGTCTTCTCTTCATATTTTGGAATTTCTTCACTTGACGTTTTTGAGAGATTCTTCATACTTGGACCACGACTTCATCATTTTTCTTCAATCTTTATTTTGGATTTTCATATACAACGATCCGCCTCCTTTTAGGACTTGGATATATTTATCCTCATACCTTGTTAGGTCTTTTTGGATAGACTTTCTCCATGATCTTTAGGGAGTAAATTG
The DNA here is from genome assembly GCA_025667525.1 of Glebionis coronaria. Classification (NCBI taxonomy): domain Eukaryota; kingdom Viridiplantae; phylum Streptophyta; class Magnoliopsida; order Asterales; family Asteraceae; genus Glebionis; species Glebionis coronaria. The sequence goes on from CM046877.1 coordinate 532,984,882, forward strand.
CTTTTTGTCGTGTGTCCGGATCCTTCGTATTGATTTTGGAATAATGTTTCTTCACATCATCTTGGATCTTTAGCAACAAAATAGAGCTCCTCATGCCTTGTTAGGGCCTTTTTGGATCTTCACCAATCTTCGCGTCCCGCTTCAATAAGTTATGCCTTGGCTATGAGCTCTATTCAACCAGAAGCAACTTTTAAACGGTCTTGGGCTAGAAGCTAAGTAACCTTTCAATTCGCACGACCTTACTTATTGTAATTATTTTATTCCTAACGCATTGATCTTATGGGAGAAAAAGCCATAATTGAAAACATATGAGTTTTTGAAAGAACATTTTCATGTTCTACGTTTAGCATGATCACTTGTCTAACTCTATCATTTCTCGTTCTTCACTATTTAAAGACCTCTAAATAAAGAGACTCGTTAATACTTAGCCATGCAAGTCAAAATTAAGCCAAATTTGGATTAGCTTCATTATGACTATATTGAATCGAAGTTTTGGGTTTTTAAGCCACCTATATGATCTTGCAATTTCTTAGACTTTTTCAAGTTTTAGAGAATGCATTTTAAAGTTTCCTTGATAAGTGACTTTATAGGATCAATTATAGGAACTTGCGAAAAGTTCTTGTTCTTAACCCGTATGAGCTAAGACTTTCGCGTTTTAAAGTTCCCTATATAAAAGTCTAGCAAAACTTGATTCAAGCGGGTTAAGGAATGTAAAGGGCTCCAAATGCCCATCAAGTAAAAAATTAGCTCTTATTCTACCCATCGGAAAATATACATTCGTGTCTTAAAAACACTTATGAAAACTAAGAAAATTTTTAAAATTAGGCCATTTTTAGCCTTATTTGCAATAAAATCAAACAAAAATTTAATATTTGGAAAACGTGAGGGCGTAGCAAGGCAAGTATCTATTCACCCCCCATACTAAAATTAAACATTGTCCTCAATGTTTCGAGTCTAAAGGTGGAGCACCCCCATACTAGATACGAAGAGTTGAATGCTTAGGATCTAGCATGGAAATGGTGATCAATAATATATCTAAAACCGTTTATAAATCATGCTAAAAGAATATTGTTAGAACAATAAAGGATATGTCATGGATTCGTGAAAAAATCTTCAAGCAAACGATCAAGGCTCACGTAAATGAACACGAGAGTCTTCAATCGTGGCGATGATGATGATCTAGATAACACATTCACAAAAAACCACGAGACAACGAGTTGGAAGGGCAAAAATTCCCTCTCATTAAATACATTAGAAAACGATAATATGTACATGGATAAGCATGGGATCTCCCCCACGAGGCACCTCGGTTTTGATTACCGAGTCATGAGCTCGACTCTATCCCCTCAATGCTAATTATCATTAGGGAAGGTGACTTGGTTGAGGTCATCCAAAGAAGGGACTTCCCCACCGAAGTAGTGCTTAAGCCTATGTCCATTCACCTTGAAATTAGGACCATCATTTTGAGCTAGCTTGATGGTCCCATATGGAAACACTTGTGTAATGGTGAACGGACCTGACCAACGAGATTTCAATTTCCCGGAAAATATCTTCAATCGAGAGTTAAAAAGTAACACTTGATCACCAATGTTAAAAACCCGGTTTTTAATCTTTGCATCATGAAACTTTTTAGTCTTTTCTTTAAAAATTAATGAATTTTCATAAGCATTATCTCTTAATTCATCCAATTCATTTAATTGTATTTTCCGGTGATCTCCTACGGCCTTCAAGTCATAGTTGGCATGCTTTAGGGCCCAATATACCTTGTGTTCCAGTTCAATAGGCAAGTGGAAATTCTTTCCATAAACCAAGTTATAAGGAGTACAACCGATAGGTGTCTTATAAGCGGTCCGAAAGGCCCATAAAGCGTCATCGATTTTGTCGGAACATGAAGCACGGTTTTCTCCAATTGACCTTTCCAAAATCCTCTTCAATGCTCGGTTTGAAACCTCGACTTGCCCACTCGTTTGTGGGTGATAAGCCGTAGAAAGACGATGTGTAACTCCATATTTCTTTAGAACCTTTTCGAATTGGTCATTACAAAAATAGGTTCCCCGATCGCTTATAATAGCACGAGGGGTTCCAAACCGAGAGAATAGTTGTTTCAAAAACTTCATTACCACACGAGCATCATTCGTAGGCAAAGCCTTAGCTACCACCCACTTAGATAGGCAGTCGACGACGACGAGGATATACTTGTTTCCATGAGACGATGGGAACGGCACCATAAAGTCAATGCCCCAAACGTAAAAAATCTCACATACTTGAATTATGTTTTGTGGCATTTCATCACGTTGAGAGGATTTTCCTTGACGTTGGCAAGAATCACACGACTTCACAAGTACATGTGCATCACGATAGATCGTAGGCCAAAAGAAGCTGGCATCAAAAACTTTCATAGCCGTGAGACTAGAACCGTGGTGACCACCTGTGGGTCCCTCATGACAAGCTCTAAGGATGTTAGTAGCTTCAGTGCCAAATACACAACGTCGAATGATTTGATCCACACAAATCTGAAAAAGATAAGGGTCGTCCCAAAAGTAGAACTCAACGTAACGAAACAATTTTCTTTTTTGTTGTGTCGTCATACCCTTAATGATGAAGTTTCCCGCATGGTAATTTGCAATGTCGGCAAACCATGGGGTATCCTCCTTATAATTCACTACACCGAGAGTCTCGAGAGGAAATGTTTCGGTAATTTCCTTGATCTCGAATACATCTTTGTGAGGATCTTCTAAACGAGAGAGATGATCGGCCGCTAGATTCTCGGCTCCTTTTTTTTTCAAGTATGGTGAAATCAAATTCTTGTAGGAGGAGAATCCAACGAAGCAACCTTGGCTTAGCATCTTGTTTAGCCAAAAGGAACTTGATAGCCAAATGATCCGTATACACTATGCTTTTCGTCAAGGCGAGATAAGGTCGGAATTTCTCAAAAGCATAAACCACAGAAAGGAATTCCTTTTATGTTGTGGTGTACTTAAGTTGAGCCTCGGTCATCGTCTTGCTAGCATAATGGATAGGACGGAAGTGCTTTTCATAACGTTGCCCTAAGACGGCCCCAATTGCATAATCACTTGCGTCGCACATGATTTCAAAGGGTAATTCCCAATTACGAGCAACAAGAATGGGAGCTTCGGTAAGTTTCCTTTTAAGAGTTTCGAAGGCTCGAAAACAATCCTCATTGAAGTTAAAAGGAGCATCCTTCTCGAGAAGGTGTGTCATAGGTCTAGTGATTTTCGGAAAGTCTTTGATGAAACGACGATAAAAGCCCGCGTGGCCTAGGAAACTCCTAACTACGTTAACGGTTTTGGGATGAGGTAGTTTAGCGATGACGTCTATCTTAGCTTTATGTACCTCAATCCCCGCTTTTGAAACCTTGTGCCCTAAGACGATTCCTTGTTTACACATAAAATGACATTTTTCCCAATTAAGAACAAGGTTGGTTTCTTCACGACATTTTAACATTTTCTCGAGATTGGATAAACACAACGTGAACGAATCACCAAACATCGAAAAGTCATCCATGAATACTTACATAGACTTCTCGATCATATCATGGAAAATAGCCATCATACACCATTGAAACGTTCCCGGTGCATTGCAAAGTCCGAATGGCATCCTACGATAAGCAAACGTTCCATATGGACACGTGAACGTAGTTTTCTCTTGATCACGAGGGTCGATAAGGATTTGAAAGTAACCGGAAAAACCATCTAAAAATCAATAGAAGTAATTTCCCGCAAGTCGCTCCAGCATTTGATCCATGAAGGGCAAGGGAAAGTGGTCTTTACGAGTGGCGTCATTTAACTTTCGGTAGTCAATACACACCCTCCAACCGGTCACAACACGAGTGGGAATTAACTCGTTGTTTTCATTAGGTACAACGGTCATTCCTCCCTTCTTAGGGACTCAATGGATTGGGCTCACCCATGGGCTATCGGATATAGGATAAATCATTCCCGCGTCAAGAAGTTTTAAAACTTCCTTTTTGATGACATCATGAATTTTGGGGTTTACCCTTCTTTGACTTTGAATTGCGGGTTTGTAGTCCTCCTCTATTAAAATCTTGTGAGTACAAAATTTTGGGTCAATACCCTTAATGTCGGAAATTTTCCACGCAATTTCCCCTTTGTGAGCTTTAAGAATGTTGACAAGTGTGGCTTTTTCATCATTAGCAAGATATTTTGCAATAATAACCGGCATCTTGTCATCACCTTCCAAGAATGCGTATTCTAGGTGAGATGGAAGTTCTTTCAATTCAAGGACTGGCGGTTCCTCGATTAACGATTTTTGTTCAACACTCATAACTTCCATCAACGGAAGAAATGGTGGAATGAAAGTATCATCACAAATAATCACCTCGTCTTCATTGTCGATTTCATTCAAAATGTCATCGCCTCCTTGGAATGGAGTGAGATTTGGTGTAGAATTAGCAAGAATCGGATCCATAATAGTGGGATTGCCACATGACGAACTATCGGAAAAACCTAACACTTCTTGTGAAAACTCATCGCAAACCACATCGACTAAGTCAATATGATTGATGGTAGTGATTGCATAAACATGAGAAGGTGTAGAGTTTTGAGTAGCGTTTATAACAAGTTCCTCTTCGTTGAATCTCAAAGTTATCGTTCTAGCATGAACATAGATAAGTGATCTCGAGGTGTCTAAAAATGGACGACCTAAAATTATAGGAACTTGAGGATCCGCGGGGACGTCTACTACTTTAAAATCAAAGAGATAGTAGAACTTCCCCACTTTAACGAAAACGTCTTCGGCTACTCCACATGCGAGAATCATAGAATGATCGACCATCTCGATTGACATGTTTGATGGAGTAAGAGCCGGAATCCATAGCGATTTCCACATGGAAAAAGGCATCAAATTAATACTCGCACCAAGATCGGCCAAGGCGTTTCATTCTTCCATATCTTGTATATCACAAGGAATGAGAAACTTCCCGGGGTCACCCACTTTTTCCGGTATTCAGTTAAGATAAACCGAAGAACAATTAGATAGCTTTAAAAACTTATCTTTATGGTTCATCATACTTTTAAAAGTGGAAGCAAAACGAGGAATGTATAACAACGCGTCGACTAAACTCACATTAAAATTCACTTGTTGAAACATTTTTATAAAAAGCTCAATTTGTTGTTTATTACGTTCTTGCAATTTCTCTTTGTTTCGTCTCGATGGGTAAGGTAAGGGTGGTGTAGGTTGGGGCATAGGCATCAGCTTTGGAATCTCGGGTTCCACAATTGGTATTGGTTCAACCGTAGGTGTGGTTTGAGCGGTACTTTGTGGACTTGTAATATGCTCCTTTTCGACCATCACCTCATGTTCTTTCTCGATTTCCTTCTCCGTAGAAGTACTAGGACGAGAGATTGGTTCTTTGAATGTTTTACCACTACGAGTAGTAATAACCTTCATTTCCCCCTTCGGGTTTGCAATGGTATCACTAGGAAGACCACCCTAGGAAGAGGGTCTACACATGATAGCTTCAAACATACTAGACATTCGATCTTTAAATTTAGCTTGCCTTATATCCGCTTTTAAAAACTCTTGCTTAATCTCAAGTTGTCCTTGTTCCATCTTTTGTTGAAGACGTTGAATGTTACTTTCCATTTTATTTGCATGAGTTTTCAATTCATTAGGCAAGTCCGTTTTAAGCTCGTTTTTCAACTCGGATCTTAAGCTAATCATCTCACGTTGCATGTTATCAAATTTAACATCATTTGCCTTAGCATAATCCAAAAATTCTCCTTGAAGATTTTTAGTGTGAGCATTTTGAAAACCTTGTGTAGTATTTTGAAAATCACAGTTTTGACTTTGATTTTGAACTTGTCCATTCCTAATTTGGTAATTACCCTTGTTATAGTTACGTTGATTGCGTTGATAACCACCACTTTGATTGTTGTTTTCATAGTTGTTAGCATTTTGATTTTAGGGATCTTGATTTGGGCGAGAACCTTGGCCGTTTTGGTAGAAAGTTCCCGTTGCTACGTAAGCACTCGAAGTGTTACCACCGGCGGTAATGCACTCGGAAAAATCATGAGCTCCACCACAAGATATACAACTCTTTTCAACTGCTTTAACCGGTGTGGAATTCAACGCATCTTGTGCTTTCCAATGTGTCATAAGCGTCGAAAATCTATCGAAAAAACGATTCTCCTCATTTGCTTCATCATGTAAGGTATTCATGTTACGAGACTACGACGAACCCATATTGGAAACACTCGGTGGGTTACGAGGGTTATAAACCTTAGATCTATTCTCGATAATCTTTAAAGCTCCATCGGTCGTTCTACACAAAAAATTACCACCCGCGGCAACATTCAAATAATCTCGTTCATGATTGTTAAGCCCATTATAAAAGGTATCAATTTGATGCAATTCTGAAAAATCATGGTGAGGACATTCATGTAACATTTCCTTAAATCGTTCCCATGCCATTGAAAAAATTTCATTAGGTTTTTGCGTAAACCTTGAAATCTCATTTTTCAAATATGTCGTCTTAGATGGTGGGAAAATTGGTTCACAAACTTAGAGACGAGATAACCCCATGTCAAAATCGAATTTGGCGGTTCTTTCTCGAGCCAAATTTTAGCGGGTCCATCTAAAGAGTATGGAAACAACATCATCTTAATGGCATCATGTGGAACATCCTTAAACTTGCTTGTTGCGGTGAGACGATTGAAATTTCGTATTTGATAATGTCGGTTGTCTTTTTCATGTCCGTGAAACTTGTTTGCTAGTAGCATAGACATTAAACCCGTCTTGATCTCAAAATTCTCCGCAAGGAGAGCGAGAATCACAATAGCTTCTCCAAAACCCTCGGTGGGTGCTTGAAGCAACTCCATCATAGTACGATTAACCATAGTGACTATAGGTTCTACAACGGGTTCAACAATTGGAGTTTCTTCTTCAATTATGGGATCTTGAGTTACTTCCTTTTGACGAGTTTACGAGCTCGTTTTGCTTAATTTTGAGTTTGCATAAACGTGACGTAGAACGTGGAGGTGAGCAAACAAGATTCTTTTGGGTGTTTTGTGGATTTTCAATTTTTTTTGTGTTTTTTATTGTTTTTAAATTTTGTTAGATTATGTGTGTATATGTAGACAACAATCTACCAAATCTCTCCTCGAATCAAACTTTTGATTAAAGAAGCCTCAAAAGAATGAAAATGATCACGTGGAGTGAACGCCTTCGATTGACTTTAGAACTTTGGTGAAAACCAAATTGTTCAAGAGGGTTTAATCACAAAGAAACCAAGCAAATATATATGATACGTAATAATACTTTGGGCGGCAAAACCCTCGATTAGCCTTTTTTATCTCAATACTCACAAGCAAGCGGGGGAAACAAGGCGGCGCGAAGCACTTAAAAGCCTTTCTCCCTTAGGTCGTGAAATACAACCGCCTCATACCCATCTTATAGTTTGTATTGACTAAAATCAAGCTTCACGAAAGTATTTATCTATTTTTGCTTTTTTCTTTTTGTTTGAGATTCGAATACAATAATTAGGAGATCAAATCCCAATTAAGCTTGTGTTTGCACACTTTTGGAGATATTTTGTATTAGTTGTGATACATATACAATATAGTAATAATATTTGACAAAGAAAACGAAAAACCGATAATACGTGTTAATAGATTTTTATTTAACACAAATACTATTTGTGGATAGATATTAAAAACAAAATGTTCAAATTAATCACGACACACCTCCCCGGCAGCGGCGCCCAAATGATTGTGGTAAAATACACCCTTTAGGAAAAAAGCGTAAAAGCGGTAAGTATCAAACAAATGCTTAATGGAAATCAATTGTTAATGACCCAATGGTAAAAGTTCGTTTCCCAAGGAGGTTTATTGTGTGTGAATAACTTGTTATGATTTTAGATTAATATTGAGAATGAAAAAGGATAAGAAAAGAGAATGATGGATGCGTTAAAATTACAATACGATGATAAATTGTAAAACCGTAAAAAGGGGCAAAAATAAAAATTTAATCTAAAAATTCCCAAAAGTTCGCAAAAATAGCTAAAAATGTAATTATGGCTTACAAATGATTAAAACTTTTTCAAACCTTTTATTTAAATAAATATTAATTTTTAAATGCTAATTAAAGCCCTAAAAATCAAAATAATTAATAAAAAGCCCAAATAAAGATTTTTCAATTTGTAAAACTCTAAAATGACTTAATTAAAGTAAAAACTATTTTTATAAAATTTAAAACCAATTAAAACTATTTTTAAATGATTAAAAACTATTAAAATATTAAAATAATCCTAAAAATTAATAAAATGATGAGAAAAATAATCTAATTGTTCTAAAAATACTAACTTAATGTATTTAACCCAAGATAAATGGATAAGTTACAAAAATATAATTTTAACCCTAAAAACAATTTTTAATAATAAAATAATAATAAAAATCCAAAAATATATAAAATTCTAAATACTTGCAAACTAGTTTATTTTAACCTAAACAAACAAAAAATGAAACTGAAATTACCAAAATACCCCTATTGGGCCCCCAAATGGGCTAAAAACCAAAAAAGTAAGCTTAATGGGCTTTTTGGCCCAACAAAATTCAAACTCAACCAAATAAGCCCAAAATCACCAATCTAACTCAAAATTGATATTTAAGCACAAAAGTCTAAAGGCCCAAAAGCTGAAAATGTGCTTAACGCATCATAATAAGTCAACAACTTATTCTTAATGAGCCAATAAGCCCATTAAACTATAAGCCAATGCCATAAGCTTTGCTTAAACACACAACATCTTATTTAGATTCTAAACCAACTTTCAAAAAGAAATTTTGAAAAAGCTAAAGTAATAAGCCATAAAGTAGAAAAGAACTTTTCACTAAAAGACAAAATAGTCGGGTTTGAGTTCTAGGGGGTTTCAGAAGCTAATTATTTTTGTGAAAGCTCACAAATAGCTTAACTAAGAATAATCAAAAAGAAAAATCACAAAAAGTCAAGTAGAATAAGCTGTAGAAGCCAATAAGCTGGCTGAAAAAGCCAAATTAGCTAGTTTCCTAGGAAAAACTTAACCAAAAGACTTGTAACTTCTCAAATATGATATTAAGTTGAGAAAAATGACACCTATCACAATAGGTAAGTTGTTGCATGTACCAATAAGTTGTTCTGAAAAATAAGCCAAATTGTGCTTATTTGACCAAAAGTCAAAGTCCTCCAAATGTTACCAAATTGCCAGGGATTGTTTATGAGCTTGTTATAAGGAACTTTTGTGAAGGAATCAAGGCTAAGTCCTTGTGAATCAAGAGGCTAGTTAGCCAATTGATGACAGATTTTGGTAAAAAATGGCCAATAAGCCAGTTGGCTTTTAAGCACTCAAGCAAGTAATCCAAATAGCCAAATAAGTTCACAAGAAGAAAAATAACAAAGGTCAAGCAAATAGTAAGCAGGGCATACACTAGATAACAAAATACAAGGCACAAATGAGGTGGTCACTTTGTTGATGCAAATGACCACGTCAACCAACTTTGATAAGCTCTAGCACACTCAATAAGCCACCAAATTGAAAAAGCAGATATAGAATAGATACCTTATCACTTAAACTCTTCCCAAACCAAATTTCGACCCTGAATCCAAGAAAATAGTTTTATTTGATCTGATGTGTTTGACCAATTTTAAACCCTTTTTATCAGATTTTTCCAACTTGTAAACCCTTTTCCAAAGCTTGAAACACTTAACCAATAGCAAAAACCAGTGACAAATGACTTGTTTATAGTATCCAAACCCCAAGAACCAAGGGCACAAGGCCACAAGGCCTTATGATCCCTAAATCCAAACAACCCTTTTTTTATAGCCCTTTTCAAACAAACTTTTGATTCTTACACACAACCTACTGATTTTATGACTCAAATAGCCCACCTAGGTTACAACTAACAGATTCAAGCAATAAAATCAACCACACAAACACAAGAACACGAAATCACATAGAAACATTCATAATAGACATAAACCAATAATTTTTGAGAGGAAACTTAAAGAGAGCCAATACCTATCCTCCACAACTTCCTAGGACGATTAGCTATGCTCCTTGGACCACTCTCAACAGCTAGAGAGTGATCAAGGTCCTTGAACAAACAAGATGAAGGTCTGTTGATGGTTTAAAGTAGAACCATCCCTTTCTATGAGTGGATCTTCAACACAAGGCATCAAATAAACCAACCAAAGGATGATAAACCTTCACTAGCTTGGTGTCAACAAGCTTGCAAAGGCTTATAGCTTTTGGTAGGGGGTTAGGACAGTTAAAAATAAGCAAACAGAAACAATGATTTCAAGCTTTTTTCAAACTTGAAAACCTTACCAAACCTAAACTTGCTTCAATCAAAAGATCAAAACAGGTTTATAACATATAATGGAACTCAGAATCACTCTTAAACAATACCAACTTTTAAAAACATAAAAAGGAATTACAATTTCTTAAAAATACTAAACTTTTATAAATTTTAAAAAGAAATTACAATGTTTAAAGAGTAAAACTGGAACAAGGCTCTCTCACATGTTGAGGAGTCCTTATATAGGCCTTAGAGGCTGATTCTAGAACATGAAATACAAGAAACCCTAGCTACTGAGTTCTCTAAATTTCCCTTCAGTGCTTGAGTTGTTGAGTTGTCCAAATGCATCCTAGACGTTCATTTATGCTTTGTGACCAAGTAATGAGTGTTGGATGTTGATTTGGCCACGTGACATTCCTTGGAGAGGAAGTTGAAATATTATTGGTGGACGTCTTAAATTGGTAAGGTCCATGAGTGAAGTGGTGAGGGATTTCAAGTGTGGGATGTAAACGTGTGTAGGTTAATTTTGTTTTGGTAAAGGTAATTTGGAAAAACCCTTTGGCTGTAAAAAGTAAGTTCTAGGTTCATACGTGTGAAAAGTGGTCCCCTTTGATCCGAAAAACTTGGGAATAAGTTGTTTGGCGCGTGTTTGTTTATTTAAACTTTCTGAAAGGCAAAAGTGGTCCTTGGCCTTTGATAAAATATGTAAAACACGTTTTTCAGCCATGAAACTTAATTCCCTTTGTTAATAAACTTTCAAACTTCATACTTTTGCCCTAAAACTTTGGTAGAAGGGTTTTAAGGACTTGTTTTGCCATTTTTGAATATTTCAAGGACTGATCTTGGACATTCTTCATCTTTGAAGGTCTTCATTGGATGTTTGACATTATGTAGGACCATTTTTGAAAATTTTGAATTCTTGAGGGACTAAACTTGCCAAATCTTTAAAGTTGAGGGACCTTTTTGTAATTTTGACAAACTTAAGGGACCAATCTTGTAATTATGAATATACAAGGGTTTTGAGTGTCATTTCTTCATTGATGAGGGATCATTCTTGTATAATTTCAAATCTTCAAGGTCTTTTCTTTGAGAAATCCATAACTAGGGCCCGGTTCATTGTACGGCTTCGTTTCTCGTGTTCGTTTTTCCTTGTTTCTTATGATGTTTTGTCTTTTTCACGATATCCATACCTAAAATACACAAGTAAACAAACACAAGAAAATATATGGTATTTTGATGACATTTTATGCATTTAAAGCCCGAAAAGAACGACGAGATCATGTATAAATTCCGTCTCATTAACCTTTCTCTTTTCGTTTTAAATATTTTGAATTAATGTTATTATTTAATTAATCGTCAATAACAAGAATAAAACATGTGTAAGACTAGTTAATCATGGTTTTGGGTTTGGTTTGTGTGGGTTGTGGTTCGGCCGAGACACCCGAGACCCCAAAGGGGTTCGATTTGTTTTCTTCACCACCACCGAGAGTCGTAAGACTCTCGGCTTTGTTGGTTTTGGCTCGGATGCAACAAGACAACCCAGACCAAGGGTCGGGGTGTGTTTGTTTGTTGGTTTTGTGTGCACTGAGACACCACCGAGACCCCCAAAGGGGCTCGACTTGGTTTGTTTGTTCGGACCCAAGACCAAGGGACCTCGACTTTAAGTCGGGGTATGTTTGCATGTTTGTTAGATTTGGTTGGTGTCAACCGAGACCCCACCAAGGTCTCAGTGGGACTTTTGGTATAGCTTATTTGGTTCGGCTTATATTAAACACGGGCTCGGGATTCGGGTTTTTCATGAAAACTATTTTTATTAGTCATGTTATATTAAACTTGAGGTTAATTAATTTATTAAATTAATTCATGTATAACCTAAGGTATTTTTACTTAGTCTTTTAATCAAAACATCTATTTTAATTTAAATCATATAACGTATAGTTTAATTAAATTAACTAGTTATTTAATTAATAAGCTATAACCATGACTTGTATTATACTAATTAAACTTTATTTATCATTTCTAATCTAGCTTATTTCTAATTATGGAAACTTACTATTTTCAGATAATTTCTATTTTTAGAAAATTTCTATTTTTAGAAACTTACTATTTATGGAAACCTGCTATTTTTAGAAAGTTACTTAGTATTACAATACAAATATTATAATACACTAATACATGAATAATACACAACAGAACATTAATATAACTACAGTTAACACAGTAAAAAGTAAAACATGACAGAATACGTATAACAAGCTAATAACACTCAGAACCAGTAAACTACATGTACTTAAGATAACTCACACACGTCCATATTTCTTATGTAGTGTTATCCGTCGAGGCGGATTAGTCTTCATCGTTTTCATTAGCTTCTACTAGACATAAGGTACGGATTTCCCGTCCTTCAGTAAGGACAATCTCTTCCTTCATTAGGATTTCCCGTATGCAGCCAATTGTTTTCCCAGTAGTTTATAGATTAAATGCTTATGTTAATTAGTTACATTAGCCATATACATGCATGACCAGTTTCACCTAGTTATGGAGGTACCATAACCATAACACTAGAGGCACTAGTGCTATGACTTCACCATGGCGGAGTGATAGCTCGTGACGTCCCTTTCAGCTATTTGGACATTATATTTATTATGTTATCATGTGGGGCGTATAGGTGCATCCTAGTTACATGTTTCAGTCAGGATTTCATGGTGAATGTGGTGTGTGCCTTGCATCCTTCACAAGGAGTTGATCCCTCCTACCCACTTACCAGTATAATTAGAGGTAGTCCCTCTAATTGCATGACGAGGTCACCCCTCTATGTATTCATGCACGTGTTGACCTCATGACCTATATTGGCTATTTTGTATGGTAAACTAATACAGAATTTACTAGTAAACATAAGTTATGTTTTCAGAACTAAAAGCAGTAAAACATGTTACACGCCTAGGTTTTCCCAAGACTTATTCATTTCCGCTGCTATTCATGCTTTATGCTCTTATATGTTTACATATTCTATGTCTTCCACGTTTTATTGTATATCCGTGCACTGAGCGTTATGCTCAGCCGTCTACTTTTCTATGTTCCCAAATGGAAGGTACCCAAGGTTGCAAGTAGGAACTTCAGAGTATGTGCATTCAGATGGAAGCTATTTCAGCCTTCATTACTTTATGCATTTCCTTCCTACTTTATCATACTTTACTTCATTTTAGACATTGTTTAGTCCTTTCCTTTACACTACTTTATATTGCTTGTGTGTGAGTTACTAGACTACCGATGTTTAATTCCGGTATTTCTATTTATGGTCATGAATGTTTAGACATTTACCTTGCATGCTTTGATGACACGTCATAATTTACTGTAGCATCATATCTTAACAAATAGGGTGTTACAATTATGGTATCAGAGCCAAGATTTCGACCTGTAGCTCTGTAAAACATGACCTGTGACTTATGGGTAGTCACTAGTGTCTTCCTAGAACTGACAATTGGTTTTCATGCATTCATTCATTTTCATTTTATTTCATGCATTCATATCATTGTCGCAGGTTTATGACTAAGTGATGGTTGGTACAGGACTGACCCTATTTAGTTGCATGTGCTTTTATCAAAGCTTTTAACTTTGGGACCGACCCATCGGCGTCCCCGCGCCATGTCTTTTATTTTCAGTGAACTGACCATAGGCGTTCACTCTCGTTCATATAAAAGTTTTATAAACTACATCATGCATTTACCATTGTTTCATGCATTTCAAACTGCTTCATTGACTTATACATTGTTCATGCATTTTATGTTCATCTCATTCAGACTTATCATTTATGCTGCATTTTGTTGTTTTAAACTGTCAGATGGTGAACACACGCAATACTCTAGATTTGGTTGCAGTTGTCAATGCAGCTCTGCAAGCCCTCCTTCCCCAACTTCGCAATAAGGTCATGGATGAAGTTCATGCGGAATTCCAGGCTCATGGCAATCAGAACAACAACAACAACACTCCTCCACCTCCTCTACCTGTCACCCTCATGACTTGGTTGGAGCGATTCAACAAACAGCGACCCCGTTCATTTGAGCAGACTGACAGCCCCAACGACGCTGAAGCTTGGATTTACCACATCGAGAAGATATTCGATCCAATGGGTTGTGACGGAGTCTTCAAAGCAAGACTCGCTTGCTATAAGTTTGAAGGTGATGTGCTACAGTGGTGGAAGTCAGTCAAGTAGTCTAACGGTGGTGATGATTGGGTTGCACAACTGACTTGAAACCAGTTTAAGGAACTCTTCCTTAACCAGTACTTTCCACATGCCGAGCAGGAGAAGCTCAAGAGGGATTACCACAACATTCGACAGGTTTCTGGTGAAAACAACAATGAGTTCATGCAGAGGTTTCTCCGATTGGCTGGTTTTCTGGGAGCAGCAGCTGGTACTGCTGCCGAGCAAGCTGAGAAGTTTCGCTGGGCACTTCGCACTTCGGTCGCCAACAGCTTGGTATGTGCTACTTTCACTACAGTGGCACAAGTGGCCGATGTAGCCCGTAAGCTTGAGATGCTTCAAGAACGAGAGGAGTTTGGTGATGACCGAACAGTGAATAGGTATCTTCAATCACCAAATATAATCATTCATTTCCTTTCAGTATTTTCATGTTTATATCATCCTCTGTTCAATTCTCCATTTCAGACAGAAGACTGAGGACCGGAACACTCCGTCTACTCAGCAACAGTCATTCAAGGGAACCGGTCAGACCAATGATCGTTCTGCTTTAGAGAGGCGCGGCGGTAATGACTATTACCGTAATAATGCCAAAAACAGTAGGTCCTTACATTTACCTTTCTTATTATTAAACTGTGTATGTTTCATTATTCTGACACTCCAGCGCTCATATTCAGGAGCAATGGCAACAGAAGGGACCAAGACCGTAGAGGTTCGCAACCTAACCGTTCTGCTTCATCTGGTAATCATTTGAACCTTCTATGTATCATGATTATGTTCCATGATCATGTCTCATGCAAGTAATCCTGAAACAGGATCTCAGCTAGCTAGGACGCCTGCTGGAGGATTCACGCATCCTATATTTCCTACTTGTTCGCGTAGACATTCTGGTGTTTGTCGCCGAGGTACTGGTGGTTGTTACAAGTGTGGCCAACAAGGCCATCAGCAGAAGGACTGTCGCCAGTGTGAGATAGAAGGCACCTCTGGGCACTGACACTAAACCACCTCCTACTTCTGGTCGCGTGTTCACTACTACTAGATACCAGGCGAACAAGACTTCAGGTACCATCACCGGAAATCTTTTTATAAATGGTTTGGCATCATGTGTTCTATTTGATACTGGAGCGACTCATTCAGTCATATCCACAAGTTTTACTGTACGTGTTAGGATTTCCCCTATGCCATTATATAATGCCTTATGCATTTCCACGCCACTTAGGGACTCTACACGAATCACTCAAGTGTACAGAGAACTTCCCTTAGAATTTGACAATAAGATCCACAGAGTAGACGCACTTCCTTTGGACATGTGCGAGTTTGACTTGATTTTGGGCATGGACTGGTTATCCAAACACCAGGCTACGATAGACTGCCACACTTATCGGGTTATCTTCGGTGATGTAAAATCTCCAGAGTACATACACCATGGTTTTCTGCCAGGGAGGTTTGTATAAATTATTTCATCCATGGAGGCACGTGCGTTGCTATCACATGGCTGTCAGGGCTTCATAGCCAATATCCATGACGTTACTACCGAGTTTCCATCGATTCAAGACCAGCCTATCGTATCAGAGTTTACTGACGTATTTCCAGATGAACTTCTGGGCATACCACCTGTTCGTGAAGTTGAGTTTGAAATCAAGCTCATACCAGGTGTAGAGCCGATTTCCGAAGCTCCCAACCGTATGGATCTTATAGAGATAAATGAACAAAAAGATTAGATGCAGGAACTTCTAGAACAAGGTTTCATCCGTCCCAGTACATCTCCATGGGGTGTACTGGTACTGTTCTTGAAGAAGAAAGACGACAGCATGCGGTTGTGTATAGATTATCGTGAACTGAACAGGATCACGATCAGGAACCGTTATCCTTTGCCGAGTATTGACGACCTGTTTGATCAACTTCAGGGCGCCAAGTATTTCTCTAAGATTGATCTGAGGCCCGGCTACCATCAGTTACGGGTCAAAGAGTAGGATACTTCTAAGACTGCTTTTCGGACACGCTATGGGCACTATGAGTTCGTAGCCATGCCATTCGGACTCACTAATGCTCCAGTCGTCTTCATGGATTTGATGAATCGTGTCTTCCATGAGTTTCTGGAAAAGTTCGTTATCGTGTTCATAGATGATATCCTGATTTTCTCCAAATCCAAGGAGGAACATGAGGAACACCTTCGTATAGTCTTGCAGATTCTTCGTCAAAAGCAGCTGTATGCCAAGTTCTCTAAGTGTGAATTCTGGTTAAGCAAGGTGGCATTTCTGGGCCATATTGTATCTACAGAGGGGATCACCATGGATCCTTCAAAGGTTGAAGTTATCACTAAGTGGCTGAGACCTACATCTACAACTGAAGTTAGGAGTTTTCTGGGTTTAGCTGGCTACTACCGTAGGTTTGTAGAGAACTTTTCACGGTTGGCCTTACCTTTGACTAAGCTGATGAGGAAAGGAGAGAAATTCGTCTGGACGGAAGAGCGAGAGAAGAGCTTTGAAGATCTTAAGCAGAAGTTAGTGACTGCACCTATTCTTACTCTCCCATCTGGCTCATGTGGATTTCAGATATATAGTGACGCTTCAGGAAAGGGTTTAGGCTGTGTTCTCATGCAACATGGGAAGGTTATTGCATACGCATCACGCCAGCTGAAACCTTATGAAGAAAACTATCCTACTCATGATTTGGAGCTTGCAGCAGTTGTTTTCGCATTGAAGATCTGGAGACATTATTTGTATGGTGAATCATGTGACATATTCACCGACCACAAGAGTCTCAAGTACATCTTCACCCAGAAGGAACTGAACATGAGACAGAGGAGATGGTTATAGCTATTGAAGGACTACGACACCAACATTCAGTACCATCCTGGTAAGGCGAATGTGGTGGCAGATGCTCTAAGCAGAAGGCCGGGTATGATTTCTGGAATCTGGATTGCAAAGGAGATCATTCATGACCTGGAAATGACTGATATAGAGTTTTGTGTACGAAAACAGCACGGTTACTGGGCTAATCTTAGAGTGGAACCAGACTTACATTCTAGGATCTAGGAAGCTCAGAAGGACAATGGTGAGATTTGGGCTATCATTCAGAACCTTGATTAGCAGACAGAGTTTCATGTTGACAACGATGGTATCTTATGGTATGGCACTAGATTAGTGGTTCCTGATGATCCTACACTCAGGGAAGCTGTGCTGACTGAAGCTCACAGCTCTCAATTTACCATACATCCGGGTTCTACCAAGATGTACCATGACATCAAGCAACACTTTTGGTGGAGTGGTATGAAGCAGGATGTTGCCACCTTCGTTTCTAAATGTATGATCTGCCAACAGGTGAAGATCGAACACCATCGAGCTAGTGGGTTACTACAACCACTAGATATTCCAGCATGGAAGTGGGACAAAATCTCTATGGATTTTGTTACTGGTCTTTCGGTTACTCAGAAGAAGAACGACGCTATCTCGGTTATTGTGGATAGTTGACTGAATCTGCTCATTTTCTGCCGATTCACAAGGAGCATCCGGTCAGCAAATTAGCAGACACATTCCAGAGGGAGATCATGAGACTACATGGTACCTCATCAGAAATCATCTCTGATAGAGATCCCCGTTTCACATCCCGTTTCTGGCAGAGTCTATAGAAAGCTTGGTGCACCAGACTTAAGCTCAACACTGCCTTTCATCCTCAGACCGACGGACAGTCGGAACGTACCATTCAGACATTAGAGGACATGCTGCGGTCATGTGCTCTAGAGTGGTCAGGAAGCTGGATTGATTACATATTCCTAGTAGAGTTTGCATACAACAATAGCTGGCACGTTAGCATCAAGTGTGCTCCTTTTGAGATGTTGTATGGTAGAAAGTGTTGCGCCCCAATCTGCTGGGATCAGGTGGGCGAACGACTGCTTGAGGGTCCAGAGATGATTAAAGTGACTAACGAGAAGGTCGATGTCGCCAAGGCGAAGCTTCAAGAAGCTCGTGCTCGTCAGAAGAGCTATGCTGATAAACGTCGTAGGGATGTATCTTTCAACGTAGGTGAACACGTTTTCCTCAAGGTATCACCTGCACGAGGAGTTAAACGTTTTGGAATCAGAGGGAAGCTCAGTCCTCGCTTCATCGGACCGTTCGACATCATAGAATGTGTTGGTGAAGTGTCATACCCTTTAGCGTTACCGCCTCAGCTATCATACGTTCACAACGTGTTCCATGTGTCTTTACTTAGAGGATACAACTATCATCCAGTTCATGTTTTCTAGTATCCACTTGATCAGATTCGAGAGGATCTTTCATATGTTGAAGAACCTGAGAGAGTTCTTGAGCGACAAGATCTTGTCATGCGGAGGAAGACGATCCCTTTCGTCAAAATCCTCTGGAGTGATCATCCTGAGCGGGAAGCCACTTGGGAGACAGAGGAGTCTATACGGACTTCTTACCCTCACTTCCAGTTCTAATTCGGGTATGTTTTCTTTCAGTTTACGTTACTCCAATTCGAGGACGAATTGTTCTTTTAGAGTGGAAGAGTTGTAAAACCCGCATTAAAAATCCTATGAACAGTACACGTGAACAGTAACTTATAAAAACACGATAAAATTTAAACTTTCCATTTATAATATTAATACACGTGTCACGACAATAAATAACGAAAAATCATGAATATTATAAATGTGACATGACCATGAATACTAAAATCACGAATACTAAATCGCGAACATACAAGACTAATTATTTAACACGTAAAAGCTTCGGGTTTCCCTTTGTAGGCCCCACATGCTGCGACAAAAGCAAGAAGGGAGGACAAATGGGCCTTTTAGCCCATAACACACTTTTAACAAAACATCAGGGAATTCACTTTTCACATTTTAGGTTAAAAAAGAAAAATAAACACTCCTCTTTCCTCCTTTGTTCTTGCCACCGGCCTACATCAAGAAAAAAGGAAAACCGGACGATTTTTGCGACTTGTGATTTATTCGTGATCATTTCCTCGTTAATACACGCATTGGTATAATCAACCCTTTTTCTTTTCGTTTTAATTCTTTTGAATTCATGTCATTATTTAATTAATCGTCAATAACAAGCATAAAACATGTGTAAGATTAATTAAATCATGCTTTTGGGTTTGGTTTGTGTGGGTTGTGGTTCGGCCGAGACACCCGAGACCCCAAAAGAGGTCGGGTATTTTTTTCACCACCACCGAGAGTCGCAAGACTCTCGGCTTGGTTGGTTTTGGCTCGGACGCAGCAAGACAACCCAGACCAAGGGTCGGGGTGTGTTTATTTGTTCGGTTTGTGTGAACCGAGACACCACCGAGACCCTCAAAGGGCTGGGCTTGGTTTGTTTATTCAGACCCGAGACCCAAGGGACCTGACTTTAAATTGGGGTATGTTTGCATGTTGGTTAGATTTGGTTCGTGTCAACCGAGACCCCACCAAGGTCTCCGTGGGACTTTTGGTATAGCTTATTTGGTTCCGCTTGTATTAAACACGGGCTCGGGATTCGGATTTTTCATGAAAACTATTTTTATAAGTCATGTTATATTAAACTTTAGGTTAATTAATTTATTAAATTAATTCATGTATAACCTAAGGTATTTTACTTAGTCTTTTTATTAAAACATGTATTTTAATTAAAATCATATAACGTATAGTTTAATTAAATTAACCAATTATTTAATTAATAAGCTATAACCATGACTTGTATTATACTAATTAAACTTTATTTATCATTTATAATTAATAACTGGCTTTTGGCCAAGTAAGAAAATTTTAGTTCGTTGAAGTGGTCTAATCGAATTGATTACTGGTTTAAAGTGTGACTCAATTGTTTTTGGTTAAGAAAAATATTTTGTCGTTTGTAGTAAAATAATTGTGCAAGACGTAAAGTAAAGGCAAAGTAAATTAAATCTAAACCTAATTGAAAATAAATGACGAGAAATTAAAGCCGTGACGAGAAATTAAATAACGCAAACTTAAAACTATCCTAAAGGCAAACTTAAATTAAACTAAAGGCAAGCTTAAAATAAATCTAAGGCCAGTAAACTTAAAGTGCGACTAAGTAAAAAGACGGGAAAAGTGAAGCTTAAAACTTAAACTTAAAGTAAACTAAAAATCACTCATTCGGAATATCCTGCTCATTCGGAATAAACATTCATCCGGAATATTAACTCAAAAAACCTTCATTCGGAATAGTCAAACAAAACACTCATCCGGAATAATCACTCATCCGGAATAAATGGTTGATTCAGAATGTTGCTTGGTTCGGAATAAATGGGTTCATCCGGAATGATGTTTCATCCGGAACAAATCATTCGTTCGGAATATCAGACTCATCCGGAATAACAGGTGCTGGTTCGGAATAATCAAGGAAAAGTGCTCATTCGGAATAATGTCTTCGTTCGGAATGTATGTTCATCCGGAATAAAGTCTCATTCGGAATGAAAGCTTTATCCGGAATAAACGCTTGATTCGGAATAACTACACTGATCTGGAATAATAATTAAACTATAGCTTCATTCGGAATAAAATATTGATTCGGAATCTGGGGAAACTAAATAGTGCGAAGAACAAGGAAAGAAAAAGCCACGAATTTTAATCAAAATATACCAAGATAAACCTAAAGATTAAACCAAATTAACCACAAATGAATAACTAACAATAATCAATCACACCAAATCAAACAAACTAACAATAATAACCACAATAATTAAAACCCACTTGATTAAATCAATAAAAACTTCAAGAACATAAACGTAAACATAAAGCATAAAGATTAAAGATTAAACAAGAAAGGTAGATAGGAGATTAACAAGAAAAGTAAAGATTCAATAACATAAAAAGGAAACTTACTTGATAATTAAAGGAATTAAGTGCAAGACAAATATTTAAAGTGACATGAAATTAAAGTTGTGCAAGTAAAGGAAACTAGTGGAAAGACTAATTGTCACAATTAGCTAACAAAAACAAATGAAATCACTAATGATCCTATTTATAGGACGAGGAGAGGGAGTGGGAGGAAGCTTCCTCCTCTCTTTCTTCTTTCTTAATTTCTCATTTAATCCTTCGTCTTCAGTCTTTAATCTTCTAAATTCTTCGACTTTTCAGACTTTGTCTCGGGATTACTTTAAACTCGTCTTGTAATTTTTTCATAAATTAGACTTGAGTTCTTCGGCTTAACTAAACTTCCGTCTTTAGACTTTTTCTTCGATAAATCTTCAGAATAGGCCTTGGACTTCCGTTCTTTTTGCACTCTTGATCACTTGACTTCGTCTTTTGTCTTTTTCTTCGATAAAAGCCCGTGCAATCCCATGTTTTCTTCCCTTTTCACAATTTGATCCTAAATCACAACAAAAACACAAACCACACATAATTCCGACATTTACGACATTAAATACACGTTATGGTCTCGTTTTCATTATAATTAAGTGTAAAAGGATGGGTGTTTTCACACCTATCAAATCCCCTACACTTGACCATTGCAATGTCCTCATGCAATGCATTAGTTACAAAGCACGATTACACTTTTCATCACAATCAATCCACATTGGCCTTTATTAAAGAGATAGAAAATAACAAAACAAGTAAAGAAATCATAGACTTATCTTGGGGTTTTAGAATGTCATGAATGATTATCATACTCAAGTTTCACGTTCCCCATGCCAAGCTTAAAAACAAGATCATTGTTATTATAAGTTAGCAAACTGACACGAATTCATGTGGCCCAATTATTCACTTAAACTCCCTTATTCCTAGGTGTATCTCTTATATTTTATTATTGTCTTGAATGATCACGAGGATGCATTGTTGACTTATTTCGATAGTTATTAAGGCTGAAAATAAAGTGGGACGATTTAATCAATAGTT
Organism: Glebionis coronaria; assembly: GCA_025667525.1. Classification (NCBI taxonomy): domain Eukaryota; kingdom Viridiplantae; phylum Streptophyta; class Magnoliopsida; order Asterales; family Asteraceae; genus Glebionis; species Glebionis coronaria. The sequence goes on from CM046877.1 coordinate 533,007,236, forward strand.
AGCTAAAGGACAAAATCTTTTAAAACTGATTCTCGGTACTCATAAAGTTCATATCTTGGCATAACTCGCTTCACGATTTGAGACCTTTCTTGGACCGATATTTGGCAGCGACTTCATACTTCAAATCTTGAGAGACGTTCATGAAATAATGGTCTTCTCTTCATAATAGGAATTTCTTCACTTTAAGTTTTGAGAGATTCTTCATATTTGGACCACGACTTCTTCATTTTTCTCCAATCTTTATTTGGGATTTTGATATACAACGATCCACCTCCTTTTAGGACTTGGATCTATTTATCCTCATACCTTGTTAGGGCCTTTTTGGATAGACTTCTCCATGATCTTTACGGGAGTATTTGCTTTTCGTCGTATGTCTCGATCCTTCATATTGATTTTTGATAAATGATTCTTCACATCACTTTGGATCTTTAGCAACAAAATGTAGCCCTCATGCCTTGTTAGGGCCTTTTCGAACTCGTCAATCTTCGCATCCCGCTTCTTTAAGTTATGCCTTGGCTATGAACTCTAATTAATACCGAGCAACTTTTAAACGATCTTGGGCTAGAAGCTAAGTAACTTTTCAAATCGTACAACCTTATTTATTGCAGATAAATTTATTAGCAAGCGATGGGAGAATAGGCTCATAATTAACTCACATAGATTCACGAAAGAATACCAAACTTATAATTGACTCTATCATCTCTCGTCCTCCATAGTTTAAAATCTCAAGGAATGAGACTCGTGGATGCTTAGCCTATTAAATCAAAGTTTTGGGTTTTTGAGTCGTCTATAGGATCTTGCAAACTCTTAGACTTTTTCAAGTTTTAGAATTCGCATTTTAAAGTTCCCTTGATAAACGACTCTCTAGGATCAATTATAGGAACTTGCGAAAAGTTCTTGTTCTTAACCCGTGAGAGTTAAGACTTTCGCGTTTTAAAGCTCCCTATATAAAAGCCTAGCAAAACTTGACTTAAACACGTTAAGGATACTAGCTAGAGTAAACTTAGATAAGTAAACTCGGGTTGAGTCAAAAGATTCACAACGTTTGAAAACTAAAACTACTTTATTAAAATTTATTCTAGTAAAGAAAGAAAATAACTATACAAAGGTAAAACTACTAGGCCAAAATAGATCAAAAATGTTGAAAAAATGTCGAAAAATCAGTTTTCCGGTTAAAATGAGGACAAATACAAGGAAAATGCCACTTAAATTCGATAGACGTCCCCCCCTACACTTGATATAAACATTGTCCTCAATGTTTAAGCATGTGGGAGTAAACTCCCCTACACTTAGGACATTGTGCACGTTATTTAAATCTTGCTAAGGAAGAGACGACTAACGAGATTCCTATTTTAATATTGAGAAATATAAAATAGAGAATCGAAAAGAGTTTAGGATAGAACCGGGAAGACGAAAACACGGAATCACGGGTCGTCAAAAATCATCAAGAGTGGATCTTTGAAAGCGCGAATCCCTAAATATGAGAAGAGAGGAAATAGCAAACACCAACGGGTCTCCCCTACCCTTAGGGTATAGATAGATACTTGGGTTGCCTCCCAAGAAGCGCTTGATTTTTGATCACCGAGTCGTGAGCCTGACTCGACCTTAATTATCATAGGAAATAGACTTGAATAACATCCACCGGGATCATACACATGGTTTTCATCCATCAAGTAACACAAGCTTAAGGCGAACAAGGCAAGCCAAAGAAGAGTAGGCAAGGTTCCCTTAAGCAATTGTGAAGCACGGTGGAGGCAAGTATGGTGAGGGACAAGCATATCTTCATGCGTACCAAAGATTTTTCCTTTTATTTCATCAGATGGATACTGAGATGGCTTGAAAAGTGCAATGCCGGGGTCAAACACCTTTTCCTTTAGGGGAAAATAACACTCGGGCTCAGTGGATCTTGAAGAAGATCCGATCATAAATCGTGCAATCTCATCCTCAAACGGAGGGTAGAGAGGAGTTAAGACATAAGTGTTGCTGATATCGGTGTCGGTCGGCTTCTTCTCCTTTGAAGCAGATTTCTTCATATCCAAAGTAGGATAAATACCATAATCATCAAAGTCTAAAGGAGGGGCATCACTCTCATGAGGGAAGTATGTATTGAGAAAAGTAGAAAAGTCTTCTTCAAAAGAGTAGTCATTCAAAGTAGGATCAAGTGTTGTTAGCGAAGGATCTTCATCATGAGAAGAATCACTCGAGAGAGTACCGGTCTCATCAAAATCATCATAAATGGGCATGTCGGGATACTCAGAAGTGAAATCATCATAATCATCTCCGTTAGAACTAGAATCGTCATCATAAGTATCAAAGATCGATGGAGAATCATAAATTGGGGGAGGATCAGAATTGGAGAGAGAATCATCCACATCGTCTTGAAACAGTGGATTATCAAAGCAAGAATCGAATAGAGGATTGTTGTAGACGACAAAATCATCAAGCACATTAATCATATTCGCCGATTCTCTTTCATAGGATTTTGTGATCTTCCCCATTTCAAACACATGTGCATCATTCCCGACCCTTAAGATTAACGTACCTTCGGCAACATCGACAAGAGCTTTGCCGGTTCTCAAGAATGGCCGACCAAGTATTAAAGGAATACGAGGGTCCATTTCATAATCTACAACAACAAAGTCGACCGGAAAAGTAAAGGTGCCAACTTTAATGAACACATCTTCGGCAATACCAAGCGGGTAAGCGAGAGTGCGATTAGCAAGCTCAAAAATCATCTTCGTTGGTGTAAGGTCGGGCAATGATAAATTTTTCCAAACACTGAAAGGCATCAAATTAATACTTGCCCCGAGATCGGCTAAGGCAGTAAATTCGTCGGTTTGGTTAAAAGTACAAGGTAGCACAAAACGACCGGGATCTCCAAGTTTTTCCGGAAGTTCTTTAAGAAGGACGACAGAACAATTTTCATTTAATCGAGTATTAACAAACTCGGTCATCTTCTCCTTCTTACTAAGCAATTCCTTAAACATCTTGACAAATTGTGACATTTGGGCAAGAGCTTCAACAAGGGTGAAGGTGATGGTCATGCCGACAATCTTGTCCAAAAAGTTAGAGACTTGAACGTCATTCTTAGTCAAAATTCTAGCCTTGTCGAGTCGAGAAGGGTAAGGAATGCTAGGTTTATAGGTGGAAGGTGAGGTTGGTGAAGGGTTCTTCTTGGGTACTTCAGCTGGTAGAGGTGGAGACGGTAATGGTGAACTAATACTAGGTGTGGGAGTAGTAGGGATAAATGATGGTGGAGGAGGTGTAGATGGTGTAACTGGGGGTGGGATAGATGGTCCTACTAAAGTTGCTCCACTACGCGTAGTAATAGCACTCACATTCGATCTCGGGTTGGTGACGGTATTGGAAGGTAGAGAGCCCGAAGTAGAGGGTGGAGTGGTTGATAAGAAAATAGCCAGCATATTCTTCAAATCATTTGTTTGAGTGCTAAAAGAGGATTGTATATCATTTCGAAGCTCGGATCTAATGTCATTACCTTGCTTAGTGATATCCCCTTTCAAATTGATAATTTGGCTTTGCAGATTCTTAATTTGCTCTCCTTGGGTTCTCATTAAAACGTCAACATCTTGATTGATGGGTGAGGCTTGTTGAGCGGGTGGGTGATAAGGATTAGAAGCTCTAGGTGGGATTTGGTTGCTTCGATTGTAGCTGTTGTTGGGATTGTGGTTTTGAGGAGAAAAACCGGGTGAAAGATAGTTGTTCGACCGGTAACTTAGCAAATTTCGATCCCCTTGAGGTCGGGCTTGGTAATTTTCCGGTGAATAATTACCATAAGCCGCATACACGTTTTCCGGATTGCCTTGAGTAGAAGGACAATCAGTGTATGAGTGAGGACCGCCGCATGTCTCACAAGAATTTGCTACAGCTTTAACTTGTTGTTGTTGGTTTGTAGCTATGAGCAAGATATTTTTGTTCATTTCGGCCATCATGCGGGTGAATTCGATCATATCGGGGTTTGCTGAAGTAGAAGAAACATTGACTCTCGGGTTGTTCCTTGAAGAAGCGGAGGAATCCTAGTTTTTGTGATGAGTAGTCATGTTCTCAATAAGCTCTCTACACTCCTCGGGTCTTCTTTTCTTAAATGTTCCACCGGCGGCTGCATTAATCGTATCACGATCACGAAAAGTCAAACCGTTGTAGAAAGTATCAATCAACGTAACGGGGAGCATGTTGTGGTTTGGACATCGATCGACCAAAACATTATATCTTTCCCAAGCATCAAAGAGAGATTCATCGGGTTCTTGCATGAAACCGCTGATTTGATTTCGAAGGCTCGTGACCATGGATGGTGGAAAGTAGCGCGACAAAAATCGTTGAGTCATGTCGTCCCAAGTATGAATGGAATTCTTCGGGAGACGATCAAACCATTTGTCGGCGTGGTGGGATAAAGTATGTGGAAAGAGTTGAAGGCGAAGGACTTCCATTGTAGCACCGGGCAACTTCATGCTTTGAGTAATAGTAATGAATTTGTCGAGGTGCTTGTTGGCATCATCATCAGGCAATCCGCGAAATGGATTAGTTTGCACTTGTTGGATCATGTGATGCTTCAACGAAAACTCTGGAGCCGTGATTTGCATCGGCGCAATCGGTCCTCCTCGTCCAAACATTGTGGGTTGACAAAGCTCCTCCATTGTCCGAAGATTGGGCTGTGGAAGAAAATTGTTGTTGTTATTATTGAGGTGCGGTGGGTTATTGTTGTTGTTCACACCTGCCATAGCTAAATCTTCACGAGTCTCGGGCTCTGGATAGGTTGAAGATCTAGTACGCATACACCTGCGAAAGCAAAAGAAAACAATACCAAAGAAATAGACAATATATATACACTATGAAAATAAAAATCTTTTTGAATTTTTGAAAATTTTTAATTTTTATGGATTTTTAACAATTTTTTAATTTTTTTTTTTGGATTTTTGAAAATTTTTAGAGCAAGAAAAATAATGCTCACGAATGAACGGATCCCAAAAAGCAACGCGTCTCTCACAGAAAACCTTTAATCTTAACGAAAAGAGCCGGCAGCGGCGCCATTTAATAACTGTCTTTTGGCCAAGTAAGAAAATTTTAGTTCGTTGAAGTGGTCTAATCGAATTGATTACTAGTTCAAAGTGTGACTCAATTGTTTTTTGTTAAGAAAAATATTTTGTCGTTTGTAGTAAAATAAATGTGCAAGACGTAAAGTAAATGCAAAGTAAATTAAATCTAAACCTAATTGAAAATAAATGACGAGAAATTAAAGTCGTGACGAGAAATTAAATAACGCAAACTTAAAACTATCCTAAAGGCAAACTTAAACTTAAATTAAAGGGAAGCTTAAAATAAAAATAAGGCCAGTAAACTTAAAGTGCGACTAAGTAAAAAGGCGAGAAATATGAAGCTTAAAACTTAAACTTAAAGTAAACTAAAAATCACTCATTCAGAATATCCTGCTCATTCGGAATAAACATTCATCCGGAATATTAACTCAAAAAACCTTCATTTGGAATAGTCAAACAAAACACTCATCCGGAATAATCACTCATCCGGAATAAATGGTTGATTCGGAATGTTGCTTGGTTCGGAATAAATGGGTTCATCCGGAATGATGCTTCATCCGGAATAAATCATTCGTTCGGAATATCATACTCATCCGGAATAACAGGTGCTAGTTCGGAATAATCAAGGAAAAGTGCTCATCCGGAATAATGTTTTCGTTCGGAATGTATGTTCATCCTGAATAAAGTCTCATTCGGAATGAAAGCTTTATCCGGAATAAACGGTTGATTCGGAAAAACTACACTGATCCGGAATAATAATTAAACGATAGCTTCATTCAGAATAAAATATTGATTCGGAATCTGGGGAAACTAAATAGTGCGAAGAACAAGGAAAGAAAAAGCCATGAATTTTTATCAAAATCTACCAAGATAAACCTAAAGATTAAACCAAATTAACCACAAATGAATAACTAACAATAATTAATCACACCAAATCAAACAAACTAACAATAATAACCACAATAATTAAAACCCAATTGATTAAATCAATAAAAACTTCAAGAACATAAACATAAACATAAAGAATAAAGATTTAAGATTAAACAAGAAAGGTAGATAGGAGATTAACAAGAAAAGTAAAGATTCAATAACATAAAAAGGAAACTTACTTGATAATTAAAGGAATTAAGTGCAAGACAAATATTTAAAGTGATATGAAATTAAAGTTGTGCAAGTAAAGGAAAATGGTGGAAAGACTAATTGTCACAATTAGCTAACAAAAACAAATGAAATCACTAATGATCCTATTTATAGGAGGAGGAGAGGGAGTGGGAGGAAGCTTCCTCCTCTCTTTCTTCTTTCTTAATTTCTCATTTAATCCTTCGTCTTTAGTCTTTAATCTTCTAAATTTTTCGACTTTTCAGACTTTGTCTCGGGATTACTTTAAACTCGTCTTGTAATTTCTTCATAAATTAGACTTGAGTTCTTCGGCTTAATTAAACTTCCGTCTTTAGACTTTTTCTTCGATAAATCTTCAGAATAGGCCTTGGACTTCCGTTCTTTTTGCACTCTTGATCACTTGACTTCGTCTTTTGTCTTTTTCTTCGATAAAATCCCGTGCAATCCCGTGTTTTCTTCCCTTTTCACAATTTGATCCTAAATCACAACAAAAACACAAACCATGCATAATTCCGACATTTACGACATTAAATACACGTTATGGTCTTGTTTTCATTATAATTAAGTGGTAAAAGGATGCGTGTTTTCACACCTATCAATAATCAAACTTATTTCTAATTATGGAAACTTACTATTTTCAGAAACTTTCTATTTTTAGAAACTTGCTATTTATGGAAACTTGCTATTTTTAGAAAGTTACTTAGTATTACAATACAAGTATTATAATACACTAATACATGAATAATACACAACAGAACATCAGTATAATTACAGTTAACACAGTAAATAGTAAAACATGACAGAATACGTATAACAAGCTAATAACACTCAGAACCAGTAAAATACATGTACTTTAGATAACTCATACACGTCCATATTTTTTATGTAGTGTTATCCGTCGAGGCGGATAGTTCATCATCGTTTTCATTAGCTTCTACTGGACATAAGGTACGGATTTCTAATCCTTCAGTAAGGATAATCTCTTCCTTCATTAGGATTTCTCGTATGCAGCCAACTGTTTTCCCAGTAGTTTACAGATTAAATGCTTATGTTAATTAGTTACCTTAGCCATATACATGCATGACCAGTTTCACCTAGTTATGGAGGTACCATAACCATAACACTAGAGGCACTAGTGTTATGACTTCACCACGGCAGAGTGATAGCTCGTGGCGTCCCTTTCAGCTATTTGGCCATTATATTTATGAAGGTCTACGTAATTAATGGCCTATTCTATATCATGGATTTGGTGGATTTAGATGGTTGATTTAGATGATAAACATAAAGAGATGAAGGAATTAGATGAAGGATTAGAGAGAGAAAGGAGAGAAAAGGGGAAATGTAGAGAGAGAAAGAAAAGATGAATAATGATTAATGTCAAATGGAATCAACAACCCCCTCCTAACATGCTAGGAGGGGTTATATATAGCCCACCCTACATGTGGGCTATATGGACTATACAATAAGTAAATAGATCACGAGCCCGTTACATAATTATAGTTGGAGCGACCGATCCTTCATAAATACGTAAAAACGTATTTCTAACAATCTCCCCCTAAGGGAGGTCGCTCCAAGAAACAAAGTTCTAAATAGTCTATAACTCGTGATCTATGCTAACTAAGATGTGACCGAGACTTTATTGGGAAAAACGTATTTCCAACAATCTCCCCCTAAGGGAGGTCACATCTTTTTACAAAATCTTAAACCTAGCATCTATGCTTGAGTCTTCGATCTTGTTCTTGTGAATATGCTTGATGTGATCTTTGACTTTAGTCTTGAGCATGTTTCCTTGCCTTGACCTTGTGCATTCTTCACTTGTGATATTTGCCTCTTTGTGACTTCATGTTCCACATACTTATACTTTTAAATTCTTGAAAGCTTCAGAGTTTGATACAGCGGAAGACTTGACCTTCAGGCTTTCTTGAATTTGTTGAAGTACTATTTTGTATGTAGTATAAGCATGTGGTGACGACTTCTTCTGGTTTGTATACCGCAATGCCACCTTCTTGTTACGCTGCATAAGATAGTTAGCAACAAAACAATATACACTGATGAAATGGCCTTGAACATTTCATACTAATTCGGTAGCAATTTACCTCCGGTCGGTGAAGACCGTTGGACGATATTAAATATCGTACTTGTGGCAGGTAGTTTCAATAAAGAACCTCCTTGACAAGATTTCGCGGGTAAACCCGTTCTCTTTACTCGACCGTCCAAAGCTGACTGCGAACGTAAAGAGTGGATCATTTGGATAATATTATCCGCATGATTTGAAGCCGTCAATTCATGTTCCTGGAACAAGTGAAATTCAATTAAGAACCGCACCATCGTTGCTTTCCAGTTGTCACTAGCTTGATTCATATAGAATCTTGCAAGTTACCTACCAAGTGCTGTTTGATGTTAACACTAGAAGGATTTCCACTCGTCACTGTGATCAATAAAGAGTCACTCTGAGTGTTCTGGCAAGATCATATGATAATGCGAAGAGGCCTGGAACGAGTTTAAGTTCAATTAAGAATTAAACCACTGTTGCTTTCCAGTTATCACAAGTTTGATTCATAAAGAATCGCACAAGTCACCTACCATGAGCTTTTTGATATTCGCTCAAGAAGGATTTCCATCTTCATTGTAAATACTTTCGTATTACTCGGATGTTCCGGCAAGATCATGAAGATTTTGCGTAGGACTCTTAAGAACTTTCTTACTTTTCACAGTGTGTGAAAAAGCAAGGAAATATGAAAGTGTGTCCTAATGAGATATTTGATGATCTCAAATGGCTCTAGACTCGATCGTGCATTTTGGATTTTTTTAGTGATCGGAGGCTGGAGAGGAGTGCCACCTTTTCAATACCAATTTATTCGGAGTGAATAAATCAATAGATAATGTGTTGATCTCCGTGTGATTAAAACAAAAACCTTTTGAGAGATATTTGAGTTAGCTGGGAAGGGTTGTGCATTGCATCACTGGGTCCATGACGTCTTTCTTCAATATCGAGAATCATTAACAAAAATGATCTCAATAGCATATGTATTGACCCGGTTTCTGCCTAAAGTTGTAAGGAGGGCTTCTTTCTTTACACCCTTTATCTTTACATTTCTTTTTCATTCTTCAACCCCTTCAATGCTTACCAATACGTCATCACTAGCACCTTGTTGTGATTGTTCCAGTGCTAACTTAAGTACTTGGTCGGCATTCAGCTACGTTCACAATCTTTCTCCATCTTACCTAAGGACTACTATTTCTAGCTATGGAATGTCCTTGGGAAGATTCCTCCGGTTCTAGAGAAATCATTGGACTTTAACCTATCCTACCATCCTTATGTCACCACAATCGTCACCGTCGTGAATAGAGATGTTTTGGGTAAGTGTATGTCACCATGAAATCCATTTTGAAGTGCAAATCCATTTTGCTCCCCCGTAACATATGCCACGATATCCGAAAACATTTCGCACATGTCGGGATGAGCTATCACTTTAAGTCAAACCATTTATGATTGATCATATCCCATATTAAATCACATTTTCTCCCCCATATTAAAAATATTAACCCAATCGATGTTTTTAATATCAATTGATTTAATAGCATTTTAAGAAAATTTGGGAAGAAAAATGCAAATCCAATTATCTTCATGAATTTAACAAGCTCCCCCTCAAATTAATGAGGGTGTACTTGAAACGTAAATTAAATACCTTTTAAACACAAGTGTAAGGTATTTATTACGTGCAAAGATCATATATAATAATGAATTCACAAGATTAGCAATGTACGAGGTTGGACCTGAATAATGGAGAACAGCATATGAAAGAAGCACATGGTTCTTGTTCACGAATGTTGGTCACCTCGTCACGTCCCCGAGAAAATTAATTCTCGTTGTAGAGTCAAAGCTTTCCGGTGAAATGCTTGACTTAATTATGAAAAGCGGGTTGCTATCTGAAATAATAGCAAACCATTTTGAGCATGTTTTAAAAGTTTGAACTTCTGCTCGAACTTTATTTACAACCCCGTGTCATTATTGAATGACATTTCTAGGTTCGTAAATATTATCGATTCCAGAAGACATGCTCTTTTTATCAAAACATTTTTGAACACACAATTTTGAAAGATTTAGAAAAACCTTTTGAGAAATTCTCGAAAAATTGTGTTCAAAGTTTTGAAAAACAATTACTTGAGCTTAAGATGTTGAATATCTTAAAAGCGAGCTCAAGTCCGAGAAGTTGTAAACTTCCCGTTGTTAAGGATAAGTTACCATCGGCGATAAACTTTCCTTTTATCTGAAGGACGAGTCCTAAGCTGACATTTACTTAGAAGTCGTTTTTCATGAGCTTGAAAACTTTGACTGTTTTAACGGAAAGCTCATGACCGAGAAAGGTTAATTTCTCGTTATGAGGAAAAGTTCTCTTATTTAAAAGATACACTTTCCTTTCTGAGCTTAAAACTTCGAATGTTTTAATACAAGCTCATGACCGAGAAAGGTGAATTTCTCGTTAAGAGGATAAGTTATCATAAAAGATAATCTTTCCTTTATTTTAAGTTCGAGTTACAGTCTGACATTTAACTGTAAGTCATATACACGATCTTAAAACCTTTGAATGATTTTAATGTAAGCTCGTGTCCGAGAAAAATTAATTTCTCGTTGTAAGGATAAGTTTATCATCGGCGATAAACTTTCCTTTATTTGAAGAGCGAGTTATAGTCTGTGATGTGACTATAAGTCCTAGTGCATGAGCTTAAAAACGTGGAATGTTTTTAACATAAGCTCATGCCCGAGAAAAATGAATTTCTCGTTGTTAGGATAAGTTTACCATCGGCGATAAACTTTCCTTTCTTTGAAGATCGAGTTACAGTCTGTTATGTGACTGTAAGTCCTTTGTGTGCAGCTTAACCATGAATCCCCTGAGATACTAGTTTCTCTGATATCTGCTTCTTCAGCAACCAAATTCTGAGAGTGTCCTTAGTTGAACGGTATACAACGATTGGACCGCTTCGTTCTTTTGGAACATCAACTTTGGTACCTGCATTCTCATTAGTAGTTTGTATACTTTTGCATGGGTTAGAGATATCTATTTTTGAAGCACGTGGGGGTTCACAGTTGGCTTTACTTGTGTCAGAGGTGGCCTGAGGGGATGATTCACTTGTCTTAGTTGGCAATCGTTTCCTTTTATAGAAAATCTTAAGTTCAGGCTTAAGTGATGTATCATCCTTTGCAATTTCCTCCCTAGTAGTCTTTGTAGAATCGGAGACTATCCTAGTTAAAGGGCACTCGTTTCCTACAAGAGTGAAAGATCTACCAGTGGGGCGCCACATTTTACCAAAGGGTTTGATTTTAGCTAACCACTGGGACTTAATTCGAGCACGGGAGTTCACCTCATCAAGTAATTTTTTGACACAAGCATCATGATTTGCCGTAAAGACACATTTTCTACATGTTTTACAAGTAGCATATTTAATGTCTGAATAATTCCTAGATGATTGATCGATGCTCCTAGCAGTGTTGGGTAATCTAGAAGGCATCTGACTAGGTTGGACATTGCTATCTCTTGCATGTGTCTTTTGCTTAGCTTCCCCAAGACCAGATTTATGGCAAACGTCATTTGAACTAGTTCTAGACGTGGTCTTGGTATTTTTAGGGAAACTAGAGGCAATCATATGATTTGGTCTTGCTAAAGCTGGAATGATCACATTGGGCTTAGTTGCTGGAGTGACTGGTCTAATAAGATGAACCAAATCAACTTGGGAGGCAAACCGCGGTCTCGAGGATTGTGGTCGCTCGGATCTAAATGCAGTAGGTTGTCTGACAATCGGTTGTCTGACGAACTGATTTGTAGGCGGTTTCCCCAAGATTGATGGTTTTTCAAGCTTAGTGTCCACACTAGGTCCTCTAGTTTTCCTTAACTCGTTTTTCAATGCGGCTATAGCAAAGACCTTTTCCTGTACTTGAGCCTTTAATGTTTCATTTTCTTTGAGCACGTTATCTTGGGATGCCAACTTAGATTCAAGCAGTTGAATTTGTTTCAAAAGATTATCCTTTTCAGCTTTAGAATCTAGAACAGTTTGATCCAATTTTCTTTCAAGAACAACGTTTGACTTTTCAAGTTTTTCAAAGTATGTTTCAAATTTGTCCGTTTTCTTAGAAAATTCAAGTTTGGCATCCTCAAGATCTTTTGATTGCCGAGCTACGATCGTTTCGAGCTCTTTAATCTTGGAATCAGAATCAGTTAACGAGGCAGTTATAAAGCATTTATTATGATGAACTATAGCATTTTGAACACTTTCTCCCCCATTATGACTCACATCGGATGAATCATAAGTGGTATTTCTATCACTCTTGTCCATCCCATGTTTGTCATAATTAGGTTCAGAATGCTCAATATGCGGCATGTCATCAGCATATACATCATAAACCACATTACATTGTACCATGTTTGCAGGCTCTGCGTCATAAATGGGTAAGGTGTCATCAAGAGAAATCTCGTGAACATTCCCTGACGTGCCACTGGCATCATGTTGTCCTCCTGAGTCTGTGCTCGTGCCATCGTTAGGCTCCAAATTGTCAACCGTATGACCATTATCCTCTTGCATCTGCGTCATTGATTCTTGCACTCCATTAACAAACACTTGCTGAAGTTGTGATCTTTGATATATCGAAGACGAGACCGATGACATGAGTTTCAAAATCGTATCACGGAAAACTCGAAGCTCGGTATGTGTATCTCGAAGAAACGATTGGCAAATCATTGAACTTTCAGGCTTGATGATATTAAATTGGAGGAAAGGCGTGAGGTGTGTCACAAGAGCCTTATATGCAAGTACCGATGCAGAGTGATTAAAGTTTCCATGGTTGAGTTGCTCGGCGAGTTGGGTCAAAGCGGTAAAAATGGAGTCGATGAATATATGACGATCTTGTCCAAAGATTGTCACAAATTCGCTCCCTCCTTGAATCCCCGAAAGAGTGACAAGATGAGACTGGAGTAGTTGAAAGGAGGTGATGCCACTTTTCTTAACTTCGTTTTGCCTTAAATACAACTCTCCCTTTTGACATGTCGAATCGAACGAATCCATTAAAGATCGATTAAAACGAAAGACCCGTAAATAATACTTAAAATTCCTCGATGGATGGTATAAATGAAGCTCGTCACTTTGACTCGTCACGTCTGTCTTTAAATCCGGCCACAAAACTTTTAACCCGTCACTATAACTCGTCACGATAACCCGTCAAAAATTTTTTACGATAACTTTTTTTTTTTTTTTTAAAATATACCCGCTTAACACGATTTGCCAAAAATTACTAACCAAAATGCTAAAAATATAAAAGTGACAAAATAAAAATATAAAAGTGACAAAAATACAAAAAAAATAAAATGTGATATTTTTAAAATAAAATGTGATATTTTAAAAGAAAAAGGATTAATTTAACTAAAAAAAATAAATAAACTTTTAAAAATTAACTTTAAGAAAACTTGAAACAAAACAAAACAAAAAAATATGAAAATAAAATAAAAACTTAACAAAGAATCTGATAGAAAAAAAATCTGATATAAAATAATAGTTTTTTAAAGCAATTCAACGTGGCTAGAGAAACATAGTTTTCTCCGTCTCAGCACACGTGGCCCAATGCGAATCATCCACCGCCTCACTCCTTCTACTTCGTTTAATCCGCCCAACTCACCATAAATAAACAAAGCCTTCTCCTATTTTGACTTTATACAAATCACAAATCCCAAACTCATTTATCTCTCTCTCCTCAACTCATCCGCCTCCCAAAAACCTATTGATTCCTCCGTCTTCTTTAACTTCACCCTCAAAAACAGATCTTTATCAAAACTCAGTCACAAACATCAATCTCAATATCAAACCTAATCGTCACTCGAATCCTCAAACAGAAGACACACCTCTTTCGAAATAAAAAAAAACAAATCAATCTCTTCTTTTACCATAGACCACTCGTATTAATAATTATTCCTTTTTAAACCCTATAACTTTTGAATCACAAGAAGCTTAGATATGAAGATCAGTTATCATTGCTGCAAGATTTTGGTATAGGTCTCGGGTAAGTATGAATAAAGTTATTGCATGTGTTTGGTTTTGGGCGGATCAATGGAATAAAGTGTTCAAATAAACAAAATATGATTTGATTGAAACAAACTTGTTATCAATCTTTCATATATTTCGAATATTAAAGGAGAAATAAATTTCTTCACAGATTTATGATGAAATATTTAGCATGAGATTGATCTATGATGAGGATTTCTCGATTTAGTCAAGATCTTTTATGAATCTTGGACTGATGAAGGAGATAAAATCTGAGGTCTTTAATGGTGTCGAGTCTAGATGTGGTTTTGTATTCGAGGGTGTGAGGTGAGTTGTTGTCGAGAGAGTGGGTGAGGAGACGAGGGTGAGAGTCGAGGTTGGTTGGGGGGGACGAGAGGGTGTAAGGGGACGAGAGTCTTGGGTAAGATTTGTGTCTTGGTTTCTGTTTTCAGAATGAATTCGAGTCAATTATGAGTGTTGGAGTCGAGTCAAATTAATGTTCCCGTTATGTTTGAATAAGATGCTTCGTTCGGAAGATTTCGAATCGGAACTTTGTTCTTGATCCGGAAGTTCTTGGTTCGGAAGTTCTTGATCCGGAACTTCTTGATCCGGAACTTCTGGCTTGATCCGGAAGTTCTTGGTTCGGAAGTTCTTGGTTCGGAATTTCTTGATCCGGAACTTCTTGGTCCGGAAGTTCTTTCACCCGGAACTTTTTTAGGTTTGATTCGGAACTTAAAAGTTTGATTCGGAACTTGACAAAAAACTGACCGATTACTGAAACTCGAGACCCAAGATAATGAAAATCGTGATTATGAAAGGACTGTAGGACTGGTGTTGGACTTGATAATGAAGGACTGTAGGACTGGTGTTGGACAAAAATTCGAGACTCAATAGATTAAAAAAAGAAGGAAAAAAAAAAATTCTGATTATATAATAAAAAAATAAAGACAACTGGAGACTCGAAACTTAAAATTATATATAAAAACTGATATATAAAAAAAAATGTAAAATGAGTAACTGATTATAAAAACTTAAAAAAAAACTAATAAAAAACAAAAATTAAAGTGGTAAACATTGATTAAAGAACTAAAAAAGGACAAAATTAAAGGTTCAATTTAATCAATTTAGATAAAAAGGCAATCAAAATATAAGGATTTAAACAAAAAATTACAAAATTAAAAGGAGAAAAACATAAACTTTTTATAAAAACACAAACTTTTTAACATTTGATAAAGAAATCTTTTATTTTTATATAAAAATTTGTGATTTTTATCTAAAAAATAAGTAAATTTGAAGATTTGATATGATTTAACACATAAAAACACAAACTTTTTATAAAAAATACAAAAATTTTTAAAGTTTAAGCATGATTAAATCAAAACCCACCAAAATCAAAAAGAAATAAAACAAGAATAAACCAAACTAACCATGGCTCTCTGATACCAATTGAAGGTCTACGTAATTAATGGCCTATTCTATATCATGGATTTGGTGGATTTAGATGGTTGATTTAGATGATAAACATAAAGAGATGAAGGAATTAGATGAAGGATTAGAGAGAAAAAGGAGAGAAAAGGGGAAATGTAGAGAGAGAAAGAAAAGATGAATAATGATTAATGTCAAATGGAATCAACAACCCCCTCCTAACATGCTAGGAGGGGTTATATATAGCCCACCCTACATGTGGGCTATATGGACTATACAATAAGTAAATAGATCACGAGCCCGTTACATAATTATAGTTGGAGCGACCGATCCTTCATAAATACGTAAAAACGTATTTCTAACAATTTATTATGTTATCATGTGGGGCGTATGGGTGCATCCTAGGTACATGTTTCAGTCTGGATTTCATGGTGAATGTGGTGTGTGCCTTGCATCCTCACAAGGAGCTGATCCCTCCTACCCACTTACCAGTATAATTTGAGACAACCCCTCTAATTGCATGACGAGGTCACCCCTTTATGTATTTATGCACGTGTTGACCTCATGACCTATATTGGCTATTTTGTATGGTAAACTAATACAAATTTTACAAGTAAACATAAGCTATGTTTTCAGACTTAAAACCTGTAAAACATGTTATACGCCTAGCTTTTCCCAGGACTTATTCATTTCCGCTGCTATTCATGCTTTATGCTCTTATATGTTTTCATATTCTATGTCTTACATGCTTTATTAGAGCATTATGCTCAGCCGTCTACTTTTCCATGTTCCCAAACGGCAGGTACCCAAGGTCGCAAGTAGGAACTTCAGAGTATGTGCATTCGGATGGAAGCTATTTCAGCCTTCATTACTTTATGCATTTCCTTCCTACTTTATCATACTTTACTTCATTTTAGACATTGTTTAGTCCTTTCCTTTACAGTACTTTATATTGCTTGTGTGTGAGTTACTAGGCTACCGATGTTTGATTTCGGTATTTCTATTTATGGTCATGAATGTTTAGACATTTACCTTGCATGCTTTGATGACATGACATATTTTACTATAGCATCCTATCTTAACAAATAGGGTGTTACACTACAGGTCGAAGCCTTGGTCTCTGATACCATAATTGTAACACCCCACTTTGATTAGTGGCCCGTTACGCGTAATTATGGCGTGTCATCAAAGCATGCAAGGTAATATGTACTAAAACATACATGACCATAGGGAAGATCGGAATCAAACATCGGTTCCCAAACATAAGCCCAAAACATAAATAAAGTAAATGAACTAGGAGGACAAGACAAGTGTCCAACAAGCATAATTATGAAGGCAAAAAGGAGAAGGAGTCTAAGGCAACTTCCATCCTATGCACGCCCTCCATAAGCTCAAGTATGTCCTTGGGTACTTGCCATTTTGGGACATGGAAAGGAAAGTAACGGCTGAGCAATACGCTTAGTGAAGGGATATATGGCATAGTATGAATGGCTGAAACATAAAGAGAATTAATAGCAACGGAAATGTATAAGTCCTGGAAAACCTGGAACGTGTTCATAAAACTGGTTTTATAGTTTGAAAAGACTTATGTTTTATATGAAAACTGTATCAAATTAGCCAATAGCCTATATAGGTCATGAGGTTCCACTATGAATGAATACTTGGAGGGGAGACCTTGTCATGCAATTAGAGGGGTTGCCTCTAATTAAATAGTATGGGTAGGAGGGATCAACTCCTAGTGAAGGATGCAAGGCACACATCGCATTCACTCTGATAATACTGGTAAACATGTAACTAGGATGCACCCATACGCCCCACATGATAATATAATATAATGGCCAAAACTGAAAAGGGACGCCACGAGCAATCACTTCGTCCTGGGGAAGTCATAACACTGGTGCCTCCAGTGTTATGGTTATGGTATCTCCATAACTAGGTGACACTGGTCATGCATGTATATGGCTTAGGCTCATAAATAACATAAGTATCATACATATAAAACAAATACTGGGAAAACAGTTGGCTGCAAACGGAGAATACTAATAAGGAAAGAAATGTCCATACCGAAGGACGGGAAATCCGTACCTTATGTCTAGTGAACGGAAAAGACGAACGAATGGAAGTCCTACTCCGATCTCACTAATGCTACATAAATAGGGTACATGTATAAGTATTCTGTTTACTGAGTACTTAACTGATTATATCATGTCTTAGCTTGTTTTATATGTTCTTGTCTTGTTCTACTGATTTTAAGGTTATGCCGTGTTTGTGTATTCTGTTTATGTATTACTTGTATTTCTTGTATTATTATACTTGTTGTGTAACAATAAGTAACTTTCTAAAAATAGCAGGTTTCCTAAAATAGAAAGTTTCCAAAAATAGAAAGTTTCCAAAAATAGAAAGTTTACAAAACAGAAAGTTTCCAAAAATAGAAAGTTTCCAAAAATAGATTAACTTCTTAAAATAGATCAGTTTCTAAAAATAGAAAGTTTCCAAACATAGTAAGTTTCCTGAATTAGAAAGTTTTCATATTTAGAATTAAGCTGGATTAATAAGCTAATAATATAAGCTTAAGTTTACTGATTAAATAAAATAAGTCATGTGATTATAGTATAGTTTATTAATAATATCAGTTAACTAAATAAACTATAGGTTATATGATTTAATTAAATCTAAACATGATTTAATTAAATTAAAGTGTATAAAATACTTAGGTTAAAACATGTACTAATATTATATTAATTACAACCTAAGTCATATTTATTAATTAATTATATTTCATGTCTTAATAATTAATTAATACTATATTCTAAATTAAATAAATAAATACTTAGGTTAAAACATGTATAATTTTATAAATAATAATTAACCTAAGTTCTTGTTAAATTAAATTAATTATTGTCATGTTTAATTAATTTAATATCTTGTTAAAAATAATAACTTGTAAAAATAAAATACTTGTACATTCTGAGTCATGAGCCGAACCCGTGTATTTAATTTAAACATGTCATGAAACGGACCGAACCAAACACCCCTTTAACAGTGGCAAACCGGCTCGGCCGGTTGCCACCGCTCTTGTTAAAATTGCCACCGGATTAAGCCGGTGGTTTGTCTCTCGGCTAGCCGCTGACCAACAGCAGGTTCCCACCGGCTGTGTGCCGGTGGTCCCCATGCAGTGTCGCGTTCCCCCTGCTTGACCCAATCTGCCACCGCCTGTGTGCCGGTGGTGTGGCTGCTTGCTGCCGAGACCCAACTGAACCACAAGAACACCCCGACTTGCGTCGGGGTTCCTTGTTCCTGCTGCCGACCGAACCAACACCATCGAGATCATAGATCTCGGTTGGTGGTGCGAATCGAGACACGCCGAGAGCCTTGGGCTCTCGGTTTGAGTATCGGCCGAGCAAACCAAACCCAAAACAACCCTTAATTTTACCCCCATGATTTATTTAACTTGTTTTAATCCTTGTTTATGTCATCCATGATCATATGTGTTCATAATTAATAAAAGGAATAAAAAGAAAAGGTTTTACAGATTACCGAATGCGTATAATGATTTGAGAACAATAACACAAACACGATCCTTGAATTTAATTAACCAAAATCAAACAAACACCCCTTTGGTGCTTGTTGTTGCCGCCGGCCAAGGAGAGAGACAAGAGTTAGGGTTTTTATTTTGATTTTCTTGAAAAACTCTATAAAGTGAAAATAAAGTTTCCCCTTTTTGTTATTTACTAAAATCAAGTGGGCTTGGCCCCTTTTCTCTCCTTGGTGCCACGGCTTGTAGGGCCCACAAGGGAAAACCCAAAGTTTTCATGTGTTTTAAATTACGTGTTCGTATGTTCGTATATTCGTGTTATAATTGTTCGTGTTATATTTTAATACTTGTACGTAACGATATTAATCGTACTATATTAATTAGGTATGTAATTACGTGTTCGTTATTTTTACGTTCATGATTTCATGTTCGTGATTATAATTATTATTGTTAATAATTATCGTGTACTATCACGTACTTAATACTTATCGTGTAATAATACGTACATAACTTCTGAAATAACTAATCGTGACACGTGTTCATGCTATAAAAGGGAAGTTTTAATATGTACGTACGTTTACTAAGTGTATTATTCATGATAAAAGCATGCGGGTTTTACATCCGTGGTACTTTGTCCAAATACGTGACCTCTCTTACGCATGTCACAAACGTGAATTTTGAAGTTATTTAAACTACGAGAAACGCGAGGTTTTGGGTTAGACTTGTGTGTCTATGGATATTCCCGATTGTTTACGCGTAGTTTGTGTACAAATTTGGAAAAAAAATTATATTGAGTAACCAACGTTTTCAAGGAACCACCTTCCTTAATAAATTTTATTGTTTATACATATATGATAAACTAAGATTTGCAACCTCAAATGCGCCTCTTGGCGAACAAGAAAATTCGCGCCAATAAAATAAATCTAGTTTACATGGAACACTCACTTTAACATGAATTATTCATATTTTTTTTATCTTAAGTGTGAACATAATTACTTTAGTTGAAATAAAAAAAAACTTATTTTGCATACTTTGGATCATCCCTTCAACAACCGACGCTAGACAATTAATACCAACTTGTCCTATTAGCGGCTCAATAATAATTAATTTTGGTATTTTATAATTTATATAGTGTCAGATAAATTATTTACGTAGTCGTTTAATAATATGTGTAACTATATAAAAAGTATACGTAACATATCCGATACCCCGAGTAAATAAACTAGTAATAAAACTGTCCCTTCCTCTTTTCTTTTTCACACGTTTTCCCTTTACCTCTTTTTGGCAAATTGTAAACCTTGTCTCCCTTAATGCCTATTGTCCATCATACCACCACACTACACCTCATATAAACAAAAGTCAAAACATTGGGACTTGATTTTCTTTATTCCTCCTTCCCAACTGTGTACCACCAAGCCTTTCTCTCTTCCCCATTCCTTCCTCGTCTTCCATGGTACTTGTTGTCCCCTAATCCTTCCTAAAAGTAACTTATGCCTTTACTTTCTAACCAAATGACTAATAATCTAGTTACAAGGCTTGCTACCCTATAAATAGAACACATATTCTCTTCATTTACATAGTAAAACAATTCATTCCTTTTTCTTTCCTCTGATCTTCTAACCACATATGACTTATAAACCCTGAGACTTGTAGTTATATTTTTACAACAAGGATTCTTTGACTCTTGTTGTTTCATACATTGCCATGTTTATTTAGTCAAAACTAAAACCCACTTATCTCTTTTCTTGGTTGTGGTATTCGATCAGCAACAAGGGAATCAAAAAGAAAACAAATGCATTATTATACCACTTCATCCCTCTCATCCTCCTGATTTTGACACCTCAAGAGAAAACAAGTTCTTTCCGGTTTCTGAATCTCCTTGGTCGACAATAGCGAGCAAACAAGCGGTCCCTCTTCTTTACGGTGTGACCACGAGAGACAGGACGGGTCGCAAGGTGTGGTTCTCATTTAGGAATCATTCGGTTTGAGTTTGAATTGAAGACACTTGATCCTTTGGTCGTGACGTAAATCAGCTCTTGTATATCTTGTTTGTGAGCTCACACTCCTTATCTCTTATCAACTTTAACTGTACATCCCGTCCCTAGTCATGTTATGTGCTTGAAACTTGTTAAAAACGTAAACGAACACCTTGTTTTGACATTCTGTTCTTCTTTAAGATAACACAAAAGGGTTGGCTAAATATTAGAGATAAATAATATGTAACAACTATCCTAAGTCAAACCCAAACTACCCTTTTAGACCCTAATTTAAAAATAATGCAGCGAGTTATAAGTCGAGATTTGTTACTAGTAACGTAGCCACTAGTGTCAAGTCTTGAACGCAAAAAGAATTACTAAATATAGTCGAGTATCGACTTCGGGACAGCCCTTGAAAAACACGACAAGTGAAACATGATATGTTGCATTTAACTTGTAACAGATTGTGTAACAGTGGCTAATCTTTTGTAACATCAGTGGCTAACGTTTTTGTTTTGTTATTTAACTAGTCCTAACCCGACTTATTCCGACCTAAATTAGTCCCTTAAAATGACCTTGTCTCGAGGAGGTAAAATAACGGAAGTTGTAGACGGCCATGCCGTCTACACGGGACTACTTTTGGTTCAACCAAAAAGTCATTATCGAGAACCATAGACGAGGTCGAAACTGACCCGGTAGACCTCGTAATGCTTAAAAATAGTTTCACGACCCTTACTTCGAACATGATTTTCAGCCATCAAACAAACTCGGTTTATAAAATTTAAAACACCGACTTTTAGATCGCCCAACTAGCTACCCAACGGTACTTGAGGTTTACTCCACGAGCTACTCACAAACCCGTTATTCTCGCCGAAAAACTTACGATATCCTTTGATTTCGAAGCGTTTTCTATGTAAAACACGATTCACATTTCAAAATTTGATTTTTTCACATGTTTCATGTCTACCGTACATAAAACATGTTTCACTTTATGAAACTTTGTTTTTTTAATGTAACAATTATTAAATTTAATTATTTAATATATTTTTAATAAAAATATTAAGTATATTTAGGATATTTGACCCGTTAAACGACCCCGCTAAATAAATTGCTCCGACAACAGAATTTTCAGTATTGTTAAATATATGCCGATTAAGTGGCCACACTTTTATTAAAACGTTAAACCCTCGTAAGTGTTAAAAATTATCGATTTATTTAAATAACTTTATCTAACTTAGGTTATGGATTGTTTCGAGCAATTATTTCTCCATGTCTACATTGTGCTACTTTATCGTTGCTATTACTTCGAGGTGAGTTTCATAGCCCCACTTTTAATTGTTTTAACTATTTTGGGGTGAGAACATTGCTTGTTTTAAACGGATGAACATAAGTGCTAAAACTTGATACGTTTGCCTACATGATGTCTAAGTAGCGATTTCCCTAGATGCGTTAGCCACTATCGTGAACCGTTAATTACTTTGTGTAAGCGCGAATGTTATGGATAGATCTATTGAGATTGACCTCCCTATCTAATGTTGGTTGTGTGACCAAATTAGATACACTTACATTTGAGTCGTTACGAATGCTTTGGGATAGGCATTTGCTCGGGCTCTCACTACATCTTGTTGGTTGGTTAACGCTTCGGTGTCATGAGCTTAGACGTAGGAATACAAACGTATACTATTTTGATTATAAACTTGTTTGGTTATATGCCGATTGCCCGATAATATCTTATGGTTCATCACGCTTATTTATAACTAAACCTATAAACTCACCAACCTTTGTGTTGACACTTTAGTAATGTTTTTCTCAGGTATCAAGACGGAGGAGCGACGTGGTTGGGCTATTGAGATAAATAATTTGTCATGACTATCTTTTGAGAACGTGAACACTTATGTTATGTCTTCAAAAATTAGTTTATTCTATAATGTTGTATCAAATGCTTCCGGATAATTTTATTTAAGTTTAATGAATTTAAAATGATTTTTAATGTCGTTCTTTATAATCTATGTCTCATGATGGTCATGATAGTCATGATAGTCGCACCCTAGTGGATCCGTACACTCTAATAATTTGGGGGTGTGACAGATTGGTATCAGAGCTGTAGTTATAGAGAACTAGGTTATTTTACAAAATGATTTGTATAAACGTGAGTCAAAAATTTAATTTTGGGAAAAATAATTCTAGATTATAACTAACTCAAAAATCTCCAAGAACCACTTAACTCCGCGTCTTCGATAAAAGTAAGTTGTGACTTGAATTATTCCATGTGATTTGCTATGTTAGTTTAAACTTGATTGCTACGTGTTATTAGCATTAAGTATTTCCTGATCCTTATGTAATATTTACTTATAGGAATGTGTACTAAGACGATTTTTCTTATATTCTAAAGTAAAATACCTAGCATCCTTGTTTGGATTGTTGTGCTACTAAAATGGTTGGTGCTATGTTTAATCGAACTAAAATGGTTTGTGTCATGTTTAATCGAACTAAGATGGTTTGTTCTATGTTTAAATCGAACTAAGATGGTTTGTGCCATTTTTATTTGGAGTAAAACATACACATACTTATGTTATTACGTATTTTGTTAAAAGCAGTCCACTGGACTACTATGAATTGTTTAAATACTTGTGTGTTTCTATGTTAACCTATATCGATATACGCCGAATTAGGAATATACGCCAAACCAGTACTTGGACACGCTGAGATTTGGCAATGGTTGATGATAAGTCGTGAGTAAACCCAAAACCAAGACCAATCATCAAAAATGTTAAGAGGTATAACGATACTTAGCAAGGTCTCAAGGCTGTTCTTGTTTGATTGGGTTGCGAGACTATGTTAAGTGCCAGTTACACAACTTAGGGTTTTTGATGAGTTTTCTTGAGGATGGGTAAGACTCATGAATTTACATGTTGCATGATTAGTTTGATTGTTAAGTTATAACATATTTGATGAGATTTGTGTGGTTTAATCGATGTTAAATTGTGTGAGTAATATCTAAAGACGAGTAAATTCACCAAAGATGTTAAGAAGTTTAACGACTAATACTTGACTAGACGTCAAGGCGGTTCTTGTTTGATTGGGTTGCGAGGCTTAGTCAAGTGCCAGTTGTAACGCAACTTAAGATTTTTAGTGAATTTCCTCAAGGATGGAAAAGACTTACATGATCTGACAAGGTGATTACCGCATTGACGTTTGACTAGTACGATACATGAGTACCACTAGTTTGCATGGTGTGCGAACACTAAAATAATGAAAGTCCTCATCTCTATTTTTATACAACATACGACGATAAACACTCTATACAATGTATTACTCCTGTAATACTCTAGAAAGTACTATATCATAAGGAACAAACATAAACTAGTATTACAAAATATGAAAATTATCCGGAAAACGCTGACACGTAAGTCGGACAAGGAGATATTTATGTTGGAAGAAATTATAAAAGTTTTAGTCCATTGGTTTGCAACTAAGTTACTATGAAGCTATTATAAATTTACAAAGTATGATATAACAATTAATATTAAAGGAGGAACTCAGTATATGAGGGTTACGCCATATTTTAAATTAAAGTGATTATCGCATGTCGCAAAGCTTGAAGTACCTAGATGTGAATTGTGGTCACTTCTTAGAAATTCTAATAACGCATTTCGAACAAAAAACAAAAAACAAAAACAAAAAAAAAACAAAAAAAAACAAAAAAAAAACAAAAAAAAAAAGTATGCCTAACAATCATAAGCAAACGTAAGATAAAAACAAGTTGAACAATTTTTATGATGAAATCTTTGTGATGGTATTGATTAACTGATTTGGATTAAACAAATAGAACAATTTTCGGATATAAACAAATTGACCGAATTGTTTGACAGGTAATAAAGCATGATCAAAGCTCTGGAAAATTATATGATAGAATTGAGTGACTGATGTCGAATACTAAATAATTTATTTTTGTGAAGATCAAGTGACTCGGCATCCGTCGACGTTACCACCAACAAAAATCTGGTTATGTAATCATTCTTTAAAATTTTTATTTACTTGTTTTCAAATGTCTTTAAAAGCTATCTTTTATATCTTATAAAGCTTTACTTAAGAAAGAGTTATTTTTATCCTACATTATTTTTATATAGGTCGGAGAAATATTAATCAAATACTTTTTTATTCAAGGAGTTATATAAAATATTATTGGAAAACATTACATAATAATAATAATAATAGTAATAATAATTAATTTCTAATGAAGTGATGTTATAATAATAATAATAATAATAATAATAATAATAATAATAATAATAATAATAATAATAATAATAATAATATTGGGGATACTTTGGTTGTGGGGAAAGTTTTGGAGTAAATCATGGAGGAGGGTCCAGCGTATGGACTGCATCTGAATATTGATAAGACTGAAGTTTTTTGGCCGACCGAGGATCCTCGCAGCAAGTTTATTGGTGTGTTCCCAGATAATATTGCTCGACCTACGAGTGGTGTTAAGTTACTTGGGGGGCCTGCGAGTGTAGATCTTGATTTTTGTAATAAGCTTGTGTTGAAGCGTGCGGTTAAGACTATTGAGCATATGGATGCTGTGGCCAAAATTAATGACCCCCAATGTGAGTTGCTGCTTCTTCGTTCTTGTGCCGGTATTTCCAAGTTATATTTTGCTATGCGTACTTGTTCACCTTGTGCTTTCAAGTCTGCTTAAAGTTCTTTTGATTTGGCACTCCGTTCTTCTTTGGAGCGTATCGTTGTTGCTTCTGGAGCGGGTTTTGGTGATTGGCAGTGGAGACTTGCTACGTTTCCCTTTTCCTTTGGAGGGTTGGGTGTTTATTCTGCGGGTGACATATTGCATTATGCTTTTCTTGCTTCTCGGTTACCGTCAGCTGATTTACAGTCTAAGTTACTTCAACACACTGATATTAGATCTTATGGACTCCAGTTTGATGATGCCTTACGTGTGTTTAACTCGGTTATGGAGATTGATTTTCTAAGTAATCCGAGTGAGGTCGCTGCCCCCAAACTCATGAAGAAAATGGCAGATATATATTTTGCTCGGGTTATTAAGAATGCTGAATCCACTTTCGCTTTATTTGCTCGTCAGTTGGCTTTATGGGCATCTCAGAGGGAGGATCATACTTCTGACTGGCTTAGGACGGTTCCTATCCCTGGATTAGGTCAGAATATGAATGGGAGGTCTTATCGATGTGTTTTGTGCTATCGCTTAGGTATTCCCTTGTTCTCTGTTTCGAAACCCTGTTCAGCTTGTTCAAGGGTTTTTGATGGGGATACATTTGGGGATCATGTCGTATCGTGTGCTGGCATCGTTGGGATTAAGCATCGTCACAATTTGGTTCGTGATACTCTTGCTGATATATGTTACCGTTCAGGGATATCTGTCGGAAAGGAAGTTAATATTGGATTAGATGATGGACCTGATAGTGTGTTACGTCCGGCAGATATTTTGTTTTATTCTTGGGAGGGAGGTAAAGATGTGTGCATTGATCTGACTGGTTCTTCTCCTTTGACCCGTACGGGGATGAATGACTTTGTTCCCGGCCGAGCTGTGATTGATGCTGCACAACGTAAACGATGCAAGTATTTGGCTAAGTGTGCAGCTCTCGGATATGGGTTTCTTCCTTTCTCCTTTTCTTCTTTAGGCGAGTTACACGAAGATGCAGTTGCGTTGCTGAAGCGGATCCAAAGATTTTCTAAGGCTCAAGACATTGGAGTGCGCGCTGCTGTACATATTTTCCATAGAATAGGTTTTACCATTGCTAAAGGGGTGGGAGCGCAGATAGTATCTCGGCTGCCATCTAATTTGTTGTAAATCCCTTTTTTGTTGTTAATAAAAGTGATGGTTTTATAATAATAATAATAATAATAATAATAATAATAATAATAATAATAATAATAATAATAATAATAATAATAATAATAATAATAATAATAATAATAATAATAATAATAATAAAGGGGTGGGAGCGCAGATAGTATCTCGACTCCCATCCAATTTGTTGTAAATCCTTTTGTGTTTCTAATAAAGTGATGGTTTATAAAAAATAAAAATAAAATAATAATAATAAGAATAATAATATATTACTTTGAAGGAACCATCACCAAGAACTTTGTTAGTAAGAATATCAAAAATTTTGATAAAGCATTTTGGTAAAATCAGTAGGTATTATTGATAAAAACGACACGATTGATGACGAAATATTTTTGTAAAGATTATCATGCAAAGTTTTGAAAAAAAAAACCATTATGAAAAACTTTTTACTATAAAAAAATCATCAGCGAGAACTTTATAAGTGGAAATAACAATCGTGATAAAGCAATTTGGAAAAATTAGTAAAGGTATTACTAATAAAACGCCGCGACTAGTGAAGAAACATTTTTGGTAAAAAACTACCATGTAAAATTTCGAGGAAAAAACTAATTTTGCGAACAACTTGTTGAAGAGGACACAAACTATTAAGGAACTTAATAATAACTACTACGAATAATTATGAGAAATAAATTGTAGATTTTGGAAGTGAACCATGGTTACGAATGAAATGAACTATAGACTACCAATATTTAAATTACAACCTCAAAGAGATAATTGGTGACGAAAAAGAGGATACAACCGTTAGACCCAAGACGTACATAGCCTGATCAACTACGTATGATCGTGGTCGAACGCGAGTATGCTCATAGTAGTTATCGTGGAAATTAGTTATATATTTGTGACACTAGAGAGCTTCTAAATTCGCTTTATTTGTAAAAAAACATTTATTTAGTGCAAGGAACGACGAATATCTCTATGCCATCGTTTAAGTGAAAATGCCAAGAACGCAATACAAATAAATCTCTGACGACTGTTTTCTTCGCCCCTATGACGTTTGAAATCGTGTAAGACGTAAGAAATATTAAGAACGCAAATTCCTACGACAACTAAACTCAAAAGAGACTAGAGTTAGGAAAAACCTAAGACAATGACAAATACTAAATAATAATGCGAAGAACAAGACACCACTTGAGTAAAACCCAATTTAACGGATATCGTAACACTCGTATATGATAATTAAAAATCAATAAAACGATTGGGTCATGATAACGACACCGACGTGCGAGTTTTGAGGACAAAACTTCATTTAACGGATACCGAATGTCACAAACGTGAATTTTGAAGTTATTTAAACTACGTGAAACGCGAGGTTTTGGGTTAGACTTGTGTGTCTATGGATATTCCCGATTGTTTACGCGTAGTTTGTGTACGAATTTGAAATAAAAAATTATATTGAGTAACCAACGTTTTCAAGGAACCACCTTCCTTAATAAATTTTATTGTTTATACATATATGATAAATTGAGATTTGCAACCTCAAATGCGCCTCTTGGCGAACAAGAAAATTCGTGCCAAAAATAAATCTAGTTTACATGGAACACTTGTTGATCCCAAAGTCAGATCTTAAACCTTAATAGCTTGTTTAAGGGTTGTGATAGAGAGAAAGAATTCAATCTAACACTAGAGAAACTTTGCAAAGCAAAGTAACTAAACAAGATGCAGAATATAATGTTTAGCACAAGAACAAATGTGATTGAAACGTTGAACTTTAATATATCAAAGATATACGAATACCCTGAAATGGTATTAGGGTTTACAAAACCTTAAAGTACTATAATGAAAGACAAAATGAGAAAGACACACTTTGCATGCTAAGCTAGTGAGTCCTTTTATAGCCATAAGGACCCACGTACAAGATCACAACTAACAAACATGGAAAGTATTAAGGAATAATAACTGAAACGCGTAAAAATCTATTCCATGTTTATCTTTGACAGCAGGGCCTTTGACTTCCAGCAGGGGAACCAATCCCCCTGCCTTTGTTATTTAGCAGGGGGAACTTACTCTAGCAGGGGTACGAATAATCAACTAGCAGGGGAAACAACTAAGCATAGATTTATTCCCAACAATCCTCCCCTAAACTTGTGCTTTCCCCTAAAGACAAGTTTTTGAATAAATACTAGTTGATGAGGATGCTTACAAACTTTCTGGCCAAATCTGACTATGAACCATTCTTACCAGATCATAAGCAACAGGCTTTTTAGCATCTACAATTAGGTTAGCCTGTGCCAGTTTCTTCAAGGTGTCCTGAGAGAAGGGATAATACCTATGATTGAGCAAGTACACACTCACACCTTCAATCACTACCTCATAAACCCCAGAATTGGTAAACAGCTTCCAATACAACAAATCTCCTTTATTCACTGCATCAAATATGGGATCAAATAACTCATGCTCATACATCCTATGCATGCACTCCCAGATTACCCAATCCTTCTCTACACCATCCATGGTAGGAGGTTTTGCAGCAAACGTTTTCTTCAATATTTTCCATAGATCTTCTAAGTCTTCACTATCCAAAATTTGAAACATGACATCTAGACTTAGAAATGTCTGTGCTGTATTGTCAGCTCTAGTAAGCTTCCACCAAGTCCCCCCTTTGTGTTCATAAACAGCATACTCTATGATAGCAAACTTCTTTCCAAGTTCACTAGGTGAGATATCATCATTTTCCTGCAGAATTAGCTGTTTATCAATTTCATCATTTGAAGGCCTTTGAGACTCTTTAGTAACTGTGCCCACTTTCTCCATTCTCTTGAGTCTCTTAGCTGCTCTTTGTACATTAAGTACAGACTTCTCAAGTACTTCTGTAAAACTTCCACCTGCTTGATGTGATGCCCCTGCTTGTGATGATGCACCTGCTTGGGATGATGCACCTGCTTGTGTAGTTTCCAAAGTTGTCTCTCCAGCTTTTCGTTTCTTCGATTCTCTAGCTTTCTATAGCATTTCACTTTATCTCCTAAGATACTCAGCTTCCTCAGAAGTGTTGATAGTCATCCAATCCTTCACATCATACAATTTTAGAACTGGTCTGACTGCTCTTTTTATGGCTTCAAAACTCATATCACTGAAGTCACCATCCTTCCACTTTCTATGTCTCTTAAGTAGAACTTTGTAGTGTTCAAATTTCCCTTTCTCTGAAGTTAGATACTTCTCACTCTGAATTTGAATTGCCCTTGTTTCCAGATACTCAGTTTGATATTTGTAAACAAGGCAAGTCAACTCATACCTGTCTTCCAAAGGAGCATTTATCAATTCCTTCTCCCATTGATCAAGAAACTCTCCAACATGAGGTACCCTGTCATCTAGTTCTCTATGCATAATCTCAACCTGCTTGAGCATATCTTTGGGCCTCATCTTTTGCATTCTTTGGTCCTGCATATCCATCTCCTCTTGTTGTAGCCTGAGAGCTACTTGTGCATCATGTGCTTCTTGAGCCCTTTGCTGTTCAGGAGTTAGATGCTTGTATTTTCTCTTGGGCTGTTCCACCATTTTTCCTTTTCCTTTGTCTTTTGGATCCAGTGCTGGTGCTGGTTTCACTTTAGATGCAGGTTCTTTGATTGTAATCCCCTTTTGAGCTGGTTGCTTTCTGTTCTTTCTGACAAAAGTTTGAGAAATATTCTTTGCAGAGGAATAACTTACAGAAGTGGGATCAGCAATGGCAGGGGAAACTTTTGAAGCAGGGGCTTCTTCTGGATTGCCCATGGTGAGCAATGTTTGAGCAATATCTTTGGTTGCACTCCCCTTGTCACTTTCCTTATCAGCACTTGCTCAGAAAGGGATGGAGAAAGGAAGTGCTGATAAGGAAAGTGACAATGGGAGTGCAACCAAAGAGCAGGTTCCCACCGGTTGTGTGCCGGTGGTCCCCATGCAGTGTCGCGTTCCCCCTGCTTGACCCAATCTGCCACCGGCTGTGTGCCGGTGGTGTGGTTGCTTGCTGCCGAGACCCAACCGAACCACAAGAACACCCCGACTTGCGTCGGGGTTCCTTGTTCCTGCTGCCGACCGAACCAACACCATCGAGATCATAGATCTTGGTTGGTGGTGCGAATCGAGACACGCCGAGAGCCTTGGGCTCTCGGTTTGAGTATCGGCCGAGCAAACCAAACCCAAAACAACCCTTAATTTTACCCCCATGATTTATTTAACTTGTTTTAATCCTTGTTTATGTCATCCATGATCATATGTGTTCATAATTAATAAAAGGAATAAAAAGAAAAGGTTTTACAGATAACCGAATGCGTGTAATGATTTGAGAAAAATAACACAAACACGATCCTTGAATTTAATTAACCAAAATCAAACAAACACCCCTTTGGTGCTTGTTGTTGCCGCCGGCCAAGGAGAGAGACAAGAGTTAGGGTTTTTTTTTTATTTTCTTGAAAAACTCTATAAAGTGAAAATAAAGTTTCCCCTTTTTGTTATTTACTAAAATCAAGTGGGCTTGGCCCCTTTTGTCTCCTTGGTGCCGCGGCTTGTAGGGCCCACAAGGGAAAACCCAAAGTTTTCATGTGTTTTAAATTACGTGTTCGTATGTTCGTATATTCGTGTTATAATTGTTCGTGTTATATTTTAATACTTGTACGTAACGATATTAATCGTACTATATTAATTAGGTACGTAATTACGTGTTCGTGATTTTTACGTTCATGATTTCATGTTCGTGATTATAATTATTATTGTTAATAATTATCGTGTACTATCACGTACTTAATACTTATCGTGTAATAATACGTACATAACTTCTGAAATAACTAATCGTGACACGTGTTCATGCTATAAAAGGAAAGTTTTAATATGTACGTACGTTTACTAAGTGTATTGTTCATGATAAAAGCACGGGGGTTTTACATCCGTGGTACTTTGTCCAAATACGTGACCTCTCTTACGCATGTCACAAACGTGAATTTTGAAGTTATTTAAACTACGAGAAACGCGAGGTTTTGGGTTAGACTTGTGTGTCTATGGATATTCCCGATTGTTTACGCGTAGTTTGTGTACGAATTTGGAAAAAAAAATTATATTGAGTAACCAACGTTTTCAAGGAACCACCTTCCTTAATAAATTTTATTGTTTATACATATATGATAAACTGAGATTTGCAACCTCAGATGCGCCTCTTGGCGAACAAGAAAATTCGCGCCAATAAAATAAATCTAGTTTACATGGAACACTCACTTTAACATGAATTATTCATATTTTTTTTATCTTAAGTGTGAACATAATTACTTTAGTTGAAATAAAAAAACTTATTTTGCGTACTTTGGATCATCCCTTCAACAATCGACGCTAGACAATTAATACCAACTTGTCCTAATAGCGGCTCAATAATAATTAATTTTGGTATTTTATAATTTATATAGTGTCAGATAAATTATTTACGTAGTCGTTTAATAATATGTGTAACTATATAAAAAGTATACGTAACATATCCGATACCCCGAGTAAATAAACTAGTAATAAAACTGTCCCTTCCTTTTTTCTTTTTCACATGTTTTCCCTTTACCTCTTTTTGGCAAATTGTAAACCTTGTCTCCCTTAATGCCTATTGTCCATCATACCACCACACTACACCTCATATAAACAAAAGTCAAAACATTGGGACTTGATTTTCTTTATTCCTCCTTCCCAACTGTGTACCACCAAGCCTTTCTCTCTTCCCCATTCCTTCCTCGTCTTTCATGGTACTTGTTGTCCCCTAATCCTTCCTAAAAGTAACTTAAACCTTTACTTTTTAACCAAATGACTAATAATCTAGTTACAAGGCTTGCTACCCTATAAATAGAACACAAATTCTCTTCATTTACATAGTAAAACAATTCATTCCTTTTTCTTTCCTCTGATCTTCCAACCACATATGACTTATAAACCCTGAGACTTGTAGTTATATTTTTACAACAAGGATTCTTTGGCTCTTGTTGTTTCATACATTGCCATGTTTATTTAGTCAAAACTAAAACCCACTTATCTCTTTTCTTGGTTGTGGTATTCGATCAGCAACAAGGGAATCAAAAAGAAAACAAATGCATTATTATACCACTTCATCCCTCTCATCCTCCTGATTTTGACACCTCAAGAGAAAACAAGTTCTTTCCGGTTTCTGAATCTCCTTGGTCGACAATAGCGAGCAAACAAGCGGTCCCTCTTCTTTACGGTGTGACCACGAGAGACAGGACGGGTCGCAAGGTGTGGTTCTCATTTAGGAATCATTCGGTTTGAGTTTGAATTGAAGACACTTGATCCTTTGGTCGTGACGTAAATCAGCTCTTGTATATCTTGTTTGTGAGCTCACACTCCTTATCTCTTATCAACTATAACTGTACATCCCGTCGCTAGTCATGTTATGTGCTTGAAACTTGTTAAAAACGTAAACGAACACCTTGTTTTGACATTCTGTTCTTCTTTAAGATAACACAAAAGGGTTGGCTAAATATTAGAGATAAATAATATGTAACAACTATCCTAAGTCAAACCCAAACTACCCTTTTAGATCCTAATTTAAAAATAATGCAGCGAGTTATAAGTCGAGATTTGTTACTAGTAACGTAGCCACTAGTGTCAAGTCTTGAACGCAAAAAGAATTACTAAATATAGTCGAGTATCGACTTCGGGACAGCCCTTGAAAAACACGACAAGTGAAACGTGATATGTTGCATTTAACTTGTAACAGATTGTGTAACAGTGGCTAATCTTTTGTAACATCAATGGCTAACTTTTTTGTTTTGTTATTTAACTAGTCCTAACCCGACTTATTCCGACCTAAATTAGTCCCTTAAAATGACCTTGTCTCGAGGAGGTAAAATAACGGAAGTTGTAGACGGCCATGCCGTCTACACGGGACTACTTTTGGTTCAACCAAAAAGTCATTATCGAGAACCATAGACGAGGTCGAAACTGACCCGGTAGACCTCGTAATGCTTAAAAATAGTTTCACGACCCTTACTTCGAACATGATTTTCAGCCATCAAACAAACTCGGTTTATAAAATTTAAAACACCGACTTTTAGATCGCCCAACTAGCTACCCGACGGTACTTGCGGTTTACTCCACGAGCTACTCACAAACCCGTTATTCTCGCCGAAAAACTTACGATATCCTTTGGTTTCGAATCGTTTTCTGTGTAAAACACGATTCACATTTCAAAATTTGATTTTTTCACATGTTTCATGTCTACCGTACATAAAACATGTTTCACTTTATGAAACTTTGTTTTTTTAATGTAACAATTATTAAATTTATTTATTTAATATATTTTTAATAAAAATATTAAGTATATTTAGGATATTTGACCCGTTAAACCACCCCGCTAAATAAATTGCTCCGACAACAGAATTTTCAGTATTGTTAAATATATGCCGATTAAGTGGCCACACTTTTATTAAAACGTTAAACCCTCGTAAGTGTTAAAAATTATCGATTTATTTAAATAACTTTATCTAACTTAGGTTATGGATTGTTTCGAGCAATTATTTCTCCATGTCTACATTGTGCTACTTTACCGTTGCTATTACTTCGAGGCGAGTTTCATAGCCCCACTTTTAATTGTTTTAACTATTTTGGGGTGAGAACATTGCTTGTTTTAAACGGATGAACATAAGTGCTAAAACTTGATACGTTTGCCTACATGATGTCTAACTAGCGATTTCCCTAGATGCGTTAGCCACTATCGTGAACCGTTAATTACTTTGTGTAAGCGCGAATGTTATGGATAGATCTATTGGGATTGACCTCCGTATCTAATGTTGGTTGTGTGACCAAATTAGACACACTTACATTTGAGTCGTTACGAATGCTTTGGGATAGGCATTTGCTCGGGCTCTCACTACATCTTGTTGGTTGGTTAACGCTTCGGTGTCATGAGCTTAGACGTAGGAATACAAACGTATACTATTTTGATTATAAACTTGTTTGGTTATATGCCGATTGCCCGATAATATCTTATGGTTCATCACGCTTATTTATAACTAAACCTATAAACTCACCAACCTTTGTGTTGACACTTTAGTAATGTTTTTCTCAGGTATCAAGACGGAGGAGCGACGTGGTTGGGCTATTGAGATAAATAATTTGTCATGACTATCTTTTGAGAACGTGAACACTTATGTTATGTCTTCAAAAATTAGTTTATTCTATAATGTTGTATCAAATGCTTCCGCATAATTTTATTTAAGTTTAATGAATTTAAAATGATTTTTAATGTCGTTCTTTATAATCTATGTCTCATGATAGTCATGATAGTCATGATAGTCGCACCCTAGTGGATCCGTACACTCTAATAATTTGGGGGTGTGACAGATTGGTATTAGAGCTGTAGTTATAGAGAACTAGGTTATTTTACAAAATGATTTGTATAAACGTGAGTCAAAAATTTAATTTTGGGAAAAATAATTCTAGATTATAACTAACTCAAAAATCTCCAAGAACCACTTCACTCCGCGTCTTCGATAAAAGTAAGTTGTGACTTGAATTATTCCATGTGATTTGCTATGTTAGTTTAAACTTGATTGCTACGTGTTATTAGCATTAAGTATTTTCTGATCCTTATGTAATATTTACTTATAGGAATGTGTACTAAGACGATTTTTCTTATATTCTAAAGTAAAATACCTAGCATCCTTGTTTGGATTGTTGTGCTACTAAAATGGTTGGTGCTATGTTTAATCGAACTAAAATGGTTTGTGTCATGTTTAATCGAACTAAGATGGTTTGTTCTATGTTTAAATCGAACTAAGATGGTTTGTGCCATTTTTATTTGGAGTAAAACATACACATACTTATGTTATTACGTATTTTGTTAAAAGCAGTCCACTGGACTACTATGAATTGTTTAAATACTTGTGTGTTTCTATGTTAACC
Organism: Glebionis coronaria; assembly: GCA_025667525.1. Taxonomy (NCBI): domain Eukaryota; kingdom Viridiplantae; phylum Streptophyta; class Magnoliopsida; order Asterales; family Asteraceae; genus Glebionis; species Glebionis coronaria. Next base: position 533,043,110 of record CM046877.1, read on the forward strand.
TATATCGATATACGCCGAATTAGGAATATACGCCAAACCAGTACTTGGACACGCTGAGATTTGGCAATGGTTGATGATAAGTCGTGAGTAAACCCAAAACCAAGACCAATCATCAAAAATGTTAAGAGGTATAACGATACTTAGCAAGGTCTCAAGGCTGTTCTTGTTTGATTGGGTTGCGAGACTATGTTAAGTGCCAGTTACACAACTTAGGGTTTTTGATGAGTTTTCTTGAGGATGGGTAAGACTCATGAATTTACATGTTGCATGATTAGTTTGATTGTTAAGTTATAACATATTTGATGAGATTTGTGTGGTTTAATCGATGTTAAATTGTGTGAGTAATACCTAAAGACGAGTAAATTCACCAAAGATGTTAAGAAGTTTAACGACTAATACTTGACTAGACGTCAAGGCGGTTCTTGTTTGATTGGGTTGCGAGGCTTAGTCAAGTGCCAGTTGTAACGCAACTTAAGATTTTTAGTGAATTTCCTCAAGGATGGATAAGACTTACATGATCTGACAAGGTGATTACCGCATTGACGTTTGACTAGTACGATACATGAGTACCACTAGTTTGCATGGTGTGCGAACACTAAAATAATGAAAGTCCTCATCTCTATTTTTATACAACATACGACGATAAACACTCTATACAATGTATTACTCCTGTAATACTCTATAAAGTACTATATCATAAGGAACAAACATAAACTAGTATTACAAAATATGAAAATTATCCGGAAAACGCTGACACGTAAGTCGGACAAGGAGAAATTTATGTTGGAAGAAATTATAAAAGTTTTAGTCCATTGGTTTGCAACTAAGTTACTATGAAGCTATTATAAATTTACAAAGTATGATATAACAATTAATATTAAAGGAGGAACTCAGTATATGAGGGTTACGCCATATTTTAAATTAAAGTGATTATCGCATGTCGCAAAGCTTGAAGTACCTAGATGTGAATTGTAGTCACTTCTTAGAAATTCTAATAACGCATGTCGAACAAAAAACAAAAAACAAAAACAAAAAAAAAACAAAAAAAAACAAAAAAAAAACAAAAAAAAGTATGCCTAACAATCATAAGCAAAACGTAAGATAAAAACAAGTTGAACAATTTTTATGATGAAATCTTTGTGAAGGTATTGAGTAACTGATTTGGATTAAACAAATAGAACAATTTTGGGATATAAACAAATTGACCGAATTGTTTGACAGGTAATAAAGCATGATCAAAGCTCTGGAAAATTATATGATAGAATTGAGTGACTGATGTTGAATACTAAATAATTTATTTTTGTGAAGATCAAGTGACTCGGCATCCGTCGACGTTACCACCAACAAAAATCTGGTTATGTAATCATTCTTTAAAATTTTTATTTACTTGTTTTCAAATGTCTTTAAAAGCTATCTTTTATATCTTATAAAGCTTTACTTAAGAAAGAGTTATTTTTATCCTACATTATTTTTATATAGGTCGGAGAAATATTAATCAAATACTTTTTTATTCAAGGAGTTATATAAAATATTTTTGGAAAACATTACATAATAATAATAATAATAGTAATAATAATTAATTTCTAATGAAGTGATGTTATAATAATAATAATAATAATAATAATAATAATAATAATAATAATAATAATAATAATAATAATAATAATAATAATAATAATAATAATAATAATAATAATAATAATAATAATATTGGGGATACTTTGGTTGTGGGGAAAGTTTTGGAGTAAATCATGGAGGAGGGTCCAGCGTATGGACTGCATCTGAATATTGATAAGACTGAAGTTTTTTGGCCGACCGAGGATCCTCGCAGCAAGTTTATTGGTGTGTTCCCAGATAATATTGCTCGACCTACGAGTGGTGTTAAGTTACTTGGGGGGGGGGGGCTGCGAGTGTAGATCTTGATTTTTGTTATAAGCTTGTGTTGAAGCGTGCGGTTAAGACTATTGAGCATATGGATGCTGTGGCCAAAATTAATGACCCCCAATGTGAGTTGCTGCTTCTTCGTTCTTGTGCCGGTATTTTCAAGTTATATTTTGCTATGCGTACTTGTTCACCTTGTGCTTTCAAGTCTGCCTAAAGTTCTTTTGATTTGGCACTCCGTTCTTCTTTGGAGCGTAACGTTGTTGCTTCTGGAGCGGGTTTTGGTGATTGGCAGTGGAGACTTGCTACGTTTCCCTTTTCCTTTGGAGGGTTGGGTGTTTATTCTGCGGGTGACGTATTGCATTATGCTTTTCTTGCTTCTCGGTTACCGTCAGCTGATTTACAGTCTAAGTTACTTCAACACACTGATATTAGATCTTTTGGACTCCAGTTTGATGATGCCTTACGTGTGTTTAACTCGGTTATGGAGATTGATTTTCTATGTAATCCGAGTGAGGTAGCTGCCCCCAATCTCATGAAGAAAATGGCAGATATATATTTGGCTCGGGTTATTAAGAATGCTGAATCCACTTTCGCTTTATTTGCTCGTCAGTTGGCTTTTTGGGCATCTCAGAGGGAGGATCATACTTCTGACTGGCTTAGGACGGTTCCTATCCCTGGATTAGGTCAGACTATGAATGGGAGGTCTTATCGATGTGTTTTGTGCTATCGCTTAGGTATTCCCTTGTTCTCTGTTTCGAAACCCTGTTCAGCTTGTTCAAGGGTTTTTGATGGGGATACATTTGGGGATCATGTCGTATCGTGTGCTGGCATCGTTGGGATTAAGCATCATCACAATTTGGTTCGTGATACTCTTGCTGATATATGTTACCGTTCAGGGATATCTGTCGGAAAGGAAGTTAATATTGGATTAGATGATGGACCTGATAGTGTCTTACGTCCGGCAGATATTTTGTTTTATTCTTGGGAGGGAGGTAAAGATGTGTGCATTGATCTGACTGGTTCTTCTCCTTTGACCCGTACGGGGATGAATGACTTTGTTCCCGGCCGAGCTGTGATTGATGCTGCACAACGTAAACGATGCAAGTATTTGGCTAAGTGTGCAGCTCTCGGATATGGGTTTCTTCCTTTCTCCTTTTCTTCTTTAGGCGAGTTACACGAGGATGCAGTTGCGTTGCTGAAGCGGATTCAAAGATTTTCTAAGGCTCAAGACATTGGAGTGCGCGCTGTTGTACATATTTTCCATAGAATAGGTTTTACCATTGCTAAAGGGGTGGGAGCGCAGATAGTATCTCGGCTGCCATCTAATTTGTTGTAAATCCATTTTTTGTTGTTAATAAAAGTGATGGTTTTATAATAATAATAATAATAATAATAATAATAATAATAATAATAATAATAATAAAGGGGTAGGAGCGCAGATAGTATCTCGAGTCCCATCCAATTTATTGTAAATCCTTTTGTGTTTCTAATAAAGTGATGGTTTATAAAAAAATAAAAATAAAATAATAATAATAAGAATAATAATATATTACTTTGAAGGAACCATCACCGAGAACTTTGTTAGTAAGAATATCAAAAAATTTGATAAAGCATTTTGGTAAAATCAGTAGGTATTATTGATAGAAACGACACGATTGATGACGAAATATTTTTGTAAAGATTATCATGCAAAGTTTTGAAAAAAAAAACCATTATGAAAAACTTTTTACTATAAAAAAATCATCAGCGAGAACTTTATAAGTGGAAATAACAATCGTGATAAAGCAATTTGGAAAAATTAGTAAAGGTATTACTAATAAAACGCCGCGACTAGTGAAGAAACATTTTTGGTAAAAAACTACCATGTAAAATTTTGAGGAAAAAACTAATTTTGCGAACAACTTGTTGAAGAGGACACAAAATATTAAGGAACTTAATAATAACTACTACGAATAATTATGAGAAATAAATTGTAGATTTTGGAAGTGAACCATGGTTACGAATGAAATGAACTATAGACTACCAATATTTAAATTACAACCTCAAAGAGATAATTGGTGACGAAAAAGAGGATACAACCGTTAGACCCAAGACGTACGTAGCCTGATCAACTACGTATGATCGTGGTCGAACGCGAGTATGCTCATAGTAGTTATCGTGGAAATTAGTTATATATTTGTGACACTAGAGAGCTTCTAAATTCGCTTTATTTGTAAAAAAAACATTTATTTAGTGCAAGGAACGACGAATATCTCTATGCCATAGTTTAAGTGAAAATGCCAAGAACGCAATACAAATAAATCTCTGACGACTGTTTTCTTCGCCCCTATGACGTTTGAAATCGTGTAAGACGTAAGAAATATTAAGAACGCAAATTCCTACGACAACTAAACTCAAAAGAGACTAGAGTTAGGAAAAACCTAAGACAATGACAAATACTAAATAATAATGCGAAGAACAAGACACCACTTGAGTAAAACCCAATTTAACGGATATCGTAACACTCGTATATGATAATTAAAAATCAATAAAACGATTGGGTCATGATAACGACATCGACGTGCGAGTTTTGAGGACAAAACTTCATTTAACGGATACCGAATGTCACAAACGTGAATTTTGAAGTTATTTAAACTACGTGAAACGCGAGGTTTTGGGTAAGACTTGTGTGTCTATGGATATTCCCGATTGTTTACACGTAGTTTGTGTACGAATTTGAAAAAAAAAATATATTGAGTAACCAACGTTTTCAAGGAACCACCTTCCTTAATAAATTTTATTGTTTATACATATATGATAAATTGAGATTTGCAACCTCAAATGCGCCTCTTGGCGAACAAGAAAATTCGTGCCAAAAAATAAATCTAGTTTACATGGAACACTTGTTGATCCCAAAGTCAGATCTTAAACCTTAATAGCTTGTTTAAGGGTTGTGATAGAGAGAAAGAATTCAATCTAACACTAGAGAAACTTTGCAAAGCAAAGTAACTAAACAAGATGCGGAATATAATGTTTAGCACAAGAACAAATGTGATTGAAACGTTGAACTTTAATATATCAAAGATATACGAATACCCTGAAATGGTATTAGGGTTTACAAAACCTTAAAGTACTATAATGAAAGACAAAATGAGAAAGACACACTTTGCATGCTAAGCTAGTGAGTCCTTTTATAGCCATAAGGACCCACGTACAAGATCACTACTAACAAACATGGAAAGTATTAAGGAATAATAACTGAAACGCGTAAAAATCTATTCCATGTTTATCTTTGACAGCAGGGCCTTTGACTTCCAGCAGGGGAACCAATCCCCCTGCCTTTGTTATTTAGCAGGGGGAACTTACTCTAGCAGGGGTACGAATAATCAACTAGCAGGGGAAACAACTAAGCATAGATTTATTCCCAAGAATCCTCCCCTAAACTTGTGCTTTCCCCTAAAGACAAGTTTCTAAATAAATACTAGTTGATGAGGATGCTTACAAACTTTCTGGCCAAATCTGACTATGAACCATTCTTACCAGATCATAAGCAACAGGCTTTTTAGCATCTACAATTAGGTTAGCCTGTGCCAGTTTCTTCAAGGTGTCCTGAGAGAAGGGATAATACCTATGATTGAGCAAGTACACACTCACACCTTCCATCACTACCTCATAAACCCCAGAATTGGTAAACAGCTTCCAATACAACAAATCTCCTTTATTCACTGCATCAAATATGGGATCAAATAACTCATGCTCATACATCCTATGCATGCACTCCCAGATTACCCAATCCTTCTCCACACCATCCATGGTAGGAGGTTTTGCAGCAAACGTTTTCTTCAATATTTTCCACAGATCTTCTAAGTCTTTACTATCCAAAATTTGAAACATGACATCTAGACTTAGAAATGTATGTGCTGTATTGTCAGCTCTAGTAAGCTTCCACCAAGTCCCCCCTTTGTGTTCATAAACAGCATACTCTATGATAGCAAACTTCTTTCCAAGTTCACTAGGTGAGATATCATCATTTTCCTGTAGAATTAGCTGTTTATCAATTTCATCATTTGAAGGCCTTTGAGACTCTTTAGTAACTGTGCCCACTTTCTCCATTCTCTTGAGTCTCTTAGCTGCTCTTTGTACATTAAGTACAGACTTTTCAAGTACTTCTGTAAAAACTTCCACCTGCTTGATGTGATGCCCCTGCTTGTGATGATGCACCTGCTTGGGATGATGCACCTGCTTGTGTAGTTTCCAAAGTTGTCTCTCCAGCTTTTCGTTTCTTCGATTCTCTAGCTTTCTGTAGCATTTCACTTTATCTCCTAAGATACTCAGCTTCCTCAGGAGTGTTGATAGTCATCCAATCCTCCACATCATACAATTTTAGAACTGGTCTGACTGCTCTTTTTATGGCTTCAAAACTCATATCACTGAAGTCACCATCCTTCCACTTTCTATGTCTCTTAAGCAGAACTTTGTAGTGTTCAAGTTTCCCTTTCTCTGAAGTTAGATACTTCTCACTCTGAATTTGAATTGCCCTTGTTTCCAGATACTCAGTTTGATATTTGTAAACAAGGCAAGTCAACTCATACCTGTCTTCCAAAGGAGCATTTATCAACTCCTTCTCCCATTGATCAAGAAACTTTCCAACATGAGGTACCCTGTCATCTAGTTCTCTATGCATAATCTCAACCTGCTTGAGCATATCTTTGGGCCTCATCTTTTGCATTCTTTGGTCCTGCATATCCATCTTCTCTTGTTGTAGCCTGAGAGCTACTTGTGCATCATGTGCTTCTTGAGCCCTTTGCTGTTCAGGAGTTAGATGCTTGTATTTTCTCTTGGGCTGTTCCACCATTTTTCCTTTTCCTTTGTCTTTTGGATCCACTGCTGGTGCTGGTTTCGCTTTAGATGCAGGTTCTTTGATTGTAATCCCCTTTTGAGCTGGTTGCTTTCTGTTCTTTCTGACAAAAGTTTGAGAAATATTCTTTGCAGGGGAATAACTTACAGCAGTGGGATCAGCAATGGCAGGACAAACTTTTGAAGCAGGGGCTTCTTCTGGATTGCCCATGGTGAGCAATGTTTGAGCAATATCTTTGGTTGCACTCCCCTTGTCACTTTCCTTATCAGCACTTCCTTTCTCCTCCCCTTTGGAAGCATCCTCATCTGTTGAAAGAATCAGTCTGGGCTTTCTCATCCCCTCAAGAGTAGCAAGTCTGGTTTCCAAGTTAGTGATAACCAGGCCTTGCTTTTTGACATCTTGTACCAGTTGTGTATTCTGCCTTTTCAGACTCATACACATTTTCGTCAATTCCAAATTAGTTAAAGGTTTCATACTGCTCTCAATCCTAGAAGAGAATTTCTCCCCTTTTTGGATATCATGGAGTGAGGGAGAGGACTTATTGATGGTGTCACTGTCCTGCTCACCCCTTGAGGATGAGATAGTAGTGGAAGCCAAACCCTCAGGTTGCTCCAAACTCTTGGAGACTCTCCTCTCTGCTGCTTGTGAAGATTTACCAGGCAAGGGAGACCTGGCAAACCTGGATTTTGAACGCCTTTCTTGTTGTGGATCAGCAGGGGGTAGGTTCTTGGCAGGGGAATCAGAAGATTGGTGTTTAGCTGTTTGGTTTTTGGCTTCTTCCCGTCTGATTTGGTCCATCATAATTGAAGTGAGTGGAATATTTTTGCCAGAAAACAAGGGTGATGGTGCAAGTAGTGTGGTGAAGAGTTTGGTGGTATGTTGGGTTGCTGAAAAATAGTTTTTGTGTTTAATTGGACCATGATCACTCATATTCAGCAGAATTTCTATAAACCTTGGATACATACAAAACTTTGAGGTGCTTGAAACATTTTTAACCATTCCTTTAAAAATCATTTGAGAAAAACAATACTTCCTCCCTGTTGCAAAGCAGATCAGGGCAGAAGCTATCTCACTACCAACCTCATTAAAAGCAGTGGTTTTTGGTGACAAACATTGCATAATTGTATGAATCAAATATTTCCAATGAGGGGCAAACTGGCCTTTAGCAAACTTACATTTTTGATTTTCAGAAAGTTTGTACCCCAATTTAACAAGACCTGCAAAAATTTCAGCCTCAGAAAAGTTGGTTATCCCATCCTCATCATCAAGGAGAAGATTCTCCCTGATGGAGGCAAGTGTAATCACCTTGGGATGACCATCAACAGTGCTTTGAATTATAACCTCTCCATTCACTGTTTTGGTCATGGCATTCGACCAGAACTGTTGAATGTGTGAGGTATATATTCGAGGATTGATGAGAAGGGCCACTCTAAAGTAAGAAGACTTTAGAAAGGCCACAGCATCAGCAAACTCGGCTGGTTCATCATGTAATAAAGAGATTTGGTTATGATTAGCAGCAATTTTGAGGGTCATGATAAAGTTTGAAAATAGTTTGAAGGTTTATAAAGGTGAGAGGTAGGTGGGATTAAGTCGAGAGAGAGAGATGGACCTGCTGGTGAAGGGAATTAAGTTTTTATAGGCGAATTGAAGAGCTGTGATTGGACCAAAATTTTCAAATTGCAAAAATATCAAAGATAAATCTTGATAAAAAAGTAATTTATTTGAAATAATAAAGAAAAGATTACCAATCAGCGAAGAAAGCGCCTTAAATATCTTTTAAAAACAATAAAATATTCCCTAACCAAATTTTGTGCAAGCAGGCCCAACGGCTATGAACAGGGTAATGGTATTGTCGGTCAACGGTCAAACAGGGGAATGTTATGATAGCAGGGGAATATAAAAGCAGGGGAAACTTTCCTAGGGGTATTGGACTAGTCATGGAGAGACCAATGCTAACTAGCTCTGCTCTAATGCACACACTTGTATACACAAGATAGATACATAGAAACTCAAGAGTCCTCTATTCAGCAATGGTCCCAATACAAACAGTCAATACATAAGTCCCCCTACACCAGGTTAACCCAAGAAAGCATGCATACCCCAGTCACCATCCCAACCTTGTCCCTTACCTATGGTCAGTCAGTCTTGGCAATGTGTGCCACACATCTGTATTTGAACATCAAGCTGTTTTAATAGAGAAATGTAAGCACACACCACAGTGCCTCAAGGTTTCAGAGTTCTGACAGGCTTTGCAGCAAGTCATCATTACCCTGAACCCTCACTCACCAGTGGATATGATCTAAGATCATATATGAGTACCATAAGGATACCCTGAGTCCTAAAGGTATGACCTAACCTCCCCTAAAACATAGAGTATATATCTGATCCACCAATGAGAATAGTATGCACCATATGAACTTCTGCATTGTTAGTCTAAAACCACATATTACCACTTTTGTAAAAAGAACACACCCAGCTTAAGAGAAAGAAAAATTCTCTTTAGCAGGGGAATGAACCCCTGGCAGGGGAATCTATGTTAAAAAGTAGTGGAATAAAAAATGATGGAAAAATGGACTAACAGTTATACAACAACAGCAGTGAAGCAACCCTGATCATACAAAACAAAATAGACATCAGTTTTTAAGGAGTAACCATTCCAATACCTGCAACCAGATACTGAAACCTCCCTACTTCAAAAGCTTTTGTTAAAAGATCAGAAACATTAAGTTCTGTATCAATTTTCTCAGGGACAATTAGTCCTTTTTCAAAACAATCTCTGATAAAGTGATGTCTAATTTCAATGTGTTTAGTCTTGCTATGAAAGACAGGGTTCTTAATAATGCAAATGGTGCTGTTGTTGTCAATGAATATCTTGGTTTTAAGAAAGTTATACCCATAATCAAGCAGTTGATTTTGCACCCAAAGCACTTGACCACAGCATGCAGCAGCTGCTACATACTTAGCTTCAGTTGTGGATGTTGCCATGATTGTCTGCTTCTTACATTGCCAAGATATAAGCCTACTTCCCAAAAATTGGCATCCCCCTGTTGTAGACTTTCTATCATTGTTGTCACCAGCATAATCACTATCTGAATAGGCTATCAGCTCAAATGGTGACTCCTTTGGATACCAGAGTCCTAAGGTGGGATGACATTTTAGATACCTAAAAATCCTTTTCACAGCAAATAAGTGACACTCTGTTGGTGACACCTGGTATCTTGCACATAAGCAGACTGCAAACATGATGTCAGGTCTTGAAGTAGTGAGATACATAAGAGACCCAATCATAGACCTGTAATTCCTGACATCTATAGACTTTCCAGGACCATCCTTACCCCATGGATGATCCTTGTCCATTGGAGTGGATACCTTCTTTCCATCAGACATGCCAAACTTCTTCACAATCTCAGCCACATATTTGTCTTGTGAGATAAATATCCCATCTTTCCGCTGCTGAACTTGTAACCCCAAAAAGAAGTTTAGTTCTCCCATGGCACTCATTTGGAATTTATCCTGCATCAATTTGGCAAACTCTTTGCTCAGCATAGAGTTAGTGGATCCAAAAATAATGTCATCAACATAGACTTGTACTAGTAGAAGGTCACCCTTTTGTTTCTTAGTAAACAGGGTCTGATCAATCTTCCCCCTGCTGAATCCATTGTCTAAGAGATATTTAAAGAGAGTACCATACCAGGCTCTGGGAGCCTGGTGAAGTCCATACATAGCCTTTTTCACCTTGTATACTTTGTCAGGATGTTCTGGATCTTCAAACCCTGGAGGTTGCATAACATAGACTTCTTCATCAATGGTTCCATATAGAAAGGCACTTTTCACATCCATTTGAAAAACAGTGAAGTCCATGAATGAAGCATAAGCAAGGAATAATCTAATGGCTTCAATCATGGCTACTGGAGCAAACACCTCTTCATAATCAATTCCTTCTTCCTGAGTATACCTTTGTGCCACTAGTCTTGCTTTATTCCTGACAACTATTCCTCTTTCATCCTTTTTGTTCCTGAGTACCCATTTTGTCCCAATAGGCCTTGCCCATTTGGGACAATCTACCAGAATCCAAACCTCTTGTATGTCAAATTGTAAGAGCTCCTCTTGCATGGCTTCAACCCAGCTTGGGTCATTTAAAGCCTGAAAAATCTTCTTTGGCTCTTCTTGTGACAAAAATGCAGTAAACAGACAACATTGCATGTTGTCATGATTGAACTTCATGGTGATGTTAGTAATGAAGCTGTGCTCCTTTGCTGTATACCTTGTATGTCTAGGGGCTTCAGGATCACCAATGATTTGAGAGATAGGGTGATCCTTATTGATTCTGTAGGTAGGTTGCATGATGACCTCTGTTTCATCTTCTTCCAAATTAGAATTTATGGGGCTATCTTGATTAGGAAAGAAGTCCTCAAAGGAACTTCCAAATGATACAGCATGACCTAGAGATGGGTGTTGGTGAGCAGAATGAAGCTCTGAGTAACTAGGACCTCCACTCTTGATGATTCTGCTTCCACTGCTGGATATAATAGGATCGTCATTTATGGGTGTAGATGATAAAATGAGTGGGGATTCTCTTTCTACATCATTAGTATCATTAGCAACATGATCCTTTGTGGAAGAGGAAGCAATTGGTCTAGCAGGGGAATCCTGGATTCCACTGCCTTCAGCCATTCCGCTGCCTTCAGCCATAGGAGGGGATGAGATTGGCTGTTCTTTTCCTAGAGAAGAATTATCTTCTTGAGCAGCAGCTTCAAAAGGAAACAATGAGGGTACATTCATGTACCTCAGGGGTGACTTCTCTACACCAGTTGTTTCTTGAGTACCTGAAATGTTAGTGTTCTGCAAAGCAACAGGTACATAATTCATAGACTTTGAAAGTACATCTATATCAAAGAACCAGTCAGGACCTGTTTGAACATCTTCAGGTTTGTCTTCAAGAAAGTTCACATGAAGATTTTCTGTGATTTTGTTTGTCTTCTTGTTGAAGACCCTATATCCCTTGCTGTTTAATGAATAACCCACAAAGTATCCATCATCACCCTTTTCATTGAACTTACCTAGATTGTCAATAGTGCTCAAGATGATCACATGACATCCAAAAGGTCTGAAAAGTCAATTAAAGGGGGTCTACCATTGAACAGCTGATAAGGAGTCTTGTTATGTGCCTTGATCACCAAGGCCCTGTTTTGTACATAACAAGCAGTGGATACAGCTTCAGCCCAAAAGATAACTGGAAGTTTGGAATCAGACAGCATAGTTCTAGCAGCTTCAATGAGTGTCTTATTCCTTCTTTCTGCCACTCCATTCTGTTGAGGTGTTCTTGCAATGATGAATTGCCTTTTGATGCCTTTGTTAATGTAGAAAGAGTCCAGTTTCTGATTTCTGAACTCACCACCATTGTCTAATCTCATGGTGACTACCTTCATGCTTTTCGATAGTTCAATTTGATTGATGAACCCAATGAGTACATTAGCTGTGTCACTCTTCTCAAATAGAAATAATGTCCATGTAAACCTTGAAAAATCATCAGTAATCACTAGGCAGTACCATATCTTCATTATGCTTGCCACAGAAGTAGGACCAAAGAGATCCATATGCAGTAGTTCCAATGGCTTGGTGGTGGACATACTTGTTTTAGATTTGCAAGATGCTCTGTGTTGCTTCCCTTTCAGACATGCAGCACAAGTATGTTCATTGGCAAAGGACTTGGAAGGAAGACCATGAACCAGATTATACTTTACTAGTTTGTTCATGTTCTTGAAATTAAGATGACCAAGTCTTCTATGCCATTTCTTACATTCATCTACTGAAGCTTTGGCAATGAAACATGTTTCATTGTCTTGGAGAGATATGTCCTTGAGATCAATTGTGTACATATTCTTCTGTCTTGGTGTTCTGAGTACAATAGGAGTGTCTTTTGGCAAGACAAACTCCTTTCCTAACACCAAGCATTCAGTGTCAGTAAACAAGACAAAATTCTTGTTATCTGTCATCTGTGACACACTGAAGAGATTGTACTTGAGTTCTTTCACCAAGTAGACATTGTCAAAGGTCATCCCATTAGTGACAATAGTTCCTTTTCCTGTTATAGTTCCATGCCCATCTCCAAACGAAACACCATCATTGTCATGCAGGGGCACAAAATTAGACAAGTAAGCTTTTTGTCCAGTCATACTTCTTGAGCATCCACTATCCCAATATGCTCTATCATCCCTTGTCTTCTTTGTCACCTGCAAAAAGAAAAACAAATTAGTTTTTCTTGGGGACCCAAGCCATTACAGACTTGGATCTACCTCGTGTATCAATGTAGGATAGCTTGTCAAAAACTAGAGATACACCATTAGATTGAGTACCCCTTTTAGGTGCCCAAACCCAACGAGCTGAGGCTTTCACAGGTTTTCCCCATCTTCCCATGTTCCTAGAATACAAAATTTTGCTAGCAGGGGATACCCCAGTTTTAGCAGGGGAATCTCTATGCTTAGCAGAGGGAACCCACCTTTTGTTTTGGCCTCTAGTCATGTGTTGGTAAGGTCTAGAGCCAGTTCTGTATGCAGTATAAGGTGTTGGGGTGGTCACAGAAGTGTTGGGCGTTGAGTGAGCATCATTCTCCTTCCTAATGGCAGGAACAACATATTTACCAGTCATCCTATTTCTCAAGGCAGGGGCAACATACTTGGCAGGGGAAAAAGATTTTGCCCCTACATTTAGAAGAATGGTTTTAGGTTGCATATCCTTTAAAGGATTTACATCCACCATCTCCATTGGTGCCTTACACTCTTGATAAGTGTGCTCAGCTGCCACATGTGAAGCATGGCTTGGTATTAATCACAAAATCTTCTCCTAATTGATGAGACTTTTGGTCATTCCAATTTCTTTGATTACCTCTGACATTCCTGTACATACCAGCATATTTAATGGTGGACTTAGGGGACTGTGACCTTGTCTTAGATTTGGGAGAGCCACTCTTAGAACTAGAATTACTGCCAGAAATTCCTTCTTTTGAAAATCGAACAGGGTTATCAATTTGTTTTAAACCAACCTGTTCCTTTTCAACATCCCTAATAACACTAGTTTTAACTAGAGACTCTTTTGTATCAAGATTATTGGGTATATAAGCACTTAAGTCAAACTCAATGTCATCCTGTTTTTCAAAACAAGGGAGACCAGTCCAGGATAGGTCTTTTCTAGGAAAAGGAGCATGAATGTTAGCAGGGGGTGGTGGTATGGTAGCATGCATATTTTTATTCCCAAACCCTGTTTTGTCCCTAGGAGATTGACCAACCTCAACTGCTTTGGTTAAATCTTTTGAATCTTTTCCAAATTTTTCAACAGTTTCCTCATCTATCTTTTGGTTAGCTTTGAAAATTTCATGTTCAGCAGTCGATGTCTTTATAGATTGGTTATTCTCCTTAGCATCTCTTTCTAGAATCACAATGTGATCCCTATAATCACTTTCTCTTTGCTTATACTCTCTTATGGTGGACTCTAACTGATCTAAAGCACGTTTATAATTATCAAGATCATTATCACAATTGATATAGTCAGATTTTATCTTTCTGATTGGATCATTCAAAGATTCAATATTTTTCCTACAAGCTTTAGTACAATATGAGTCATCATATACCTCATTGTCAGAGATGGAACTTGACATGGCCATAAGTGCAAAGTCTTCTTCCTTTTCCTCAGCAATCAAAGCTTGATTTCTTTCCACATTTTCTGTCATAGCACTCCAGTCCCATCCACTTGCTCCATCTATCCCCTGCATGGCTACCATGGCTTTAGCACCAGAATCATCATCTCTTGTTTCCTTTCTATAGCTATTTCCAGTCTTAGGTCCTCTGCATTCCCTGGCAAAATGACCCTTCTTGCCACAATTGTAGCATTCAACTTTTGTTTTATCAAACCCAGCCACATCAGAGGGATTAATTGAGATCTTCTTCCCATACTTCTTGTAGAACCTGTTGGCTCTCATGCTGAGCAGAGCCATATTCCACTTGATATCCATCTCTTCTAGCCCTTGCTTACTGATTTGACTTAGATCTTCATGTAACACAGTAGATCCTTGTGGCCCTTGAGATGCTATAAAAGCACAAGCAGTATCAAGGCTGAATGTAGCTGGTCTTTCTTCATCATAGGAAGGTCCAGACCTGGTAGCAGGGGAATAAGTAGCAGGGGCTACTTCAATTCCACTGTTCTTGGACATTCCACTGCTTTGTGATATGAATGCCATGTTAGCAGGGGAATCAGTGAATCCACTTGAGTTGGTGGGAATCGTTCCTTTTGACTTCATCTCATTGACAACAGGTTCAAAAACTTTTAAGTTGTTGTATATGTCATCAATATCCTTTTCGTCCAAGTCATCCTTATTCTGCCAAATTGCCTTATAGACAAACCATTCTTTCTGGAGGCTGTTAAGAAACCTGGTATTCACCTGCTCTTTTGATACCTCAATATCAAAGAATTCCAACTGGGCCACCATATCTTGAAGCCTATTGTAAATAGCTCCAATTGATTCATCACCAATTGCTTTGAAAGAAGCAAAATCATTCAGCATTTGATTTTTCTTTTTCTTCTTTGTGGCTTCATTTCCTCCAAAGGTTTTGCCTATGGCTTCCCATAGATCCTTAGCTGTTTTTTATTTCCTGAATCTGAGTTGATGTCTATCAGGTAGAGCCAACAGCAATGAGCTGTGAGCCCTGACATCATGCCTTCTAGCCAGTATTTCCTTATCACACAGAGCAGCAGATTTCTTCTTGTCCTTACTTTTAGAACTTTCACCTTCTTCCTTGCCCTCTTCAACTGTCACCATTTTTTTGAATTGATCACCAAACTCTATGATCTCCCAGAGAACATAGTGTTCCATTTTGATGTATTGTTGGATTCTAAATTCCCATAATTCAAAGTTTTCAGGATCCAACATGGGTAACTTGAGGTTATTATGGTTGTTGCTGTTTTAGGATGAGTCTGAAGACATGTTTGCTATGAGGATTTTGTTCTTGATTTAGACAAAGTTTCTCAACAAGCTCTATGATCGTTAGACTCAATGGTAAAAACCATTATATCTAGGATAATCAACATTCATATGTTTAACATAGCGGAATAGAATAATGATTATCAACAAGGTAGTAACAAAGATGAATTCTCCCAAAGTGTGTTTGTATTAATAATTAACATAAACAACTCTAGGCATGTATACATTGAATCCCATGCCTAGAGATCAAAGCTTATTGTAGGTTACATTATGGAGTCCTATGATCGTTAGACTCAATGGTAAAAACCATTATATCTAGGATAATCATCATTCATATGTTTAACATAGCGGAATAGAATAATGATTATCAACAAGGTATTAACAAAGATGAATTCTCCCAAAGTGTGTTTGTATTAATAATTAACACAAACAACTCTAGGCATGTATACATTGAATCCCATGCCTAGAGATCAAAGCTTATTGTAGGTTACATTGTGAATTAATTGATATATAAAACCTACGTCTATGTTTTCTTTATATACTAGAAAACATAGCTTACAAAGAAAGCTAAAACAATAAAAAGACTCCAACGGCTTGTTCTTTTGCAACTTGTACTCTTTAGCCCTTGTCTTCTTATTTTGTTGTTTTTGACGCATCAACTCATAATTTCGACCCAACAGTCTTCCCCTAGTTGATGATGTCAAAAACACTTCCCCTTAAGCTCGCATTCTTTGTAAAACATATAACACCAAGGATCAACAGATTGCATTGTGTAGACTTCTTCTCCTTTTTGACATGATCCAAATAGGGGTCTTGTATATAAGCAACCTTGATTTAGACCACTACCTAAATAATACCACACTACTAATACAAGTTTTCTATATCTCAAATTACCCTCCATGAAGAACAGCAGGATGAAATTAAATGAATTTGAGCTATAGAAACTCACATAAGTTGTAGTAAAACTAATGAGCAGTAGTAAACACCTTCACCTTAATGTTACATGTAAATGATTAACACATGAAAATTTAGCTTCCCCTTAAATTGTGCTAATCATTCTTGAATCTTCAAATTCTGTAGGCTTTATGTGATGATTACATATGGAGAAATCTAATTACGACGTACTTGATGATGAAGTAGAATAACCCAAACTTGCGTTCCATGTCTTGTACTAAACATGTAACAAAGAACTTATACTCATGGAACAAAGTATAAGTAGACCTCGATCCCTTGTCAACATTCTCATCCTTTGTGAGACACTGAGCACGATAATGTAACTCCTTCAAGTGTTATGACAAGTCTTCGTCACCAACCATTAAAAGCACGAACAAGTTACTCTAAAAGTCAATGATTGGGAGTTCACGACTTTAAGATATAATAGAACACAAACTCGCGAAAATCTACTTCGTCTTCAAACAAATAATAAAAACTTTTCTTCGTAATCAGTGGAAATAAAACGAGCCTTTATAACTTTAAGAACTAGTTGCTGTGAATAAACCAAATTCCAAACCAAAAATCTGTCCATAATTGTCAGCGGCTGTGACCAATGTTGTCAGCGACTAAAATACACGTGTCAGCGCGTCTGTCAGCGCGCAAATAATTTTCATCACCGCGCAATAATTGCCATCAGCGGATACAAATATATGCAACAGCGTGTAGAAAATAAGAGCATGTTTTGCTCACAATTTTACACACCACATAGACCACTTCCGTGTCTTTGAATCCCATGTTGTACCCACTTGAACATCTCCTTTTTCTTTTATAATGTACTCTATGATCAAATAGAATACTATGCATCATATATATTATAGGACGAATAATAATGTACCCATCACGTGAACTTAAACTAACTTAGTTTTCTGCCTGGGACCACATCACTTCCGACCATACGCCCTTTTTGCCATATGATAAACAGTATCACATCAACTAATTCAAACCTGCTCCATGTCTGGTCCACATCACTTTATAGAGATGAAACCCACGTGATAAAAGCTTTTATATTCATCCCATGTACTTCCTTAATATCATCCACAATTGATGCAACATACTTTCTTCACAACATAACCCCGCCCAAGGAATGAAACAGATATACAATAACCCCTAAAATCTCATTCAGTTTTAAGATGCCATAAATCTCGTCCAAAAATAAAAGATACGCGAACATATCTAAAATTCAGAAACGAATGGCTCTTATTCTGTCAAGACTTTAGCATCATAAAATCCATACCTGTTATACATAATCTTGGATCTGCTGGTAATAGACACGAACATCAAACCTCAATTCTCGCTGCAATCCATGAATCCATATCCTCCATTATATATATTCACATACGATTAATAAGCAATATCCCTTTAATATTTTTGGACTGCAAGAACATCACATGAAGCAACTAGCCTGCCATATCTACGTCCTCTATACTCCTGTTTGTACCCGATCTGCTGCCTTTGTCAAATCAAAACCCGTACAACAGGGACCACCACATACTTTTGGCTTCACGTGATAGCCTTAAAACCCTAGACATGCTGTTTGTAATTCTCTCATACGTGATCTGCTGTTCTTTTTCCAACTGTGTCTAGCTTCTCTTTCCAAAAACACGCAGCCATAAAACACAAGTAGATCACGATCACATGCCTGCTGCTGGGATCAGCAGCTTTAAACATCATACAATCAAACCACCATCAAACATTCTTCTTGATCCCAAGCATCCATACGAACTAGCTACGTATTAAGGGTTCACAAATAAAGGAACCCTACACAATCTTCTTCACAGCACAAAAAAATATCAACCTAGGGTTTATTAACAAAACCCTAAAATTCAGATCTTTAGGGACACTAATTCTGTCGCAAATCTGTCACAAATCTGTTAACTCCTTCCTCTATTCCTTTTGCGACAACTGATCTGTTGCCAAATCGTTGCAAATCTGTCACAAATCTGACAGACCGTCACTAAACCGTCACTAAAACTGTCGCTAATTCTGGACAGTAGCTTCACAGCAACACGAACACGTACGTAACACCTTGTAGATCCTAGATATCACGAGCCTTAGGCTCTGATACCAATTGTGGAGTCCTATGATCGTTAGACTCAATGGTAAAAACCATTATATCTAGGATAATCATCATTCATATGTTTAACATAGCGGAATAGAATAATGATTATCAATAAGGTATTAACAAAGATGAATTCTCCCAAAGTGTGTTTGTATTAATAATTAACACAAACAACTCTAGGCATGTATACATTGAATCCCATGCCTAGAGATCAAAGCTTATTGTAGGTTACATTGTGAATGAATTGATATATAAAACCTACGTCTATGTTTTCTTTATATACTAGAAAACATAGCTTACAAAGAAAGCTAAAACAATAAAAAGACTCCAACGGCTTGTTCTTTTGCAACTTGTACTCTTTAGCCCTTGTCTTCTTATTTTGTTGTTTTTGACGCATCAACTCATAATTTCGACCCAACAACACTCACTTTAACATGAATTATTCATATTTTTTATCTTAAGTGTGAACGTAATTTTTTTTTGAACAACGATTTATTGATAGAAAACTAGCCAGTCGATCATAGGGTTCTTAATCCAGTCGATCATATTGAACGACGCTTTACTTCTAAATTTACACCAGGTAAAAGAATATGAAACTATGCTATCGAAAAGGTCACCCTTCTTGGAGCTTTTGTTGTCAAATAAAATCTTGTTTCGGAAATTCCAAATCCCCCACCACATGACGTAAAACACGCCTTCTATCATTGACTTGAGATTTGCTGATAACCGGATTGATAAAAGCCAGGTTAGCCATTCGTCATAAGACGAAACACGTACATAATCCACGTTCCACCAGTGAGCGATTTTCCTATAAATCTGTTCCGCCAAACTACAGCTGAATAAAATGTGTGAAACAGTTTCGACTCCACTGTTGCATGTGGGACACGAGATGGAATCAATGTCTATTCCACGACGAGACAACTTAAATCTGGAGGGTAATGCGTCCATCTTAACTTTCCATGCGAGAATGTTAATTTTGATCGGTATGTATCTCACCCATCGAGTTCTGGTTGCAGTGTTTGCTGCCTGTTGATTATCTATTACTGTTCTTAGGGAAGCAATAGTCTATACCCCTTCCTTGCCCAATGACCACACAAATCTATCTTTCTAGGGAAATAGAGTAATGTTACTGACGAGATTCATGATGGCCAGAAACTGCTCTCTTTCAACCCCTCCCCTTGCACATCGACGAAACGTAAGGTCTAACGAACAGTCCGCTAGTTTATCCCTAATGCTCACTTCTTTGTTGATCTCCAAAGCAAAAACACGAGGAAAGACGTCTTTAAGAACTCCTACTTCGCACCATTTGTCTAACCAAAACTTAGTGTTGACACCATCTCCTACTTTTAAGGATAGGAACTCGAAAAAATTCACACCTTTATCACGAAGCACTACGACTTCCTTCAGAATACTAAGCCAACAAGAGTTACGCCCACATTTAATAGTGCGACCAATATTACCATCTACACCGTGTATGGCCTGAATCACCCTCGTCCACAAAGAGCTACGGTTAGTCAGAAACTTCCACACCCATTTAAACATAAGGGCGCGGTTCATTGCAAACATACTGGCTACTCCAAGACCACCAGAATTTTTTGATGACAAAATATTTTCCCATTTGGACCACGTAGCTTATTTACTTTTATGAATGTGACCATTGAAAAAATCTCTTCTAATCGATTCCATTTCCTGTAACACACTCGTCGGGGTTTTGAACATAGACATATACAAAATGGGAATAGTACCGAGCACGGACTTCAAGAGCGTGAATCTTTCCCCAACGGAAAGAGCCTTCATCTTCCAATTCGAGAGTCTGTTTTTAACTTTCCGGATCACCTCATGCCAGGCCTCGACCCTGTGCATATGACCCCCCACTAATGTACCGAGGTATTTAAAAGGAGCGCGAAGAACCAAACACCCTAACTTACTCGCCGCTAAATTAACCTTTCTGCTATCCACGTTCACCCCCATGATTTGGCTTTTGCACATATTGATCTTTAATCTGGAAGTTCGATAAAAGCATTCCAGTACGTTAATGATGGTAGAAATGTTGCTATCACTCCATCGCCTCATGAAAATAGCATCGTCCGAGAAGAAAAAATGAGATAATTTCAATGTATTATTAACGGTAATACCCTTGAACATGCCAACGTCTACAACCCGCTGGAAAGAAATATGTAGTGATTCCATAACCAGTATAAATAAAAAAAGGGGATAGAGAATCACCTTGTTTGAGACCTTTAGAAAATTCAAACTCCGTTGTGGGACTACCGTTAATTAGAATGGAACCTCTGGAAAAACGGAGGAAACCTTGAATCCAAGATCTCCATCTAATGCCGAACCCAAACTTCTCTAACACTTGATCCAAAAAATCCCACCGTACCGAATCGTACACCTTTTCGAAGTCCACTTTAAAAATGAAAGCTTGTTTCTTCTTCGAAGTACAACATTTTATGATTTCATTTAGGATAAAAGGTCCTTCCATAATTTGTCTCCCCGAGACAAAAGCCGACTGAACTTCATGAACCAGGCCATCAAGCAATGACATAATTCTATTTGCCATAACTTTAGTGACAATCTTATACAAACTACCAATGAGGCTTATAGGTCTAAAATCCGTCACTTTGTTAGCGTTAGGAACTTTCGGAATGAGAGTGACAAAGGAAGAATTACAACCTCTCGCAAATTTTCCACGATCGAAGAAGTATTTCACAGCCCTAAATACATCATGCTCGATTAAATCCCAAAACTGCCGATAAAATCCAAATGTAAAACCGTTGGGGCCTGGCGCTTTGTCAGTGCCACAATCCCACACGGCCTTCTTTACCTCGTCCCTCGTACTGTCTGTCTCTAAAGCAGCCTGTTCATCCGAGTATAAGGAGTTAGGGAAATCAATATCTATCGGAACGCGTACACCTTCTGGACGTGCAAATCTCTTCTCGAAATGATTTAAAAATTCTGATTTTACTAGATTAGGATTCTCAATCCAAACCCCCTCTTTCATAACCCCGCAAATACACAACTGCTTTCTTTTCTTATTCAAGATTCCGTGGAAAAACCGAGAATTTTCTTCGCCCTCTATAGCCCACTTGATCTTAGCTTTCTGTTGCAATTCATTCGCTTGTGACTTGTTAAAATCGTGAATGGAATCAATAACCTCCAATCTTTTAAGAACCATGTCATCGTTCCCCTTACCCAAATCGATCTCCGTGTCTATTCTTATGAGCTCATCCTGTAATTGTTGCAATTTAATCTTCACAACAGAAGTATGAGCATTATTCCACATCCTAATTTTATTTTTCAGAAACTTTAGTTTGTACATTAAATTACGCATGGCGTTATGTTTATCCCCCGGAGCAGAGATCCACGTGTCCTCAACCAATTGATTAAACCCATCTGCCTCAATCCAATGATGAAACAATCTAAATGGAGATGGTCCATAATCCACACTTGCTTCCCTAAGTAGAATGGGGCAGTGATCTGATAAAAAACGATTAAGTGTAGTGGCACTAATATTGGGATGAGAAACACCTACACTATCCGATATGAGAAATCGGTCGAGCTTGCTCATTTTGTTCGCTGGTTTGTGACACCATGTAAAAGCATTACCTCCTAAAGGTACCTCCTCTAAACCGGCATTATGGATAAAAGCTTTGAAAACCTCCGCGTCGCGTGCGTTAAAAACCGTACAAAATCTCTCTGATTGATGTCTGACCTCATTAAAATCGCCCATCATAATGACGTCCCCTCCCCAGTTATTCATCATACTTTGTAAATACACCCAAAGAGCTCTCTTCTCTCTTTTCTCGTGAGGGGCATATACAAAAACGAGGAGAATATCTTTATTAGTCTTCAACCATACGCCCCTGACAATAACAAAATAATCAGATCTAGTAGACTCTATCTTCCTAAAACAACCAGGATCCCATGTGCATAAAATGCCTCCTGAATTACCGTCCGAGTCACTATGCACAAAATCAAAAACAAAATTACCCCAACAAGCCTTAACAGTGGAAACCTCCATGTGATCCATTTTAGTTTCCTGTAAATCCAATATATTAACTTTATGCTTAACGCACAAAGTTAAGCATCCCTTCAACAAAAAAAAAACTTATTTTTTCGTACTTTGAATCATCCCTTCAACAACCGACGCTAGACAATTAATACCAACTTGTCCTAACAGCGGCTCAATAATAATTAATTTTGATATTTTATAATTTATATAGTGTCAGATAAATTATTTACGTACCCGTTTAATATTATGTGTAACTAAATAGAACGTATACGTAACATATCCGATACCCCGAGTAAATAAACTAGTAATAAAACTGTCCCATCCTCTTTTCTTTTTCACACGTTTTCCCTTTATCTCTTTTCGGCAAATTGTAAACCTTGTCTCCCTTAATGCCTATTGTCCATGATACCACCACACTACACCCCGTATAAACAAAAGTCAAAACATTGGGACTTGATTTTCTTTATTCCTCCTTCCCAACTGTGTACCACTAAGCCTTTCTCTCTTCTGTTGGAATTTATAAAAACCTTTTATCATATTAACATATTAATAATCACGAGTACGCAGCGGAATATAGGATCACGTATAGACAAGTAATTAACATAAACAATAAAGAATTGCGTACCTTTTAGCAATGAATAAATCACCTTTATCGAACCACCAATATAAACGAAAACCCAAAGATCAAACAATGATCTCTCTAAGGGTACGCACACAATACGTTATAGCAAACAATTAAGTATGCTAGTACCAATTGTGATAAGCTAATAAAACTTTATTTCTTAAATCAAGAAATCATTAAACGAAACAAACTATAAAATAGTTGATCGTACCAATATAAAACAATAAATAGCAAATCGCAAAATTGCTTTTGGTTTCTAACGTAGAGAATCACTTTTCCAATGACATAAGTCATTCATTATTTATACAATGTATATGTCGGTGACCAAATACAATTAGGAAAACAATGCAATTTGGCTTTTATACAAATTGCCATTTATTTATTTTATATATATTAATTCTTATAGTTAACGTTTAACTATCGTTGGTAAAATCTCGTTAACTAACTAATTAAGTAACGTTCGTAATAGCTTATCACTAATTAATATATTATGCATAATATATTATTGTATAATTGTTTTACGTATTAACGCGTGCGTCTCCTTAGGCTCGGGACAACTTCCGGACATATATTATTTACGTGTACATATTCTTACAGCTCCCACTTGGACATGTACAATAATATAATATAATAACATTGGTTAGCGTCTAGCAACACGCCAATGCTCTCGGAAACTCTCGAGTGTAGTTTTCCTCAAAGTACATTTAAATGACTTAAACATTTACAATCCCTTTTTTCTCAAATGCCATGTTAATAATGGATATGGATCAAAGTCATTCCATTTTAACTATTTTGTTTCTCGCATTACATAATTAATATAGATTACCAATCTAATCGAGACAAATCTAGATTACCATTGGGTATGGCCATACAAACATCTAGTTGAATGAACAAATTCTATCTTGACTACACGTGCCTCTTACATGTTTCAAGATACAAATGATTATAGCCTTTATTACTACCTTATTCAGGATAGCGTTAGAACTATAGCAAAAAGTACCATCCACATATATAAGACCTGCTTGCATCTCAAGTCAAAGGATTTACTAATGTAAATCATTTACAAGTTTCACTTAAAGACGCCGATCCATAAAGTGATTGACTTGTTAGTAGGAGATGTCCGATATACAACTTTTGACTATCGTATGAGTTGGTGAACCATTCTTACATATTCTACGAATATTACCATCTCTCATATATGTCTTAATTCAATTATATTCCCATATAACCAATTGACATAGACAATTTAGAATAACATATTATTCAAGGATTTAAACATGCAAAAATAGGACCAATAAATATTAAAGAAAACGAATATATCCAATACTTCAAATCATAAAATAAATATTGTTTAACAATATCCTTTATCCAAATACTAAAAGTAATGCATGATAAACTTAGTTGAGAAATCATGCCTCAAGATATGACGATCATACTTGTTGTCAAGGCATATATTTCATGAAACTCTACTAGGTTTGATCTTTGGAATTTTGAGAATACTTATTTCAAATCTACAATTGTGAAAATCTCTGAACATATATAATGATTGTTATTATGTACGTTTCTACATATGAACACACAACAAAATGGGAGTATTGTTGTTGTACATCCTATAAGGTATATGAGTCCAACAAAACACCTTATTGAAAACAATCTTCTTTAATAGGTTCTTAAACTATATAGTATTCTTTATTCTTTTAATATGTATTGCAACATTATGCTCAATTGAACATAACTAATCCACATGGTCATCATCAAAGATGAAATCGTACCATGATTAGTATTGAGTGTTATCACAATCAATCAATCATCCATGTCTAGAAACATCACTATGATATATTATAATCCATAAACTATAAATTATTACTATGATAATATTTGGTGTCTTTCTAAACTCTAAGTTTGTTGACAATGATAATTACATCTTATTATCATATAGAATATTCATTACTTGGAACAATTCAAGTTAGTAATAATCATTCTATCCCAAATAAATCTTATCATAACATTTGTACTAATCATCTAGATGATTTTCTCTTTCAGCAATCGTCGTTGTCAAATCTTCTTGTACTTATACAAGTTTACAACTATTCATACACACAATATGATTTACATGATGAATCCCTTACGTTTTCATCTTATATCAACTCTCATCAAATGAGATATATTCATTAAGACTTTCTAAATGATATTTTATGTTGTGTTGAATTTCATTAACCACAAATGTTTATTACAATAAACATACATATCAAGGTCATACGTTTAATTTTCTAAACCCTTTCATATGTACCTTATTCCAAGCTAAGCTTTAACATCTTGCTTACATGGAATATTGCTTTCCATATGTTGTACATCATATGTGATTTAAGAAATGAACATAATACTCCCACTAGCTTTTAGATTTACTCACAAGTTATCTTAGATCTAATTAAAAATCAAAACATGGATTTAATAATTAGACTTGAGATATATTCCTTAGATGCATGCATTAATCCGTACATGGATTCTTGCATTATGTACACTACATAAAATTATTGTAATTTATAAACTCTTTGATTACAATTGTCCTCGCTAATCCAATCATACAAAAAGAGTTTAAATATTACATTGTCATATTTATCATTATAAAACAATCATGACAACAATCATCTTTATTAATTCATGTAGAACTTTTCTATCATATATTATGCATTAATCATGTGTACAATATTGTCCATATGAGTCTTTCACTAAAAAAACTTATATTCACCTCACGGTCTAACCAATTGGTTAAAGATTAATCAACTTTCTAAAAATTGATTATCTTCTATGGACTTGCATCTACTCATTCATAGTTTTATTCAATAATGACATTCAAGATTCAATAATACATCTATATGGTTAGTAGGGTCACCATGATCCTCTAACATACATTCCTTAGTATTGACATATCAATATATCATTCAAGTACTAAAGACATCCTTGCGGATCTATGAATGTGAGTTCTATCATCACGATGTTCAACACTTAATGTTCACCATCATTATGACATTCGCTAGTATATTTAGAAGGTTGCATATTTTGTTATTTATCTCTTAAAGATTTTCGAGTCCTCCCACTTGCTTTTAGTAATCATAGACTATTCTTCAAATACTTAGCATGTAGGACAACAACATATTGTTATCTTTTGGACATGTTACAAAATACCTTGATAGTTCTTGACAAATTCAGAACTTCAATTTAAAGACTCAATGTGATTCATCACATTCTATAACTTGATGGTGTCTTAGTTTCCTTCTAGGTCCGAGTAATATTTAAGTATATACTTTGTATACTCAATTTCCAAACCTTGACAACTTTTGGAGGTTAAGTATTTCAAGTTATTAACATCAAATAATTCTAAAGAATTTGATTTATCACTCAAGACATTTTATGAGTATTTGAGATTGTGAGACTATATCACAATTCCTAAATAACTTAAGACTCCTTAGGTCAAATACTTATCAATTGTGTCAAAACAAAATTGAAAATATATAATATTTAAAACCTAGTGCATGCTCTAATGTATACATCTTTAAATAGTTCAATAACTCTATATACATTATTTATCCTTTGAATAATTCAAAGACTTCATGTTCATTAACAAGAAGATATAACAAGTAAACTACTTACTTTATGTTTATAAGTCTTTTAACAATTTAAAGACTATATGCTTATGCTTTACGAGAGACATGAACATTCATAAAGTATCTACGAACAACTTCAATAGTTAATTCAAGTTAATTGCTTACTTCATTTATATTATTGTGCATTCCACGAAACATTCCAATAAATATAAACAAATTAGTTGAAGTAGCTTGTTATTCATATCATGACATTTCTTAAACAAGACAACATACATTGACAATTAAATGTATAAGTCTTAATAGAATATTAGATTCATATCTCGCGTTTAAGAAACCATTGACATATTGTTATATGTTGTACCTTGCACACAATAAAGATTTCTCCCACTTGTGCACGGCACAACATCACGTAAGAATATAAACAACCATGAAACGCAATAGTTTATGTGAACAATATGATCATGTCATGTATATTTGAATAACTAGTAGAGTGTCAACCATATAGTTTTATAAGAAATTCTGTATAATTATTATATGAAAAATACTTCAAAAGTGATAATCATATAAAATAGGATGCATTTATCCTTAAAACTATGGTTCTTCATATTTTGAAAGTAAATTATTATTTCATAGAAGGCAAGCTAGAAATAATATGGATTACTACGGAGGTAAACAAGCTTGTAGCTCCCACTGAATTAGATAACATTACATTAATGTATTTCCAGTAATAAAAAACGCAATGCTCCCACTGGATTTGACAACATTACAAATGTTACTTCACCAGTAAATAGCAGATAGCGATTTGTTTACTTTCCTACTCGCTTTAAATGCCCATAAGTAACAATTACTTATGTATTATAGAGAGCGTATTAATTTCTACCATGTAAATGAGAGACTATCTATCATGCTTTCATTAACTTGAAAACTGGCATGCAATTTCCTCTATTTTAGGCCTACCATTCAATAAGGGTATTTAGTGCCTACGTTGGGTTGAAACATAATAACTAGGATAATTAAAGCTAGTTATTATAATCACAATAAACAAACAAAACACTTGTTTTGTTCTATCGATTATAGCCTTAAGGGGATCGACATGTAAAAAACAAAATAAGTATTTCTTGCCTAGAGATTGCTAAGAGACTTATTAGTTTGAAAGATGCTCAAAAGATTAATGAGATCTACCTGAAACAATAAGTTGCGTAAATGTACTTAACCATTTAAGTTCACTTAAAGATTGATAATTAAAATAATCCAATCGCACCTATTAATAGCTTTTCCTTGCACCGAAAAAGGATAGGTATATGTCTTTTCCTTTCTTACAAGAAAACGAGACTTTGTTTGTGAAACAAACAATAGTTTATGGAACTTTGTTGCAATAATACGTTTAAAAGAATCACAAAATTCAATTTTAGTATTTTCAATAATATTATCTTTATAGAAAATTAAATACCCATGTTTATAAATAAACAATTAATTTTCTAAAAGCTAAAACCACCAAGACATACCGCCACCGTATCAGTTGATCTGCTAGTGATGATGATATTCAAGGGGTAATTAACGTTAAATAATTGCATCCAATACAAGTTCTAGAATTATGGGACTCAACTTTATATAAATCACTTGTGACAATTACAAAGTGAAAAAGCGAGCATGTTTATCCCATCTATTGCCACGAGTTAAGGTCTCACCTATCTTAACTTGCTTAAGTCGTCCAACCAAAAACCGTGCTTATATAGCACCGACGTCTCACAATCGAGTGTATTATATCACCTTGGGTTACAAAATCACCACAGTCTAACGTATGATGAAAGAGTAAGTGCAAGTGCTTTTACATGTTGGATGGCAAATAAACTTATTTCAAAGGGTATAAATTTTGACAATTCAAAAACATGTACAAAGAAGCATGCAACATCTTTGTATTATGATAATTTAACAAATTTACTCAATTCTTAATTATAGATATCACATAATTAACTCACAGTTCAATTGTATAAATAATAGAACTGGCGATTCAACATGTATTCTATTTAAAGAAGTTTAATTTTATCACGGTAAAAGATTAAAGAATGATAAAAATCATTCAAACCCTAGACCATTCACGGCTTCCTAAATAGTATGCAAGATAAGGAGACTACAAGTAGTCAGGTATTATAGGGCAATGGTATCTACAAGACCGAAGTCTTGATGAGTATTCCCGAACCTTAGCCTTGCAACTAGATAGTACTTTTGCAAATTGCGTCATTAATAAAATTTTACAACTTTAAAATAGATAACAAATTATAAACTTGATTCTTGCTAATCACGGCGTGAGTTAGATTTAAAATCATATAAGGGCGACTCTTTTGTTGCCACATATGATCGCGCAAGAACAAGATTATAATAAATCAAATTTCATATAGTTTTAGTACGGTTTATTTTTATTTTCCGAAAAACCCTTTGCATGAACTATGATATATAACAGTTATAATCAAAAGCAAAACAAATAAACATTAACCTAAAACATATACCCAATTAACAATTAATCACATACTTCATGCATACCACATCTATCATGACTTCAATTAAATCAATTAATTAAGAACACATGATCCATGATAAACTTGCATGATTCCCATGGATCGAACCATAATTTTAACAATTAACAAGGTGATAAATAACGACTAATTAATAATTAACATATTTATCAACACAAAATTGCATACAACTTAGGGTTTGTCTAATAATTCTATTAACCCTAATTAGGGTTTATGAAAACCTAATCATCAAATAAAATAATTCAAACGCCATCATAGTAAGTTTACACAATTTTATCTCTTTCGTTATTTTTAATATAATTAAAAGCTATACGAACGACTCGTGATGCCACTATTAGAATTTATAAAAACCTTTTATCATATTAACATATTAATAATCACGAGTACGCAGCGGAATATAGGATCACATATAGACAAGTAATTAACATAAACAATAAAGAATTGCGTACCTTTTAGCAATGAATAAATCACCTTTATCGAACCACCAATATAAACGAAAACCCAAAGATCAAACAATGATCTCTCTAAGGGTATGCACACAATACGTTATAGCAAACAATTAAGTATGCTAGTACCAATAGTGATAAGCTAATAAAACTTGATTTCTTAAATCAATAAATCATTAAACAAAACAAACTATAAAATAGTTGATCGTACCAATATAAAACAATAAATAGCAAATCGCAAAATTGCTTTTGGTTTCTAACGTAGTGAATCACTTTTCCTGTAGCAATTCGTTATGCGGAGGAATATTTACAGCCCGACTTTTATTTATCAGGTTTCTAAAAATAAAAAGTAAAAACTAATTAAAAAAAATTGAATTCTCTATTAACCGACAAGGTGTGTCGGTTAAAGCTTTAACATATCAAGAATGTGTCAATTATTATTTAATAATAAGGTTTACATCCGTGATCGACCTTAAACATCCTCGTTATGAAATATAAATATTTTCTCTTGACATTATTTTAATTGTTCGTTTTATGGACATTCTTTGCAAATTTATGATAAACATTTCCTTGTTATTTGTTTATATGACGCGTTAATGGTTATTAAATAATAAGCCCTCATTTATATATTAAAATATAAATGTTTTCCGAGTGTCTACGTTTTTATTTTATATCAAGCGTTTATTTTTTATGTTTTATGTGTAACTTTTAAATCGCGTAAATTTTAAAATATCGAGTGTCGATAATAACCGTTTTTGAAAATCGTGGAGCAAGATTTAATTAAACCTCACCCCGCTCCATGTTATCCCACGTATCAAAACACAACTCATACGTGTCCTAGTTTACCAACAACTAGACACCAAGTTTATCATTTCCATCTTTTGTTTCAATATACAGGTTAAGATCTCAAACTAGTAAAAAAAAAAACAAATATCACTCTTGTCTACCAAATTCTACCGTGTACAACCACACACTCAAATGCCCCATATAACAATATCAATTTTTAGCTCATTCGTATATTAAAGATCTAAAGGCTTAAGTGTAGTACATAATTCTGATCTGTTTTATCTTATAAACATCATCACATCATCATCACTGTAAAGTTTATGGGCTGTTATTGAAGACGGGTTTAGAAAGGACAAAGTCCTTGGTCTACCATATAAGGTCGTGGGTTATGTTTCCTCTTCGTTTGAATTGGTATGAAATCATTCCATCGCAGCCCAATTCTAGTTTCTTTCCAAAGTTAGCTCTAAACATCCTAATATGACATCTTACTACACCAATAGAGAGGACGATACGTTTGAGTATGTAGCTTTAAGCTTAGAACTTCGCATATGAACTCGAGTTTAAATCACAGCCTTGGTTCAAGTCGGGAATTAGTTCGAGCTTTGATTTCCTGATCATTTGTATTCAGTTCGTTAGCTACGAGTTCGAGTTCATTTTTGGTTCGAGTCTCGGGCAGATTTATCATTGTTAGTACTCGTGTTCGCGTCGGTAGTTATACTCGTGCATCGCGATTACGTTTCACTCATATTCTGGCGTCTAGCTAAGGTAGTACTTAATAATACTCGCTCAATATTACAACTCTTATTTGTTTTAGTATTCGAACGAAATAAACATAAACAACAATCATGGCTTTGTAAATTGTAAATGACAATGAAGATATATTGTTCACGTCATTTTCATGCATATATATTGCATAATTACATTTTAGTCCCTCATTTATGAAGCTATTTACAAATGAATGTTAAAGATTTCTAAAATAACACTTTTGGTCCTTGATCATTTAATAATCTTCGAAACTAATCCTAAAATTATAATTTAGTCATTTTAATTATAAAGTAAAGTATTTATAAAACTCATTTCATTTTTCTACGTCTCTTTTATATCTCTAAGACGCGCCATTTTATTTTAGGTCGTCGTTAAAGATCTTGGTTTCACGGGTTATCTTATTTCATCGCTTCACTCCCGTCACTATTGTCTTGATCGTTATCCTCGTTTGATATCGCTATCGCTAAGGTGAGTTCATAGCCTCGCTTTTACTTATTTAATTGTTTTATTAAACCCGCGAGGGGGATACATGCTACTTTTTTTCGAATGGACGCAAGAGCTTGAACTGTATGCTTATTTTATCCCATTTTGTCATAAACCGTTAATTACTTGGACCGACTGTACTGATCGAGTAAACGCGAATGCTGTGAATAGATCTATTGGGATTGACCTCCCCGTCCGGGTTTAACGGAAAACCGACTGGACGCATTGTATTTGAAACTTGAACGGAATAACGGATGTTAATGTTCGGTTTCATGAGCTAAATGCGATAATTGATGCTATCTGGCTATTGTAAATTGGATACTTGAAATCTTGTGGTCCAATGCTTTTATTAGCAAACCTGTGAATTCACTCAACCTTTGTGTTGATGTTTTTAGCATGTATTTCTCAGGTACTCAGGTTTAACAGCAGCTGGAGCATGGAGTCGCACAAGATATTTTAAAGGCAATAAAATACTTATTATCATTTGATAAACTTTTTGACACTGTTTATCATGACAGTATTGTTGGACCTGTTTCTATTTGTAAACTCTGATTTTAAATATCGAATGGATTAAAGTGTTAAAACACCTCTTTTTGAGTCATTTTCTGTAACTGTTGTGTTGTGCTATGAAGTAATACTCCCAATGACCCTTCCGCTGCTATTCAAAATTTGGGAGTGTTACAGATTGGTATCAGAGCACTTGTTATAGAGAACTAGGTCATTTTATGAAACCTAGACTATAACAGCTCTTTTGATAAAACGATTTTATTGCCTTGAACATCATCTGTGCGCTCATGCTACCCGAAAGCTGGTAAAATATGTATTGGTATATATATTTGATTTTCGTTAGTATGTTTATATGAAGGGTTTATTTATATAAACATTGAGCTAAAAGACATTGTGGGTGAAACAAGGGTCTTGATAGAGTGTTCCATGACTCTTATGACACTATTTTATATAAACGTGAACTCACCGTCATGTGTCGATTCCACTGGTTATTTACCTTTTGATTCTGAGTTTGAATACTCGTCTTGTGCTTTTCAACCGTATACGTTATCCGTAGACCACTGTTGTAAAGTCTTCTGGTTGATTGGAGTACGACTTTGACTTTTCACCTCTGCCGGTAAAGGGCACCTGTTTATTTTGAAACACAATTTATTTGTATTCTCTTTTTTATGTATCACTCTGGATGATTTTCAAGAATCATAAAAAAATATTAAAAAAATATATATATTTCTTATATGAAATATTTTATTTGCCTTGATTTCGTGACTTGTGTTAGAGATGCTTAAGTAGGCTAATTTATAATTGTTTTGTTGAAGCGAATTCATCACTTGGTTGAACAAGGAAATTATAAATTACCGAACCATCAGTTTCAAAATCTTAGTTACATGGACGTGATGAACCCATGTAATTAATTATTTGTAAACGAGTGGGCTTAAGCATCTGGCATTCACACAAACTATTTCCTTTCGACACGTAATTCGATTGCAATGTTCATCCGTTGTCTTTCGCTATTCTAATTTGTATCACTATCTTATTGTATGAATTGTTATTTGAACTTATTTTGGTTTATGATATACTTTTACGACTCATTTTGAATGTGACATTACCGCGAACTTAATAAGCCATTTCACACTTTATGCTCAAGATAAGACCACCCAGTCTTTGAAACGATATTCAAAACTAATATTCTCACCTCTTTGCGCTCAGACCATCGACGAGTTAGGCGAACTAAAATCCGGGACGGATTTTCCTAAAGGGTTGGCGAATGTAGCAATTCGTTATGCGGAGGAATATTTACAGCCCGACTTTTATTTATCAGGTTTCTAAAAATAAAAAGTAAAAACTAATTAAAAAAAATTAAATTCTCTATTAACCGACAAGGTGTGTCGGTTAAAGCTTTAACATATCAAGAATGTGTCAATTATTATTTAATAATAAGGTTTACATCTGTGATCGACCTTAAACATCCTCGTTATGAAATATAAATATTTTCTCTTGACATTATTTTAATTGTTCGTTTTATGGACATTCTTTGCAAATTTATGATAAACATTTACTTGTTATTTGTTTATATGACGCGTTAATGGTTATTAAATAATAAGCCCTCATTTATATATCAAAATATAAATGTTTTCCGAGTGTCTACGTTTTTATTTTATATCAAGCGTTTATTTTTTATGTTTTATGTGTAACTTTTAAATCGCGTAAATTTTAAAATATCGAGTGTCGATAATAACCGTTTTTGAAAATCGTGGAGCAAGATTTAATTAAACCTCACCCCGCTCCATGTTATCCCACGTATCAAAACACAACTCATACGTGTCCTAGTTTACCAACAACTAGACACCAAGTTTATCATTTCCATCTTTTGTTTCAATATACAGGTTAAGATCTCAAACTAGTAAAAAAAAAAACAAATATCACTCTTGTCTACCAAATTCTACCGTGTACAACCACACACTCAAATGCCCCATATAACAATATCAATTTTTAGCTCATTCGTATATTAAAGATCTAAAGGCTTAAGTGTAGTACATAATTCTGATCTGTTTTATCTTATAAACATCATCACATCATCATCACTGTAAAGTTTATGGGCTGTTATTGAAGACGGGTTTAGAAAGGACAAAGTCCTTGGTCTACCATATAAGGTCGTGGGTTATGTTTCCTCTTCGTTTGAATTGGTATGAAATCATTCCATCGCAGCCCAATTCTAGTTTCTTTCCAAAGTTAGCTCTAAACATCCTAATATGACATCTTACTACACCAATAGAGAGGACGATACGTTTGAGTATGTAGCTTTAAGCTTAGAACTTCGCATATGAACTCGAGTTTAAATCACAGCCTTGGTTCAAGTCGGGAATTAGTTCGAGCTTTGATTTCCTGATCATTTGTATTCAGTTCGTTAGCTACGAGTTCGAGTTCATTTTTGGTTCGAGTCTCGGGCAGATTTATCATTGTTAGTACTCGTGTTCGCGTCGGTAGTTATACTCGTGCATCGCGATTACGTTTCACTCATATTCTGGCGTCTAGCTAAGGTAGTACTTAATAATACTCGCTCAATATTACAACTCTTATTTGTTTTAGTATTCGACCGAAATAAACATAAACAACAATCATGGCTTTGTAAATTGCAAATGACAATGAAGATATATTGTTCACGTCATTTTCATGCATATATATTGCATAATTACATTTTAGTCCCTCATTTATGAAGCTATTTACAAATGAATGTTAAAGATTTCTAAAATAACACTTTTGGTCCTTGATCATTTAATAATCTTCGAAACTAATCCTAAAATTATAACTTAGTCATTTTAATTATAAAGTAAAGTATTTATAAAACTCATTTCATTTTTCTACGTCTCTTTTATATCTCTAAGACGCGCCATTTTATTTTAGGTCGTCGTTAAAGATCTTGGTTTCACGGGTTATCTTATTTCATCGCTTCACTCCCGTCACTATTGTCTTGATCGTTATCCTCGTTTGATATCGCTATCGCTAAGGTGAGTTCATAGCCTCGCTTTTACTTATTTAATTGTTTTATTAAACCCGCGAGGGGGATACATGCTACTTTTTTTCGAATGGACGCAAGAGCTTGAACTGTATGCTTATTTTATCCCATTTTGTCATAAACCGTTAATTACTTGGACCGACTGTACTGATCGAGTAAACGCGAATGCTGTGAATAGATCTATTGGGATTGACCTCCCCGTCCGGGTTTAACGGAAAACCGACTGGACGCATTGTATTTGAAACTTGAACGGAATAACGGATGTTAATGTTCGGTTTCATGAGTTAAATGCGATAATTGATGCTATCTGACTATTGTAAATTGGATACTTGAAATCTTGTGGTCCAATGCTTTTATTAGCAAACCTGTGAATTCACTCAACCTTTGTGTTGATGTTTTTAGCATGTATTTCTCAGGTACTCAGGTTTAACAGCAGCTGGAGCATGGAGTCGCACAAGATATTTTAAAGGCAATAAAATACTTATTATCATTTGATAAACTTTTTGACACTGTTTATCATGACAGTATTGTTGGACCTGTTTCTATTTGTAAACTCTGATTTTAAATATCGAATGGATTAAAGTGTTAAAACATCTCTTTTTGAGTCATTTTCTGTAACTGTTGTGTTGTGCTATGAAGTAATACTCCCAATGACCCTTCCGCTGCTATTCAAAATTTGGGAGTGTTACATTTCCAATGACATAAGTCATTCATTATTTATACAATGTATATGTTGGTGACCAAATACAATTAGGAAAACAATGCAATTTGGCTTTTATACAAATTGCCATTTATTTATTTTATATATATTAATTCTTATAGTTAACGTTTAACTATCGTTGGTAAAATCCCGTTAACTAACTAATTAAGTAACGTTCGTAATAGCTTATCACTAATTAATATATTACGCATAATATATTATTGTATAATTGTTTTACGTATTAACGCGTGTGTCTCCTTAGGCTCGGGACGACTTCCGGACATATATTATTTACGTGTAGATATTCTTACATCTTCCCCATTCCTTCCTCGTCTTCCATGGTACTTGTTGTCACCTGATCCTTCCTAAAAGTAACTTAACCCTTTACTTTCTAACCAAATGACTAATAATCTAGTTACAAGGCTTGCTACCCTATAAATAGAACACAAAATCTCTTCATTTACATAGTAAAACAATTCATTCCTTTTTCTTTCCTCTGATCTTCCAACCACATATGACTTATAAACCCTAAGACTTGTAGTTATATTTTTACAACAAGGATTCTTTGGCTCTTGTTGTTTCATACATTGCCATGTTTATTTAGTCAAAACTAAAACCCACTTATCTCTTTTCTTGGTTGTGGTATTCGATCAGCAACAAGGGAATCAAAAAGAAAACAAATGCATTATTATACCACTTCATCCCTCTCATCCTCCTGATTTTGACACCTCAAGAGAAAACAAGTTCTTTTCGGTTTCTGAATCTCCTTGGTCGACAATAGCGAGCAAACAAGCGGTCCCTCTTCTTTACGGTGTGACCACGAGAGACAGGACGGGTCGCAAGGTGTGGTTCTCATTTAAGAATCATTCGGTTTGAGTTTGAATTGAAGACACTTGATCGTTTGGTCGTGACGTAAATCAGCTCTTGTATATCTTGTTTGTGAGCTCACACTCCTTATCTCTTATCAACTTTAACTGTACATCCCGTCCCTAGTCATGTTATGTGCTTGAAACTTGTTAAAAACGTAAACGAACACCTTGTTTTGACATTCTGTTCTTCTTTAAGATAACACAAAAGGGTTGGCTAAATATTAGAGATAAATAATATGTAACAACTATCCTAAGTCAAACCCAAACTACCCTTTTAGACCCTAATTTAAAAATAATGCAGCGAGTAATAAGTCGAGATTTGTTACTAGTAACGTAGCCACTAGTGTCAAGTCTTGAACGCAAAAAGAATTACTAAATATAGTCGAGTATCGACTTTGGGACAGCCCTTGAAAAACACGACAAGTGAAACGTGATATGTTGCATTTAACTTGTAACAGATTGTGTAACAGTGGCTAATCTTTTGTAACATCAATGGCTAACTTTTTTGTTTTGTTATTTAACTAGTCCTAACCCGACTTCTTCCGACCTAGATTAGACCCTTAAAATAACCTTGTCTTGAGGAGGTAAAATAACGGAAGTTGTAGACGGCCATGCCGTCTACACGGGACTACTTTTGGTTCAACCCAAAAGTCATTATCGAGAATCGTAGACGAGGTCGAAACTGACCCGGTAGACCTCGTAATGCTTAAAAATAGTTTCACGACCCTTACATCGAACATGATTTTCACCCATCAAACAAACTCAGTTTATAAAATTTAAAACATTGACTTTTAGATCGCCCAGCTAGCTACTCAACGGTACTTGCGGTTTACTCTGCGAGCTACTCACAAGCCTGTTATTCTCGCCGAAAAACTTACGATATCCTTTAGTTTCGAAGCCTTTTCTGTGTAAAACACGATTCACATTTCAAAATTTGATTTTTGCACATGTTTCATGTCTACCGTACATGAAACATGTTTCACTTTATGAAACTTTGTTTTTTTAAATGTAATAATTATTAAATTTATTTATTTAATATATTTTTAATAAAAATATGGTATATTTAGGATATTTGACCTGTTAAACGACCCCGCTAAATAAATTGCTCCGACAACATAATTTTCAGTATTGTTAAATATATGCCGATTAAGTGACCACACTTTTATTAAAACGTTAAACCCTCGTAAGTGTTAAAAATTATCGATTTGTTTAAATAACTCAAACACATACTAGGGGACTAAATGCTACGTTTATTTTCGTGTTGCATGTATAGTAATACATACTTTATCTAACTTAGGTTATGGATTGTTTCGAGCAATTATTTCTCCATGTCTACATTGTGCTACTTTACCGTTGCTATTACTTCGAGGTGAGTTTCATAGCCCCACTTTTAATTGTTTTAACTATTTTGGGGTGAGAACATTGCTTGTTTTAAACGGATGAACATAAGTGCTAAAACTTGATATGTTTGCCTACATGATATCTAAGTAGCGATATCCCTAGATGCTTTATCCCGCTATCGTGAACCGTTAATTACTTTGTGTAAGCGCGAATGTTATGGATAGATCTATTGGGATTGACCTCCCTATCTAATGTTGGTTGTGTTACCAAATTATATACACTTACATTTGAGCCGTTACGAATACTTTGGGATAGGCATTTGCTGGGGCTCTCACCACATCTTGTTGGTTGGTTAACGCTTCGGTGTCATGTGCTTAGACGTAGGAACACAAACGTATACTATTTTGATTATAACCTTGTTTGGTTATATGTCGATTGCCCGATAAAATCTTATGGTTCATCACACTTATTTATAGCTAAACCTATGAACTCACCAACCTTTGTGTTGACACTTTAGCAATGTTTTTCTCAGGTATCAAGACGAAGGAGTGACGTGGTTAGGCTATGGAGATAAATAATTTGTCATGACTATCTTTTGAGAACGTGAACACTTATGTTATGTCTTCAAAAATTAGTTTATTCTATATTGTTGTATCAAATGCTTCCGCATATTTTTATTTAAGTTTAATGAATATAAAATGACTTTTAATGTCTTTCTTTATAATCTATGTCTCATGATAGTCATGATAGTCGCACCCCAGTGGATCCGTACACTCTGATAATTTGGGGTGTGACAACGTATTTATTTCACGAACGATCACGACTTCAAATTGCTTATGATAATTGGAAGCAAGAAAATCCGATGTAGATGCCAGGGGAAACAAATGGTCTTACGGATGACTCAAAGGAGACCGCTTTGGTTAATGATGATAGCAATGTCATAGATTCACGTCAAAGAATGCATGAAGAAGAGTCAATAGTTGAGGTACAATTGAATACTATAAAACCCGCATGGTTTTACCATGAACAGTATACTTAATAAACGTACGTACATATTAAATCTTTCCTTTTATAGCATGAACACGTGGCACGAGTATTAATTACAGAAATTACGTACGTTTTATTACACGATAAGTATTAAATACGTGTTAGTACACGATAATTATTAACAATAATAATTATAATCATGAACATAAAATCATGAACATTAAATCACGAACATGTAACAACGTATATATTTATTATTATACGATAAATATCAATTACGTACAAGTATTATTATAACACGAATAATTAATTACGAACTAACATGAAAATGCTAACGAACGAGCACGTAAATTATTAGACATGAACAAAGCCCGGGAAAACCCCCTTTGGGCTATGTTGGCCTCGGACACAAAGAGAAAGGGAGGGCCCAGGCCCATTTAAAGTTTAGTTAAGGGAACTAATCACAGACTTTTCATTTATCAAGATTTTACAAAATAATTAAAAACCCTATCCTCCCTTTGTCCTCTCTCTTGCCGCCGGCCTAAGGACACACCAAAGGTGGTGTTGATTGATTTTGAGTATTGAGTTTTGGGTGATGTGTTCGTGTTCTTTATCTCATTTGATTCACGTATTCGGTAATCTCTTAAAACCTTTTTTTTATTTATTTTATGGAGATCATGAACACATGATTAATTAAATCTTAAAAACATGATTAACAAGTAAAACTATTTAAGAAATCATCAAACATGTATAGGTTTTGGTGGGGTTTGTTTAGCCAAAGCACCACCGAGAGCAACCAAGCTCTAGGCTTGGTTATCACACCACCACCGAGACCTCAAGATCTCGGCGTGGGCTATGTGGTTCGATAGCAGGGGACACAAGGACCCCAACGCACGTCGGGGAAGCCTTGTGGCCTGTGTGGGTCTCGGCAGCACATCAGCACCACTGGTCCTAGACCGGTGGCTGTTTTGTTCTTTCGGTGGGAACACGAGGCAGACCAGGGGGGACCACCGACTGCAGCCGATGGTAGAGTTGTACAAGCAGTGGCAACCGGCTAGGCCGGGTAGCCACTGCTAAGGGGTGTTTGGTTCGGTCCGGTTCAAGGGTCTGGTCTGGTTCATGTTCGGTCTAAATTAAACACGGGTTCAGTTACATGATTGATTTTTACAAGTTTACATTTTACAAGTTATATTATTTTTAAAAAGGAAATTAAATTAATTAAAACAAGACTATAATTAATTTAATTTAACATGGACTTAGGTTATTATTATTTAGACAATAATACATGTTTTAACCTAAGTATTTATTTAATTAATTTAGGCTATGGTATTATTAATTATTTAAGACATGTAATATAATTAATTAATAAACATGACTTAGGTTATAATTAATATTGTAGAATAATGATAACCTATGAATCTATGAAGTGGGTTGAAGATTTCTAGAGAGAGAAACTAGAGAGAGAAAGTGAGAGAGAAATTATGTATCTTTTATTAAAATGAAGTGAATGGAAATCAACAACCAACCCCTTTCCAAGGAGGAAAGGGGTATTTATACTTCCAAGGCCTTATTTGGACTTGGGCCGGCCCATGACAAGCCCATGGACCGGTTCTTACTTAACTTAATAAGCATACTCTAACTACGAGCTATTACAACATAAATAATATTGTGGAGTGACCGATACTTCTAATATACGTAAAAACATATTTCTAACAATCTCCCCCTAAGGGAGGTCACTCCACGTTACAAAGTCCTAAACCTAGCATACTATACTAAGTCTTCGTTCTTTAGCTCTTAGTCTTTTCTTCTTTTTCTTTTTGTTGTGAATATTTTGATTTGATCTTTTTGGCTTTAGCTTGAGAGCATTGTTCTTTTGGCCTTTCACGTGCGATCTTTGCCTTCTTGTGAATTTTGCCTCCTCGTGACTCCATGTTCCACACACTTATGTCTTTTTGTTGAATTCTCGAAAGCTTCAGAGTTTGATACAGCAGAATACTTTATCTTGTACTTTCTTGAAATTTTTGCTGAACTTTGATGCAGAAAAACATAAGCATGTGGGAACGACTTCTACAGGTACACCGCAACACCATCGTCTTTAATTGGTACACAGCAACGCCACCGTCTTCAACAGGTACACAGCAATGCCACCGTCTTTAACAGGTACACAGCAACGACACGAATAAAATGGCTTTGACATTTTATTCTAATTCGGTAGCATTTTACCTCCGGTCGGTGAAGACCGTTGGACGATAATAGATATCGTACCCGTGACGGATAGTTTCAATTAAGTAACTTCCTGACAGGATTTCGCGGGTAAACCCGTTCTCTTTATTCGACCGTCCAAAGCTGACTGCGAGCATAAAGAGTGAATCACTTGGATAAATTATCCTTGTGATTTGAAGCCGTCAATTCATGAAACCTGGAACAAGTGAATTTCAATTAAGATATTCACCATCGTTGCTTTCCAGTTATCACGAGCTCAATTCATAACGAATCTTGAACGTCACCTACCAAGTGCTATTTGATGTTAACACTAGAAGGATTTCCACTCGTCACTGTGATCAATAAAGAGTCACTCTGAGTGTTCTGGCAAAGATCATATGATAATGCGTAGAGGCCTGGAACGAGTTTAAGTTCAATTAAGAATTAAACCACTGTTTCTTTCCAGTTTTTCACAAGATTGGTTCTAAAAGAACCGCACGTGTAACCTACCATGAGCTTGTTTGATGTTGGCTCAAGCAGGATTTCCATCTTCATTGTAATACTTGCGTATTACTCGGATGTTCTGGCAATATTACAGGAATACTGCGTAGGACTCATGAAAATCTCTTACTTTTCACAGTGTGTGAGAAAGCAAGGAATAAATGGAAAGTGTCCTAATGAGACTTTTGATGATCTCTTGGCTCTAGACTCGATTGTGCGTTTTGATTTAGTGAGCGATGGCTGGAGAGGAGTGCCACCTTTTCAATACCAGTCTATTCAGAGTGAATAAACCAATAGATAACGTGTTGATCTCCGTGTGATTAAAACAAATACCTTTTGAGAGATATTTGAGTTAGCTGGGAAGGGTTGTGCATTGCATCACTGGGTCCATGACGTCTTTCTTCAATATCGAGAATCATTAACAAAAATGATCTCAATAGCATATGTATTGACCCGCTTTCTGCCTAAAAGTTGTAAGGAGGGCTTCTTTCTTTACACCCTTTATCTTTACAATTCTTTTTCATTCTTCAACCCCTTCAGTACTTACCAATACATCATCACTAGCACCTTGTTGTGATTGTTCCAGTGCTAGCATCAGTAATTAGTCGGTACTCAGCTACGTTCACATTCTTTCTCCATCTTTCCTAGGACTTCTAATTCTATCTAGGGAATTGTCCTTGGGAAGATTCCATCGGCTCTGATGAATCATTGGACTAAACCTATTCCTACCACCCTTTTGTCACCACATTCGTCGTGAATTAAGCGTGTTTTGGGAAAGTATAGCCACCATGAAAAACCATTGAAAATCACCTAAAGTACTTGTGATATTGTCATCAAAAGTTTTGTACCTTAGGTGTTTTGTTCATCAAAAACGCTCC
The DNA here is from genome assembly GCA_025667525.1 of Glebionis coronaria. Classification (NCBI taxonomy): domain Eukaryota; kingdom Viridiplantae; phylum Streptophyta; class Magnoliopsida; order Asterales; family Asteraceae; genus Glebionis; species Glebionis coronaria. The sequence goes on from CM046877.1 coordinate 533,086,111, forward strand.
CCCTTAACACGTGCTTTACACATATTAAGTTGGATAATCATTAAGTCTTTTTCATCTTTTAGCCAAGTATTATTTAAATCTCCTTAATCCCATTTTCTCCCCTTATCCAAAATGTTAACCATTAATATTTGGGATATTGAATGGATTAACCGGTCATTGGGTAAAAATGAAATCGATGTTTGGCCATAGAACATGTTAATGCTCCCCCTTAAATTAATAAAGGATAGTTGTAGTGATTTAGTATGATATATTTTGAAATATTTAGAATCTCATGAGAAATTCTTGAAAAATTATCATACCTTAACACTACATCAAGCCGTACAAGCACAATATTCACAAATATACATATTCACAATTGAAAAACCAATATAAAGTGGACCTGAAATGTACGACCCATTAGATGGATCGTTAGAGTAGCTTGTGGTGCACTAAATATGGTCTACCACCAACGAATCTTTCCAAGCTCCTCATCAATCTACGTTCACGGAGCTTTTGATCAATCTTCTTGATCACATACTTCGCCATTTGCTGATAACCTTGATGCCAATCTTCAGTCATCTCTGGCAAAGTCCCACCCGAGTTAAGATGCTCCAACTTTCCTCTGACTTATAGAAGAGTCCCATCACTGTACTTATAAAGCTCACCCACCCTCATAAACTTCATTAACCCTCGACTGTTCAAGTAGAAAATGCCGCAATTCGGGACAGAAATGCCGGTATAGGGACATCTATCTACATGTTGAGGTAACACTTGATTCACTGGACGGGTTAGGTTAAGCTTCCTTTGGTAGCTTTCGACTCCCAACTCAAGATCTTCAACTCGTTTCTTGATAACAACGCTTCGTGTGAACATACGAAGTGCTGTATTCAAGGCAATGATGTCTTCACGAGGAATATGTGTGAGTTGATCCCGGGTCATCATAAGCAACATATCTTCGATATCCTCAAGGCGAATGATAGAAAAATCTCCTTGTTGGATTTTGTATTCTTTGTCATCCTCCCTTTTCAGACGAATCTCCGTCACATGATAATAGCCATTCTTGGCTTCAGTTTTCAGCCCTAAAATACTGGAGATGCGAATATCGGATCTAACATTGCTTCCTGAATTGGCCAAGCAGCAACCCCTGTACGCCCTTCGGACTCGTTCGTCCCAATGAGATGCACCTATAACAGCATACATATCATAATTACGAGTTACCCTTGGGACCCAGAGTCGGTTTACCTTTTCCTCGATCCAGGGTATTGTCCCCCAGTTGGCAGCTTTCAGCAAGGTCAAGGAGGTGGCGTACTTAGATGAACCCTTCAGAAGATACTCAAGATCATAAGTGACGAAGAAGTCGAGAGCAATCTGATTATCTTGAGTAGGATCAAGTGGAGGTGGAGCTCTTTCTGATTCATGAAGACCTGGCCGTTGAACGGTATTTAGAGCTTTCAGGATCTCATCAGCATAATACTCGAACTCCATTCGGGTTAACCGGGTTTTGGCGCGAATTCTCTTATCCTTCAGCGCTCTCTTCACCAAAGACGGAGTAACCGAAGTCTTATACTCATGAGCCAGAAATGCGCACAAGTCAATGGGACTGCGGATACGGAGATATAAAACATCTCTGTCAGCGTCTGTGATTGGATCATATTACGCCGCTGCCGTGATCCAAGCCTGTGGTGGTGCAGTCTTGTCAATCTCCAACGTGTCTGCCCAGTCCCGTGTGCTTGATTCAGGAACAGTAGATTGTGGTTCTTGTTGTAGAGGAGTGGAAACGTGAACATCTGCTGGTTCTGATTCAGGCATCTCGGCGGTGTCATGAACGGGTGAGTGTTGTGCAGCTTCAGGTTCAGTTACCGATTCTGCAATCACAGGAGCAACAACAACAGAACTAACAGGTTAGTGGTAACAGGTATAGATACAGCGATAGATGTACCAGGAATCGATGACGCTGGAGTAGCATTCACATCGTGGCGCCACTTGGATCGTCTGGATTCCGTGGAAGTAGATTTTTCCTTTGCTGCTGCATCTTTCTTAGACTTGGTTCCAGACTTAGCAGGTTTCTTTGAGCTGGCAACCTTATCCCCCTTTGTAGGCTGTTTACCCCCATCATCATCCTCATCGTTATCCTCGTTGCTCCCCTTAGCACTCTCCTCATTACCATCACCACCATCATTACCATCATCATCATCATCATCCTCATCATCATCATCATCCTCATCATCATCACCACCCTCATCATCTTCTCCTTCTTCTTCTTCTCCTTCTTCTTCTTCTTCTTCCTCTTCTTCTTCACCAGTACCCTCTTCTTCTTCACTTTCTTCCCTTTCTTCCTCAGGCAGAATGTGGTATGGTACCACACTTCCAAATGTTTTAAATAACCTATCATCCTCCATTATAGCATCATTTAGGGATTTGTAGAGAGCCCGTTGAACCCTAGATTTATCAAAAGATCCAAGTTCCCTCATACGAGCTTTGAGGATCTTCTTCAATTCAAAATCCGTCAAGTCATAGGCAACTTTGTAGGCGGATTGAGAAGGATTGGATGACTTGATCATCAAGTTATCAGCCGCGAGTGTCTTCAACTCATCACGCAGTTTTGGCATAAGGGATTCAACGGATTCTTTCACCATCTCCTCAATAGAAGCTTCAAGAGTTTCTTTCTGCTCCTTGTAGTTATCCTTAAGAGCTCGAAGTCTCGTAAGTCGTGCTTCATACCTATCAGCTTCAGCCTTTTTGACCCGAGCAAGTTCTTCTGCATGAGCTTTACGTGTAAATTCCATATCTGCAGCGAACTTAGCAAGCATCTCTTCTTGGACTTTCTTAGATGCTTCTTCACTTTGCACTCTTCGAAGTAGCTCTTAGCGAAGATTATCCATCTCTCTTTTTTGATTATCCGTGTGTTTATCTAACATTTCTGCCATGACGAATGCAGCCATTGAAGATGTTCCAGAGCTACTCTGGGAAGGTTGAAGAGGCTCGGTTGTTACTATGGTAATAAGGATGGGAGTTATTGGTGGTGGAAGAAATGGCGTTGAAACCGGTCTGGTTGGTAAGGGTTGTATTGGTGGAGGCTGAGTTGCTAAAGGTTGAGTTACTAACGGTTGAGTAGACACCATGATTGTAGAAGCACCGGACTCCTTTTCAACACTTGCTGAAACAGGGATTGATGTCTCCTTCGAAGTAGAATACCGTTCAGGTGACCCAAACTCATCAACATCCTCTGGCTCCTCGTACTCTTCTTCAATATTCATCTGAGCACCCGAACCACTACCGCCCGTATCTTTCCTACTCCTTTCAATAGCTATCTTCATTGCTTTTCTCTCAGCCTTGTTAAGAGTAGGATCATCAACAACTTCTTCGTCGCGGAGAACTAACTCATCAGCCAAACCCTTTCCCTTCTTAGCGACGGTCTTTGTCTTTTTGGCTTTGGGTTCAGGTAAAGCTGTTTGCTTGCGTTTACCTTTGCTCTTAACCGTGGTAGATGAGTCCTCACCTGCTTGAATGCTTGCTCGTTGATTCTCAATTTCTTGTAGCAAGTTCTTGTAATCAGCAGATGCGATAATCTCATCTGTCAGCAGATGACTGGGAATGGGACCAGGAATAACCATATTCGAATGAGTCTCCTGCCTTAAGTCTACCAAATCATCATCATCCATCGTGTGGTGACGACTACATGCACGCTTGGCAATGGAAGCATCGTTCTCCATAAAGTAATGTATGATCAGCTTAATGAACCTAGGGTACTGGTAACTTTTAACCTTACCCTTCGTGTTTGTGAAGAGTTGAAAAGTAAACTCTTCCCACAGCAATGATGCATAGTCAATACCCATACCTCTGTATACCCCATAAAACAGCTTGATGATCGGTGGACGAACAACATCAAATCCAGTTGTTTTAGGTGTGAGACATCGGCTTAGAATCCCAAAAATAGCTTTCCATGGTTGACCAACTTTGGCAGTAGTAAACTCAGACACGGTTCGTATGTCAGGACATCCCATGGCAGTGAACATTTCCATGATCTGGTCCTTAGTCGGGTTGGCTGAGAATGATAGGCCTTTGAGTGATGGCCGAAATCCAAAGATCTTCCTGAAGTCTGACACATTAAGCGTCTGCTGCTTGTTGTCCAAAGAAAATGTGATTTTGTTCGACGTCCTCTCCTTGGTAGCCCAGAACTCGTAAAGGTAGTCAAAGGGCACTGAAGCACTTTGCCTTAGCGCATGCTTGAGTTTAGAGTTATCAAGTATGGCTGAACCTACCTTAAATCCGTTATGGGTAGAATGAGATACCTCCTTCAAACGGAAATTGTTTGGAAGAAACTTTAGAGTCTTGGCTTCGGCAATGGCGGTGGCTCTGGCGTCTTGTATTTGTTGTACTGTAGGGTTAGTCATCGTCTCTGCTTAAGATAAAACACAAAGGTTGAAACATACAAATATGAATATCATTATGATTGTAAACCTAAGCATTGAACATATGACCTAATCCCTTAAGCTTGTAAAACACTCAAACATCTTCTATTCGGAATAAACCTCCTAACCGGAATAAACCACTATTCGGAATAAAGATCCTATTCGGAATAATGTTCCTATTCGGAATAATTATTCTATGCGGAATATTTGGTCTATTCGGAAAGTTAGTCCTATGCGGAATGAATTTTCTATTCGGAAAGATCAATCTATGCGGAATAAAATTTCTATTCGGAAAGATTACTCTATGCGGAATAAAATTCCTATTCGGAAATATTTCTCTATGCGGAATAAAATTCTTATTCGGAAAGTTTAGGCCTATGCGGAATAAAAGTTATATTCGGAAAGATCATCCTATTCGGAATAATGCTCCTATGCGGAATGTTCATTCTATTCGGAATAATCCTCCTATACGGAATAAAACTTCTATTCGGAAAGTTCATTCTATGCGGAAAAAAATGCCTTATTCGGAAAGATCATCCTATTCGGAAAGTTTAAACAGTTATGATTTTTCTAATTAGGCACTAATTCGTTTGATTCAAGTGTTCTAAAGGCCATATCAGTTCAATTTGTGCTATTCCGAATCAATCCCAGGCAAAACCCCCAATTAATTAAACCCTAATTTAAGTAGTAACTTAATTCGATTGATTTCAATTAAAAGGAGTTAATTAACTTGAATTGCATGAATGTTTAAACCGATTTGATACCTTTTGAAGATCTTGATCTAGAAGATGAATGATTGAAATTGTTTGTGTGTTCGTGTGTTTGTTAATGGCGGGCAAAGGAAAAAACAAGCAGAAAGGGGAAAGAGAAGAAGAGACGGGGGGTGGGTGAGTTTTGACTAGGTCAAATCTTTCACATGTTTGACATATTGTCAAATTTAACCCCTCAACTTTTCTTCTTTGTTCAATTAAAATTCTTTTGTTTTCCAAGTTTTAATTCTTGTCAATTTTGACCCTATCTTATGTTAAATTCCCGAGCCTTAGTGATTAACCTATCTTAACACACGCACCAATCTATTCACGACAAACTTATGAGCAGCAACAAGACAAGAGCCAAAGCTATCCAACCATTTAACCATTGAGCTACTTGAGTTTCCTTGAAAACTTTTGAAGATCTTTTTGATGTGAAAGATGATTTAACATTTTCTGCCCCTTAAACGATGACCCGTTTTCTATTTAAAGAGCTGTAGTCATTGTTTAACGAGGCACATGATGAAAACATTTCCAATTAATATCTTGAAAATTGATTCGTGGTGGCAATAAGATTTCTCTTATTTAGACAAATTAATGCACTGAGACGTACACTAACTCGTGTTAGACCAAGTTATAAAGTAAACTTGATCCCTTTGCATGATTTGGCTTGTAAATCATGCCCGAGAAAATTAATTCCCGTTGTGAGCCAACGTTTTCCAAGGAAATACGTGACTTTAATATGAAAACCGGGTTGTAGTCAGAAATAACTACAAACCATTTGTGATTAATCATTTCCCATATTAAATCACATTTTCTCCCCCATATTAAAAATATTAACGCAATAGATGTTTTTAATATCAATTGATTTAATAGCATTTTAAGAAAATTTGGGAAGAAAAATGCAAATCCAATTATCTTCATGAATTACACAAGCTCCCCCTCAAATTAATGAGGGTGTACTTGAAACGTAAATTAAATACCTTTTAAACACAAGTGTAAGGTATTTATCACGTGCAAAGATCATAATGAATTCACAATATTAGCAATTTACGAGATTGGACCTGAATGATGGAGAACATCATATGAAAGAAGCACATGGTTCTTGTTCACGAATGTTGGTCTTCCTCGTAACTTTTGAAATTATCTTCCCCTTTACACCACATGGACAATTGATATCGTTGTCTTGACACCAACTTGTGAACTATTGGCACTTTCGGCATCGAAGAGTCTGAACGCTTGACAATTGCTCCCCCTCAATTGTTGACCCGTGTTCTACTTAAAGAGCTGTAGTCGTCGTTTGAGTAGTCGCATCGTCTAGTATGTAGATATCAATTGCAACGAACTTCGTATTGTGGAGATGATAACTTCGGATTTGGAAGTCAAGGCTTTCCGGTGAAATGCTTGACTTCAATGTGAAAAGCGGGTTACTATCGGAAATAATAGCAAACCATATGGAGCATGTTTTAAATCTTTTAAACTTCTGCTCGAACTTTATTTACAACCCCGTGTCATTATTGAATGACATTTCTAGGTTCGTAAATATTATCGATTCCAGAAGACATGCTCTTTTTATCAAAACGTTTTGAACACACAATTTTGAAAGATTTAGAAAACCCTTTTGAAAAATTCTTGAAAAATTGTGTTCAAAGTTTTGAAAACCAATTACTTGAGCTTAAGATGTTGAATATCTTAAAGGCAAGCTCAAGTCCGAGAAGTTGTAAACTTCCCGTTGTTAAGGATAAGTTACCATCGGCGATAAACTTTCCTTTTATCTGAAGGACGAGTCCTAAGCTGACATTTACTTAGAAGTCGTTTTCATGAGCTTGAAAACTTTGACTGTTTTAACGGAAAGCTCATGACCGAGAAAGGTTAATTTCTCGTTATGAGGAAAAGTTCTCTTATTTAAAAGATACACTTTCCTTTCTGAGCTTAAAACTTCGAATGTTTTAAGACAAGCTCATGACCGAGAAAATTAAATTTCTCGTTATGAGGATAAGTTTATCATTAATGATAAACTTTCCTTTATTTGAAGTTCGAGTTACAGTCTGACATTTAACTGTAAGTCATTGTGCATGAGCTTAAAAACTTTGAATGTTTTCGATATAAGCTCATGCCCGAGAAAAATTAATTTCTCATTGTAAGGATAAGTTTATCATCGGCGATAAACTTTCCTGCCTTTGAAGAACGGGTTACAGACTGTCATTTATCTAAATGATACCAAATTGATTCAATTAACTAAAAAAGCAACACAATCCTTACCTTAAATCACCCCATAGCTCTTGATACCAAATGTAGAATAATGATAACCTATGAATCTATGAAGTGGGTTGAAGATTCCTAGAGAGAGAAACTAGAGAGAGAAAGTGAGAGAGAAATTATGTATCTTTTATTAAAATGAAGTGAATGGAAATCAACAACCAACCCCTTTCCAAGGAGGAAAGGGGTATTTATACTTCCAAGGCCTTATTTGGACTTGGGCCGGCCCATGACAAGCCCATGGACCGGTTCTTACTTAACTTAATAAGCATACTCTAACTACGAGCTATTACAACATAAATAATATTGTGGAGTGACCGATACTTCTAATATACGTAAAAACGTATTTCTAACAAATATAGATATTAATACATGTTAACCTAAGTATTTTATGCACTTTAATTTAATTAAATCATGCTATATTTAATTAAATCTTAAAACTTATAGTTTATCTAATTTACATGTATTAATTAATAAACTATACTATAAATCACATGACTTAGAATATTAATCAGTAAAACTTAAGCTTATCTTATTAGCTTAATAATCCCGCTTATTTCTAAATATGGAAACTTTCTATTTTTGGAAACTTATTTATTTTAAGCAGCTAATCTATTTATGGAAACTTTCTATTTTTAGAAACTTATCTATTTTAAGCAGTAAATCTATTTTTTGGAAACTTTCTATTTTTGGAAACTTTCTATTTTAGGAAACCTGCTATTTTTTGAAAGTTATTTATTATTACATAATAAGTATAATAATACAATAAATACAAGTAATACTTAACCAGAATATTCAGAATACATGATAAACACAACGTAACGATAAAATCAGTAAAACAAGACATGAACATATAAAACAAGCTAAGACATGATATAAAACCAGTTACGTGATATCGAAGTAGGACTCTCTTCCGTTCGTCTTCTTCGTTCACTAGACATAAGGTACAGATTCTCCGTCCTTTCAGTATGGACATTCTTTCCTTATTAGGATTTCCCCGAATGCAGCCAACTGTTTTCCCAGTATATGTTTTATATGTTTTGATTTGCTTATGTTTAATTAAAATGCCTAAGCCATATACATGCATGACCAGTTTCACCTAGTTATGGAGGTACCATAACCATAACACTAGATGCACCAGTGTTATGACTTCACCACGGCGGAGTGATAGCTCGTGGCGTCCCTTTCAGCTTTTGGCCATATTATTATGTTATCATGTGGGGCGTATGGGTGCATCCTAGGTTACATGTTTTTATAGATTATTCGGGTGAATGTGGTGTGTGCCTTGCATCCTTCACAAGGAGATGATCCCTCCTACCCAAACTTATACTAATTAGAGGCAGCCCCTATAATTGCATGACGAGGTCACCCCTCCAAGTATTCATGTACGTTGATATTTCATGACCTATATTGGCTAATGGTAAACATGTTAAACAGTTTTCATAAGATAAACATAAGGCTTTTCAAACTATAAAACCAGTTTTACTAAGTTATGTCAGGTTTTCCAGGACTTAATCAATTCCGCTGCTATTAGTCTTATTCATGTTTTAGCCATTCATACTATGTCGTATATCCGTGCACTGAGCGTTATGCTCAGCCGTTACTTTCCTTTCCATGTCCCAAAACGGCAGGTACCCAAGGACGGACTCGAGCATTTGGAGGAAGCGCATAGGATGGAAGCTGCCATAGACTTCTTCTCCTTTTTTCCCTATACCTATGCCTGTTTAGTCTTTCTTCATTCATTTACTTTATTTATGTTTTGGGCTTATGTTTGGAAACCGATGTTTGATTTCGGTTTTCCCTATGGTCATGTATGTTTGTTACATATTACCTTGCATGCTTTGATGACACGCCATAATTACGCATAATGGTCCACTTATCAAAGTGGGGTGTTACAATTATGGTATCAGAGCCAAGGCTTCGACCTATAGGCTCTAAAACTTGACTTGTGACTAGTGGGTAGTCACCAGGAGCTTCCTAAGCCAACGCTTGTTATTCCACGTATTGATGTGTTCAGCGCATTGTTGTTTTAACCATGATGTTTTCAGCACCTTGATGTTTTAACCTTGATGTTTTCATCGATATTATTTTACTAATATGGATGGACAACCGTCAATCATATTTAGTTATGTGTCATTGTTTCATGCATGATGTTCCTCGTGAACTGTGGCTATGTGGAATGAACCCTAGTTTCATAATTAGTCACATAAAATATTTTCTGATAAATTTTGACAGATGATATTTTTACTTATTTATGTTTCCTGTATCATTGTTGTAGGAATTTTGACTAAGTAATTGTTGGTACAGGACTGGCCCTATTTTGTCGCATGTGCTTTTATCCAAACTTTTAACTTTGGGACCGACCCATAGGTGTCCCCTCGCCATGTCTTTTGTTTTGGGTAAACTGACCATTGGCGTTTACCCTCGCGCATATAAAGGTTTTTATAACATCATCATGCATTCACGCACTGTTTTCATGCATAAAATTTTCCCATGATTTATTCGCTTAAATTTTTTTATGTCCCCTCATAAGTTACTATGTTTTTGTGTCAAGTATGTGTCCATACTGTCATGGTTAACTTCAGTTTCATGCTGATTATGTTATACACTCCTTCATGTTAGGTTGTTTCATGTTTCTTCATGATGATTTCGTCTTCACGTGATTACGTCTTACGTCTCGTTTGTTGTTTATTTTTTCATGCAAGACACTATTAGAATTCATTTAAATCCTGCTTTCATGATAATCATGGTTGGTTTTCATTAATCATGCTTTCAGGAAAATCATCGTTGAAATTCGTTTAACCACACATTAGCGTTTCGCTATGCAACCAGAATGAGGTATATACTGGCATTTCCAGGTTATCACGATGGTTTTTCTAACCGTTTAACCAATTATTCGCCTTTAAAATCATGTCAGGTGATCTACCCCATATCGATCATTTCATGTGCATTCCATGAGTACTCCATGTACCGTATCCCATGTGCGTATTCCACTTGCTGATACTCTACAAATTGCTGATGCCGCTCATAGCTTGGAGATGTTACTAAGGGTTGATGCTGCAGATTTTAGAGACGCTACGAGATGCTGATGCTGTTCACAACCTAGAGATCTTGCAAGACGAAGACAAAGGTGTTAGATAAAAAAGATCGGACGAGAAGATTCTTCACCACCAGGCGATTCCCATCAATCATTGTCCCTAATTCTTAGTTACATGTCACACGTCATTCAATCGTTGTTTCAGTCATATGAGTGAGAACCGGTACATGTCGACCACTCAGCTAAATAGTTACATGAATCACAATCATGAAAATGACTATCATGGAACTGACAGACAAGATGATAGTAACCACTACTGTGACAACAACTATCCTAGCAATCGCAACAAAAGCTCCGTCCACGGACGTGATCAGAAATACAAGGGTCAGTAGTCCAACCGATCTGCCAATTCTGGCATAATAACCTAATATTGGTAATTCTATTTGTTTCACACCTCGAGACACATGTCAAGACATCAGTCAAGACACATGTCTCACGTATATTTTTTGAAATACATGTCAAGACACCAGTCAAGATACATGTCATATGTATATTTCCCAAGACACGAGTTAGGACACATGGCTCACGTCCATGTCTGGAACATCCCTAAGAAATTCAGGATACCCTCCAAAGGGCATATCAATTTTGTTGTGCCATGTACTAAACTGGCCACAAGGACTTCAGTACCATCACCGTCGCATTGCTCGCGTTTGAACACGCAGGGTTCGTTCTGTGTGAGACAGGAAAAACACATCCAGTGAGACCTGTCACGTTTACTCCATGACACTTACATTTCTTGAATCCATATTTCATATATTCATGACCATAAAGGACGCCATTCGTATTCCCCATATATACGAAGGTGTTCCTTCAGCCTAATGATAAGATCCAATCTACTAACTCACTACCTCGGACAGATGCGAGTTGAATTTAATCCTAATTATGGACTACGAACAACACACCATGCTACGATTCATGATTTTGTACGGTAATGTTCAGGCTCCTGAATACACTCAGCATGATTTTCCATAAGGAAACTCTGTACAAATTATCTATGCTTTACAAGCACGTGCTTTGTTAGCCATGGCTGCAAAAATTTTCTAGCTGTCAGTTAAGACACGACTACTGAAGTCCTTTTACGGATAACTAGTCAATTATTCCAAAATCTTCCCATACATTCTAGAAGAACCTTCAAGGAGAAGGACGGTAACATGAGATTATGTGTCGACTACCTTCGATTTAAAACAAATCACCATTCATAACCGTTATTCTCCTCCACGTATTGCCATCATGTCCAATCGACTTTAGGGTAGTAAGCACTTTTCCAAGATGGGATTCATGATCATGCTGCCAACAGGGACGAGTGAAAGAGTAGAACATTTCCATGACTGCCATTCGTACACGACTCAGTCATGCTAGATTCGTGATTTTGTATTAGTCTCATAAATTCTCCAACAGCATTATAGACTTAATAATTGAGTTTCCATGAACTCATAAACAAATTCATCAGTATTTTCATTGAGAAAAACCTGATTTTTTTCTCTAGGTCTAGAGAAGAGCAGGAAGACCATATTTGCACTATGTTGCAAATTCTACGATAGGAGAAATTTCACCTTGAAATTTTCTGATATAAATTCTGGTTGATTACAGTGACACGCTGACTCACATGGATTCGCACGGTTAATCTTACCATGACTCAGCTTATGCGTAAAGGTGAGAACCCTACACTACATTAGGTGTTCTAGAAAATCCTACGCTAAGAGAAGTCTAATTTCGGAGACTTATAGTTCTGCAAATTTCTATGTATCAAGTTTCTATGAAGCAAGATATAGTTACGTTCATATCTAAGTACCTGACATGCCAAAGGCTAAGATAAGACACCAACTAACTAGGATGTTTTCCATCATCGGAAAAAGGTGAACAGAAATGGGACAAGATCTCCATGGATTTTGGTTACCAGATTAACGCAACCTCAGAAGAAGCATGATGCTATCTGGGTTATTGCCAACAGTTGATCGAGTATACAGAATCCTTACATCCGCAAGGATTTCAGAACCAACAGATTGATTGGACCTGTTCCAGCCAAGGCTCATCTGATCACTTGGTGATTCCTTAGCTATCGGGCTAGACAAAGGTTCGCATTTGTGCTCCTTATTTACGTTCACGATCTTGTTCTAATTTTTACGACTTGTTTTCACACTCACGTTCATGACACTATTCACGTTCATGATATTATCATGGCTTACGATTTTACGTTCGTTTTTGTTCTGGGAGGTTATGCAAGAACTTGAGAGACCAGACTCAAGTTTAGTATAACTCTCTATCCGCAAACGGACGTTTCACGCCACATTCCACGTCTCACTTATAGCATTTGGTATTACCGCCGCCGTATTCCATGTTCACGATATGTTTCACATGTCATGTTCATTCCACATTTCTCATATCACGTTCACGATATGTTACACGTATCATTGATCATGATATGTTTGCCCATATTACACTCACCATATCTCCACGTACCACGTACAAAATTGTTCACGTATCACGTTCACAATTTTTCACGTACTACGTTTCAGTATGTCTCGCGCATCATTTCTAAGACGTTACTATTATCAGTTAGGTTAGGTTATTTTGCATCATAATGTTTCAGTTACCCTTGCATGTTAATTATAGTCCACTCGATCATATTCATGAAAATCTATCTTACGCTGACAACCAAAAACTTTTACGTATTTTCAAGTCAAGGTCAGGAGGACCAAGATTTATCAGTTGTGTCAAGATCTTGTGGAGGAACCGTTCCGAGAGGGAAGCCACTTGGAAACGGAGGAGTCCATCCGGATTTTATCCTCTCATCCTTCCATAATTCAGTGATGTTCTTCAGTCACGTCACGTTCCATGTCCTCTCTAGCCATGTCACGTTTTAAGTTCCTTCTAGCATGTCAACTTCATGTCCTTTTGTCTTGCATACCTTTCCAGTTTTGGTTCGGGTATGTTCTTCTTTCAGTTATTTTATCTATAATTCGGGGACGAATTATTCTTTTTAGGGGGAAGAGTTGTAAAACCCGCATGCTTTAACCATGAACAATATACTTAATAAACGTACGTACATATTAAAACTTTCCTTTTATAGCATGAACACGTGGCACGAGTATTAATTACCGAAATTACGTACGTGTTATTACACGATAAGTATTAAATACGTGTTAGTACACGATAACTATTAACAATAATAATTATAATCATGAACATAAAATCACGAACATGTAACAACGTATATATTTATTATTATACGATAAATATCAATTACGTACAAGTATTATTATAACACGAATAATTAATTACGAACTAACACGAAAATGCTAACGAACGAGCACGTAAATTATTAGACATGAACAAAGCCCGGGAAACCCCCTTTGGGCTATGTTGTCCTCGGACACAAAGAGAAAGGGAGGGACCAGGCCCATTTAAAGTTTAGTTAAGGGAAAAACTAATCAAAGACTTTTCATTTATCAAGATTTTACAAACTAATTAAAAACCCTAGCCTCCCTTTGTCCTCTCTCTTGCCGCCGGCCTAAGGACACACCAAAGGCGGTGTTGATTGATTTTGAGTATTGATTTTCGGGTGATGTGTTCGTGTTCTTTATCTCATTTGATTCACGTATTAGGTAATCTCTTAAAACCTTTTCTTTTATTTCTTTTATGGAGATCATGAACACATGATTAATTAAATCTTAAAAACATGATTAACAAGTAAAACTATTCAAGAAATCATCAAGAAGGAATAGGTTTTGGTGGGGTTTGTTTAGCCGAAGCACCACCGAGAGCAACCAAGCTATCGGCTTGGTTATCACACCACCACCGAGACCTCAAGGTCTCGGCGTAGGCTATGTGGTTCGACAGCAGGGGACACAAGGACCCCAACGCACGTCGAGGCAGACTTCTGGCTTGTGTGGGTCTCAGCAACATAGCAACACCACCGGTCCTAGACCGGTGGCTGTTTTGTTCTTTCGGTGGGAACACGAGGCAGACCAGGGGGACCACCGGCTGCAGCCGGTGGTGGAGTTGTACAAGTAGTGGCAACCGGCTAGGCCGGGTAGCCACTGTTAAGGGGTGTTTGGTTCGGTCCAGTTCAAGGGTCCGGTCCGGTTCACGTTCGGTCTAAATTAAACACGGGTTCGGTTACATGATTAATTTTTACAAGTTTACATTTTACATGTTATTATATTTTTAACAAGGAAATTAAATTAATTAAAACAAGACTATAATTAATTTAATTTAACATGGACTTAGGTTATTATTATTTAGACAATAATACATGTTGTAACCTAAGTATTTATTTAATTAATTTAGGCTATGGTATTATTAATTATTTAAGACATGGAATATAATTAATTAATAAACGTGACTTAGGTTAATATAGATATTAATACATGTTAACCTAAGTATTTTATGCACTTTAATTTATTTAAATCATGCTATATTTAATTAAATCTTATAACTTATAGTTTATCTAATTTACATGTATTAATTAATAAACTATACTATAAATCACATGACTTAGAATATTAATCAGTAAAACTTAAGCTTATCTTATTAGCTTAATAATCCAGCTTATTTCTAAATATGGAAACTTTCTATTTTTAGAAACTTATCTATTTTAAGCAACTAATCTATTTATGGAAACTTTCTATTTTTAGAAACTTATCTATTTTAAGCAGTAAATCTATTTTTTTGGAAACTTTCTATTTTTGGAAATTTCTATTTTAGGAAACCTGCTATTTTTAGAAAGTTACTTATTATTACATAACAAGTATAATTATACAAGAAATACAAGTAATGATACTTAACCAGAATATTTAGAATACATGATAAACACCGCATAACGATAAAATCAGTAAAACAAGACATGAACATATAAAACAAGCTAAGACATGATATAAAACCAGTTACGTACACAGTAATAAGAACACTTATACACGTATATTATTTATGTAGCATTAGTGAGATCGAAGTAGGACTCTCTTCCGTTCGTCTTCTTCGTTCACTAGATATAAGGTACGGATTCTCCGTCTTTTTAGTATGGACATTCTTTCCTTATTAGGATTTCCCCGTATGCAGCCAACTGTTTTCCCACTATATGTTTTATATGTTTTGATTTGCTTATGTTTAATTAAAATGCCTAAGTCATATACATGTATGACCAGTTTCACCTAGTTATAGAGGTACCATAGTCATAACACTCGAGGCACTAGTGTTATGACTTCACCACGGCGGAGTGATAGCTCGTGGCGTCCCTTTAAGCTTTTAGCCATATTATTATGTTATTATGTGGGGCGTATGTGTGCATCCTAGGTTACATGTTTTTACAGATTATTCAGGTGAATGTGGTGTGTGCCTTGCATCCTTCACAAGGAGCTGATCCCTCCTACCCAAACTTATACTAATTAGAGGCAGCCCCTCTAATTGCATGACGAGGTCACCCCTCCAAGTATTCATGCACGTTGATATTTCATGACCTATATTGGCTAATGGTAAACATGTTAAACTGTTTTCATAAGTTAAATATAAGTCTTTTCAAACTATAAAACCAGTTGTACTAAGTTATGTTAGGTTTTCCAGGACTTAATCAATTCTGCTGCTATTAGTCTTATTCATGTTTCAGCCATTCATACTACGTCGTATATCCGTGCACTGAGCGTTATGCTCAGCCGTTACTTTCCTTTCCATTTCCCAAAATGGCAGGTGCCCAAGGACAGACTCGAGCATTTGGAGGAAGTGCATAGGATGGAAGCTGCCATAGACTTCTTCTCCTTTTTGCCCTATACCTATGCCTGTTTAGTCTTTCTTTATTCATTTACTTTATTTATATTTTGGGCTTCTATTTGGAAACCGATGTTTGATTCCGGTTTTCCCTATGAACATGTATGTTTGTTACATATTACCTTGCATGCTTTGATGACACGCCATAATTACGCGTAAGGGTCCACTTATCAAAGTGGGGTGTTACCAATACTGTACCTAACAATGATCTACAGGATGTTGAGAATTCTGAACCTACCTATGCCAAACATGGGATGGAAAAGGGTGATACTACTTCTGATTCATCCGATGTGAGTCTTAATGAGGGAGAAAGTGATCAAAATGCTAAAAATCATGATATATGCCTTATGACTTTCTGCTTCTAGGATTGAAGAGCTTGAAACGATCATAGCTCAACAATCAAAAGAGCTTGAGGATGCCAAAATTGAATTTTCGAAGAAAACGGATAAATTTGAAAAGTATTTTGAAAAACTTGAAAATTTAAACGTTGTTCTTGAACGATAATTATATCAAAAAATTCTAGATTCTAACGCTGAAAAGGATAATTTTGTGAAACAAATTACTTTGCTAGAATCTAAGTTGGCATCCCAAGACCTCTTACAAAAGGAAAACGAGACCTTAAAACAACGCTATAATGAGTTAAATAATTCTATTCTAGATATGAGGTCTAAAACTCTAGAGTCAACGACCTTGTTAACTACTGAAAATGCTGATTTAAATGCTCAGGTTCAGAAAAAGGTTTTTGCTATAGCTGCTCTGAAAAACGAGCTAAGGAAAATTAAGGGTACTAGTGTGGACACTAAGCTTGAAAAACCATCAATCTTGGGGAAACCGCCTAAAAATAAGTCCGTTCGACAACCGACTGCTTTTAGATCCGAGCGACCAAAATCCTCAAGACCGTGGTTTGCCTCCCAAGTTGATATGGTCCATAATTCTAGACCAGTCACTCCACTATCTAGGCCTACTGTGATCAAATCAGCCTATGCAAAACCTACAAACAAGACTGCTACTAGTGATTCTAGGTATATAATACAAGGTTTTCACCTAGTATGAAAATAAAGTTCGTTGAACCAGTCTTTTCGAATTGATTACCAGTTGAAAGTACGACTCAGTCGTTCTTGGTGGAGAAAAATAAAGTGGTGTGATTATCTATTTTAACTAAAAGTAAAAATTGAAAATGTAAATGTCGTTTAGTAAAAATGAAAGCTTTAAAAAGTCCAACTAAAAATTAAGGCATAAAAATAAATGATGAAAAATTAAAACTTTAAAAAGTAAATTTGAAAATAAATCTAAGATAAAAATAATTAAAAATAAAGTTTAAGAAAAATGGCGGGAAAAATAAATGTTTGAAAATTAAAACAAAAAACAAAAATCAAAACATAAGCCTGAATATCAAAAATCTGGACCTAATTCGGAATAGACAAAACATGCACTTAATTCGGAAAAGGGTTCAATACATAGTTCGAAATAAGAGGTCCTAGATCTAATTCGGAATGCATAATCTATACCTAGTTCGTAATGGCCATCACTAACCTAATTCAGAATTACTTATCATGACCTAGTTCGGAATGTGAGTTACCAAACTAGTTTGGAATACCCGGTTCTCAAGTAATTCGGAATACGAACAAGACAACTAAGTCAGAATCTGATGTTGTACCTAATTCGGAAAGCAGCCTTGCATGTAGTTCGGAATACGTTTGTCCTAAACCTAATTCGGGAAAGCTACGAAGGACCTAATTCGGATTAAAGATCTGGATATAATTCGGGAAGGAGACTTTACATCTAGTTCGGGAAAAGTAACACTAATCTAATTCGGGAAATGCTGAGATGCCAGTTCGTAATAAAAGGGTTTTGACAACCCGAATAAGATCAAAATAAGCAAAATTCAAATAAGCACTTACCAAAACTTTTACCAAATCAATTTTTAGAAAAAGCTAATAAGACAAAATTTAAAAACTTTTAAAAACACTAAATAAGCAAAAATTTAAAATCAACTTTTTTATAAAAATATTAAACTATCAAAATCAACTTATTTTAAAAACTAGTAAACATGAAAATTAAGCAAATAAGCACCTTAATCTAAAAACTTTAAACACACCAACTCAATAAGCACAATTAAATAAGCCAAACAATCACATCATCAACAAAATTAAACTAACTACATGAATAATTAAGCAAAATAATAGATTATTAAGAAAGGTAGAATGAGAATTATGAAATAAACTTGATTATATTAAAGATTAATGTCAAAGATTACAAGATTAAGATGAAGGTTTGAAAAGCTTGAAAGAAAAACTAGAGAGAAGAAAAATAAAACACACTAAATTACCTAAAGACTAATTAACTAATTAACTAACACCCTCCTAATGAAGGATTAGGAGGGTATATATAGGAGAAGGGGAGGGTCTTGTGTCTTCTCTCTTTCTTCTTGTCTTCTCGACTTTTAATTAGCTCGTCTTTCTCGACTTTGTCTTGGGATTAGTCGAATGATAGCTTGAACTCGTCTTCTATTTTTCTTCTTCTAGTAGACTTGGTTCTTTGACTTTGTTAAACTTCCGTCTTTAGACTTTTTCTTCGATAAATCTTCAGAATAGGCCTTTGACTTCCGTTCTTCTTGCACTTTTGACCTTTTGACTTCGTCTTTTGTCTTTTTCTTCGATAAAAGCCCGTGATAGCCCGTGTTTTCTTCCTTTTTCTTATTTTTATCCTGAAACACAATAAAAACACAACCACGCATAATTCTGACTTCTACGACATAAAATACACGTTCTGGTCTTGTTATTATTGGAAATAAGTGGTAAAAGGATAAGTGTTTTCACACTTATTAAATCCCCTACACTTGACCATTGCAATGCCCTCATGCAATGCATTAATTTTAAAGCACGGTTTACATTTTTCATCATAATCATCCCATCTTGGCCTTTATTAAATACTAAACACTAAAGAGACTAAAAAATAGAAATATATACAAAACAAGTAAAGCAATCAAAGACTTACATTGGAGTTTTGGTTGTCATGAATGTTTATCACCCTCAAGTTTCACGTTCCCCAAACCAAGATTATAAACGAGATCATTGTTATTATAAGTTAGCAAACTAACACAAACTCATGTGGCCCAATTATTTGATTAGACTCCCTTATTCCTATGTGTATCTCTTATATTTTATGATTGTCTTGAATGATCACGAGGATGAATTGTTTGACTTATTTCGATAGTTTATTTAGGCCCAAAATAAAGTGGGATGATTTAATCAATAGTTAGCTAAAGGACAAAATCTTTTAAAACTGCTTCTCGGGAGCTCTTAAAGTTCATATCTTGGTATAACTCGCTTCACGATTTGAGACCTTTCTCGGACCGATATTTGGCAGCGACTTCATACTTCGAATCTTGAGAGACGTTCTTGAAATTATGGTCTTCTCTTGGTAATGGGAATTTCTTCACTTGAAGTTTTTGAGAGATTCTTCATACTTGGACCACGACTTCTTCATTTTTCTCCAATCTTTATTTTGGATTTTGATATACAACGATCCGCCTCCCTTTAGGACTTGGATCTATTTATCCTCATACCTTGCTAGGGTCTTTTCGGATAGACTTCTCCATGATCTTTTGGGGAGTATTTGCTTTTCGTCGTATGTCTCGATCCTTCATATTGATTTTTGATAAATGACTCTTCACATCACTTGGGATCTTTAGCAACATAATGTAGCCCTCATGCCTTGTTAGGGCCTTTTCGGACTCGCCAATCTTCGCATCCCGCTTCAATAAGTTATGCCTTGGCTATGAACTCTAATTAATACCGAGCAACTTTTAAACGATCTTGTGCCGGAAGCTAAGTAACTTTTCAAATCGTACAACCTTATTTATTGAATATATATTTATTAACAAGCGATGGGAGAAAAAGCTTCTAATCAACTCACATAAATTCATGAAATAATACCAAACTTATAATTGACTCTATCATCTCTCATTCTCCACAATTTAAAATCTCAAGGAATGAGACTCTTGGATGCTTAGCCAATTAAATCAATGTTTTGGGTTTTCAAGTCATCTATAGGATCTTGCAAACTTCTTAGACTCTTTCAAGTTTAGAATTCGTATTTTAAAGTTCCATTGATAAACGACTTTCTAGGATCAGTTATAGGAACTTGCGAAAAATTCTTGTACTTAACCCGTAAGAGTTAAGACTTTCGCGTTTTAAAGTTCCCTATATCAAAACCTAGCAAAACTTGACTTAAACACGTTAAGGATACTAGCTAGAGTAAACTTACATAAGTAAACTCGGGTTGAGTCAAAAGATTCATGATGTTGAAAAATTTAAAGCCACTTTATAAACTCTATTTTAGCAAAGAAAGTAAATAACGATAACAAAGGAAAAACTACAAGGCCAAAATAGATTAAAATTTTTGAAAAATGTCGAAAAATCGAATTTTCCAATTAAAATGAGGACAAATTCATGGAAAAGCCCACTTAACTTCGATAGAAGTCCCCCTACACTTGATATAAACATTGTCCTCAATGTTTAAGCATGTGGGAGTAAACTCCCCTACACTTAGGACATTGTGCACGTTGTTTAAATCTTGCTAAGGAAGAGACAACTATAGTGATTTCAATGTAAACATATAAGATATGAAATATTGAATTACGACAGTTTAGGGTAGAACCAGGAAGATGGGTACACGGGATCACGGGTCGTCAAATGTCATCAAAAGTGCTCTTTGAAGCTTTAATCCCTGCACATCATAAGAAACAAGACAACAAACACCTACGTGGCTCCCCCTACACTTATTATGAAAATGGGTAAAGGATAGATCAACGGGTTTCCTCCCGAGAAGCGCTTGTTTTTGTTGACCGGGTCACGAGCCTGACTCGACCCAGAATTAATTCAAGGGAAACATGGTGAGGGATGGAATCATCTCATGAGAGATGTCCTCACCAAAGTACAACTTAACACGTTGGCCATTCACCTTAAAGTTTGACTCATTTGGTTGCGATAACTCAATGGTGCCATAAGGGAAGACTTTGGCGACGGTGAATGGACCGGACCAACAAGATTTATGTTTGCCCGAAAAGAGTTTCAACCGAGAGTTAAAGAGTACAACTTGATCACCAATGTGAAACTCTCGGTTCTTAATCCTAGAATCATGAATGAGCTTGGTTTTCTCCTTGTAGATCAATGAAGTCTCATACGCTTCATTCCTAAGTTCATTTAGTTCATTGAGTTGGATCTTCCTAAGATCACCGGCTTTGTTGATATCAAAATTAGCCCACTTTAAGGCCCAATAAGCCTTGTTCTCCAACTCAATGGGGAGGTGGCATGCCTTTCCATTCACAAGACGATATGGAGTGCAACAATAGGTGTCTTATATGCGGTATGGAAAGCCCACAAAGCATCATCTAACTTATCGGCCCACGAGGCACGATGCTCTCCCACACTACGCTCTAAGATTCTCTTCAGTCCACGTTAGAAATCTCGGCTTGACCATTTGTTTGAGGATGATATGCGGTGGAAAGATGGTGATTGACACCATACTTAGCCATTACTCGAGCAAATTGATCACTACAAAAATGAGTCCCGCGGTCACTGATGATAGCACGAGGAACACCGAATCGAGCAAAAAGTTGTTTCAAAAAGTTCACAACCACCCTCGCATCGTTCGTAGGGAGAGCCTTTGCTTCAACCCATTTAGATACGTAGTCAACGACTACGAGGATGTACTTGTTCCCTTTGGATGATGGAAATGGCCCCATAAAGTCGATAACCCATACGTCAAAGATTTCACACTCTTGTATGAAATTTTGAGGCATCTCATCTTTATGTGTGATCTTGCCGTGGTGTTTGCAAGCATCACAATGCTTAACCATTTCGTGTGCATCACGATAAATGGTGGGCCAATAAAATCCAGAGTCGAAAATTTTCTTCGCGGTATAGTTAGGACCAAAGTGACCACCGGTTGGTCCTTTATGGCAAGCTTCAAGGATTAATAAAGCTGCCGGCCCATCAACACACCGATGAATGACAAGATCCGCACATTGTTTGAAAAGGTAAGGGTCGTCCCAAAAATAGTGCTTAATGTCCTTAAAGAATTTTTTCTTTTGTTGGGACGTTAACCCTTCCATGAGAATTCCACCCGCCAAATAGTTTGCAATGTCCGCAAACCATGGAGTTTCATCAAGATTGGATTTAATAGACATCAAGGCCTCAAGGGGAAAAGTGTCATTAATCTCTTGATTTGGGAGCTCCCTTGATAAGGATCCTCGAGTCTACTAAGATGATCCGCGGCTAGGTTTTCCGCTCCCTTTTTATCACGAATTTCGATTTCAAATTCTTGTAGGAGCAAAACCCAACGAAGAAGTCTTAGCTTGGAATCTTGTTTAGTTAACAAGTACTTCAACGCGGAATGATCGGTATACACAATGGTGGTGGAAAAGACAAGATAGGGGCGAAATTTTTCAAAAGCATACACTACAGCTAAAAGCTCTTTTTCAGTAGTGGTATAATGCAATTGAGCCCCCGTCATTGTCTTGCTAGCATAATGGATTGGTTGGAAGTGTTTGTTCACTCTTTGTCCCAAAACCGCTCCAATATCAAAATCGCTAGCACCACACATTAATTCAAAAGGTAATTCCCAATTAGGGGTAATTAAGATCGGTGCCTTAGATAATTTATCCTTAAGAAGATTGAATGATTCGATACACTCTTTAGAAAAGATAAGAGGAGTATCTTTTACCAAGAGGTGGGTCATCGGGCGAGCGATTTTAGAATAATCTTGAATGAATCGACGATAGAAGCCCGTATAACCAAGAAAACTTCTCACACCCTTCACGATTGAAGGTGGAGGTAATTTAGTAATCACATCGACTTTAGCACGGTCGACTTCAAGGCCGGCTTTGGAGATTTTATGACCAAGAACAATACCTTCTTTTACCATGAAATGGCATTTTTCCCAATTAAGAACAAGACAAGTGTCTTCACACCGTTTGAGCATACGTTCTAAATAGGCAAGGCAAGATGAGAAAGAATCACCATAGACCAAAAAATCGTCCATAAAGACTTCCATAGTTTCTTCAACCATGTCATGGAATATAGCCATCATACAACTTTGGAAAGTCCCGGGAGCATTGCATAAGCCGAAAGGCATTCTTTTGTAAGCAAATGTTCCATAAGGACAAGTGAATGTGGTTTTCTCTTGGTCTTTAGGATCGATGGGAATTTGAAAATACCCAGAAAAACCGTCTAAGAAGCGGGATAATGGTCATTACCCGCTAAACGCTCAAGCATTTGATCCATGAAAGGAAGAGGAAAATGATCCTTACGAGTGGCATCATTGAGCTTGCGATATTCGATGTAAACTCGCCAACCCGTGACAAGTCGAGTAGGAATCAACTCGTTGCTTTCATTGGGAACAACGGTTATTCCGCCTTTCTTAGGCACACAATGGACGGGACTAACCCATGGTGAATCCGAAATAGGGTAAATCATTTCGGTATCTAGAAGTTTGATAACCTCTTTCTTGAAGACGTCATGAATTTTAGGATTAACCCTTCTTTGGCTTTGGATTACGGGTTTAAAGTCATCTTCCATGAGAATTTTATGAGTACAAAAGTTCGGATCAATTCCGCGAATGTCGGAAATTTTCCAAGCAGTTGCTTTCTTATGATTCTTCAGCACGTTGATAAGTCGAGATTTTTCATCCTCTTTCAAGTCCTTCGCCATGATGACGGGTAACTTCTTATTGTCTTCATGGAAAATGTATTCGAGATGAGACGGTAGATCCTTAAGCTCTAAATCTGGAGGATTTCGATGGAAGGCGTAGTCAAATTTGGATCATCGATAGAGATTTCATTAGGAGACGGTGGAGAAATATGGTCCTCATTGAGAAGTTTCTCAATGGTATGAATGTCTTCATCCCAACCGGAGGGAGAATCGTCATATTGTAAGTCCACATCCCCTAAAGTTGCTTTAAATTCTTTCAAAAGGAAATCACTTTCTCCAAATGGAGTTAGTGAGGGAGCAATAGAGGCAACGGTCTCAACAATGGGTAGAGAAGAAGAACCACTTTTATAAGCATCTTTGAAATGCTCTTCACAAGCCTCATCAAGTACGTCAATGAAATTAACGCTCTCGTGTTCAGAAGGTTGTTTAGAAAGTTTACCCATGTTAAAGACGATTTTGTCGTCACCAACTCTCATGATTAATTCGCCCGCGGCTACATCAATGAGAGTGCGACCGGTCCTCAAGAATGGACGTCCAACGATTAATGGAACACGGGGATCCATCTCGTAGTCGACGACAACAAAATCCGCCGGAAAGGTGAATTTGTCAACCCCGACGAAGACACCTTCGGCTATCCCCACCGGATAAGCAACTGTACGGTTAGCTAATTCTAATGTCATTCGTGTGGGGACTAGCTCGGGTAGAGATAATTGTTTCCAAACGCTTAAAGGCATTAAGTTGATACTAGCACCTAGATCGGCTAGGGCCATACAATTCTCTACCCTGGGGAAGTTGCAAGGAATGAGAAAATGACCCGGATCACCAAGTTTGGTTGGTAATTTCCTTAAGAGCACTGCAGAGCAATTCTCATTAAGTTGGGTCTGAGCGATATCAAGGAGTTTCTCCTTATCACTGAGAAGATCTTTAAACATTTTAGCATATTTCGGCATGTGAGCGAGAGCCTCGACAAAGGAGATGTTGAAATTCAGTTGTTTAAACATTTTAAGAATGTTTGAAACTTGAATATCATCCTTGTTCTTCAACTTCTCTTTCCTCAACCTTGAGGGATAAGGTATATCGGGTTGAGATGAAGGCTTTGGAATGGAATTCTCACTCACATCCTTGGGTATTGGAGGGGTAGAAGTGGAAGGTGGAGGAACCAGTTTTGGAACCGAAGGTGTGGTATAAACTTGAGGCATCGGTGGAACATAAGGTGTAGACGAAGGCATAACGGGTGATATATCACAAGTAGAAGGTGAAGAACGGGAGGTAGAAGTAGAAGGAATCTCGGGTCCTTGGTTAGTTGGGGAATAAGAAGGTTCTTCGGTGGTCTTAACGCTCCTAGTAGTGATGGCATTAACGTTGGCCCTAGGATTGCTCACGATGTTATAAGTTAGAGCACCTTGGGGTGGGCCTTGGGGATTAATGGCTTGATACATTTGCATAAATTTCTTATCACTCGATTCTTGCATAGCATACATGATTTTCTCATGTTCACTCAACTTATCACTCAACTTTTGAAGAACCAATTCCATTGAAGGTGTATTCGTGTTTTGCCTTTGATTTTGAAAACCTTGGTTTGGATATTATTGTTGATAAGCGTTGTTGTTATTAAAACCTTGGTTAAAGTTGTTATTTTGAAACCCTTGTTTTAGCCCATTAAAAGCCCCTTGATTTTGACCATGAAAATTCCCTTGATTTGAGTTATAATTCCTTTGATTATTAGAAGAACCCCCTTGGTAGTTACTTCTTTGGCCTTGGTTCCTTGGTGGGTATTGTGTGTTGTTCAATTAAGGTGGTGGTGGTCTATTATAGGGTTGAAAACCGGGTGGAGCCAAATAATTAGTAGATCTATAAGAAAGATTGTTAGCATCCACATTAGGCTTAAAATGCACCCTCTCATTGGTGTTATAGGCATACACTTCTTGGGGAGAGGGGTCATAGACCTTATCACAATTGTAGTAAGTGTGGGCCCACCAAAAGTCTCACAAGACTCACTAAGGATATTAACTTGAGCATTGTTGTTTTTGGCATTGTCAGCGGCTTGTAAAGCAAGTGCTTCAACAACCGAAGTAAGCATATCAATTCTCTTGTCGGTCTCACTAGTACTAGCACTAGCCACATTAGCCCGAACACCCCTAGTTTGCACTCTAGATTTATTCTCAATAATATCCCACGCGGCATTAGAAGACTTAACCAAAATGTTACCCCCCGAGGCACTATTTAGTGAATCTTGGTCATTCATGCTTAAACCATTTTAAAAAGTATTAATTTGATGCACTTTTGTAAAACCATGTTGTGGACACTTTCTTAAAAGTTCCTTAAAACGGTCCCAAGATTCACTAAATGTCTCACCGTACTTTTGTTCAAAGTTAATGATTTCATTCCGCAAGGCGGTAGTACGTGAGGGTGGGAAAAAGTAGTTGATGAATTTGGTCTCTAAATCCGACCACGTAAGAATACTTTGTGGCGGTTCCTTTTCAAGCCAATGTCGGGCTTGTCCCTCTAATGAGAAAGGAAAAATTCGCAAGCGAATTACCTCTTGTGAAACCCCATTATACTTGACCGTATTAGTGAGTTGAAGGAACCTTTTGATATGGTCATGAGGATCATCAAGTGTACGCCCCAAGAATGGTTGAGCAGAGACCATTTAAATGAAGCCGGATTTGAGCTCAAAGTTGTTGGATCCAATATCGGGTATGACAATAACATCGGTGTTGCCCTCTACGTGCGATTGCAGAAGCTCGATCATTGGTCGATTGTCCATGGCGACAATAGGCTGAGTTTCGACTTCGTCTTGAGTTGCTTTCTTCTTACGAGCACGGGTACGCATACACACCTACAAAAGGAAAAGAAAGATAGACAAGAAATATTTTTGGTTTTTTTATGTTTTTTCTATCTTTTTGGATTTTTGAAAATTTTATATATTATTTTAGGATTTTTGAAAATTTTTTATGCTTAGAAAGTAACGGTCACGGGGAACGGATCCCAAAATCCAACGCGTCTCTCACTAAAAACCGTTAATCTTTACGAAAAGAGCCAGCAGCGTAGCCATTTAATACAAGGTTTTCACCTAGTATGAAAATAAAGTTCGTTGAACCAGTCTTTTCGAATTGATTGCCAGTTGAAAGTGCGACTCAGTCGTTCTTAGTGGAGAAAAATAAAGTGGTGTGATTATCTATTTTACACTAAAATTAAAAATTGAAAATGTAAATGTCGTTTAGTAAAAATGAAAGCTTAAAAAGGTTAAACTAAAAATTAAGGCTTAAAAATAAATGATGAAAAATTAAAACTTTAAAAAGTAAATTTGGAAATAAATCTAAGATAAAAACAATTAACATTAAAGTTTAAGAAAAATGGAGGGAAAAATAAATGTTTGAAAATTAAAACACAAAACAAAAATCAAAACATAAGCCTGACTATCAAAAATATGGACCTAATTCGGAATAGACAAAACATGCACTTAATTCAGAAAAGGGTTCAATACATAGTTTGGAATAAGAGGTCCTAGATCTAATTCGGAATGCATAATCTATACCTAGTTCGGAATGGCCATCACTAACCTAATTCGGAATAACATATCATGACCTAGTTCGAAATGTGAGTTACCAAACTAGTTCAGAATACCCGCTTCTCAAGTAATTTGGAATACGAACAAGACAACTAATTCAGAATATGATGTTGTACCTAATTCGGAAAGCAGCCTTGCATGTAGTTCGGAATACGTTTGTCCTAAACCTAATTCGGGAAAGATACGAAGGACCTAATTCGGATTGAAGATCTGGATACAATTCGGGAAGGAGACTTTACATCTAGTTCGGGAAAAGTAACACTAATCTAATTCGGGAAATGCTGAGATGCCAGTTCGGAATAAAAGGGTTTTGACAACTCGATAAGATCAAAATAAGCAAAATTCAAATAAGCACTTACCAAAACTTTTATCAAATCAATTTATAGAAAAAGCTAATAAGACAAAATTTAAAAACTTTTAAAAACACTAAATAAGCAAAAATTTAAAATCAACTTTTTTTATAAAAATATTAAACTATCAAAATCAACTTATCTTAAAAACTAATAAACATGAAAATTAAGCAAATAAGCACCTTAATCTAAAAACTTTAAACACACCAACTCAATAAGCACAATCAAATAAGCAAAACAATCACATCATCAACAAAATTAAACCAACTACATGATTAATTAAGCAAAATAATAGATTATTAAGAAAGGTAGAATGAGAATTATGAAATAAACTTGATTATATTAAAGATTAATATCAAAGATTACAAGATTAAGATGAAGGTTTGAAAAGTTTGAAAGAAAAACTAGAGAGAAGAAAATAAAACACACTAAATTACCTAAAGACTAATTAACTTATTAACTAAAACCCTCCTAATAAAGGATTAGGAGGGTATATATAGGAGAAGGGGAGGGTCTTGTGTCTTCTCTGTTTCTTCTGGTCTTCTCGACTTTTAATTAGCTCGTCTTTCTCGACTTTGTCTCGAGATTAGTCGAATGATAGCTTGAACTCGTCTTCTATTTTTCTTCTTTTAGTAGACTTGGTTCTTCGACTTTGTTAAACTTCCATCTTTAGACCTTTTCTTCGATAAATCTTCAGAATAGGCCTTTGACTTCCGTTCTTCTTGCACTTTTGACCTTTTGACTTCGTCTTTTGTCTTTTTCTTAGATAAAAGCCTGTGATAGCCCGCGTTTTCTTCCTTTTTCATATTTTTATCCTGAAACACAATAAAAACACAAACCACGCATAATTCTGACTTTTACGACATAAAATACACGTTTTGGTCTTGTTATTATTGGAAATAAGTGGTAAAAGGATAAGTGTTTTCAAACTTATTAATATAGTTCTAAGATTATGCCACAACATAGGTCGAATAGAATGCTTAATAATCACTATATAGATACATCTAAGAAAATGACACAAGAAAGAACTAGGATTTCTAGATCCCATTCGGATATCAAACACGGTGTTTGTTCCGTATGCATGAAAAGTGTCTTCACGACAAATCATGCGGCTTGTGTAACTAATGTCTTGAAGGAGCTGAACTCAAGTGCTAAAAGAGGGATTCCTAGAGGAAATAGGTTTTCTACCACTAAGTCTTCTGTTGTGCATAAGAAAACCATGTCGCCTAGATCCAATCTTAGGTGGCAGCCCACGGGTAGGATTCTCAAATCGACTAATCTTCAATGGGTTCCTACAGGAAGGATGTTCCCCTCTTGCACTACCAAAGTTGGCTGTGAACCCGCACATGGTTCTAAAATAGATATCGCTAACCCATAACAAAACATACAAACTCCTAATGAGAATGTAGGTACAAATGTCAATGTTCAGCAAATCGGTCCAGTCGATTTATACCATTCAGCTCAGGACACACTCAGAGTTTGGTTGCTGAAGAAGCTGATATCTACGAATCAAGTGTCTCAGGGGTGTTACAGTTAAAATCACAACAATGGCTCACAGTTATATCATAGATTGTGACCCGCAATTTAAAGAAAGGGAAGTTTATCTATGCAACGATAACTTACCCTCACAACGAGAAATTAATTTCTCGGGCATGAGTTTTTTATTAAAAACATTCTAAGTTTTTAAGCTCATGCACAATGGCTCAGCGTTAAATATCAGACGATGACCCGATCTTCAAATAAAGGAAAGTTTATCACCGATGATAACTTATCCTTACAACGAGAAATTAATTTTTCTCGGGCATGAACTAATATTAAAAACATTCGAAGTTTTTAAGCTCATGCACAATGACTTACAGTTAAATATCAGACTGTAACTCGGACTTCAATTTCAGGAAAGCTTATCTTTTATGATAACTTATCCTCGTAACGGGAAATTAATTTTTCTCGGTCATGAGCTTGTATTAAAACATTCCATGTTTTAATCTCAGAAAGGAAAGTGTATCTTTTAAATAAGAGAACGTTTCCTCATAATGAGAAATTCATCTTTCTCGGTAATGAGCTTTACGTTAAAATATTCAAAAGTTTTCAAGCTCATGAATACGACTTCTAAGTAAATGTCAGCTTAGAACTCGTTCTTCGGTTAAAAGGAAAGTTTATCGCCGACGGTAACTTATCCTTAACAACGGGAAGTTTACAACTTCTCGGACTTGAGCTCGTGACGTAAGATATTCCAAATCTTAAGCTCAAGTGATTGGTTTCAAAATGTTGAACACAATTTTTCAAGAATTTTTCAAAAGGTTTTTCTTAATCTTTCAATATTATGTGTTCAACAATGTTTTGATAAAAAGAGCATGTCTTCTAGAATCGATAATATTTAAGATCCTAGAAATGTCATTCAATAATGACACGGGGTTGTAAATAAAGTTCGAGCAGAAGTTTAAATTATTTAAAACATGCTCAACATGGCTTCTGAGCAAAGCAGCTCTGAACCCGCACTTAATGAAATGGGAACCAGTAACATTAGCTTTGGTCTTGTCCCAAACAACCCCACTTCATCATCATTTACACCACCTTCTAGGAATGAATGGGATACGTTGTTTCAACTGTTCTTTGATGAATTCATTACTCTTCAAAGTATTGTTGCTCCAGAACCTGAAGTAATAGCTCCGGTTAACGAAGTTGTAGCTCGAGCAACCGAAGCACCATCAGATACGTCTACACCAACAATTGGTCTAGATATACCTTCAACAAGTAATTCTCAACCAACAAATGTATCAACTACCCATGTCACACCTATTGATGATGAACAGGATGATGATGATCACGATTTGGAATTCGCTCAAATGTGTGAACTTCCTTTCTTTGGTGTACTAATTCCTGACTCCAATCAATCTGGGTCGTCCACCTCAGAGGAAGCTCGTAATACGGTTTACTCCAATCCATGGATTCGTGAACATGACAGCAAGTGGACAAAGAATCAGCCTATAGATTCTATTATTGGTGACCCTAATCTTCCGGTATCCACACGAAGTCAGCTACAAGAAAGTGCAATGTTTTGTCATTTTGATGCGTTTCTCAGTGAAGTTGAACCTAAGACGTGGCAACAAGCATTTACCCAATCTTGCTGGATAGAAGCTATGCAAGAAGAACTTAATGAATTTGTACGTCTTGATGTATGGGAACTTGTCCCATGCCTGGATCAAGTGAAGTTACTCACTTTGAAATGGGTTTACAAGGTAAAACTCGATGAGTTAGGCGGAATATGGAAGAACAAGGCTCGACTAGTAGCTCGTGGATACAAGCAATTATTAGCCATCGATTTTTTAGAATCCTTTGCACCGGTTGCCCGTTTGGAAGCTATTAGACTATTCCTCGCTTATGATGCCCACATGAATATGACCGTCTATCAAATGGATGTGAAGACGGCATTTCTAAATGGTGAACTCAAGGAAGAGGTCTATGTTCAACAATCGATTGGTTTTGTGAATTCTAAATATCCTAATCTTGTGTACAAGCTTAAAAAGGCTCTTTATGGGTTAAAGAAAGCTCCACACACGTGGTATGATCTATTATCACAATTCCTCAGTACACAAGGTGTAACACCCTCAAATTTATACAACTCAATACAGCGGAAGACTTGTTGGTGTTACGGGATAGCACATTACTCACATCATAGACAACGCTTAAGAATCGCGTCGTTTAATAATAAAGCATTTCCATTCGTAAATATCAAATTTACATAGGTCCCAAGTCATATTATTTCATACAAAGTTTTACAAAGTATTTGAATGGAAATTATTGATTAAGTGCGGGCCATAAATTCTTGTTGTCTTCCCGAGAATTACCTTCAAGTACCTGAGATAAAACATGTTAAAAGAAAAGGTCAGCGATAACGCCGAGTGAATTCATAGAGTTTAATAAAACCATCAATATAACATCGGTATATAATTATTACTGAAAGTCATTTTGTACAAATCTTTATAATAGGCCATAAAATAGCCAAAGTCATTTTATACAAATCTTTATCAAAAATCATAATATAGGCATTTGCCTTCAAAATCATTATACGAGCCAATGTCGTAAAAACCACATACAATACGTTTTATAACGTTGTATAAAATTAAATAAAAACCGTTATATGAATATGGTTATGAAAAACCAAAACACGAACATAATATCAATAGTAAGTCCCCATATTGCTAGTCAGGCAATATATCGTAATTCGGTGCGTATAGCAGTATTTCGTTAATTGGATTATTATAAGCCGCGTGACATTGTTACCTTACTACAACAAACAACGGGTAGCTAGCCCGAAACTCATTTGCCCATCTAAATTAGCGTGTCGTCACAAAGGTCACGCTATGTAAATCTTCTCATACATAAATTCGCTTACCAATCAATGTGGCACGACGGGGATCAACCGTCAAGGCGCGAACTGGGGTGATCGTCCCCAAATAGTACTATTATATGCATAAGCGTCTACCAAATCCCGGTAGTTCACAATTCATGCTAATGGGACTTTTAGTGACATAACCTAACTTTAATAATCCATTTTATTTCACACATCGGGTCATATAATTATTCATCGGGTCATACAATCATTCGGGTCCAAATCAATAAATAAACAAACAATCGGGACAAATGGTGTCCTATTTTATCTAAACTAACATGTTATCTCCCTCGCGGGTTTATAAAACATTTCATAAAAACATTTAAAAGAGTGCAAGGCTATGAACTCACGTTGATGTGGGAAGGCCGGTCATCGGCAATTCGGACTACGATACGTGCTTCAATCACAGAAACCTAGACAAATAATACTTGTCTTAGACTCTTGTCCAATGACTTTATAAAAATAACAATTATGTATACATATGATGATTATATATATATGATGATCAAGTGGGTTTACATATTCCCTTTTACTCATATTAGTGTTTACGTATTGGTATCTTCTTACTAGTTTACTAGTTTTGCCTATTTACGTGTTTTAAGTCCAATAACGTTAACGTAGCCCGTTAATGTCCGTATGTTATATAGTTCGGGTTTTATCGGGTTTTACTTGTTATATATGTTTATATATCAGTATATGAGTTTTATAAAGTTTACATTAGACGGGTCCAACCGTCTAAGTTTTATTTAACAAAAACGTTAATTTTACGGTAATAGCCGAAAAAGTCGTAAAAATCATGTTTATAGTTTTTATTACTTATAAGTGTTATTCCACTACCATTTTTATAATTTATACATTTATTTAACCTTTTACATATTTATATAAATAAAATCCATAAGTTAGTGGGTTTTTATTTTACATTTTATACAATATAATTTTGAGTGCTTATATAATAATAATAAACATTAATTCTCAAAATCTGATTTTTATTTTCATGTTCACCAAAACTGCCATATCTAGAGTTCTATATGGAGATAGAAGCTCAAATTTTTATCACATAAACTAAATGATATGTGCTCCATTTAACTCTAATATAGCTACTGTTGAATCATCTTCTAAGTATTTTCTAAAAATCGTCCAAAACAGTAAACTCAGATTTGTACTTTAAACTTGTTTTGATCATATCTCACTCATTACAATGATTCCATTGCATGACCAACTCTCACATGTGTACAAGACCCATAGCTTAGTGTAAATCCATTAATCTATGCCATTTTATCAGTTCATGACATGTTTCTTTACTGTTTTATACAGCCATCATTTTTAAGCAAGATTTTAGCCTTGTTTCTTATAGTTTTTCACCTTTTTAATCATATTCATCAACACCAAATCCCCACACAATACTTTTATCATCATATAATCATCATATACATATACAATAGGAAATAAAATACATGATTACATAATCAAAATAACAAGAAGATGGGGAGAACAATCTTTATACCACCATTAGTGATGAAAAGACGAGGTTTATGATGAACAAGGCTTGGTTCCTTGTTACAAAACCTTCAACCTTTTAAGACAACTTCTTTGGTCCTTCAAATGGATGAACACCTCCATGAAATCATCCCTAAACTTCTTCTTGAAAATCAGCCCAAAGACCTCCATGAAAACTCCTTTTTTTACAAGTTACAATCACCTCCAATCTTTATCTTTTTAATTAGCTATCAACATATGTTGATTATAGCTTAAGTTGTAGGTTAAAAATTGATGATAATGGTGATTTTGTGGTGATGTTGGACGAATTTAGAGAGAGAGATGAGAGGACTTTGAGGTGGTTTGCATGTGAAAATGGAATCATATGGTAAGTGTTAGTGGTTTTGTGGTTTAGTGGGATAAGTTGCTTACTTGTTAAGCTTATGCTTACAAGTGTAAGCTATTTTGTTACAAGGGTGCCACATCAAATGATGTGGTGTCCCTTTTAGTTAGTGGGGTGGGATAAACTTGTTTTGTCCCATCCCGCTAATTTACGGGTATTCCTCGATTCTAGTTTTCTCGATTTACGTGCCCTCCGGTCGTTTTACGAAAAATGTTTTTATAAATTATAAATCAACGACACAAAACGAATCTAATAAAAATTGTCTCATCAAAAACGGAGTTTGAAAACGTAAATACGTAATCCTAAGGTTTCCGGTTTAGTCGTAAAGGACGTTAAATTATAATCGTAAGTCCTAATCTCTTCTCGTAAATTTGTGAGTTTATGAACCAACTCAAAATTAAAATCCCAAAATAATATTCACGGATAAATTTATTTCCTGAAATGTCGGACTGTCACCAAAATGGTGTATGTAAACGTAAGCACGTAACGTAAAATCCTCCGGTTTAGACGTAGTCGATGCTACTTCAAGATGTAAATCCAAATTACTTCCCAAAAATAAGTGAGTTCATAATATAACATTAAAATAATGTTTTTAAATAATATTTGAGAATAAAATATCGACCATAAATTGACGGATTGTCACAGAATTTACCCCTAAATAGGATCTTTGTCCTCAAAGATCATCTTACTACTCGCTTCTTATAGAGTTAAAGCCATGTGGGTATTTCCTCCACATTCGGTCTTTTCTCACAAGTGTAATTCATTACAATACACGAGTTTCATCAAACATAACTACGGGAATAAGATCAGGCTTAATGTTGACTTACTTTCTCTATCCATGATGTTCACGGGTTTTTGATGAATGCAACTTTTCGCCGATCTAAACTTCATTAAGGAATAGTCAGATTTTCACTTGATAGGCATTTTATCAAGTTCGATATACGAAACATAATTCACGCAGCCCTTGAAGTCCTAGGGTAGATACAGCTTATTTCCTTTCAACCCAATCTTTTACATCATCTCCATGGTCCCATACAACGGGGACTTATATCCCATGATCGTTCAGATCATCAATTCATTTTTCCATAGTTAAAATTTTTGGCATAACTTCGCTACCCATCTGGCACTTCAAGATCTACATTTCATATTCACATAACCTCCTGCCCACTACCGGCAGTCAATAATCAGATCCTAATTTCAACAATCATTTCAGGTCTCACGGGTCGAGTATTTTGTAAGGTTAGGTTTGCCATCATAGGAAACCTTAAACCTAAAAGACATGTCCAACTCACAATGGGTGTATGTCGGGTGTCTTCATCTCAACTCCTGCTTACAGATGCTCTAATATTTAGATCCTAACAAGATTCGATCTCGATCCTAATACGATGATTATCAATGATAATCTTTCCAAAGGAAAACGATTATACGGTTCATTACCAAAGGTTAATCATTCAAACATAAAACAACACTTATATTACTTTGTATCGTTACTTTACCTCGTCCCTTCAATTGGGGTGGTACATATTACTCTCATCAAGGTTCGCTCTCAATGATTTCTGAGCAAATCTCTTAGAAATTCGATGCGAAGCGAGGATCTTGATAAAGATGTTCGATACAGGCACACTATGTTTACATAACTCCTTTGCAATTATCATTAGCGGGAATGATATTAGCAGATTTGGTCAGTCTGTCGACGATGACCCAAATCGAATCAAATTCAGATGATGACCTTTGCAATAGCTAGACGTTTACTAATGTATGAGGCGGTGTCTGCCTTCATAATTTGCCATCAGTACAACTTCTTCAGACAAAGATACTTTTAGTCAGAAATGACATAAATAGAATACTTATACTTACAAGATTCCAACATAACTATATCTCAAAATCTCCATATTTAGGCAACCATAAGTGGCCTTTAAAACATTTAACGCTATTGGCTTCTCAATTCTAATGGTTCACATTAGCCGCGAACCCCTTTTATTATCTATATTATCCTTTTTATAAGCATCGGCTATATTTTAAATTGTTCGGCAATTTATTTTGCACATTCATTATTAAGAAATACATCGTAACTGATTCTTCATATTTTCTACATAATGTGTCAGTAATTACCTTCACCTTCCTTCATATTTTCTATGTTTTAGTTTCGTCTCAACTATCTTTATCTATTTTACTCAATCCGACGTCTAAAGCGTCGATAATTATTACATGTAAATTAACAATAATTATTTAGTTTTTATGAAACGTAAACGTAAAATTTTTTTAAATTTCTTAGTTCGACCAATTATATAAAATGTTCAAAATAAATTGAATTTAATTAACAAGATTTTTGTTGATTTATCGAAAATATTTAATAAGATTCGTAAATGTTCGAAAAACCTTTGTTTATACTTTGGTCAAAGTTTTCTTAGTTTGAGAAGTAAAAATTATCGTTTCAGATTTCAAGTCATGGTTTAAATGGTTTCCTCAATCCCTCTTAGGTTATCTTGAGGTATACACAAACATTTACCCCTAAACAGAAGTTTAGTTAAATGGTTTGTGTATAAGGGAATAATCCCTTAAAATCCTTTGTTAAAACATTTGTCCAAATATATTTGCACTTTCTTTTTAGTATAACTCAAAGTCTTAAATGACTTCTAACTTTTGAAGAGTCAATTTATATTCCATTATCTACTAATCACACGGTTAAATCATGTAAAGTATTAAGTCTTAAGTCACATGTTAATTATTCAAGGTACATGTTTTTATCGTTCGGCCAAATTCAGGGCAATCTATAAATAATTATTAACTCATTCTTATTCTTATAATCAAATAAATGGTCCTTAATGATCGCAAGCATGAATTTATCAAATTACAGCCTACACACGTGATTCACCAAATTTATGAATGCTACATGTGTATAGTCAATCCAAATGACATCACGTGAAACTCATAACGTTCATTACAAGTATCGGATTTAGTGATTGGAATAGATAATCTTTTTCGCAGATGCGAAGTTGATGATAACCATGCCATGGATCAAATATTTAGAACATACGCTAGAACCTTGTAAATGATCGAACAAATCTTCCATTTCGAGTCATGGATATCGTTTTCGATTGTCAATTTACTCAGTTCACAGTAATCTATAAATATAAGGGAATGATAACACAATAGCTCTTCATGATGACGAGCTCGGTAGAATAAAATCTTTCTCCGACAACTCTCTCAGTTGTACGGTAATTCCTTTAATTCAGATGGTGCTGACGTACAGTGCACATGTCACAGGTGCAGCACCGAGAATATTATCAATACCAATTTCAACTTGCCTGAATGGCGAAAGTATAGGTAATTAATCAGCAGATACCTCCTAAAGTTTCAGATAACACAAACATTTTTTTAATACATTTATTTTAGGTTCGTTCTAGATTATAATATCTATGACTAATTCACATCCATTCACAGTATAATTTCAAGTCTAAATGCAGGATATGGTCATCCATCAAGAATTATTTAGATCACTTTTGATAATCAACATCTTATTATTTGGGGAATTTCTATTCGAGTTCCCATCAATTAAGACAATGTTGTCATGTCATAATCAATCAATTCATTCTACTGGCATTATCAACTTTCTAGTTTCATTGCCGTCGATAAGAAGTGAACTTCTCAAAAGACTAATAATAACTCATAATCCTTCACAAATTCAGGGATATATGGAGACACAACTACTATTAAAAGAGTAAGGTCATCGCATAATCTACGCGAGAGAATTTCAAATCAGATACAAACGAAAACATTAAACGAATATGAATATATCCCATGTTTTCATAATTTGAGTACGCATTCGAAAGCTCCTCGGATCGTCACCCAGGTCATTCAAATGAAATCAAATAAAAAGAAATGGTAGGAACGTCGATACATCCAGTCGGGCATCAACACTCGGAAATCGGATACTTTTCCTAAGAATCTCACTACGAGAGATTTGGACAAGGAAGGAAAATTAATTGTCAATGAAGACAATATCTACAGATGAGTAAATTCGGTTCAGAAGAATAAATGGTACGGGCACATATGTAGGTATCCCTAACACTATGTCCCTATTTTTCACTTCTTGCAGATCTCATAAAATTTTAATCTTTCACAATCTTCAAAGAAAATTTAGTGTTTATTAATCAGTTTTATGGTGACTACTAATCAGCCTTGCATGGTCCATTCCAAATTGTATGTAGGCGCGCAACTATATACAATTTCAAGATTAACGATGCAATACTCAGTTCGTCAATATTTTATCATCCATGTTTATAATGAAAACATTTTCATGCTTTATTCTTAAATAAGAATCAAAAATAACTTTACAAAGATGTTCTTTGTTTTGAAAACAATTAAGTTTTCCAAGGTGTTTTATAAACAACTTCATTTTGATAACAATCACTTATAAATCTCACTTTGAATAATCCTTATAGTGATGAAAATTCAATTTTCCTCAAGGGATACTATTGTATCTTATAAAAACAATGAGTGATCTGCAAAAGGGGTGATGAAGAGTTGTTCACTAAGAACTAACTTCAATATATCAGGAAATGAGCTTATCCAATTAATCATGAGGTTCATGACCTCGATGGCACTCAAAAGAGAATAATTCACAACGTAACTCAATTCGATATGAGTACTTGTTCAATGGTTGCATCACTAATGCGAACATTAGGATGAAGCAAGAAAAGATAGATAACATCGATACATGAAGAATTTAGCAATCAAAGGTAGTCTTTTCATTAATCACAAACAAGTCAGATTGTACCGTAACACATTACGTGTCACTATGTCATACAATTCTCAGAACTCATCATACCAACTGATGTCTCAGTTAAGTTAGGGATTTTTATAAGATACCACAATGAATACTAATCTACCAGAGTCATTAGGTGTTCCAGATGTCCCGGAAGATCCATTGGTCCCAATTCAGAAGAAGATTTCTTCAATTTATTTATTGGACACTGGGCATCCTCGTCATTGGACAATGGCCTAGGAACAACCCTTAACACAAACCTACAATCAATTAAAACCTTATAATTCAATCACAAGACTTAACGACTTCCTTTTATCAATCTCATATTCCATAAAAGTTAAATTTTACTTTATTCAAGTTTCAACCAAATTACACTCAATTCGATATCCTACCCCATTCTCTAATACTTTCAACCTTATTCTTAGACCTTAATAGGGCAATAAAATCTCGATATGATCAACACTTAATTTCCAATCCTATAGCTCTTACAACAATAACTATCAAAGGAGTCACTAGTATGAAATGACTCGCACATTCAATTAGACTTCTCGAAAAGGTACTAGTGGCATGAGGCTTTTGGGTAATGGTTCCAATGACAGCCTCAAGTGCAACATTCTCCCTTTCGATTCTCAAATTTAAGAATTGGGTGACAGCAAATAAGATGACATCTTTCTAGGTGGTAACGTTTTGTCAAACTCCACTCTATAAGGAAAGATCGTCATGACATCGATATCAGATTTAATCTCGCCAATTCTTCTTCAAGATCATAATCAACTACTATCAACATTCCTACGAATATCAACCATTTTGTTGGGATCATAAATATCCACAACTTGGTTTAGATCTAGAATAGCTAGAATTCTTACGGGAATAGCTTCGATCAATTTACTAGGGGATTTAGGGTTCCTTGTGACAATCTACGTCGTATAAATACCTCGTATAAATATCAAAATAATCATCAAACAATCATGTAATAAAATTACATCATATATATATATATAATCAAAGTTATATATATATATTAAAATAACACTTCTCAGTCTGGCCTTGTCGGTAACTCGGGAATTCTTCGGCACCGTTATAGTCAAAAGATTTTTAGACATTTTTAGAAAAATGTTTATAGTTAAAAGATTTTGAAATGTTTTTTCAAAACCTTGGTTTTTAAAAATCTTTCGTTCTCTATAACGAGAGCTCTGGTACCAAACTGTAACACCCTCAAATTTATACAACTCAATACAGCGGAAGACTTGTTGGTGTTACGGGATAGCACATTACTCACATCATAGACAACGCTTAAGAATCGCGTCGTTTAATAATAAAGCATTTCCATTCGTAAATATCAAATTTACATAAGTCCCAAGTCATATTATTTCATACAAAGTTTTACAAAGTATTTGAATGGAAATTATTGATTAAGTGCGGGCCATAAATTCTTGTTGTCTTCCCGAGAATTACCTTCAAGTACCTGAGATAAAACATGTTAAAAGAAAAGGTCAGCGATAACGCCGAGTGAATTCATAGAGTTTAATAAAACCATCAATATAACATCGGTATATAATTATTACTGAAAGTCATTTTGTACAAATCTTTATAATAGGCCATAAAATAGCCAAAGTCATTTTATACAAATCTTTATCAAAAATCATAATATAGGCATTTGCCTTCAAAATCATTATACGAGCCAATGTCGTAAAAACCACATACAATACGTTTTATAACGTTGTATAAAATTAAATAAAAACCGTTATATGAATATGGTTATGAAAAACCAAAACACGAACATAATATCAATAGTAAGTCCCCATATTGCTAGTCAGGCAATATATCGTAATTCGGTGCGTATAGCAGTATTTCGTTAATTGGATTATTATAAGCCGCATGACATTGTTACCTTACTACAACAAACAATGGGTAGCTAGCCCGAAACTCATTTGCCCATCTAAATTAGCGTGTCGTCACAAAGGTCACGCTATGTAAATCTTCTCATACATAAATTCGCTTACCAATCAATGTGGCACGACGGGGATCAACCGTCAAGGCGCGAACTGGGGTGATCGTCCCCAAATAGTACTATTATATGCATAAGCGTCTACCAAATCCCGGTAGTTCACAATTCATGCTAATGGGACTTTTAGTGACATAACCTAACTTTAATAATCCATTTTATTTCACACATCGGGTCATATAATTATTCATCGGGTCATACAATCATTCGGGTCCAAATCAATAAATAAACAAACAATCGGGACAAATGGTGTCCTATTTTATCAAAACTAACATGTTATCTCCCTCGCGGATTTATAAAACATTTCATAAAAACATTTAAAAGAGTGCGAGGCTATGAACTCACGTTGATGTGGGAAGGCCGGTCATCGGCAATTCGGACGTACGATACGTGCTTCAATCACGGAAACCTAGACAAATAATACTTGTCTTAGACTCTTGTCCAATGACTTTATAAAAATAACAATTATGTATACATATGATGATTATATATATATGATTATCAAGTGGGTTTACATATTCCCTTTTACTCATTTTAGTGTTTACGTATTGGTATCTTCTTACTAGTTTACTAGTTTTGCCTATTTACGTGTTTTAAGTCCAATAACGTTAACGTAGCCCGTTAATGTCCGTATGTTATATAGTTCGGGTTTTATCGGGTTTTACTTGTTATATATGTTTATATATCAGTATATGAGATTTATAAAGTTTACATTAGACGGGTCCAACCGTCTAAGTTTTATTTAACAAAAACGTTAATTTTACGGTAATAGCCGAAAAAGTCGTAAAAATCATGTTTATAGTTTTTATTACTTATAAGTATTATTCCAC
Organism: Glebionis coronaria; assembly: GCA_025667525.1. Lineage (NCBI taxonomy): Eukaryota > Viridiplantae > Streptophyta > Magnoliopsida > Asterales > Asteraceae > Glebionis > Glebionis coronaria. The sequence goes on from CM046877.1 coordinate 533,127,878, forward strand.
TACCATTTTTATAATTTATACATTTATTTAACCTTTTACATATTTATATAAATAAAATCCATAAGTTAGTGGGTTTTTATTTTACATTTTATACAATATAATTTTGAGTGCTTATATAATAATAATAAACATTAATTCTCAAAATCTGATTTTTATTTTCATGTTCACCAAAACTGCCATATCTAGAGTTCTATATGGAGATAGAAGCTCAAATTTTTATCACATAAACTAAATGATATGTGCTCCATTTAACTCTAATATAGCTACTGTTGAATCATCCTCTAAGTATTTTCTAAAAATCGTCCAAAACAGTAAACTCAGATTTGTACTTTAAACTTGTTTTGATCATATCTCACTCATTACAATGATTCCATTGCATGACCAACTCTCACATGTGTACAAGACCCATAGCTTAGTGTAAATCCATTAATCTATGCCATTTTATCAGTTCATGACATGTTTCTTTACTGTTTTATACAGCCATCATTTTTAAGCAAGATTTTAGCCTTGTTTCTTATAGTTTTTCACCTTTTTAATCATATTCATCAACACCAAATCCCCACACAATACTTTTATCATCATATAATCATCATATACATATACAATAGGAAATAAAATACATGATTACATAATCAAAATAACAAGAAGATGGGGAGAACAATCTTTATACCACCATTAGTGATGAAAAGATGAGGTTTATGATGAACAAGGCTTGGTTCTTTGTTACAAAACCTTCAACCTTTTAAGACAACTTCTTTGGTCCTTCAAATGGATGAACACCTCCATGAAATCATCCCTAAACTTCTTCTTGAAAATCAGCCCAAAGACTTCCATGAAAACTCCTTTTTTTACAAGTTACAATCACCTCCAATCTTTATCTTTTTTATTAGCTATCAACATATGTTGATTATAGCTTAAGTTGTAGGTTAAAAATTGATGATAATGGTGATTTTGTGGTGATGTTGGACTAATTTAGAGAGAGAGATGAGAGGATTTTGAGGTGGTTTGCATGTGAAAATGGAAGCATATGGTAAGTGTTAGTGGTTTTGTGGTTTAGTGGGATAAGTTGCTTACTTGTTAAGCTTATGCTTACAAGTGTAAGCTATTTTGTTACAAGGGTGACACATCAAATGATGTGGTGTCCCTTTTAGTTAGTGGGGTGGGATAAACTTGTTTTGTCCCATCCCGCTAATTTACGGGTATTCCTCGATTCTAGTTTCCTCGATTTGTGTGCCCTCCGGTCGTTTTACGAAAAACGTTTTTATAAATTATAAATCAACGACACAAAACGAATCTTATAAAAATTGTCTCATCAAAAACGGAGTTCGAAAACGTAAATACGTAATCCTAAGGTTTCCGGTTTAGTCGTAAAGGATGTTAAATTATAATCGTAAGTCCTAATCTCTTCTCGTAAATTTGTGAGTTTATGAACCAACTCAAAATTAAAATCCCAAAATAATATTCACGGATAAATTTATTTCCTGAAATGTCGGACTGTCACCAAAATGGTGTATGTAAACGTAAGCACGTAACGTAGAATCCTCCGGTTTAGACGTAGTCGATGCTACTTCAAGATGTAAATCCAAATTACTTCCCAAAAATAAGTGAGTTCATAATATAACATTAAAATAATGTTTTTAAATAATATTTGAGAATAAAATATCGACCATAAATTGACGGATTGTCACACAAGGATTCACTAAAGGCAAGGTGGATCCCACGATGTTCATTCAGAAACAAGGAAAAGATATGATTATGGTACAAATATATGTTCATGATACTATATTTGCTGCCTCGGCCCAAACCATATCGGATGAGTTTGGGACACTCATGTATTCTAAGTTTAAGATGTCAATGATGGGCAAGGTATCATTCTTCTTAGGTCTTCAAATATCTCAGAGTCCTAGAGGCATCTTTATCAATCAATCCATGTATGCCCTTGAGTCGCTTAAGAAATATAAGATGGAATCTTGCGACCCCGTGGACACCCCAATGGTGGAACGAACTAAGCTAGATGCAGATCCACATAGGATTGTCGTTGATCCGACACTTTATCGTGGAATGATCGGCACCCTTCTGTATATCACAACCAGTAGACCTGATCTTCAGTTTGCTATATGTATGTGTGCTCGATATCAATCTAGACCTACTGAGTTACACTTAGCTACTGTTAAACAGATCTTTTGATATCTTAAAGGAACCATTAATCAGGGACTTTGGTATTCGAAGGACTCTTCAATTGCACTCATGGCATATACAGTTGTGGATTACGCGGGTTGTCAAGATACAAGGCATAACACAAGTGGAACTTTGCAACTACTAGGAGATCGACTAATCAGTTGGGCATCAAAATGGCAGAAAAGTGCTGCAATTTCAAGTATAGAGGCGGAATACATAGCTATGTCCGGTTGTTGTGCTCAAATTCTTTATGAGATCGCAATTAATCGACTATGGTCTAGGTTTCAACAAAATTCCGATGTACTGCGACAACAAGAGTGCAATTGCCTTATGCTGCAACAATGTTCAATTCTCCCGGTCGAAGCATACTGACATTCGCTACCACTTTATCGAGGAGCAAGTGGAAAATGGAGTGATCGAGCTTTACTTTGTCCGATCTGAGTATCAATTGGCGGTTATTTTCACAAAGGTATTAGATCGAGCTAGAATTGAATTTTTGGCTGACAAGCTAGGATTGAGAACCTTCTCGCCTGAGACTCTAAAGGAATTGGCAGATGAAGCGAAAGAATAGTGGTGGTAAACTATTCTACGTATTCTTGGTGATCATTTGTATATATTGTTTATATTTCTATCCACAAAAGCAAAATACAAAAATATAAAACCATATAAAAACCCTAAAAAATGAAAAATTTTCATAAAAAACCAAAAAAATGTTACTTTATTTTTTCAAAAGGCATGTCTTTTGGTACGATAATATTTACGGTCTTAGAAATGTTGATTAATATCGACACAGCGCCATAAATAGAGTTCGTACAAAAGTTATAAATATTTTAAAACATGCCTATTTGGCTTGTAATTATTTCAGACTGCAACCCTTTTTCATATTAAAGTCAAGTATTTCTTATGAAAGCTTTGGCTCATCAACGGGAATTAATTTTCTCGGACATGGTTTACTTTATAACCATGTAAGGGATTGTGTTTACGTTATAACACAATCTAACAGGGGTATATGTACGCATCAGTGCATTTATTTGTTAAAACAAGAGAAATCTTGTTTTTATGAAGTTATCATCTCTACAATCATAAGCAATCTACAATTGGTATCTACGCACTCGACGATGCGACTACTCAAACGACAACTACAACTCTTTCAATAGAACACGTGTCAACAATTGAGGGGGAGCAATTGTCAAGCATTCAGAATCTTCGATGCCGAACGTGCCAAGTTTACTAATTGGTGTCAAGACAACAATACCAATCGTACATGTGGTGTCAAGAGATGACTTCAGACGTGACGAGGCGACCAACATTTTCCGACAAGAACCATTTGATCCTATCATATGATGTTCTCATCAATCAGGTCCAACCTTGTCAATTCATTCTTATATGGTGAATATGTGATCATGTTACAAATCGGTATCATATCTCACAAATTGATCTCATGAAGATTAAACGAACTTGCATTTTTCTTCCCAAAACATTTGTTAAAACTTCATTAAATCAATTGATATCAAAAATATCGCTTGGGTTAATATTTTTAACTAGAGACGAGGTCTAAAACTCTAGAGTCAACGACCTTGTTAACTACTGAAAATACTGATTTAAAGGCTCAGGTTTAGAAAAAGGTTTTTTCTACAGCTGCTCTGAAAAACGAGCTAAGGAAAATTAAGGGCACTAGTGTGGACACTAAGCTTGAAAAACCATCAATCTTGGGGAAACCGCCTAAAAATAAGTCCGTTCGACAACCGACTGCTATTAGATCCGAGCGACCAAAATCCTAGAGACCGCGGTTTGCCTCCCAAGTTGATATGGTCCATAATTCTAGACCAATCACTCCACTATCTAGGCCTACTGTGATCAAACCAACCTATGCAAAACCTACAAACAAGACTGCTACTAGTGATTCTAGGTATAGTTCTAAGAAATATGCCACAACATAGGTCGAATAGCATGCCTAATAATCACTATATAGATGCATCTAAGAAAATGACACAAGCAAGAACTAGGATTTCTAGATCTCATTCGGATCTCAAACACGGTGTTTGTTTCGTATGCATGAAAAGTGTCTTCATGACAAATCATGCGGCTTGTGTAACTAAAGTATTGAAGGATCTGAACTCAAGTGCTAAAGAGGGATTCCTAGAGGAAATAGGTTTTCTATCGCTAAGTCTTCCGTTGTGCATAAGGTCGCCTACATCCAATCTTAGGTGGCAACCCACGGGTTGGATTCTTAAATCGAGTAATCTTCAATGTGTTCCTACTGGAAGGATGTTGCCATCTTACAATACCAAAGTTGTCTGTGAACCCCCACATGGTTCTAAAATAGATATCGCTAACCCATATCAAAGCATACAAACCTAATGAGAATGCAGGTACAAATGTCAATGTTCAGCAAAGCGGTGCAGTCGCTTTATACCATTCAGCTCAGGACACACTCAGAGTTTGATTGCTAAAGAAGCTGATATCTACGAATCAAGTGTCTCAGGGGTTTTATAGTTAAAATCACAACAATAGCTCACAGTTATATAACAGATTATGACCCGCACTTCAAGAAAGGGAAGTTTATCTATACAACGATAACTTACCCTCACAACGAGAAATTAATTTTTCTGGGGCATGACTTTTTTTTATTAAAAGCATTCTAAGTTTTAAGCTCATGCATAATAGCTCAACGTTAAATATCAGACGATGACCCAATCTTCAAATAAAGGAAAGTTTATCACCGATGATAGCTTATCCTTACAACGAGAAATTAATTTTTCTCGGGCATGAGCTAATATTAAGAACATTCTAAGTTTTAAAGCTCATGCACAATGACATACGGTTATATATCAAACTGTAACTCGGACTTCAATTTTAGGAAAGCTTATCTTTTATGATAACTTATCCTCGTAACAGAAAATTAATTTTTCTCGGTCATGAGCTTGTATTAAAACATTCCAAGTTTTAAGCTCAGAAAGGAAAGTGTATCTTTTAAATAAGAGAACTTTTCCTCATAACGAGAAATTCATCTTTCTCGGTAATGAGCTTTACGTTAAAACATTCAAAAGTTTTCAAGCTCATGAACACGACTTCTAAGTAAATGTCAGCTTAGAACTCATTCTTCGGTTAAAAGGAAAGTTTATCGCTGATGGTAACTTATCCTTAACAACGGGAAGTTTACAACTTCTCGGACTTGAGCTCGTGACGTAAGATATTCAAAATCTTAAGCTCAAGTAACTGGTTTCAAAACGTTGAACAAAATTTTTCAAGAATTTTTCAAAAGGTTTTTCTAAATCTTTCAAAATTATGTGTTCAACAATGTTGTAATAAAAAGAGCATGTCTTCTGGAATCGATAATATTTACGATCCTAGAAATGTCATTCAATAATGACACGGGGTTGTAAATAAAGTTCAAGCAGAAGTTTAATTATTTAAAACATGCTCAACATGGCTTCTCAGCAAAGCAGCTCTGAACCCGCACTTCATGAAATGGGACCCAGTAACATTAGCTTTGGTCTTGTCCCAAACAACCCCACTTCGTCATCATTTACACCACCTTCTAGGAATGAATAGGATATGTTGTTTCAACCGTTCTTTGATAAATTCTTTACTAATCCAAGTATTGTTGCTCCAGAACCTGAAGTAATAGCTCCGGTTAACGAAGTTGTAGCTCCAGCAACCGAAGCACAATCAGATACGTCTACACCAACAATTGGTCTAGATATACCTTCAACAAGTAATTCTCAACCAACAAATGTATCAACTACCCATGTCACACCTATTGATGATGAAGATGATGATGATGATCACGATTTAGAATTCGCCCAAATGCGTGAACTTCCATTCTTTGGTGTACCAATTCTCGACTCTAATCAAGCCAGGTCGTCCACCTCAGAGGAAGCTCGTAATACGGTTTACTCCAATCCATGAATTCATGAACATGACAGCAAGTGGACAAAGGATCATCCTATACATTCTATTATTGGTGACCCTAGTCGTCCAATATCCACACGAAGTCAGCTACAAGAAAGTGCAATGTTTAGTCATTTTGATGCCTTTCTCAATGAAGTTGAACCTAAGACGTGGAAACAAGCATTTACCCAATCTTGCTGGATAGAAGCTATGCAAGAAGAACTTAATGAATTTGTATGTCTTGATGTATGGGAACTTGACCCATGCCCGGATCAAGTGAAGTTACTCACTTTGTAATGGGTTTAGAATGTGAAACTCAATGAGTTAGGCGGAATATTGAAGAACAAGGCTCGACTAGTAGCTCGTGGATACAAGCAATTATTAGGCATCAACTTTTTGGAATCCTTTGCACCGGTTGCCCGTTTGGAAGCTATTAGACTATTCCTCGCTTATGTTGCCCACATGAATATGACCGTCTATCAAATAGATGTGAAGACGACATTTCTAAATGTTGAACTCAAGGAAGAGGTCTATGTTCAACAGCCGGATGGTTTTGTGAATTCTAAATATCCTAATCATGTGTACAAGCATAAGAAGGCTCTTTATGGGTTGAAGCAAGCTCCACGCGTGTGGTATGATCTACTATCACATTTCCTGAGTACACAAGGCTTCGCTAAAGGCAAGGTCGATCCCACGCTTTTCATTCAGAAACGAGGAAAAGATATGATTATGGTACAAATATATGTTGATGATATTATATTTGCTGCCTTGACCAAAACCTTATCGGATGAGTTTGGACACTCATGTATTCCAAGTTTAAGATGTCAATGATGGGAAAGGTATCATTCTTCTTAGGTCCTCAGATATCTTAGAGTCCTAGAGGCATCTTTGTCAATCAATCCAAGTATGCCCTTAAATCGCTTAAGAAATATAAGATGGAAACTTGCGACCCCGTAGGCACCCCAATGGTGGAACGAACTAAGCTAGATGCAGATCCACGTGGGATTGCCGTTGATCCGTCTAACACCCCCAATTTTACAATGCGTAGCGGAAATACACAATTGGGTGCTAGACACAAGCATCATCACACAAGGTATATTAAACGACTCAAAATAGAGACGTTTACACATAAAATATAAATAAGATTTCACACATTGTCTAAAACATAATTTCAACCCATAATGTACTAAAACATCACTAGATTAAAGTGTTTAGTCCCCATGGATCTCGACCAGCAAACCACCAAGTTTTAGTATAGTACACAACATTTAAGAAATTATTCATCAGTAAAAAGGATGGAAATTGTTTTAGACCAACATACTTCAAAAGCCAACCCACAACATCCACAGCAAAGCTCCGCCATCAATCACCTTCGATTACCTAAAACACATGCTAAAACGAGTCAACAATAATGTTGAGCGAGTCCATCGGTTTATCAAATCACATTTGAACACAAGAAGAAAATCAATCATAATCATTCATAGAATTGTCGGACACACAATCTATTTCAAGGCAACACATTGTATTTAAGCTCATGACGCCGAACCCTTAACCAATTAGTCACCCACGCCAAATGCCAACATGACTAGATAAAAACCATTGTCCCTCAAGAGTATCAGTTGCTAGACATACCCAAATCTCATTCTCGTAAATTATCCTTCCTAAAGGTTACTCAACGTAATGCCCTGGTCTCAGATAGGGTGGCCAACCTAATAGTACTATCATTCGAATAAACGGCTATTCCCAACTCACAACATCAAGTAAGAACATAGTTAACGGTTCATGAATTTAGGGTCTTTAGCAACAAGGTACTCAATACAATGTAAACAACATAGGCAACATTCAGGTCCAACAATTACTCATGACTTGTGTTCATTTATTTTCAAATAGCATGTATCCCCCTCGCGGGTATTAAAACATTTAGTAGCTAGCATGAAAAGCGAGGCTACAGACTCACCTTAGTATAAGAGACCTAGCGAGATGATCGTCGATGGTATAGAATGCCTTTCAGACACGAGAACCGCTACCTATCAAATAAGGCACGTTCATTAATAATGACTCGAGAAATAAATCATACACATGAATATCAAACTCAAACTTATAAAATCACGACAAACTCGAGAGAAAATGATTCAAGTACTACTATCACACTCTTCTACACATTTACTTTACCATTTTATACTCTCGACAAATTCCGCCGACACATACCATATGAAGTAGCTCATTTACCCCATTTAGACTCGTCAAACGTTTATGAAACGACTCGAGGAACTAACATACTATCTATAGAAAGTCCTCTAACAAGTTTATCAAATGACTTTACTTTTAAAGTTCCTTACCCGATTCATCTTCGAACTACAAAAACCGGACAGTTTTACATTATCGACTCATACAACCGTTTTAACTTCTATAAACGACTCCATTTACAAAACCGACACTTTGGTTTAAAAATAGACTCACCCTCTAGGGTTTACACTTCTTTAACAGTATGTGACTCATTTCAAAATTCAATCTATAGTCCCCGAGATTCGATCCAAATATCGACAACAACTATAGGTCGTGCCGATACTCGTCTCCCGATACACGAATAATCAAACTATCATAACCTCGCGCTCGTTTGGAGCTAGAAGCTCTACTTTATATCAAATCGAAGCTAATTGAATTCTATACAACCCTATGCAATTAGTTAAGCCTAAATAAAATCATAAGATACCTAAAAATACAGTTTTTCCCACTGATCTAAAACAACCTTCTAAAACTTGCATGAAATCATGTTTTAGCTAAAACCAACCATATTTATGATCATCCCATAACCCTAATACTAACATATATCAACCATAACACTTTTACCATCATCAAAATCAAAAACCCAAAATCAAAATCAAGTTCTTAACAAAACTTTAGCATGAAAACCTTTTGATCATCACAAAAATGACATGCATAAACATGGTTTTCACCTACAAACCCTAAAAAATGACACATCATGCATGTACCCAAATTTAACATCAAAATGATCTCCTTACAATTATAGAGATGGGTCTTGTGTTGTTTTATGTAACACCCCATTTTGATAAGTGGACCGTTAAGCGTAATTATGGGATGTCATCAAAGCATGCGAGGTAATATGTAGTAAAACATACATAACCATAGGGAAAACCGGAATCAAACATCGGTTCCCAAACATAAGCCCAAAGTAATATAAAGTAAATGAAATGAATGAAAGACTAAACAAGCATAAGTATATGAAGGCAAAATGAGAAGAAGTCTATGGCAGCTTCCATCCTATGCATGTCCTCCAAATGCTCGAGTCTGTCCTTGGGTACCTGCCGTTTTGGGACATTGAAAGGAAAGTAACGGCTGAGCCTAACGCTCAGTGCACGGATATACAAGCATGAAATGAATAATATAAGCATGTAAAACATATAGCAGCGGAAATGTATATGTCCTGGAAAACCTGGTATAACTTAATAAAACTGGTTTTATAGTTTGAAAAGCCTTATGTTTAACTTCTGAAAACTATTTAACATGTTAACCATTAGTCAATATAGGTCATAAAATATCAACATGCATGAATACTTGAAGGGGTGACCTCTTCATGCAAATTAGAGGGGCTGTCTCTAATTTAATATACTGGTTTGGGTAGGAGAGATCAGCTCTTGTAAAGGATGCAAGGCACACACCACATTCGCCTGAATAATCTGCTGAAAACATGTAAACTAGGATGCACCCATACGCCCCACCTGATAATAATAATAATATGGCCAAAAGCTGAAGGGACGCCATGAGCTATCACTCCGTCGTGGTGGAGTCATAACATTGGTGCCTCCAGTGTTATGGTTATGGTACCTCCATAACTAGGTGAAACTGGTCATGCATGTATATGGCTTTAGGTATTCTAATTAAACATAAGCAGTTCAAAAACATATAAAACATATACTGGGAAAACAGTTGGCTGCATACGGGGAATCCTAATAAGGAAGAATGTCCATACTGAAAGGACAGAGAATCCGTACCTTGTGTCCAGTGAATGAAGAAGACGAACGGAAGAGAGTCCTACTTCGATATCACTAATGCTACATAAATTCATACGTGAATAAGTATTTGATTACTGAGTACGCAACTGGTTTTATATCATGTCTAAGCTTGTTTTATATGTTCATGTCATGTTTTACTGATTTAAGCTTTATACTGTGTTTATCATGTATTCTGTCTATTCTGTTTAAGTATTTCTTGTATTACTTGTATTATTATACTTGTTGCTTAATAATAAGTAACTTTATAAAAATAGAAGGTTTCCTAAAAAATAAAGTTTCCAAAAATAGAAAGTTGCCAAAAATAGAAAGTTTCCAAAAATAGAAAGTTTCAAAAAATAGAAAGTTTCCAAAAATAGAAAGTTTCCAAAAATAGAAAGTTTCCAAAAATATAAAGTTTCCATAACTAGATTAGCTGCCTTAATTAAATAAGTTTCTAAAACTAGAAAGTTTTCATAAATAGATTAGCTGCCTCAGTAAAATAAGTTTCTAAAAATAGAAATTTTCCATAATTAGAAATAAGCTGGATAATTAAGCTAATTATATAAGCTTAAGTGTTTACTGATTAATATTCTAAGTCATGTAAGTATAGTTTATTAATTATTCATGTGCATTAAATAGGCTATAGGTTAAAGTATTTAATTAAATATAACATGATTTAATTAAATAAAGGTAAAAAAACACATAGGTTAAAACATGTATTATTATCTATTAATAATATAACCTAAGTCATGTCAATTAATTAATTATAGGTCATGATTTTAATAGTTAATTAATTATGTAGTCTAATTAAATGATAAATACTTAGGTTAAAATTCATGTATTAATAATAAAATTAATAACCTAAGTCATGTAAATTAAATTAATCATGTTCATGTTTTTGATTAATTTAATTTAAGTCTTGTAAAAAAATATAACTTGTAAAAATATTAAACCTTATAAAAATAACTCATGAACCGGACCGTGTTTTAAATCTAAACATGTGTGAACCGGACCCGTGTTTTAACCCATGAACCGGACCCAAATACACCACCATGCCCTGACCTAGGTCGGGGTCTCCCTTCCTTGCTTCTGTTGTGACACCACCACCACCAAACCGAGACCATAAAGTCTCGATGGTGCGAAGTAAGCCAAGCCGAGACCCACTTGGGGTTCGGTTTAGGAGTCGGCCAACAAACAAACACCCCTTAACACTTAATTGATTATACCCCATGATTAAAACAACATGTTTACACTTGTTTTTAATTAGTTTATTAAAAAACATTCATGATTTTATGTGAGTAATAAATCAAAACATAAAAGAAAAGAGGTTAGGGTTTATACCGATCACGTGAATCAAAGAATGATGAACACACAACGATCCTTGCAATAAATCGAACACTAAAAATCAACCGAAACACCCCTTTGGTGATGCTAAACCCGGCGGCCAAAAGAACAAGGAGAAAGAAGATTTTAGGGTTTCTTGATTTTCTTAAATTTTGGTTATTATGAAAATAACCTTTTCCTAAAATCTTGTTTAGTAAAATTTTAATGGGCTAGGCCCTTTTGTCTTGTAGTGTCCGCGGGTATGGGTCCCACATAAGGGTAACCCAAACATTTTTCGTGTCTAAAATATAAGTGTGTTCTTATGTTCGTATTTCACGTGATTTAATTAGTTATCATTCGTGACTTAATATATTTATTCGTGATCGAAATAAATATACATACATACGTAATATTAGCTCGTGATTAATTTACGTTCATGATTTCATGTTCGTATGTTTGTGATTATGATTATTATTGAAATATTTATCGTGTGTTAATAAGTAATAAATACTTATCGTGTTATAACACGTACGTAATACTTGTAATTCTTGTACGTGAAACGTAAACATGTTATAAAAGGAAAGTTCTAATCATGTACGTACTATCGTAAGGGTACTATTCATGGTAAAAGCATGCGGGTTTTACAACTCTTCCCCCCTAAAAAGAATAATTCGTCCCCGAATTATAGATATCGTAACTGGAAGCGTAACATACCCGGCTCAAACTGGAAGGGTATGCAAGCTAAAAGGAAAGATGAAGGTGACGTGAATCGTGACATAGCTTAAAAGGACATGGAACGTGACGTGACTGAAAGAACGTATCTAATCGATAATAGAAAAACGGTAAGAAGTCCGGATGAACTTATCCGTTTCCAATTGGCTTCCCTCTTGGAACGGTTCCTTCTCTAGATCTTGACACAATGATAAATCTTGGTCCTCTTGACCTTTACTTGAAAACACGAAGAGTTCATTGTCATCTACGTAAGATAACAGAAATAACATGCAAGGGGAACTGAAACATTACGATGCAAAATAATCTAACCTAACTGATACTTAGCAACGATGCGCGAGGCATATTGAAGCGTAGTACGTGAAAAATTTTGAACGTGATACGTGAAAAATTTTGAACGTGATACGAGGAGATATGGTGAGTCTAGTATGAGCAAACATATCGTGATCCATGATACGTGTAACATATCGTGAACGTGATATGAGGAACGTGGAATGAACATGACATGTGAAACATATCGTGAACATGGAATACGACTGCTGTAATGCCAAATGCTACAAGGTGAGACGTGGAATGTGATGTGAAATGTCTATCTGAGGATAAGGAGTTATACCAAGCTTGAGTCTGGTCTCTCCATTTCTTGTAAAACTTCCTAGAACAAAGATGAACGTAAAAATCGTAAGCCAAGATACGATCATGAACGTGAATAGTGTCATGAACGTGAGCATGAAAGCAAGTCGTGAAATTAGAACAAGGATGAACGTAAATAAGGAGCACAAATGTGGACCTTTGTCTGACCCGATAGCTGAGGGGTTACCAAGTGATCTGATGAGCCTTGGCTGGAACATGTCTGAGTAATCTGTTGGTTCAGAAATCCTTACGGATGTAAGGATTCTGCAGACTTGATCAAACTGTTGGCAATGACACAGATAGCATCATGCTTCTTCTGAGTTTGCGTTAATCTGGTAACCAAAATCCATGGAGATCTTGTCCCATTTCTATTCACAAAATTTCTGATGATGGAAAAAACATACAGGTATATTGGTGTTCTATCCTAGCCTGTTGGTATGTCATGTACTTAGATATGAACGTAACTATATCTTGTTTCGTAGAAACTTGATACATAGAACTTTGCGGAACTATGAGTCTCCGAAATTAGACTTCTCTTAGCGTAGGATTTTCTGGAACACCTAATGTAGTGTAGGGTTCTCTCTTTGCGCATACGCTGAGTCATGGTAAGATTAACCGTGCGAATCCATGGAATTCAGCGTGTCACTATAATCAACCAGAATTTATATTGAAAAATTTCAAGGTGAAATTCTTCTCTTTGTAGAATTTGCAACATAGTGCAAAAATGATCTTCCTGCTCTTCTCTATACTTTAGAGAAGGTTAGATCGTCATAGATGAAAACACTGATGAATTTGTTTATGAGTTCATGGAAACTCAATTTATTAAGTCCATAATTGTAAAACCTGTAAATTCAGGTTTTGACTATGTCATCATTGTATACGTCACTTTATGATATCTGAATAAATAGTACCACCTTTGCATGATATCTCTTGAGCAATCATATGCATCATAAACAACATATATTATTTTAATCATCAAAACATGAGGACATTTAAATCTCATAGCATACATTGTGATTCTCATCACTTAAGCACAAGGACAGTCACACTTGGATGACTACATTTTTATAAACATGCAGGACTTTAACCAGTCACTCCTTCCTAAACATTTTAGTCACTTGAACATACACTCATAAGCATTCATCACATTTGTTCATACATCCAAACTCATGATCATAATTAATACACAATTACTTAAGGGGACTTTTGGTACGGTTGAATAAAAAAGAATGGAAACACAGTGCGGAATAGAATGATAGAGAAAGAGAATGAGTCTTAGATAAGAGAAAGGATTTCACTGTTTGGGAAAAATATAGAATATAGTGTCAGAATCAATAAGAGAATTCATTCATGTGTTTGATATGACAAAGAATGAAAATAATTTATTTTTAGGTTAATTTATTTTGGGTACTATTAGTTTATATATAATGTGTAATCCACGCATAATAACAAATTATCATGTAATGATAAATACTGTGTATACAAGAATAACAACGATACTGAATCCCGCTGAAGCAGGGTACGAGGAACTAATGCTGTGTATACTATGCGTAATAACCAATATTAAGACCATTATATATGCATTGTTAATGACTAGCGTATTATGTAACCAAAATCAAGACCATTACAGATGCTTGTTTTTTACCAACTAAACAACAACCGGAAAACACACTAAAATCCGTTGTAATCACAGAAGCTCACACGAATGTGTTGCAGAATTACCGAAACTACTCACTGATGTCTCGTATATCGATAGCCACGAATGTCTCGAAGAATTCCAGCCACAATAACATCATCACAGAACCATATATAATGAGCATCGTAGAATGCTTAAAAAAATTGTTGCAGCGCCAACAAAACCCACAAGCAGCAAATTTACAATACATGTTCCAGCATACTGTAGGTCACTCAAACCTTAACTTGTAGCAGATCTTATAAACCTTAGTTGTAGCAGACACAAAACAGAAATGAACAACTTACTATATCTGAATAGTTTCTTGGATCCAATAACCAATGTTGACACTTGTACTCATGAATTTAAAAATTATAGAAATGTACAGGTTATATAATATGAGCAAATGCTCCAAATATTACGGTTCTGATCAAAATCAAACATTGAATAAAAGAGATCTTGCATACATGATCAAATCAAGTACTTTTTCATGTGAAAATTTTGTATAACAGCGAACCTCAACTTTGACATGATCATGCAAGGTAATTAATATGAACAAAGAATATTTTCAAATTTTATTCAAAGTGTGGGGTTACAAACATGTCATATTAGATTTTGATGAAGTCCTTTTATACATAAACCCTAACTTGAATTTAAAATTAATCGTTTAGGGTTTGTTCATAATATTGATTTTTGAATATGATGAAACAAAAAGGAACAGTGAATTACCTTATTTGGGGATTGAATTTGATTTCTACAACCAAAGCTTGATTATGGTGATAATAGGATCAAGTGTTTGTAGTCGGTCATATGTAGATTTTTAAAGATGGATTTGCTGAATGTGATATGCACGTGAGAAAGTTATATATACCCTTTAGTTTGTAGTGACTTTTTGATTCACTCAAGAAAAAACACGGAGAATGATGCTTTTGTTAATTTTCTATTCTCTCCATTCCTTACATTTCATGAGGAATAAATATTGGCGGTTGAGAAATGAATGTGTATCTCGTGTTTTCATTCTTTGTTCAAAATAAACAAGAGAATGCTCTCTTTTATCCATTCTCACCATTCCTTTCCATCCTACCAAACATGCCCTAAGTGTAAATTCTAAAGCTTTAAATATATTAATGTATATATATATTCCTTACACTATAATTGACTTTACGCTACAACACCATCTGTTTTATGCTTAAACATTACCTTTGACCATTTTTACCTTTTTAAACTAAGTTGACATGCTTTTTATGTAATAAAATCTTTTCTCATATAAAAATGACCATACTTTCACCAAGAGTCCCAAAACTTAACCAAAATTTACCTAGACTCATACAAACTCACCCAATATAACACCTATACTCCTAGTGACTTTACCTAGACACATGATTAAACATAAAAATCCCATAGACTAAATTATAGCCGAAAATATACTTACACACAACATTAAAATACCAAAAACCCCTACCATGTCTAACCTTGACTTTTAGACTTGTACAAAACTAGTTATTAAAGTGTTACACTATAGAAAACACTCCCTTTCCCTTGACTAGACCCAATACCGCCGGTTTTAACTTAATACCATGAGACTATGTACAATTTTGGGCAATTAAAACATGTACTAACCTTACTATACACATACCACAAGACTAAGCCACCTAGCCTACCTCTTTGCACCCTTAGACGTGTGATAAACCACCACCATACACCAAAGTCTTGTGTACAACTCCAACATTTAAGTTAAACACTATGCACATCCCTTTTGTCTCCTTAGAAGACATACATGTGACGGTTTGTTAATAAACAAGGACTATGTACTCAAGCTTGCATTTAAAACATGTACTACCATTGTACACTCTCAATATCCTCATATCTAGCCTATTTCTCTTTCTTGCCATGGCATACCCCAAGCCATAACACAAATTCATACTCCAAGTTATTTAGCAAGCTTTACACACTCTTCTCTTACCATATTCGGTTATCCCTCTCAAACAAAACGCCTAGATATCTCAAGCATTTACTCCAACTAGTTCTTAGTCCTCTCTAATCATTTAGAGCTCCTCATTCAAGATATTTCACATTTAAGATGAATCCAAGACCCTTCAAGTAGAACCCGACGTCTAGAATCATCAAGCCATTATCATCATCCCATTTTCTTTAAAACAAGTAAGTGTAAACCTCCTTTAAGCTTTTCATTACTTATTTCATGTTTCATGCATATACTGTTATGAAAATGGAGTTTAAAATGCATGCAAACGTTAAAGTCTTATGGACAAACCCTAAAACAACATATAAGCCCACGGCTTATATGAAGTTTATGGGTGTTCTTGCCTTAAAACCCTAAAAACGTGTACATGCAAGCTTATGTAACTTATTTGAGCCCTAGTATAATCACTTGCCTTAAAATGTGTTAAAAACTTAATATAAGCCGAAACTATTAACCTTATATAAGCTCATAAGACCTAAATATAAGCCAAGGATTTAACTTATTTAAGCTATGTTATTTAAGTCGTGACATGAAGCCCTAAAAGCTTATATAAGCCAAGACTTAACCAAGCTTATTTAAGCCCACTAATAAAATAAGCCGTAGCTAAGTAAGCCCATAAGTCATTAAGCTTTAAATTTAATATAATCCCTAGGTTTATTAAATAAGCCGAAACATATAAGCTAAATATAAGCCTTAGATAAGCCCATTGAATATAAGCCTAACTTATTTTAGGAGTAAGTAAAATTAATAAAAGCCCATAGTAAAACTTGGCCCATTTAGTAAAACCAAGTAACTAGTTACTTATTTAATTTACCTAGTGAAATTATATAAGCCCAATAGGCCCATATTAAATAAGCCGAGACCCAAAATGGGCTAGTCAAGCCCATTTACTAAAATGTGGAGACTTTTTGGGCCACGTTTGATAATTGGTCAAAGTTAGGTCCAAATTTATAAATTAATAAAACTTATATAATTATTTCGTGACTTTTTGTAAGTACAAGGGCCAAACGTGTAAGTTTCCAAAGTATAGGGGGACAGTTATTCAAACCGTGGGTTGTATGAAACCACAAGGACCATAATTGCCAAAAACCTAAACTAAAATGAGCCCTAATTGTGTTTATAAACAAACCAAGACCTTGGGGGTCATTTTTGCCATTTGTGTAAACTTTTACAAGCCTAGGGGCGTTTTTATAAATAAACCAACTAACGAGGATTAACGGCGTAATAACCTTAACGAATGAAACCTTAAAGGCTATTTTGTAAACTGTCATATTTGCAAGGGTTTACTAGTACTTGTTTTAAAATAATTAAAGGTATTAATAAAATGCTTAATTAAATTTAGGTATTGGAATAATTAAATAAATCACTAAGTTTATTTACGAGACTTTATAAACTGACGAATCCCGGTAATTATATTTTTTAGACTTAAGAAAATAATATAATATTGCCTTACGGTTTATTTAATTAAAATCCTTTTATTTAAATTATTGCCGTTTACTAAGTCAACTTATACATTTTTAGACACTAAAAAAATATACGTTTATCACAACTCTTATACGTATAAACATTTAGACAATCGTTATAATATATTAATTTGTGATCATGCATTCCTTAAAAATCATACATCCATCATGCATTGTTAAATTATGCATTGTCTAAGGCACTTAAAATTACTTAGGTAATTACTCCGGTTCGTGATCATATTGTGCCAATTTGTTCAGTGGCATCATCATCATCACATCATTACCACTAAGGTGAGTTCATGGCCCCATCTTTACTGTTTTATAACTGGGGGAGAAAACATACAAAAACTATATTTATTATAATATGCAAAACATGCACTAACAACAACAACAGCTTACTGCCTATTGTTTGCCCCATACCCGTGGACTGTAATAGTTAATAGTGTAGCGCGAAATGTGTGAATAGATATATTTAGGTGTTGACAACACCCGACCTGCGTGACTTGCTATCATGAAACGCTTAGGCCAAGCAATAGGTTTACATCATTGTCGGATTGAGGGAACAACATCGGGACAGATCCAAATGGGTGTACCGAACAACTTATTTTGTCTAGCTTCTATTACAGGAGAATATGAACTACTATAGTATGTAGCTTAGTGCTCTACTATCCTTGTGATGTTTTGGCATATTACTAACTTATTATCTAATTAAACCTGTGAATTCACCAACTTCGTGTTGACCCCCACATTTTACTTTATATATTTTCTCAGGAAAATAAAGCAGGTTCATGCATTGGATTCCATCATTTTAGGAGCATCATGTCTACCATTGGGCTGGGATATTTACTTCAGTTTTTAATAATAAATGTGGTTTACAAACAAGATACTAAGTGTGTACAACTAATTCATGTAATTTGTATTAAATGACTTTTATGATCATTGCTCTATATACTATGATCTACCTAAGTAACACCCCAATTACTATTCCGCTGCATTTGACCAACTTGGGGGTGTTACAATAATGTTGCTGGGCATTTATGAGACTAATACAAAATCATGAATCTCGCATGACCGAGTCGTGTACGAATAACAGTCATGAAAATGTTTTGCTCTTTCACTCGTCACTGTTGGTAGCATGATCATGAGTCCGATCTTGGAAGGTGCTTAACACCCTAAATGAATCCGATCTTGTCAATACGTAGAGGAGAATAACGGTTATAAATGGTGATTTGTTTAAATCGACAGCAGTCGAAATATAATCTCATGTTACCGTCCTTCTCCTTGAAGGTTCTTCTGGAATATATATGGGAATATTTTGGAATAATCCGCTAGTTATGCGAAAAAGAACTTAAGTGATCATCTCTTAACTGACAGCTAGAATATTTTAGCAGTAATAGCTAACAACGCACGTGCTTGTAAGCATAGATAATTTGTACAGATTTTTCCTGATGGAAAATCAAGCTGAATGTATTCAGGAGCCTGAACATCATTGTACATAATCATGAATCGTAGCATGGTGTGCTGTTCGTAGTCCATAATTAGGATTAAATTCAACTCGCATTTGTCCGAGGCAATGCGTTCGCAGCTTGGATCTTATCATTAGCCTGAAGGAAAACCTTCATATACTTGGGGAATACGAATGGCGTCCTTCATGGTCATGAATATATGAAATATGGTGAAAGAAATGAAAGTGTCATCGAGCAAACGTGACTGGCCTTACTGATACGCCAGTGATGGTACTGAAATTCTTGTGGCCTGATTAATACATGGAACAACAAAATGGATATACCCTTTGGAGGGTACCCTGAATTTCTTAGAGATGTTCCATAATTGGACGTGAGTCATGTGTCTTGACTCATGTCTTGGGAAATGTAAGCATGACATGTGTCCCGACTGGTGTCTTGACATGTGTCTTCATAAAGTATACGTGAGACATGTGTCTTGACTGATGTCTTGACATGTGTCTAGAGATGTGAAACAAATAGAACTACAAATATTAGGTTATTATGCCAGAATTGACGGATCAGTTGGACTACTGATCCTTTGTATTTCTAATCACGTCCGTGGACGGATCTTCGGTTGCGATTGCTAGGATAGTTGTTGTCATAGTAGTTGTTATTATCGTCTTGTCTGTCAGTTCCATGACAGTCATTCTCATGACTGTGATTCATGTAACTATTCAGCTGGGTGGCCGACTGGTAGCGGTTTGCACTCATATGACTAAAACGACTACTAAATAACGTGTGACATGTAACTAAGAATTAGGGACAATGATTGATGAAAATCGTCTGATGGTGAAGCATCTTCTCGTCCAATTGCTTTGCTCTAACGCCTTTGTCTTCGTCTTGTAGGATCTCTAAGTTGTGAACAACATCCGTATCTCGTAGCGTGTCCAAACATCAGCAGCATCAACCTTTAGTAACATCTCCAAGTTATGAGCGGCATCATCGATCTTGTAGAATATCAGCAAGTGAAAATACGCCTGAGATGATTCAGAATCGACTAGCGAATACCCGTGAAGTATTGTAAGTGAAATACACATGGATGAAGGTACATGTAATACACATGGAATACGGTACATGGAGTACACATGGAATGCACATGAAATGATTGGTATGTGGTCGATCATTTGTCATGATTTTAAAGGAACTATAATCGGTTTAACGGTTAGAAAAACCATCATGATAACCTGGCAATGCCAGCATATATATCATTCTGGTTGCATAGAGAAACGTTAAAGTGTGGTTACACAAAATTCAACGATGATTTGCCTGAAAGCATGATCTATGAAAACCAACCATGACTATCATGAAAGCAGGATTCAATGAAATCAATCAATGTCTTGCATGAAAGCCTAAATAACAAAAGAGGCGTAAGACGTAATCAACATGAAGACGAAATTATCATGAAGAAACATGAAACAACCTAACATGAACGAGTGTATAACATAATCAACATGAAATTAAAGTTGACCATGACAGTATGAAAACATACTTGACATAAAAACATAGTAACTTATGAGGGGACATGAAAAAAATTCATGCCAATAAATCATGAGAAAAATTTTAAGCATGAAAACAGTGCATGAATACATGATGTAGTTTATAAAAATCTTTATATGCGCGAGGGGACGCCTATGGGTCGGTCCCAAAACAAAAGACATGGCGAGAGGACGCCTATGGGTCGGTCCCAAAGTTAAAAGTTTCGATAAAAGCACATGAGACTAAATAGGGCCAGTTCTGTACCAACCATTACTTAGTCATAATTCCTGCAACAATGATACATGAAACATAAATAATTGAAACTCAGTTGTCAAAACTTAACAGAAAAATTTTTATGTGACCAATTATGAACTACTGGGTTCAGTTCACACTAGCCACGGTTCACAAGGAACATCGTACATGAAACAATGACACGTAACTAAGTATGGATGACGGTTGTTCAGTCCTTATTAGTAAAATAATACTGTTAAAAACATCATGGTTAAACAACAAGGTGATGAAACATCATGGTTAAAACAACAAGGTGCTGAAAACATCATGGTTAAAACAACAAGGTGCTGAAAACATAAGTACATAGAATAACTAGCGTTGGCTTAGGAAGCTCCTGGTGACTACCCACTAGTCACAGGTCAAGTTTTAGAGCCTACAGGTCGAAGCCTTGGCTCTGATACCATAATTGTAACACCTCATTTTGATAAGTGGACCGTTACGCGTAATTATGGCATGTCATCAAAGCATGCAAGGTAATATGTAGTAAAACATATATGACCATAGGGAAAACCAGAATCAAACATCGGTTCCCAAACATAAGCCCAAAATAATATAAAGTAAATGAAATGAATGAAAGACTAAACAAGCGTAAGTATATGAAGGCAAAAGGAGAAGAAGTCTATGGCAGCTTCCATCCTATGCATGTCCTCCAAATGCTCGAGTCTGTCCCTGGGTACCTGCTGTTTTGGGACATGGAAAGGAAAGTAACGGCTGAGCATAACGCTCAGTGCACGGATATGCAAGCATGGAATGAATAATATAAGCATGTAAAACATATAGCAGCGAAAATGTATATGTCCTGGAAAACCTGGTATAACTTAATAAAACTGGTTTTATAGTTTGAAAAGCCTTATGTTTATCTTCTAAAAACTATTTTACATGTTAACCATTAGCCAATATAGGTCATGAAATATCAACGTGCATGAATACTTGAAGGGGTGACCTCATCATGCAAATTAGAGGGGCTGCCTCTAATTTAATATACTGGTTTGGGTAGGAGGGATCAGCTCCTTGTGAAGGATGCAAGGCACACACCACATTCACCTGAATAATCTGTTGAAAACATGTAAACTAGGATGCACCCATACGCCCCACCTGATAATAATAATAATATGGCCAAAAGCTGAAGGGACGCCACGAGCTATCACTCCGTCGTGGTGGAGTCATAACATTGGTGCCTCCAGTGTGATGGTTATGGTACCTCCATAACTAGGTGAAACTGGTCATGCATGTATATGGCTTTAGGTATTCTAATTAAACAAAAGCAGTTCAAAACATATAAAACATATACTGGGAAAACAGTTGGCTGCATACGGGGAATCCTAATAGGGAAGAATGTCCATACTGAAAGGACGGAGAATCCGTACCTTGTGTCCAGTGAACGAAGAAGACGAACGGAAGAGAGTCCTACTTCGATATCACTAATGCTACATAAATACATACGTGAATAAGTATCTGATTACTGAGTACGCAACTTGTTTTATATCATGTCTTAGCTTGTTTTATATGTTCATGTCATGTTTTACTGATTTACGCTTTATACTGTGTTTATCATGTATTATGTCTATTCTGTTTAAGTATTTATTGTATTACTTGTATTATTATACTTGTTGCTTAATAATAAGTAACTTTCTAAAAATAGCAGGTTTCCTAAAACAGAAATTTTCCAAAAATAGAAAGTTTCTAAAAATAGAAAGTTTCCAAAAATAGATTGTTTTCAAAAGAAGAAAGTTTTCAAAAATAGAAAGTTTTCAAAAGTAGAAAGTTTCCAAAAATAGAAAGTTTCCAAAAATAGAAAGTTCCCAAAAATAGAAAGTTTCCATAAATAGATTAGCTGCCTTAATTAAATGAGTTTCTAAAAATAGAAAGTTTCCATAAATAGATTAGCTGCCTTAGTTAAATAAGTTTCTAAAAATAGAAAGTTTCCATAATTAGAATTAAGCTGGATAATTAAGCTAATTATATAAGCTTAAGTGTTTACTGATTAATATTATAAGTCATGTAAGTATAGTTTATTAATTATTTCAAGTGAATTAAATAGGCTATAGGTTAAAGTATTTAATTAAATATAACATGATTTACTCAAATAAAGGTAAAAAAATAAATACTTAGGTTAAAACATGTATTATTATCTATTAATAATATAACCTAAGTCATGTCAATTAATCAATTATAGGTCATGATTTTAATAATTAATTAATTATGTAGTCTAATTAAATGATAAATACTTAGGTTAAAATTCATGTATTAATAATAAAATTAATAACCTAAGTCATGTAAATTAAATTAATCATGTTCATGTTTTTAATTAATTTAATTTAAGTCTTGTAAAAAAATATAACTTGTAAAAATATTAAACCTTATAAAAATAACACATGAACCGGACCGTGTTTTAAATCTAAACATGTGTGAACCAGACCCATGTTTTAACCCATGAAACGAACCCAAATACACCACCATGCCCCGGCCTAGGTCGGGGTCTCCCTTCCTTGCTGTTGCCGTGACACCACCACCACCAAACCGAGACCATAAGGTCTCGGTGGTGCAAAGTAAGCCAAGCCGAGACCCCCTTGGGGCTCGGTTTAGGCGTCGGCCAACAAACAAACATTCATGATTTTATGTGATTAATAAATCAAAACATAAAAGAAAAGAGGTTAGGGTTTATACCGATCACGTGAATCAAAGAATGATGAACACACAATGATCCTTGCAATAAATCGAACACTAAAAATCAACTGAAACACCCCTTTGGTGATGCTAAACCCGGCGGCCAAAAGAACAAGGAGAAAGAAGATTTTAGGGTTTCTTGCTTTTCTTAAATTTTGGTTATTATGAAAATAACCTTTTCCTAAAATCTTGTTTAGTAAAATTTTAATGGGCTAGGCCCTTTTGTCTTTTAGTGTCCGCGGGTATGGGGCCCACATAAGGGTAACCCGAACATTTTTCGTGTCTAAAATATAAGTGTGTTCTCGTGTTCGTATTTCACGTGATTTAATTAGTTATCGTTCGTGACTTAATATATTTATTCGTGATCGAAATAAATATATGATAGTTGAGTTTTTGTATACCCTTTAGGAAAAGAGTACCAAAATAGGGGAATCACGACGATTTAGGAAAACCGTGTGTAAATGACCCTAAAATGAGTTCGTTCTCAAGGAGGCTTAGTGTGTGTGTAATGAATTGATTATCTTTGTGATTATATTGTTGAGAAAGAAAAATAGAAATGAGATTAGAAGAGAATTACGGTTACGAAGACGGATTAAACTAAGTCGAAAAAGGTGTACACGTAAAATCGTAAAAAGTACTAAAATCAAAATTTTACCCTAAAAATTAACAAAAATCCAAAATAATATTCTAAGAGTTTACAAAAAATCCAAACTTGCCAAAACCTTTTAATTAATTAGATAATGACTTTTTAATGCTAATTAAAGCCCTAAAAATCAAAATTAATTATTAAAAAGTCCCAAACAAGATTTTAAAGTTTGTAAACCTCAAAAATACCCTAATTAAGCTAAAAAGTATTTTTCAAAATTTTAAAACCAATAAAAACTATTTTTAAACAATTAAAAACTACTAAAATCAATTAAAACTTAAATTAATTCTAGAAAATAATTAAAAGACTCGAAAAATATTTGGAAAGTTGCAAAATTCCTAATTAAGTGTCTAGAACCTAGGAAAAATATAAAAACTTAGAAAATCAGACTTTTAATTTTTTACAATAAAATAATATTAAAATAATATTAAAAATCCAAAAATCATAAAAAATTCTAAAAACTTGCAAACTAGCTTAATTTAACCTAAATAACACAGAAATGAAAGTGAAATTACCTAAATACCCTTAATGGGCCTAGAAAATGGGCTAAACCCAAAACAGAACCTTATTGGGCCAAATTTAGGCCCAATAATAAAAAGTGTTCAAAATAAGCCCAAAAAGCACTGGTTGACTCAAAATTTGATTTTAAACAACTTTTTCCAAAGGCCCAAAAGCTGAAAGTGTGAAATAAGCTAGCTTATACCAAACAGCTTATTCTTAATGGGCTTTTTGGCCCATTAAGCTATAAGCCAATGCCATAAGCTGAAATTAAACACACAAGCTTCTTTTGTCCTAAATAAGACTTCTGCAAAAAGAAATTTGAAATAAGCCCAAGGAATAAGCCTGAAAATGCAATAAGCAATCTACAGAAAACGACAAAATAGTCGTTTTTGAGTTCTAGGCCACCCCAAGTGCTGATTCAAGTTTCTATAGCTTCTAAATGAATTAATTAAGCAAAATCAACAAAGAGTTTTCAAATAAGCTGACTCAATAAGCTGGAAAAAGCAAATGAGCACTTATGTAAAAGTCAAATAAGTTGGTTTTCTAGTAAAAAGTCAAAGTCATAGTCTGATAAGCTCCAGTCTACTCAAATGGGTCAAATAATGAAGATCTATCACAAAAAATAAGTTGTTGCAAGTCTGGATAAGCTAGAATAGCTTATTGATAAGCTGAGTTCAAAATAACACTAGCAGGGGCTAGTTTTGAGTGTTGAGCAGTGGAAACTTTTTCCACTGCTTGACTTGTTTGACCTTTTGTCTTTAGTGACTTTTTTGGAGATTCATATTACACAAAGGCACCCAAATGATCTTTGGATCAAAAAGAGTCAAGAACAATCAAAATATCACAATCACAAACACCCAATTGATACAGTTTAATCAATAAAGTCCCAGGTATGATATAGACATGAACAAATAAGCAGTTGAGCACTTATAAGCAGTTTTAGCACAAATCAGCCAGCCAAATTCAACCAAATGCATACACAAGCTATATTAAACTCAAATAAGCAAGTCTAAGCAGGTTTCATGCAATGATTCAAATAATTAAGCAAGATTCTAGCCAATGAATGTTACTGATGAACACTAACACATGCAGTTTTACACTTTGCTGATGTATTTGACACACAAGCCAGATTCAACACCTCAAATCTCTCAAACAGGTTACAATGACTTTGTTTAAACCACTTTTAGCCCTAAGCATGCATACACACTAAGTGTTCCCAAAATCCTAGGTCAAAACAGGCAACAACAAAGATTTTATAGCAGATTGTTTGATTCAAGGCTTCAAACCCAAAAACTTGCAGCAAAACACTCTCAACCAAGCATATATCAGATATAGAACACAAACACAAACTTTCCACAACACAATAACAAGATTCAAGCTCAAACAGGTAGACCCAGACACCCCTTTATCTTTTCAAAATCAAATTTTCCAAAGGAAAAGTGAGATTTAAGACCACCCAAGCATCAATTAACACAATAACAAGTAAGATTAACAGATTCAAGCAAGTATAAGCCACAAAATACACAAGAACCAAGGCAACACTCAAATATCACAAAAATCTAAAGTATTATCAGATTTTGGGATTAAGGGTGTGTACCTCATGGATGTACATCCACACCCACGGATTTTGAGCTTATGTGCTAGCAAGAACTAGCACAAGCTTCCACACAAAGCCTGCTAAGAATCAACAAGGTTAGAAGCACAAGTATAAAATCAGAAATTTGAAAAATTCTTGATTGATGCAACTCTTGTCCTCCACACTTGATTATCCCCAAGTTATAAGCCTTACCACACCTTAATCAACACAATTAGGATGCTATGATCAGCCCTATAACCCAAGAATTCCAAGATAGACAAAGAACTTAGCAAAATATCAAGTAAATGAAGAAAATGTGCAAACTTTTGCACACTCCTCTTTTGAAAACAGGTTTTTGATTCAAATTCAGTAAACTAAGAACATAAACAAACAATAATAAGATGGCACTTGGTCTTTCTTCAACACACTTAACTCAAATTTCATAAAATTGAAAAAGGGATTTACAAGTGCTTGAACAAGGAAAAACCAAAAGCAACTGCTAATGTTGGGTCCTAAGGCCTTTATATAGGCTACATTGAACTACTAGAAAGCATAAAAACGTATCCCTAATGTTGATGAAGTCCCCAAAATGCCCTTTGAAGGTTTGAATATCTTGAGGATCATGTGATGTTCTCTTGGCTGGTTGTGTGAGTTGGCAAGGGTGAGATGCATCCAAAGGCTCAAATTGAGCTTAGAAAGTAAGCAGCAATCCTACACGTTGGATGGCTGGCAAGTTTTTGTCTTCTTCCCTTTTGACGTAGCAGGGGAGGCCCCATGCAGCATGTGGGTTGGTGGGGTGCCATGTTTAAGGATTGGGTTATGATAATGACAAGGTTAATCACTAATCTGGAAGGTTTTATGGTTTAATTTCAACACAGTTAAGAAAACCCAATTTGTGTTCTTAAGGGAATAGTAGTGTTTTTGATCCGGTTTAGTATTTAAACATGTGTTAGGCGCCACTTTTATTAAACTAATAGGATTAGTTTAAATCAGTTAGTGGTGGGAAGTGATGTGGCAAAATGAAGAAAGCTGATTGGTTGGATGGAGTAAGTGGGACACATGTCACCATTTGGTAGGTTAAGGTAAGTTTCATGTCTGGCCAAGTTTAATCCCTTCTCTTCTTTCTTTCTTTCACTTTGCAAATAATAGCACAAAACCGGATTCCCTTTGTAATTCAAGTTTTATTTTCACACTTTTGCCCCAAATACTTTTCCAAAGTATTTTCAGGGGTATTTCTAGCCATTTTGTGATTCTTCAAGGGTTGATTTGGCATTTTGTTGATGGATAATGGTCATGACTTGTATGATTGATATTTTGGAGAACTAAAATTGCCAAGTCTTGTTTGATGAGGGACCATTCTTGCCAAATGTTGAAAGTCAAGGGTCCTTTTTGTAATTTTGGGATTTTCAAAGGACCAAACTTGTAATTTCTTGTACTTTGAAGGACTTCATGATGTGTTTGACTTTGTGGATGATATTGGTTGACAATTTAGCTTTGTTGAGGGGCTAAACTTGCCAAATCTTCAAAGTGGAGGGCCCTTTTTGTAATTTTGACAAACTTTAGGGACCAATCTTGTAATTATGAAGATACAAGGGTATAAAGTGTCAATTCTTCCATATTGGAGGACCCTTCTTCATAATTCTTCAAATCTTCAAGGGTAAATCTTGGGAAAGTCTTCATTAGGGCTTGGTTCATTGTGCGGCTTCGTTTCCCGTGTTCGTTTTTGTATGATTCTTGTGATCTTTTGTCATTTTCTCAATATCCGTACCTAAAATACACAAGTAACAAACACAAGCATATATATGCGTATTTTGATTATATTTAATGCATTTTAAGCCCTATTTGGACGATGACACTATGTATAAAAGCAGTCTCATCACTCCCCCATACTAAACCATTGCCGTGCCCTCACGCAATGCTAGAATAAAGTATCGTAGCATCCCCAAAATTCATTTTTATTCACTTTATTGAACGATAAACTAGCTACACTACTACTATTGCTACAACTACTTGCGTTTTAGACATAATGTATGATTTTCATCGTAAAATGGGACGTTTAGGTTCATAGAATAAGAACACGTGAATGCTTCGTTAGAAATAATTTCATCGTCCTCGATTTTCACCCCAATTCCATGCCAAGCGTGCAACGAGATCATTGTCATTATAAGTTAGTAATGCTAACACTACTCATATGCCCTAATCACGTACTTATCCTCCTATTATTCCTAAGTTGTATCTCTTATATTTTATATTGTCTTGAATATTCCTAAGTTGTATCCCTTTGGTGATGCTAAACCCGGCGGCCAAAAGAACAAGGAGAAAGAAGATTTTAGGGTTTCTTGCTTTTCTTAAATTTTGGTTATTATGAAAATAACCTTTTCATAAAATCTTGTTTAGTAAAATTTTAATGGGCTAGGCCCTTTTGTCTTGTAGTGTCCGCGAGTATGGGGCCCACATAAGGGTAACCCGAACATTTTTCGTGTCTAAAATATAAGTGTGTTCTCGTGTTCGTATTTCACGTGATTTAAATAGTTATCGTTCGTGACTTAATATATTTATTCGTGATCGGAATAAATATATGATAGTTGAGTTTTTGTATACCCTTTAGGAAAAGAGTACCAAAATAGGGGAATCACGACGATTTAGGAAAACCGTGTGTAAATGACCCTAAAATGAGTTCGTTCTCAAGGAGGCTTAGTGTGTGTGTAATGAATTGATTATCTTTGTGATTATATTGTTGAGAAAGAAAAATAGAAATGAGATTAGAAGAGAATGACGGTTACGAAGACGGATTAAACTAAGTCGAAAAAGGTGTACACGTAAAATCGTAAAAAGTACCAAAATTAAAATTTTACCCTAAAAATTACCAAAAATCCACAATAATATTCTAGGAGTTTACAAAAAATCCAAACTTGCCAAAACCTTTTAATTAATTAGATAATGACTTTTTAATGCTAATTAAAGCCCTAAAAATCAAAATTAATTATTAAAAAGTCCCAAACAAGATTTTAAAGTTTGTAAACCTCAAAAATACCCTAATTAAGCTAAAAAGTATTTTTCAAAATTTTAAAACCAATAAAAACTATTTTTAAACAATTAAAAACTACTAAAATCAATTAAAACTTAAATTAATTCTAGAAAATAATTAAAAGACTCGAAAAATATTTTGAAAGTTGCAAAATTCCTAATTAAGTGTCTAGAACCTAGGAAAAATATAAAATCTTAGAAAATCAGACTTTTAATTTTTTACAATAAAATAATATTAAAAATCCAAAAATCATAAAAAATTCTAAAAACTTGCAAACTAGCTTAATTTAACCTAAATAACACAGAAATGAAAGTAAAATTACCTAAATACCCTTAATGGGCCTAGAAAATGGGCTAAACCCAAAACAGAACCTTATTGGGCCAAATTTGGGCCCAATAATAAAAAGTGTTCAAAATAAGCCCAAAAAGCACTGGTTGACTCAAAATTTGATTTTAAACAACTTTTTCCAAAGGCCCAAAAGCTAAAAGTGTGAAATAAGCTAGCTTATACCAAACAGCTTATTCTTAATGGGCTTTTTGGCCCATTAATCTATAAGCCAATGCCATAAGCTGAAATTAAACACACAAGCTTCTTTTATCCTAAATAAGACTTCTACAAAAAGAAATTTGAAATAAGCCCAAGGAATAAGCCTGAAAATGCAATAAGCAATCTACAGAAAACGACAAAATAGTCGTTTTTGAGTTCTAGGCCACCCCAAGTGCTGATTCAAGTTTCTATAGCTTCTAAATGACTTAATTAAGCAAAATCAACAAAGAGTTTTCAAATAAGCTGACTCAATAAGCTGGAAAAAGCAAATGAGCACTTATGTAAAAGTCAAATAAGTTGGTTTTCTAGTAAAAAGTCAAAGTCATAGTCTGATAAGCTCCAGTCTACTCAAATGGGTCAAATAATGAAGATATATCACAAAAAATAAGTTGTTGCAAGTCTGGATAAGCTAGAATAGCTTATTGATAAGCTGAGTTCAAAATAACATTAGTAGGGGCTAGTTTTGAGTGTTGAGCAGTGGAAACTTTTTCCACTGCTTGACTTGTTTGACCTTTTGTCTTTAGTGACTTTTTTGGAGATTCAGATTACACAAAGGCACCCAAATGATCTTTGGATCAAAAAGAGTCAAGAACAATCAAAATATCACAATCACAAACAACCAGTTGATACAGTTTAATCAGTAAAGTCCCAGGTATGATACAGACATGAACAAATAAGCAGTTGAGCACTTATAAGCAGTTTTAGCACAAATCAGCCAGCCAAATTCAACCAAATGCATACACAAGCTATATTAAACTCAAATAAGCAAGTCTAAGCAGGTTTCATGCAATGATTCAAAGAATTAAGCAAGATTCAAGCCAATGAATGTTACTGATGAACACTAACACATGCAGTTTTACACTTTGCTGATGTATTTGACACACAAGCCAGATTCAACACCTCAAATCTCTCAAACAGGTTACAATGACTTTGTTTAAACCACTTTTAGCCCTAAGCATGCATACACACTAAGTGTTCCCAAAATCCTAGGTTAAAACAGGCAACAACAAAGATTTTATAGCAGATTGTTTGATTCACGGCTTCAAACCCAAAAACTTGCAGCAAAACACTCTCAACCAAGCATATATCAGATATAGAACACAAACACAAACTTTCCACAACACAATAACAAGATTCAAGCTCAAACAGGTAGACCCAAACACCCCTTTATCTTTTCAAAATCAAATTTTCCAAAGGAAAAGTGAGATTTAAGACCACCCAAGCATCAATTAACACAATAACAAGTAAGATTAACAGATTCAAGCAAGTATAAGCCACAAAATACACAAGAAACAAGGCAACACTCAAATATCACAAAAATCCAAAGTATTATCAGATTTTGGGATTAAGGGTGTGTACCTCATGGATGTACATCCACACCCACGGATTTTGAGCTTATGTGCTAGCAAGAACAAGCACAAGCTTCCACACAAAGCCTGCTAAGAATCAACAAGGTTAGAAGCACAAGTATAAAATCAGAAATTTGAAAAATTCTTGATTGATGCAACTCTTGTCCTCCACACTTGATTATCCCCAAGTTATAAGCCTTACCACACCTTAATCAACACAATTAGGATGCTATGATCAACCCTATAACCTAAGAATTCCAAGATAGACCAAGAACTTAGCAAAATATCAAGAAAATGAAGAAAATGTGCAAACTTTTGCACACTCCTCTTTTGAAAACAGGTTTTTTATTCAAATTCAGTAAACTAAGAACATAAACAAACAATAATAAGATGGCACTTGGTCTTTCTTCAACACACTTAACTCAAATTTCATAAAACTGAAAAAGGGATTTACAAGTTCTTGAACAAGGAAAAACCAAAAGCAACTGCTAATGTTGGGTCCTAAGGCCTTTATATAGGCTACATTGAACTACTAGAAAGCATAAAAACGTAGCCATAATGTTGATGAAGTCCCCAAAATGCCCGTTGAAGGTTTGAATATCTTGAGGATAATGTGATGTTCTCTTGGCTGGTTGTGTGAGTTGGCAAGGGTGAGATGCATCCAAAGGCTCAAATTGAGCTTAGAAAGTAAGCAGCAATCCTACACGTTGGATGGCTGGAAAGTTTTTGTCTTCTTCCCTTTTGACGTAGCAGGGGAGGCCCCATGCAGCATGTGGGTTGGTGGGGTGCCATGTTTAAGGATTGGGTTATGATAATGACATGGTTAATCACTAATCTGGAAGGTTTTATGGTTTAATTTCAAGACAGTTAAGAAAACCCAATTTGTGTTCTTGAGGGAATAGTAGTGTTTTTGATCCGGTTTAGTATTTAAACATGTGTTAGGCGCCACTTTTATTAAACTAATAGGATTAGTTTAAATCAGTTAGTGGTGGGAAGTGATGTGGCAAAATGAAGAAAGCTGATTGGTTGGATGGAGTAAGTGGGACACATGTCACCATTTGGTAGGTTAAGGTAAGTTTCATGTCTGGCCAAGTTTAATCCCTTCTCTTCTTTCTTTCTTTCACTTTGCAAATAATAGCACAAAACCGGATTCCCTTTGTAATTCAAGTTTTATTTTCACACTTTTGCCCCAAATACTTTTCCAAAGTATTTTCAGGGGTATTTCTTGCCATTTTGTGATTCTTCAAGGGTTGATTTGGCATTTTGTTGATGGATAATGGTCATGACTTGTATGATTGATATTTTGGAGAACTAAAATTGCCAAGTCTTGTTTGATGAGGGACCATTCTTGCCAAATGTTGAAAGTCAATGGTCCTTTTTGTAATTTTGGGATTTTCAAAGGACCAAACTTGTAATTTCTTGTACTTTGAAGGACTTCATGTTGTGTTTGACTTTGTGGACGATATTGGTTGACAATTTAGCTTTGTTGAGGGGCTAAACTTGCCAAATCTTCAAAGTGGAGGGCCCTTTTTGTAATTTTGACAAACTTTAGGGACCAATCTTGTAATTATGAAGATACAAGGGTATAAAGTGTCAATTCTTCCATATTGGAGGACCCTTCTTCATAATTCTTCAAATCTTCAAGGGTAAATCTTGGGAAAGTCTTCATTAGGGCTTGGTTCATTGTGCGGCTTCGTTTCCCGTGTTCGCTTTTGTATGATTCTTGTGATCTTTTGTCATTTTCTCAATATCCGTACCTAAAATACACAAGTAATAAACACAAGCATATATATGGGTATTTTGATTATATTTAATGCATTTTAAGCCCTATTTGGACGATGACACTATGTATAAAAGCAGTCTCATCACTCCCCCATACTAAACCATTGTCGTGCCCTCACGCAATGCTAGAATAAAGTATCGTAGCATCCCCAAAATTCATTTTTATTCACTTTATTGAACGATAAACTAGCTACACTACTACTATTGCTACAACTACTTGTGTTTTAGACATAATGTATGAATTTCATCGCAAAATGGGACGTTTAGGTTCATAGAATAAGAACACGTGAATGCTTTGTTAGAAATAATTTCATCGTCCTCGATTTTCACCCCAATTCCATGCCAAGCGTGCAACGAGATCATTGTCATTATAAGTTAGTAATGCTAACACTACTCATATGCCCTAATCACGTACTTATCCTCCTATTATTCCTAAGTTGTATCTCTTATATTTTATATTGTCTTGAATATTCCTAAGTTGTATCCCTTTGGTGATGCTAAACCCGGCGGCCAAAAGAACAAGGAGAAAGAAGATTTTAGGGTTTCTTGATTTTCTTAAATTTTGGTTATTATGAAAATAACCTTTTCATAAAATCTTGTTTAGTAAAATTTTAATGGGCTAGGCCCTTTTGTCTTGTAGTGTCCGCGGGTATGGGGCACACATAAGGGTAACCCGAACATTTTTCGTGTCTAAAATATAAGTGTGTTCTCGTGTTCGTATTTCACGTGATTTAATTAGTTATCGTTCGTGACTTAATATATTTATTCGTGATCGAAATAAATATATGATAGTTGAGTTTTTGTATACCCTTTAGGAAAAGAGTACCAAAATAGGGTAATCACGACGATTTAGAAAAACCGTGTGTAAATGACCCTAAAATGAGTTCGTTCTCAAGGAGGCTTAGTGTGTGTGTAATGAATTGATTATCTTTGTGATTATATTGTTGAGAAAGAAAAATAGAAATGAGATTAGAAGAGAATGACGGTTACGAAGACGGATTAAACTAAGTCGAAAAAGGTGTACACGTAAAATCGTAAAAAGTACCAAAATTAAAATTTTACCCTAAAAATTACCAAAAATCCACAATAATATTCTAAGAGTTTACAAAAAATCCAAACTTGCCAAAACCTTTTAGTTAATTAGATAATGACTTTTTAATGCTAATTAAAGCCCTAAAAATCAAAATTAATTATTAAAAAGTCCCAAACAAGATTTTAAAGTTTGTAAACCTCAAAAATACCCTAATTAAGCTAAAAAGTATCTTTCAAAATTTTAAAACCAATAAAAACTATTTTTAAACAATTAAAAACTACTAAAATCAATTAAAACTTAAATTAATTCTAGAAAATAATTAAAAGACTCGAAAAATATTTTGAAAGTTGCAAAATTCCTAATTAAGTGACTAGAACCTAGGAAAAATATAAAAACTTAGAAAATCAGACTTTTAATTTTTTACAATAAAATAATATTAAAATAATATTAAAAATCCAAAAATCAAAAAAAATTCTAAAAACTTGCAAACTAGCTTAATTTAACCTAAATAACACAGAAATGAAAGTAAAATTACCTAAATACCCTTAATGGGCCTAGAAAATGGGCTAAACCCAAAACAGAACCTTATTGGGCCAAATTTGGGCCCAATAATAAAAAGTGTTCAAAATAAGCCCAAAAAGCAATGGTTGACTCAAAATTTGATTTTAAACAACTTTTTCCAAAGGCCCAAAAGCTGAAAGTGTGAAATAAGCTAGCTTATACCAAACAGCTTATTCTTAATGGGCTTTTTGGCCCATTAAGCTATAAGCCAATGCCATAAGCTGAAATTAAACACACAAGCTTCTTTTGTCCTAAATAAGACTTCTGCAAAAAAGAAATTTGAAATAAGCCCAAGGAATAAGCCTGAAAATGCAATAAGCAATCTACAGAAAACGACAAAATAGTCGTTTTTGAGTTCTAGGCCACCCCAAGTGCTGATTCAAGTTTCTATAGCTTCTAAATGACTTAATTAAGCAAAATCAACAAAGAGTTTTCAAATAAGCTGACTCAATAAGCTGGAAAAAGCAAATGAGCACTTATGTAAAAGTCAAATAAGTTAGTTTTCTAGTAAAAAGTCAAAGTCATAGTCTGATAAGCTCCAGTCTACTCAAATGGGTCAAATAATGAAGATCTATCACAAAAAATAAGTTGTTGCAAGTCTGGATAAGCTAGAATAGCTTATTGATAAACTGAGTTCAAAATAACACTAGTAGGGGCTAGTTTTGAGTGTTGAGCAGTGGAAACTTTTTCCACTGCTTGACTTGTTTGACCTTTTGTCTTTAGTGACTTTTTTGGAGATTCAGATTACACAAAGGCACCCAAATGATCTTTGGATCAAAAAGAGTCAAGAACAATCAAAATATCACAATCACAAACACCCAATTGATACAGTTTAATCAATAAATTCCCAGGTATGATACAGACATGAACAAATAAGCAGTTGAGCACTTATAAGCAGTTTTAGCACAAATCAGCCAGCCAAATTCAACCAAATGCATACACAAGTTATATTAAACTCAAATAAGCAAGTCTAAGCAGGTTTCATGCAATGATTCAAAGAATTAAGCAAGATTCAAGCCAATGAATGTTGCTGATGAACACTAACACATGCAGTTTTACACTTTGCTGATGTATTTGACACACAAGCCAGATTCAACACCTCAAATCTCTCAAACAGGTTACAATGACTTTGTTTAAACCACTTTTAGCCCTAAGCATGCATACACACTAAGTGTTCCCAAAATCCTAGGTCAAAACAGGAAACAACAAAGATTTTATAGCAGATTGTTTGATTCAAGGCTTCAAACCCAAAAACTTGCAGCAAAACACTCTCAACCAAGCATATATCAGATATAGAACACAAACACAAACATTCCACAACACAATAACAAGATTCAAGCTCAAACAGGTAGACCCAAACACCCCTTTATCTTTTCAAAATCAAATTTTCCAAAGGAAAAGTGAGATTTAAGACCACCCAAGCATCAATTAACACAATAACAAGTAAGATTAACAGATTCAAGCAAGTATAAGCCACAAAATACACAAGAACCAAGGCAACACTCAAATATCACAAAAATCCAAAGTATTATCAGATTTTGGGATTAAGGGTGTGTACCTCATGGATGTACATCCACACCCACGGATTTTGAGCTTATGTGCTAGCAATAACAAGCACAAGCTTCCACACAAAGCCTGCTAAGAATCAACAAGGTTAGAAGCACAAGTATAAAATCAGAAATTTGAAAAATTCTTGATTGATGCAACTCTTGTCCTCCACACTTGATTATCCCCAAGTTATAAGCCTTACCACACCTTAATCAACACAATTAGGATGCTATGATCAGCCCTATAACCCAAGAATTCCAAGATAGACCAAGAACTTAGCAAAATATCAAGAAAATGAAGAAAATGTGCAAACTTTTGCACACTCCTCTTTTGAAAACAGGTTTTTGATTCAAATTCAGTAAACTAAGAACATAAACAAACAATAATAAGATGGCACTTGGTCTTTCTTCAACACACTTAACTCAAATTTCATAAAACTGAAAAAGGGATTTACAAGTGCTTGAACAAGGAAAAACCAAAAGCAACTGCTAATGTTGGGTCCTAAGGCCTTTATATAGGCTACATTGAACTACTAGAAAGCATAAAAACGTAGCCCTAATGTTGATGAAGTCCCCAAAATGCCCTTTGAAGGTTTGAATATCTTGAGGATCATGTGATGTTCTCTTGGCTGGTTGTGTGAGTTGAGCTTAGAAAGTAAGCAACAATCCTACACGTTGGATGGCTGGCAAGTTTTTGTCTTCTTCCCTTTTGACGTAGCAGGGGAGGCCCCATGCAGCATGTGGGTTGGTGGGGTGCCATGTTTAAGGATTGGGTTATGATAATGACATGGTTAATCACTAATCTAGAAGGTTTTATGGTTTAATTTCAAGACAGTTAAGAAAACCCAATTTGTGTTCTTGAGGGAATAGTAGTGTTTTTGATCCGGTTTAGTATTTAAACATGTGTTAGGCGCCACTTTTATTAAACTAATAGGATTAGTTTAAATCAGTTAGTTGTGGGAAGTGATGTGGCAAAATGAAGAAAGCTGATTGGTTGGATGGAGTAAGTGGGACACATGTCACCATTTGGTAGGTTAAGGTAAGTTTCATGTCTGGCCAAGTTTAATCCCTTCTCTTCTTTCTTTCTTTCACTTTGCAAATAATAGCACAAAACCGGATTCCCTTTGTAATTCAAGTTTTATTTTCACACTTTTGCCCCAAATACTTTTCCAAAGTATTTTCAGGGGTATTTCTTGCCATTTTGTGATTCTTCAAGGGTTGATTTGGCATTTTGTTGATGGATAATGGTCATGACTTGTATGATTGATATTTTGGAGAACTAAAATTGCCAAGTCTTGTTTGATGAGGGACCATTCTTGCCAAATGTTGAAAGTCAAGGGTCCTTTTTGTAATTTTGGGATTTTCAAAGGACCAAACTTGTAATTTCTTGTACTTTGAAGGACTTCATGATGTGTTTGACTTTGTGGACGATATTGGTTGACAATTTAGCTTTGTTGAGGGGCTAAACTTGCCAAATCTTCAAAGTGGAGGGCCCTTTTTGTAATTTTGACAAACTTTAGGGACCAATCTTGTAATTACGAAGATACAAGGGTATAAAGTGTCAATTCTTCCATATTGGAGGACCCTTCTTCATAATTCTTCAAATCTTCAAGGGT
The DNA here is from genome assembly GCA_025667525.1 of Glebionis coronaria. Classification (NCBI taxonomy): domain Eukaryota; kingdom Viridiplantae; phylum Streptophyta; class Magnoliopsida; order Asterales; family Asteraceae; genus Glebionis; species Glebionis coronaria. The sequence goes on from CM046877.1 coordinate 533,165,885, forward strand.
AAATCTTGGGAAAGTCTTCATTAGGGCTTGGTTCATTGTGCGGCTTCGTTTCCCGTGTTCGTTTTTGTATGATTCTTGTGATCTTTTGTCATTTTCTCAATATCCGTACCTAAAATACATAAGTAACAAACACAAGCATATATATGGGTATTTTGATTATATTTAATGCATTTTAAGCCCTATTTGGACGATGACACTATGTATAAAAGCAGTCTCATCACTCCCCCATACTAAACCATTGTCATGCCCTCACGCAATGCTAGAATAAAGTATCGTAGCATCCCCAAAATTCATTTTTATTCACTTTATTGAATGATAAACTAGCTACACTACTACTATTGCTACAACTACTTGCGTTTTAGACATAATGTATGATTTTCATCGCAAAATGGGACGTTTAGGTTCATAGAATAAGAACACGTGAATGCTTCGTTAGAAATAATTTCATCGTCCTCGATTTTCACCCCAATTCCATGCCAAGCGTGCAACGAGATCATTGTCATTATAAGTTAGTAATGCTAACACTACTCATATGCCCTAATCACGTACTTATCCTCCTATTATTCCTAAGTTGTATCTCTTATATTTTATATTGTCTTGAATGTTTCACGAGGATACAGTGTTTGACTTATGCGATAATAGAGATTTAGCTCTAAAAATAGAGTCCTAACGGTGTAACCAAGACCATCAAATCAATAACCCCTCCTAATAGACAACGATGTTAAAAAATTAAGTTGACAAGAAGAATCGATAAACACGGTTTTATAACGGTTTTGAACATGAGACTTATTACCAAGACTTTTATACGCCCCCTAACGGAAGGGCCTTATTATCTTTGGTTTACCTCCATCTTTTATTCAACTTCGCCATGAAGCTTTTGTTATAACTTCGGTCTTGCCTTGCCTTTTATTATCCACCTCATCGGTAGTTTTATTAGCCAAAGACGTATATCCTCACGCTAAGGCGAATTTTGGATCCTTAAAGCTTCGAAGATTAAGGCTTGATTCACTTTCAATTTTGCATAGATTTTTCGGCCTTGTGGGGCTTCAAATTGTTTGCTTGATTTAGGTGAGCACTTGAAATCTTATTATTGGGTGAAGCTTTTGATTATTCGGGTGCCAATACTTCAAAATCGTGACGCTGGCGATACCTTAATGTCTTCCCAATTTAATTACACGGAAGCTACTAGAAAAGACTAGAAACCCAACATTCCCAACTAAACCGCTAAGTCAATATTTATTAAGCAAAAAATATTTACATGCGAATGGAGAATAAGCAAACAACGAGAACACATGAGTTTTTGAAATAATACGAGTACTCTACGTTTAACATAGTAACTTATAATTAACCCTATCATTTCTCGTCCTCATTTAAGAGACTTAGCCTAATGTGTAGTTAAGGAACCAAAGCTAAGTGCTCAACACGCACGGTCGAGTCAAAAAATACTCTTATTCTCGCCATCGGAAAACCTACATTCGTGTCTTCAAACACTTATAAAACATGAGAAAATTTTTAAAATTTGGCCATTTTTAGCCTTATTTTGCAACAAAATGATAAACAAAAAGATAAACTTTGGAAAGCGTGAAGTTTTGGCAAGGCAAGTATCTATTCACCCCCCCCCCATACTAAAGTTAAACATTGTCCTCAATGTTTTGAGTCTAGGGGTGCAAACACCCCCATACTAGAGACGTAGTCGAATGCCTAATCTAGTATGGAAAGGGTGTAACCAATAAATTAATAGCCGTTTATGAAGTGTGCTAAAAACCTAAGGTTAGAACATCAAAAGGATATATCATGGATATTGAGAAAGTATTCAAAGCAATCAATCGAGTCATGAGCTACATTAGAAAGCGATAATATGTACATAGGATAAGCATGGGACTCCCCCACGAGGCTCCTCGTTTTTGATTACCGAGTCATGAGCTCGACTCGATCCCCTCAATACTAATTATCATTGGGGAAGGTGACTTGGTCGAGGTAGTTCAAGGATGGAACTTCCTCGCCAAAGTAGTGCTTCAACCTATGTCCATTCACCTTGAAATTAGGACCATCATCTTGAGCTAGCTCGATGGTCCCATACGGAAACACTTGAGTCACGGTGAATGGACCGGACTAACGGGATTTCAACTTACCGGAAAAGATTTTCAAGCGAGAATTAAAAAGCAAAACTTGATCCCCAATGTTAAAAACATGGTTTTTAATTTTAGAATCATGCAACTTTTTAGTTTTTTCTTTGTAAATTAATGAATTTTCATAAGCAATATCCCTCAATTCATCCAATTCATTTAATTGCATTTTCTGGTGTTTTCCCACGGTCTCCATATCATCATTACAATGCTTTAGGGCCCAATAAGCCTTGTGTTCTAACTCGATAGGCAAATGACAATTCTTTCCATACACAAGCTTATAGAGAGTGCACCCAATGGGCCTCTTATGAGCGGTCCTAAAGGCCCATAAAGCATCGTCCAACTTATCCGACCAAGATTGTCGGTTTTCCCCAACGGATCTCTCCAAGATCCTCTTCAACGCTCGGTTTGAAACCTCGACTTGCCCACTCGTTTGTGGGTGATAAGCTGTAGAAAGCCGATGTGTAACCCCATATTTCCTTAGGACCCTTTCGAATTGGTCGTTACAAAAATGGGTTCCACGATCGCTTATGATCGCACGAGGGGTTCCAAATCGAGAAAACAATTTTTTCAAGAACTTGACTACCACACGAGCATCATTGGTGGGCAAGGCTTTGGCCTCCACCCACTTAGATAGGTAGTCAACCGCAACGAGAACGTACTTATTACCACGAGATGATGGGAACGGCCCCATAAAGTCTATACCCCAAACGTCAAAGATCTCACACACTTGGATGATATTTTGTGGCATTTCATCTTTTTGTGAGGCTTTTCCTTGTCGTTGGCATGAATCACAAGACTTCACAAGATCTTGTGCATCTCGGTAAATAGTAGGCTAAAAGAAGCCGGCATCAAACACCTTCTTAGCTGTGAGATTAGCACCGTGGTGACCACCCGTGGGTCCCTCATAGCAAGCCCTAAGGATGTTAGAGGCCTCGGTGCCAAATACACAACGTCGGATGATTTGATCCGCACAAGTTAGAAACAAGTAAGGGTCGTTCCAAAAGTAGAACTTGACGTCACGAAAGAATTTTCGTTTTTCTTGAGTCGTCATACCCTTAATGATGAAGTTACCCGCATGGTAATTTGCAAAATCCGCAAACCATGGGGTGGAAGAATCATGCTTAGAATTCACTACACCAAGTGTTTTGAGCAGAAATGTTTCGGTGATTTCCTTGGGCTCGTAAACACTTTGGTGAGGATCTTCCAAACGAGAAAGATGATCGGCCGCTAGATTTTCGGCTCCTTTTTTGTCAACGATGGTGTGATCAAATTATTGAAGGAGGGGAATCCAACGAAGTAATCTAGGCTTAGCATCTTGCTTTGCCATGAGATACTTAATAGCCGAATGGTCCCTATACACTATGCATTTAGCTAAGACGAGATAAGGTCGGAATTTCTCAAATGCATACACCACGGCAAGAACTCCTTCTCCGTTGTAGTGTATTTAAGTTGAGCCTCGGTCATCGTCTTGCTAGCATAGTGAATAGGCAAGAAGTGCTTATCATGACGTTGCCCCAAAACGGCCCCAATAGCGTAATCACTAGCATCACACATGAGCTCAAAGGGGAGCTTCCAATTGGGAGCAACAAGAATGGGAGCTTCGGTAAGTTTCCTCTTAAGGATCTCAAAGGCTCGTACACAATCTTCGTCAAAGACAAAATGTGCCTCTTTTTCAAGAAGATGTGTAATGGGTCGAGAAATCTTCGAAAAATCCTTGATGAATCGACGATAAAAGCCCGCGTGGCCTAGGAAACTCCTAACTCCCTTAATAGTTTTGGGATGAGGTAATTTGGCGATGACGTCTACCTTAGCTTGATCTACCTCAATCCCCGCTTTCGAGACCTTGTGCCCTAAGACGATTCCACTCTTAACCATAAAATGACACTTTTTCCAATTGAGCACAAGGTTGGTTTCCTCACAACGTTTCAACATTCTCTCAAGGTTCGACAAACACGAAGTGAACGAATTACCAAACACGGAAAATTCATCCATGAAGACTTCCATCGTCTTCTCGATCATATCATGAAAAATAGCCATCATGCACCTTTGAAAGGTTCCCGGTGCATTGCAAAGTCCGAATGGCATTCTACGATAGGCAAACGTTCCATATGGACACGTAAACGTAGTTTTTTCTTGATCACGAGGATCGATGGGAATTTGGAAGTAACCGGAAAAACCATCTAAAAAGCAATAGAAATCGTTTCCCGTAAGACGCTCCAACATTTGGTCCATGAAGGGCAAGGGAAAATGGTCTTTTCGAGTGGCTTCATTCAACTTACGATATTCAATGCACACTCTCCATCCGGTCACGAGTCTAGTGGGAATCAACTCGTTGGCATCGTTTGGCACAACGGTCATTCCTCCCTTCTTAGGGACACGATGAATAGGACTCACCCAAGGGCTATCGGAAATAGGGTAAATCATTCCCGTGTCAAGGAGTTTAAGGACCTCCTTTTTGATGACGTCGTGAATTTTGGGGTTCACCCTCCTTTGACTTTGGATTGCGGGCTTGTAATCCTCCTCCATTAATATTTTGTGGGTACAAAATTTGGGATCGATTCCCTTAATGTCGGATAACTTCCACGCAATTGCCCCTTTGTGATCCTTTAGAACATCGACAAGTGCGTTTTTTTCATCATTCGAAAGATCCTTCGCAATAATAACCGGCAACTTGTTGTCCTCCTCCAAATAGACATATTCAAGATGAGGAGGTAAATCTTTCAACTCGAGGATAGGTGGTTCCTCAAGTGAAGATTTGGGCTCGATACTCATAACCTCCTCGGGTGGAGGAAATGGGAAATCGTTAAGAAAATCCTTGATAATCGAGAAGTCCTCATCGTTGTCGAGGTCATCGTTACAAGTACGTGGAACATCAAATTCTTCCAACGTAAAACCACCACCTTCAAATGGAGTGAAGGTTGGTGTCGAATTATCAAGAATTGGATCTAACATTGTGGGATTGCCACTAGTTTCTTCATCACCAAAACCTAGAACTTCTTGTGAAAATTCCTCGCAAACCACGTCAATCATATCAACGAGGTTTATGGTTGCAACAGAATAAACATGAGAAATTTGAGAGTTTTGAGTTGCGTTTATAACAAGTTCCTCGTCGTTGAAACGTAAGGTGATCTTTCTAGCATGAACATCGATCAAAGCCATAGACGTATCTAAAAACGAACGACCTAAAATGAGAGGAACTTGAGGATCCGTGGGGATATCAACAACGATAAAGTCTACGGGATAGTAGAACTTTCCCACTTTCACAAAAACGTCTTCCGCCAATCCACTTGCGGGAATCGTGGAATGGTCGGCCAACTCGATAGACATTCGTGAAGGAGTAAGATTAGGAAGATTGAGCGACTTGAAGATTGCAAGTGGCATCAAGTTAATGCTAGCACCAAGATCGGCCAAGGCGAAGCATTCCTCCATATCTTGGATTGCACAAGGGATCAAAAATTTACCGGGATCACCGACTTTTTGAGGTATGCGATTAAGATAAACCGATGAACAACTAGACAATTGGTGCAATTTATCCTTGTTGTTCAACATACTCTTAAAGTTAGCGGCAAATCGAGGCATCATGACCAAAGCATCGGCGAAACTCACATTTAAGTGCAAATCACGAAACATTTTCATAAAAACCTCAAATTGATAAATGTCGCGCTCTTGACGTTTTTCCTTCCTAAGTCTCGATGGATAGGGCAAAGGTGGTGTGGGTTGAGGCATAGTAGGCATAGCCTTTGGAATCTCGGGTTCTGATTGTGGTAAAATACGTCCTTTAGGAAAAGGAGCGTAAAAGCGGTAAGTATTGAACAAATGATTTTAGGAAAAACCAAGTGTTAATGACCCTTATGAAGTTCGTTTCCCAAGGAGGTATATGTGTGTGAAAAACTTGTTAAATGTTTGTGATTAATGATTGGTTTAGAAGGGGATGAGAAAAGAAGACGACGAAGACGTGAAAATAATACTACGACGACAAAACGTAAAACCGTAAAAACTACAAAAATAAAAATTAATTCTAAAAATTAATTAAAATTCACTAAAAATCAAAATAAATAAACTAAGAGTTTAAAAATGATCAAAACTTTTTCAAACCTTTTAAATAATTAAATATTCAATTTTTAAATGCTAATTAAAGCCCTAAAAATCAAATAAATTATCAAAAAGCCCAAATAAAGATTTTTCAATTGGTAAACCTCTAAAATGACCTAAAAAGATTAAAAACTATTTTTAGAAATTTTTAAACTAACAAAAACTATTTAAAATGATTTAAAAACTATTAAAACTTAAAATAATTATAAAAATTAATCTAAAAGTGATAAAATTATTCTAAAAGTTGCTAAATTCCTATTTTAATGTATTAAAGCTAAGAAAAAAGTAAAAAGTTGGAAAATGTGAAATTTGAAAAATAATAATAAAATAATATTAAAATAATATTGAAAATCCAAAAAATATAAAAAAATTTAAAAACTTGTAAACTAGTTTATTTTAACCTAAATAAACAGAAAATCAAAGTGAAATGACCAGAATACCCCTATTGGGCCCTCAAATCGGCCAAAACCAAAAACAGTCAACCTTAATGGGCTTTTAAGCGCAAAAAGTCAAACTTGGCCCAATTGACTTGGAAAATCCCTATCTAACTCAAAATTTGATTCTAAACACAAAACTCTAAAGGCCCAAAAGCTGAATGTGAGCTTATCCCAGCTTAATAAGCAAACAGCTTATCCTTATTGGGCTTTTTAGCCCATTAAGCAATAAGCTAATGCCATAAGCTCTAATTTGACAGACAACCTTCTTTTGGGATGCTTATGAGATCTATAAAAAGAAATTTTGAAAAAGCACACTCAATAAGCCAGAAATAAGCAAAGTATTATTTCACTAAAAGACAAAATAGTCGTTTTGAGAAATAAGGCACCTTAGGACTTGATTCAACTTGCAAAAGATCACAAATGGACTCAATAAGCCAAAACAATTAGCAAAATTCCAATAAGAAAAATCAATAAGCCAGAATAAGCCAATAAGAACTTATGAAAAAGTCAATTAAGTTGGTTTTCTAGTCAATCCCTAAAGTCAACCCACCAAATGCTCCAGTATGAACAAATGGGTCAAATAATGAGCACCTATTACAAAATCCAAGTTGTTGCTGGTTAAAATAAGCTATTATAACTTATTGATAAGCTGACACCAATTTAACACTAGCAGTGGTAACTAGCAGGGGAAAGGAGTTCCCATTGCTTTGACTATTTGACCAAGCTTTTTAGAGAGATTCAGTTGGATTTAATTGGAAACAAGGGCACCTTTGGGATCAGTGAACCACAAGGAGTCAATAGCAACAAGAAAATCCAAATTTGGTTCACACAATAAGCCACAAATGATCAAACAGTCACCAGATCATGCACAGACATGGAATTAAGCAGTTATGCACTTAATAAGAAGATTTAACAAGAATAAGCCAACCAAACTCAACGGGATGCATACACAAGCTATATAAACTATGAATAAGCACAAATCAACTTATAACAAACACTAAATCAAAGTAAACAACAAGATCAAAGCATTCAAAGTTACTGATGAACAAGGTGCATATGCAGAAACTATTTTGCTGATCTATTTGACACTAGATCCAAATTCAAGCCTCAAATCCTTCTTCCCTGGTGTAGTTAACCTAGATTTAACACTTGTTAACCCTAGTCTATGATTAGATCTAGGTGTCCCCTAAATTTCAGTCAAATTCACCAAGTAAACAAGATTTTATACCCAATCTATGAATCTATGTGTTTCAAACCACAAAATGAGCAACAAAGCAACCAAGTATATCAGATACTCAAGTACAAGCAGATAGCAACAACAAACATTCACTCAAAACACCACAAATCCAAATCAAGCAGTTGACCCAAACACCCCTTAATCAACTACTTAACAAAGCAACTTGTGATTTTTACTAATAACCTACTGATTTTAATGATCAAAAACACTTACTAGGTAGCAACTAACAGAATCAAACTCAAAAATCACCAGCTTAAACACAAGAACTCAAAATCAAAGCACCAAATCCAAAATAGGCAGTAACATGAAATTTTTAGAGGAAACTTAATCAAGAGATTATATCTGCCCTCCATAACATCCTAGGAGGGTCAGCTATGCTCCTTGGACCTTGTTCAACAACTAGAACAAGACCAAGGTACTTCAAAGAAGAAGATCAAAGCCTGCTGATGTTCAAAGTAGAACAAGGCTTTGATTATGATATGTCTTCAACACAAAACAGCAAACAACTCAACCAAAGGCTTACAACTCTTCCCAGGCTTGGTGTCAACAAGCTTGAAGGAGCTCATGGCTTATGGCTAAGGGTTAGTACACAATGATAACCAAAATCAGAAACTAGGATTTCAAGGTTTTTGAACCTTGAAAACCTTATAAACCAAGACGTGCCTTAACCACAAGATTAAGGAAGGTCTTAACAATCAAATGGAACTCAGATTTAGGCTATTCTAACACCAACTTTTAATCAAACCAAAAAGAGAATTCAAAATTTTATGAAATTCAAATTTTATTAACTTAAAAAGGAATTACAAAGATTGATAGCCTAAAACTAGAACAAAGGGACTCTCACATGTTGAGGTCTCCTTTTATAGGCAAATGCCTGGCTAACACTATTCATAAACCCTAGAAGTGAAATTCCACATTTGTCCTTGAGGTCTTCTAGATAATTCTCTGATATGAGCTGTCCAAAATGATCCTAGAAGTTTAAAGTAGCTTTGGGGTGAAGCAAAGGCTCTCAGCTGTTGATCTTGACACGTGGCATACCTTTGGGAAGAAGTGGTGATGTGATGGGTGAAACGGTTTGAATGGTGGGGTCCTTTGGGTGAGTGGGAGTGTGAGTTTAGGCATGGGATTGGTTCGTGTGGAGGTTAGTTATGTTTTGGTGTAGGTAATTGTAAAAACCCCTTTGTTGGTAAAAAGTGAATTCTGGGTTCATACGTGTGAACAGTGCCACGTTTGATCTGAATTTAGTAGAGGATTTGTGTTTGGCGCGTGTTTGTTTAAGTTTAAACTTTGAAAATGGCAACTTGGGCCCTTGTTCTTTGGTGAAATGGGTATTTAATGTTTTCAGCCAACAAAACTTGAACTCCTTTGTTAATAACTTTCACACTTTGACACTTTTGGCACAAAACTTTGGAAAAACGTTTCAAAGGGTTGGTTTTGCCATTTTGAGATATTTCAAGGGCTGATCGTGGACAATGTTGATCTTCAAAGGTCTTTAATATAACTTTGACTTCATGAGGGACCATAATTGGCTATTTGGGATTGTTGAGGGACTAAACTTGCCATTTCTTCAAAGTTGAAGGACCATTTGTGTAATTTTGACAAACTTAAGGGACCAAACTTGTAATTATCAATATACAAGGGTTTTAAGTGTCATTTCTTCATTTATTGAGGATCAATCTTTCATGTCTTCAAGTCTTCAAGGGTATTTGTTGAATAATTCATGATCTAGGGCCCTTGTTCTTTGTACGACTTCGTTTCTCGTGTCCGTTTTTCCTTGTATCTTGTGATCTTTTGTCTTTTTCACGATATCCATACCTAAAATACACAAGTAAACTAACACAAGCATATACATTGTATATTATGACATTTTTATGCATTTAAAGCCCGAAAAGAACGATGAGATCATGTATAAATGCCATCTAAAACTTTCCGACTTTAACGAAAACGTCCTCGGCTACTCCACATGCTAAAATCATAGAATGATCGGCCATCTCGATAGACATGTTCGAAGGAATAATAGCCGGAAGCGAAAGCGATTTGAAAATCTCGAGAGGCATTAAATTAATACTAGCACCAAGATCGGCCAAGGCGTAGCATTCCTCCATATCTTGAATTGCACACGGAATCAAAAATTTACCGGGATCACCGACTTTTTGTGGTATGCGGCTAAGAAAAACCGATGAACAACTAGACGATTGTTGTAACTTCTATTTGTTGTTTAGCATACTTTTGAAGTTTGCGGTGAATCGAGGCATCATAATTAAAGCATCGGCAAAACTTATGTTAAAATGTATATCACGAAACATTTTCATAAAAAGCTCAAATTGATAATTATTCCGTTCTTGTGCTTTTTCCTTGTTACGTCTCGAAGGATAAGGTAAGGGTGGTGTGGGTTGGTCATTAGGCAATGGCCTTGGAAACTCGGGTTCCATAATTGGTATTGGTTCAACCGTAGGTGTGGTTTGAGCGGTACTTCGTGGGATTGTAATGTGCTCCTTTTCGACCATCACCTCGGGTTCTTTCTCGATTTCCTTCTCCGTAGAACTACTTGGACGAGAGATTTGTTCCTTGAAAGTTTTACCACTTCGTGTAGTAATAACCTTCATTTCTCCCTTCGGGTTTGCAATGGTATCACTAGGAAGACCACCCGAGGAAGAGGGTTTACACATGATTGCTTCAAACATCTTAGCCATTCGGTCCTCAAATTTTGATTGCCTAGCATCCGCTTTTAACAACTCTTGCTAAATCTCATGTTGTCCTAATTCCATCTTTTGTTGATTTTGTTGAACACGTTGGACATTTCCTTCCATTTTGTTTGCATGAGTTTTAAGTTCATTAGCAAGTTCATTTGTAAGCTCGTTTTTCAACTCGGATCTTAAGCTAATCATCTCACGTTGCATGTTATCAAATTTAGCGTCATTTGCTTTAGCATAATACAAAAATTTTCTTTGAAGATTTTTAGTGTGAGCATTTTGAAAACCTTGTGTAGTGTTTTGAAAATTACGGTTTTGGTTTTGATTAGTGAATTGTCCATTCCCACTTTGATAATTCCCCTTGTTGTAGTTACGTGAATTGCCTTGGTAATTACCACCTTGGTTGTTGTTTCGATTGTTATTAGCATTTTGATTTGGTGGGGCTTGATTTTGGCGGGAAGCTTGACCGTTTTGGTTGTAAGTTCCCGTTGCTACATAAACACTCGAAGTGTTACCATCCGCGGTAATGCACTCGGAAAGATCATGAGCTCCACCACAAGACAAACAACTCTTAGCAACCGCTTTAACCGAAGTGGAATTTGAAGCTTCTTGAGCTTTCCAATGGGACATAAGATTAGCAAATCTATCAAAAAACCGATTTTCCTCGTTAGCTTCATCATGTAAGGCATTAATGCTACGAGACGATGATGACGAACCAAAATTGGCAACACTCGGTGTGTTACGAGGGCTATAAACCTTAGATCTATTCTCGATGATTTGTAAAGCCTCATTGGTCGTCTTGCACAAAAAATTACCACCCGCGGCGGCATTCAAATAATCTCGTTCATGATCATTAAGCCCATTATAAAAAGTATCAATTTGATGCAATTCCGAAAAATCATGGTGTGAACATTCATGTAACATTTCTTTAAAGCGTTCCCATGCCATTGAAAAACTTTCATTATTTCTTTTCACAAACTTAGAAACGAGATCACCCCATGTTAAAATCGAATTTGGCGGTTCTTTCTCAAGCCAAATTTTTGTGGGTCCATCTAACGAGTATGGAAACAACATCATCTTAATGGCGTCATGTGGAACATCCTTAAACATGCTAGTAGCGGTGAGACGATTAAAATTCCTTTTGTGATAATGCAGGTTGTCTTTCTCATGACCTCTAAATTTATTTGCTTGCAACATCGACATTAAACCCGTTTTAATCTCGAAATTCTCCGCAAGGATGGCGGGAATCACAATAGCCTCTCCAAAACCCTCGGTGGGTGCTTGTAGCAACTCCATCATAGTACGATTAGCCATGACAACTTCTTGTTCTACAATAGGTTCAACAATTGGAGGTTGTTCTACAATCAACGTCTCTTGATTGGCTTGCTTTTGAAGACGTTTACGAGCTCGTTGTGCTTGATTACGAGCGATCATAAACTTCACGAAGAATGAGAGGTGAGCAAAGAAGATTCTTTTTGGGTGTTTTGTGGATTTTCAATTTTTTTTTTTTGTGTTTTTGATTGTATTTAATTTTTTTGGATTTTGGTGTATCTTCGTAGACAACAATCTACAAAATCTCTCCTCGAATCAAAATCTTGATTAAAGAAGCCTCAAAGGAATGAAAACAATCACGTGGAGTGAACGCCTTCGAATGACTTTAGAACTTTTGGTGAAAACCAAATTGTTCAAGAGGTTTTAATCACAAAGAAACCAAGCAAATATATTATACGTAATAATACTTTGGGCGGCAAAACCCTCGATTAGCCTTCAATCTCAAAATACTCACAAGCAAGCGGGGAAACGAGGCGGCGCGAAGCACTTAAGAGCCTTTTTCCTTAGGGTATATTTTATAATACCCGCCTTATACCCACCTTATAGTTCGTATTTTTCAAAATCGAGCTTCACGAAAGTATTTATCTATTTTTGCCTTTTTCTTTTTGTTTGAGATTCGAATACAATAATTAGGAGATCAAATCCCAATTAAGGTTGTATTTTCACACTTTTGGAGATATTGTTTATTTGTTGTGATACTTAATACAATATAGTAATAATATTTTCACAAGAAAAACCAAGAAAACCGATAATACGTATTAGTAGATTTCTACTAATACAAATACTATTTTGGTTAATATTAAAAACAAGAATGCAAATTAATCACGACACACCTCCCCGGCAGCGGCGCCAAAATGATTGTGGTAAAATACGTCCTTTAGGAAAAGGAGCGTAAAAGCTGTAAGTATTGAACAAATGATTTTAGGAAAAGCCAATTGTTAATGACCCTCATGAAGTTCGTTTCCCAAGGAGGTATATGTGTGTGAAAAACTTGTTAAATGTTTGTGATTAATGATTGGTTTAGAAGGGGATGAGAAAAGAAGATGACGAAGACGTGAAAATAATACTACGACGACAAAACGTAAAACCGTAAAAACTACAAAAATAAAAATTAATTCTAAAAATTAATTAAAATTCAATAAAAATCAAAATAAATAAACTAAGAGTTTACAAATGATCAAAACTTTTTCAAACCTTTTAAATAATTAAATATTCAATTTTTAAATGCTAATTAAAGCCCTAAAAATCAAATAAATTATCAAAAAGCCCAAATAAAGATTTTTCAATTGGTAAACCTCTAAAATGACCTAAAAATATTAAAAACTATTTTTAGAAATTTTTAAACTAACCAAAACTATTTAAAATGATTTAAAAACTTTTAAAACTTAAAATAATTATAAAAATTAATCTAAAAGTGATAAAATTACTCTAAAAGTTGCTAAATTCCTATTTTAATGTATTAAAGCTATGAAAAATGTAAAAAGTTGGAAAATGTGAAATTTGAAAAATAATAATAAAATAATATTAAAATAATATTAAAAATCCAAAAAATATAAAAAAATTTAAAAACTTGCAAACTAGTTTATTTTAACCTAAATAAACAGAAAATCAAAGTGAAATGACCAGAATACCCCTATTGGGCCCTCAAATGGGCCAAAACCAAAAACAGTCAACCTTAATGGGCTTTTAAGCCCAAAAAGTCAAACTTGGCCCAATTGACTTGGAAAAGCCCTATCTGACTCAAAATTTGATTCTAAACACAAAACTCTAAAGGCCCAAAAGCTGAATGTGAGCTTATCACAGCTTAATAAGCAAACAGCTTATCCTTATTGGGCTTTTTAGCCCATTAAGCAATAAGCTAATGCCATAAGCTCTAATTTGACACACAACCTTCTTTTGGGATGCTTATGAGATCTGTAAAAAGAAATTTTGAAAAAGCACACTCAATAAGCCAGAAATAAGATAAGTATTATTTCACTAAAAGACAAATAGTCGTTTTTGAGAAATAAGGCACCTCAGGACTTGATTCAACTTGAAAAAGATCACAAATGGACTCAATAAGCCAAAACAATTAGCAAAATTCCAATAAGCAAAATCAATAAGCCAGAATAAGACAATAAGCACTTATGAAAAAGTCAATTAAGTTGGTTTTCTAGTCAAACCCTAAAGTCAACCCACCAAATGCTCCAGTATGAACAAATGGGTCAAATAATGAGCACCTATTACAAAATCCAAGTTGTTGCTGGTTAAAATAAACTATTATAGCTTATTGATAAGCTGACACCAATTTAACACTAGCAGTGGTAACTAGCAGGGGAAAGGAGTTCCCACTGCTTTGACTATTTGACCAAGCTTTTTAAAGAGATTCAGTTGGATTCAATTGGAAACAAGGGCACCCTTGTGATCAGTGAACCACAAGGAGTCAATAGCAACAAGAAAATCCAAATTTGGTTCACACAATAAGCCACAAATGATCAAACAGTCACCAGATCATGCACAGACATGGAATTAAGCAGTTATGCACTTAATAAGCAGATTTAGCAAGAATAAGCCCACCAAATTCAACAGGATGCATACACAAGCTATATAAACTATGAATAAGCACAAATCAACTTATAACAAACACTGCATCAAAGTAAACAACAAGATCAAAGCATTCAAAGTTACTGGTGAACAAGGTGCATATGCAGAAACTATTTTGCTGATCTATTTGACACTAGATCCAAATTCAAGCCTCAAATCCTTCTTCCCTGGTGTAGTTAACCTAGATTTAACACTTGTTAACCCTAGTCTATGATTAGATCTAGGTGTCCCCTAAATTTCAGTCAAATTCACCAAGTAAACAAGATTTTATACCAAATCTATGAATCTATGTGTTTCAAACCACAAAATGAGCAACAAAGAAACCAAGTATATCAGATACTCAAGTACAACCAGATAGCAACAACAATCATTCACTCAAAACACCACAAATCCAAATCAAGCAGTTGACCCAAACACCCCTTAATCAACTACTTAACAAAGCTACTTGTGATTTTTACTAATAACCTACTGATTTTAATGATCAAAAACACTTACTAGGTAGCAACTAACAGAATCAAACTCAAAAATCACCAGCTTAAACACAAGAACTCAAAATCAAAGCACCAAATCCAAAACAGGCAGTAAAATTTTTAGAGGAAACTTAGTCAAGAGATTATACCTGCCCTCCAAAACATCCTAGGAGGGCCAGCTATGCTCCTTGGACCTTGTTCAACAACTAGAACAAGACCAAGGTACTTCAAAGAAGAAGTCAAAGCCTGCTGATGTTCAAAGTAGAAAAAGGCTTTGATTATGATATGTCTTCAACACAAAACAGCAAACAACTCAACCAAAGGCTTACAACTCTTCCCAGGCTTGGTGTCAACAAGCTTGAAGGAGCTCAAGGCTTATGGCTAAGGGTTAGTACACAATGATAACCAAAATCAGAAACTAGGATTTCAAGGTTTTTGAACCTTGAAAACCTTATAAACCAAGACGTGACTTAACCACAAGATTAAGGAAGGTCTTAACAATCAAATGGAACTCAGATTTAGGCTATTCTAACACCAACTTTTAATCAAACCAAAAAGAGAATTCAAAATTTTATGAAATTCAAATTTTATTAACTTAAAGAGGAATTACAAAGATTGATAGCCTAAAACTGGAACAAAGGGACTCTCACATGTTGAGGTCTCCTTTTATAGGCAAATGCCTGGCTAACACTATTCATAAACCCTAGAAGTGAAATTCCACATTTGTCCTTGAGGTCTTCTAGATAATTCTCTGATATGAGCTGTCCAAAATGATCCTAGACGTTTAAAGTAGCTTTGGGGTGAAGCAAAGGCTCTCAGCTGTTGATCTTGACACGTGGCATACCTTTGGGAAGAAGTGGTGATGTGATGGGTGAAACGGTTTGAATGGTGGGGTCCTTTGGGTGAGTGGGAGTGTGAGTTTAGGCATGGGATTTGTTCGTGTGGAGGTTAATTATGTTTTGGTGTAGGTAATTGTAAAAACCCCTTTGCTGGTAAAAAGTGAATTCTGGGTTCATACGTGTGAACGGTGCCACGTTTGATCCGAATTTAGTGGAGGATTTATGTTTGGCGCGTGTTTGTTTAAGTTTAAACTTTGAAAATGGCAACTTGGGCCCTTGTTCTTTGGTGAAATGGGTATTTAATGTTTTCAGCCAACAAAACTTGAACTCCTTTGTTAATAACTTTCACACTTTGACACTTTTGGCACAAAACTTTGGAAAAAGGTTTCAAAGGGTTGTTTTTGCCATTTTGAGATATTTCAAGGGCTGATCTTGGACAATGTTGATCTTCAAAGGTCTTTAATATAACTTTGACTTCATGAGGGACCATAATTGGCTATTTGGAATTGTTGAGGGACTAAACTTGCCTTTTCTTCAAAGTTGAAGGACCATTTGTGTAATTTTGACAAACTTAAGGGACCAAACTTGTAATTATCAATATACAAGGGTTTTAAGTGTCATTTCTTCATTTATTGAGGATCAATCTTGCATGTCTTCAAGTCTTCAAGGGTATTTGTTGAATAATTCATGATCTAGGGCCCTTGTTCTTTGTACGGCTTCGTTTCTCGTGTCCGTTTTTCCTTGTATCTTGTGATCTTTTGTCTTTTTCACGATATCCATACCTAAAATACACAAGTAAACAAACACAAGCATATACATGGTATATTATGACATTTTTATGCATTTAAAGCCCGAAAAGAACGATGAGATCATGTATAAATGCCATCTCATCAGGTTCCAATGTTGGTAATGGGTCAACCGTAGGTGTGGCATGAGCGGTACTTCGTGGGATTGGGACATGCTCCTTTTGGACCACCACCTCGGGTTCTTCCTCAATTGCTTCCTCCGTAGGATCAATTGGTTGAGGAGTCGGTTCCTTAAGTGTCTTACCACTACGTGTGGTAATCACTTTCATCTCACCCTTAGGGTTGGATATGGTGTTGCTAGGAAGACTACTCGAAGACGGTTTACACATTATTGCCTCAAACATAGACGAGATTTTATCTTCAAACACGGATTGCCTCTTCTCGGCTTTAATCATTTCTTGTTTAATCTCGTGTTGCCCTTGTTCCATTTTTTGTTGGTTTTGTTGTAACCTAGTGACATTTCCTTCCATCTTGTTGGTGTGGATCTTAAGTTCATTAGCTAACTCATTTTTCAACTCTTTCTTCAAGTCGTTCTTAAACTCGGATCTTAGGCTAATGATTTCTCTTTGAATATTGTCAAACCTAGCATCATTCCCACTAACGTATTCAACAAACTCACTTGGAAGATCTTTCAATGTTTGCAAACCTTTGTTGTTGTTTTGAAAATCATTTTGATTCTTGTTTGAAACTTGATTATTAGCCCCTTGATTACCACAATTTCCCTTGTTGAAATTGTTTTTGAAACCAACTTGATTGTTGCGATAGTTGTTGTTAGCATTTTGATTTCAACCAAAACCCGGTGGAGTCAATTGATTGGAGCGGGAAACTTGACCGTTTTGGTTGTAATTTCCCGTGGCCGCAAAGGCACTCGAAGTGTTACCACCGCTGGTAAGGCACTCGGAGAAATCATGACCTCCACCACAATACATGCAAGAAACCTCAACCGCTTTAGCCGAAGCGGGAGCACTTTGTTCACCAACTTTAAACTCAATCAAAAGTCCTTTTAGCTTATCAAAAATCTTATTTTCCAAGTTCGCCTCAATTTGGCAAGCATCGATGGTAGTAGACAAAGAAGGTGAAGCCGAAGACGAAGACGAAGCCTTACAAACACTAGACGTGCTACGAGGACTATACACCTTAGATCTATTCTCAATTATCACCAAAGCTTCCTCAACCGTTTTACACAAAAAATTACCACCCGCGGCGGCATTCAAATAATCCCTTTCATGATCATTAAGTCCATTGTAAAACGTGTCAAGTTGATGCAAGTCGGAAAAACCGTGATGAGGACATTCATGTAACATTTCCTTAAACCTATTCCAAGCCGTTGAAAAACTTTCATTAAATTCTTGTGAAAACTTTGAAATCTCGTTTTTCAAGTGCGTAGTCTTAGAGGGAGGAAAAAAGTGGTTCACAAACTTAGACACGAGATCCTTCCACGTCAATATAGAATTGGGTGGCTCTTTCTCTAACCAAATTTTAGCGCGCCCCGCTAAGGAATACGGAAAAAGCATCATCTTAATCGAGTCATTCGAGACATCCTTAAACTTACAAGTGGCGGTAAGACGATTGAATTGGAGGATATGGTTGTGTGGATTGTCCTTCTCATCACCACGGAATTTGTTGTTTTGGATCATCAACAACAAACCCGTTTTCACCTCAAAATTCTCCGCAAGGATAGCGGGAATCACAATAGCCTCTCCATAACCCTCGGTGGGTGCTTGGAGTAACTCCATCATAGTTCGATTCGCCATGGTTGGTGCTTCTCTTACAATGGGTTCGTCAATAGGAGACTCCTCACTAGAAAGATTGGGAGTGGGAGTTTTGTTCTTTCGTTTACGTGCACGTCTTGCTTGATTACGAGTTAGCATAAACGTCACCTACAACGAGGGGACGAGCAAAGAAGATTCTTTTTGGTGTTTTGATTTTTCAATTTTTTTGTGGTTTTTGATTGTATTAACCTTTTTGGATTTTGGTGAATGTATTAACTAGACACAAATCTACAAATCTCCTCCTTAATCAAATCTCTCGATTAAAGAAGCCTCAAGGAATGAAAACGATCACGTGAAGTGAACGCCTTCGATGACTTTAGAACGTTGGTGGAACACCAAAACGTTCAAGAGGGTTTAATCAATGAAAACCAAGAAAATATATATGATACTTAGTAATACTTTGGGCGGCAAAACCCTCGATTAGCTCTCAAAATCAAATACTCACAAGCAAGCGGGGAAACGAGGCGGCGCGAAGCACTTAAGAGCCTTTTTCCTTAGGATATATTTTATAATATCCGCCTTATACCCACCTTATAGTTTGTATTTTTCAAGATTGAGCTTCACGAAAGTATTTATCTATTTTTGCCTTTTTCTTTGGTTTGAGATTCGAATACAATGATTGGGTAATGACCTCCCAAGTCAAGGTTGTGATTTCTCACGTATTTGGAGTACTTGTGAATTTATTGTTCTGCGTATACACTATAGTAATAGTATTCACACAAAAACCAAAAATCGATAATACGTATTAGTAGAGTGCTACTAATACAAATACTATTAATGGTTAGTATATAAAAACAACAATTCCAATCAAAACACAACACGCCTCCCCGGCACCGACGCCAAAATGATAGTTGAGTTTTTGTATACCCTTTAGGAAAAGAGTACCAAAATAGGGTAATCACGACGATTTAGGAAAACCGTGTGTAAATGACCCTAAATGAGTTCGTTCTCAAGGAGGCTTAGTGTGTGTGTAATGAATTGATTATCTTTGTGATTATATTGTTGAGAAATAAAAATAGAAATGAGATTAGAAGAGAATGACGGTTACGAAGATGGATTAAACTAAGTCGAAAAAGGTGTACACTTAAAATCGTAAAAAGTACCAAAATTAAAATTTTACCCTAAAAATTCCTAAAAATTACCAAAAATCCACAATAATATTCTAAGAGTTTACAAAAAATCCAAACTTGCCAAAACCTTTTAATTAATTAGATAATGACTTTTTAATGCTAATTAAAGCCCTAAAATACAAAATTAATTATTAAAAAGTCCCAAACAAGATTTTAAAGTTTGTAAACCTCAAAAATACCCTAATTAAGTTAAAAAGTATTTTTCAAAATTTTAAAACCAATAAAAACTATTTTTAAACAATTAAAAACTACTAAAATCAATTAAAACTTAAATTAATTCTAGAAAATAATTAAAAGACTCTAAAAATATTTGGAAAGTTACAAAATTCCTAATTAAGTGTCTAGAACCTAGGAAAAATATAAAAACTTAGAAAATCAGACTTTTAATTTTTTACAATAAAATAATATTAAAAAAATATTAAAAATCCAAAAATCATAAAAAATTCTAAAAACATGCAAACTAGCTTAATTTAACCTAAATAACACGGAAATGAAAGTGAAATTACCTAAATACCCTTAATGGGTCTAGAAAATGGGCTAAACCCAAAACAAAACCTTATTGGGCCAAATTTGGGCCCAATAATAAAAAGTGTTCAAAATAAGCCCAAAAAGCACTGGTTGACTCAAAATTTGATTTTAAACAACTTTTTCCAAAGGCCCAAAAGCTGAAAGTGTGAAATAAGCTAGCTTATACCAAACAGCTTATTCGTAATGGGCTTTTTGGCCCATTAAGCTATAAGCCAATGCCATAAGCTGAAATTAAACACACAAGCTTCTTTTGTCCTAAATAAGACTTCTGCAAAAAGAAATTTGAAATAAGCCCAAGGAATAAGCCTGAAAATGCAATAAGCAATCTACAGAAAACGACAAAATAGTCGTTCTTGAGTTCTAGGCCACCCCAAGTGCTGATTCAAGTTTCTATAGCTTCTAAATGACTTAATTAAGCAAAATCAACAAAGAGTTTTCAAATAAGCTGACTCAATAAGCTAGAAAAAGCAAATAAGCACTTATGTAAAAGTCAAATAAGTTGGTTTTCTAGTAAAAAGTCAAAATCAAAGTCTGATAAGCTCCAGTCTACTCAAATGGGTCAAATAATGAAGATCTATCACAAAAAATAAGTTGTTGCAAGTCTGGATAAGCTAGAATAGCTTATTGATAAGCTGGTTCAAAATAACACTAGCAGGGGCTAGTTTTGAGTGTTGAGCAGTGGAAACTTTTTCCACTGCTTGACTTGTTTGACCTTTTGTCTTTAGTGACTTTTTTGGAGATTAAGATTACACAAAGGCACCCAAATGATCTTTGGATCAAAAGGAGTCAAGAACAATCAAAATATCACAATCACAAACACCCAATTGATACAGTTTAATCAATAAAGTCCCATGTATGATATAGACAGGAACAAATAAGCAGTTGAGCACTTATAAGCAGTTTTAGCACAAATCATCCAGCTAAATTCAACCAAATGCATACAAAAGCTATATTAAACTCAAATAAGCAAGTCTAAACAGGTTTCATGCAATGATTCAAAGAATTAAGCAAGATTCAAGCCAATGAATGTTACTGATGAACACTAAAACATGCAGTTTTACACTTTGCTGATGTATTTGACACACAAGCCAGATTCAACACCTCAAATATCTCAAACAGGTTACAATGACTTTGTTTAAACCACTTTTAGCCCTAAGCATGCATACACAATAAGTGTTCCCAAAATCCTAGGTCAAAACAGGCAACAACAAAGATTTTATAGCAGATTGTTTGATTCAAGGCTTCAAACCCAAAAACTTGCAGCAAAACACTCTCAACCAAGCATATATCAGATATAGAACACAAACACAAACTTTCCACAACACAATAACAAGATTCAAGCTCAAACAGGTAGACCCAAACACCCCTTTATCTTTTTAAAATCAAAATTTTCAAAGGAAAAGTGAGATTTAAGACCACCCAAGCATCAATTAACACAATAACAAGTAAGATTAACAGATTCAAGAAAGTATAAGCCACAAAATACACAAGAACCAAGGCAACACTCAAATATCACAAAAATCCAAAGTATTATCAGATTTTGGGATTAAGGGTGTGTACCTCATGGATGTACATCCACACCCACGGATTTTGAGCTTATGTGCTAGCAAGAACAAGCACAAGCTTCCACACAAAGCCTGCTAAGAATCAACAAGGTTAGAAGCACAAGTATAAAATCAGAAACTTGAAAAATTCTTGATTGATGCAACTCTTGTCCTCCACACTTGATTATCCCCAAGTTATAAGCCTCACCACACCTTAATCAACACAATTAGGATGCTATGATCAGCCCTATAACCCAAGAATTCCAAGATAGACCAAGAACTTAGAAAAATATCAAGAAAACGAAGAAAATGTGCAAACTTTTGCACACTCCTCTTTTGAAAACAAGTTTTTGATTCAAATTCAGTAAACTAAGAACATAAACAAACAATAATAAGATGGCACTTGGTCTTTCTTCAACACACTTAACTCAAATTTCATAAAACTGAAAAAGGGATTTACAATTGCTTGAACAAGGAAAAACCAAAAGCAACTGCTAATGTTGGGTCCTAAGGCCTTTATATAGGCTACATTGAACTACTAGAAAGCATAAAAACGTAGCCCTAATGTTGATGAAGTCCCCAAAATGCCCTTTGAAGGTTTGAATATCTTGAGGATCATGTGATGTTCTCTTGGCTGGTTGTGTGAGTTGGCAAGGGTGAGATGCATCCAAAGGCTCAAACTGAGCTTAGAAAGTAACCAGCAATCCTACACGTTGGATGGCTGGCAATTTTTTGTCTTCTTCCCTTTTGACGTAGCAGGGGAGGCCCCATGCAGCATGTGGGTTGGTGGGGTGCCATGTTTAAGGATTGGGTTATGATAATGACATGGTTAATCACTAATCTGGAAGGTTTTATGGTTTAATTTCAACACAGTTAAGAAAACCCAATTTGTGTTCTTGAGGGAATAGTAGTGTTTTTGATCTGGTTTAGTATTTAAACATGTGTTAGACGCCACTTTTATTAAACTAATAGGATTAGTTTAAATCAGTTAGTGGTGGGAAGTGATGTGGCAAAATGAAGAAAGCTGATTGGTTGGATGGAGTAAGTGGGACACATGTCACCATTTGGTAGGTTAAGGTAAGTTTCATGTCTGGCCAAGTTTAATCCCTTCTCTTCTTTCTTTCTTTCACTTTGCAAATAATAGCACAAAACCGGATTCCCTTTGTAATTCAAGTTTTACTTTTCACACTTTTGCCCCAAATACTTTTCCAAAGTATTTTCAGGGGTATTTCTTGCCATTTTGTGATTCTTCAAGGGCTGATTTGGCATTTTGTTGATGGATAACGGTCATGACTTGTATGATTGTTATTTTGGAGGACTAAAATTGCCAAGTCTTGTTTAATGAGGGACCATTCTTGCCAAATGTTGAAAGTCAAGGGTCCTTTTTGTAATTCTAGGATTTTCAAAGGACCAAACTTGTAATTTCTTGTACTTTGAAGGACTTCATGATGTGTTTGACTTTGTGGAGGATATTGGTTGACAATTTAGCTTTGTTGAGGGGCTAAACTTGCCAAATCTTCAAAGTGGAGGGCCCTTTTTGTAAATTTGACAAACTTTAGGGACCAATCTTGTAATTATGAAGATACAAGGGTATAAAGTGTCAATTCTTCCATATTGGAGGACCCTTCTTCATAATTCTTCAAATCTTCAAGGGTAAATCTTGGGAAAGTCTTCATTAGGGCTTGGTTCATTGTGCGGCTTCGTTTCCCGTGTTCGTTTTTGTATGATTCTTGTGATCTTTTGTCATTTTCTCAATATCCGTACCTAAAATACACAAGTAACAAACACAAGCATATATATGGGTATTTTGATGATATTTAATGCATTTTAAGCCCTATTTGGACGATGAGACTATCTATAAAAGCAGTCTCATCAATATACATACATACGTAATATTAGCTCGTGATTAATTTACGTTCATGATTTCATGTTCGTATGTTTGTGATTATAATTATTATTGAAAATCGTGTGTTAATACGTAATAAATACTTATCGTGTTATAACACGTACGTAATACTTGTAATTCTTGTACGAGAAACTTAAACATGTTATAAAAGGAAAGTTCTAATCATGTACGTACTATCGTAAGGGTACTATTCATGGTAAAAGCATGCGGGTTTTACATTTTAGCTTAGATCATAGTAGAAATTGGATAAAATTTGATCAAAGTGACAAGGGGGTGACGGTTTGATTAAAAAAAGAAGAGAGAGGATAAAGTTTCTTGTTAGTGGTTTACTATGTGAAATTAGGTGAAAGTTTAAGCTTTTATATGGTGGTGGAGGGGCCATTGTTGTCAATTTGCAATAGTTGTGGTCTAAAGTGTAAATAGTTAGCTAAAAAGCGGGAAATGACTATTAGTCAATTTTGAATATATTCACGGGGCTCGGGTTTCATAAAAATACTTTTCAAAAGTTAAAACGTAACTCAAATATAATAATATCGACTCCCGACTCGACTTAACACGTCATTTAAAAGAAAACATCAAAAATGACAAATATCGAACAACCGACAATAAAACTTAAAATATTAGGCATTCATCGACATCACGCTTGCTAATACTCCTTATACTTATTAAATATATAATATAAGCCTCCTAACATCGGTTTAACTTAAACCTCCAAAAATATATATCATTCAAACTCATCAAAAATTTCAAAAATATTCATAAAATAAGATTATGCAATGACCTCGGTTTCAGGTTATCACATCCCCTCCTTCTTAAAAAGAGCGACGTCCTCGGCGCTTAATCCCCTCTAAACAAATGAGGATACTTATCCTTAAAGAAGTCCTCACGTTCCCAGGTAAACTCTGGTCCACGTCTAGAACTCCATCTCACTTTCACAATCAGAATTCTACTATGCTTCAACTTCTTAACTTCCCTATCCATAATCTCTACAGGTTCCACTATAAAATGCAACTTATCATCAAGTTGAATTTCTTCCAATGGAATCACCAAATCCCTTTCAGCTAAACGAATCACTCCCTTCCATGGAGATACTTTCAGCATAACCATGTCTCATACTTCAAACTCTAACGGTTTCCTTCTGTTATCAGCATAACTCTTTTGTCTACTTCTGGAAGATAACAAACGCTTATTAATTTGCACAATATTTTCAGTCGTCTCAAATATCATTTCAGGTCCAGTCAGTTGACTCTCTCCTACATCACTCCAACAAACTAGAGATCTACACTTACGTCCATATAAAGCCTCAAATGGTGTGGCTTTAATACTAGCATGATAACTGTTATTATACGAGAATTCAACTAACGGAAAATGCTTATCCCAACTGTTTCCAAAATCAATCACACACGCTCTAAGCATATCTTCTAACATTTGAATCGTCCTTTCACTTTGTCCATCAGTCTCCGGATGATATGCTGTACTCAAACTCAACTCCGTTCCCATTGCTTTCTGCAGAGATTTCCAAAACTCTGAAGTAAACCTACTATCATGATCTGAAATTATCGACAAAGGCACACCATGTCGACAAACAATCTCCTTCACATACACTGTCGTCAATCTCTCCATACTATCCGTCTTCTTTATTGGTAAAAAGTGAGCAGATTTAGTCAATCTATCTACAATCACCCATATCATATCACAATCACTAGAAGTCCTTGGAAAACCTGTTACAAAATCCATAGTAATATTCTCCTATTTTCCCTCAAGAATTTCAGGTTGCACTAATAATCCAGACGGTTTTTTATGTTCAGCCTTCACCTTCGCAGAAGTTAAACACTTATTAACATACTGGGCTATATCTGCCTTCATATTCAGCTACCAATACACTTTCTTAAGATCTTGATACATCTTGTCTGATCTAGGATGTATTGAATACTTAGACTTATGAGATTAATTCATCACTAAATCTAGCACTCCTAAAGAATCTTTCTCAGACGGACACAAAGGTAACCAAATCCTATTCCCAAAATATCTCAATCCATTCGGCCTTACTTCAAACAACGGTTTCAGCATTCTACCCAAATTTTCTACCTCAATATTTTCTTCCTGCAAACCATTAGCTTGGGTTTTCAATATCATCATCTCTGTCAAATCAATACTTTCCATCATTGCCAAAGCTCTAACTCTTAAAGACTTATCTCTTTCCTTTCTACTAAGTGCATCAGCTACCACATTCGCTTTACCAGGGTGGTAACGAATCTCGTAGTCATAATCACTCAGCAATTCTACCCATCTCCTTTGTCTCATATTCAATTCCTTTTGATCCAAAAAATGTTGTAGACTCTTATGATCAGTGAAAACCATACACTTGGTTCCATACAAGTAGTGTCTCCACAACTTCAAAGCAAAAATCACAGCTCCCAATTCTAAATCATGAGTAGTGTAATTCTCTTCATGCTTCCTTAATTGTCTCGACGCATAAGCTATCACTTTCTCCCTTTGCATCAACACAGCTCCAAATCCTTTATGAGACGCGTCACAATACACTACAAAATCCTCAGATCCTTCCGGCAAAGACAAAATCGGCACATAACACAACTTATCCTTTAGCGTATTAAATGCAGTTTCCTTTTCCAATCCCCATTCAAACACTTTATTATTTTTGGTAAGCTTGGTCAATGGTTTAGCAATTAGTGAAAACTTCTCGATAAACCTTCTATAATACCCAGCTAGACCAAGAAATTTGCGAACTTCAGTCGGCGTTGTTGGTACCGACCAATCTTTGATTGCCTCAATCTTAGCAGGATCCACACGAACACCTTTACTATCAATCACGTGCCCCAGAAATTGCACTGATTTCAACAAAAACTCACATTTAGAGAACTTCGCATACAACTTTTCTTTCTTCAACAATTCCAAAATTATCCTTAAATGTTTCTCATGTTCTTCCTCACTCCTAGAATAAATAAGAATATCATCAATGAATACGATAACAAACTCATCCAAATACGACTTACACACACGATTCATCAAATCCATGAATACGACAGGCGCATTCGTTAATCCAAAAGGCATCACTTGAAATTCAAAATGTCCATATCGAGTACGGAAAGCTGTATAGGAATATCTTCTTCCCTAACTCTCAGTTGATGATACCCAGACCTCAAATCGATCTTCGAGTATACACTTGATCCTTGCAACTGATCAAACAAATCATCAATCCTCGACAATGGATACCGATTCTTGACAGTCAATTTGTTAAGCTCTCGATAATCAATAAACAATTGAAAAGAACCATCTTTCTTCTTAACAAACAAAACAAGAGCACCCCACGGCGACGAACTCGGTCTAATAAATCCCTTATCCATCAATTCCTTCAATTGATCAGATAATTCCTTCATCTCAGATGGCGCTAAACGATACGGTGCACGAGCAACTGACGCAGCTCCCTGCACTAAATCAATACGAAACTCCATTTCACGATGCGGCGGTAATCCCGATAAATCCTCATGAAAAACTTCAGGATACTCTCTAATCACATGCACATCCTCCTGTTTCCTTTCATCCACACCATCATTACTTATCTGGGCAAGAAATACATCACAACCCTCTTCTATATACTTCATCATCTTTAAACAAGAAACAACTCTCAAGCGAGAAGTACACTCATCACCCTTCATAGTCAATACCCTATTCCTTAGTGGTATCTGAACTAATCTCTCTCCACAAACAATCACTGCACCATTCGCAACTAACCAATCCATACCAACAATTACGTCAAAAGATCTTAATTCTATGGGCCTCAAATCAATACTAAACACATAATTCCCTAACTTCAAGGAACAACCTTTCAGTATAGAACTAGTGCTAACAACTTTAACATCAGCTAACTCCACATTATAACTAGTTGTCAATCTTACTGGTTCTCTATCCAATAGCTGTCTGAATCTAACATCTACGAAACTTCTATCGGATCAAGAATCAAACAACTCACTAGCATAACAAGCATCAAGTAAGAACGTACCAGTCACTACATTCGGCCCTTGAGGTTTGTTAGCATCTCCCACGACATAGGCTGGAGCAGTAGTCCCAACAGCAACAGCAGCAACATTGCCTCCCTGTCGAGCGCCAACCCTCGGACAGTTTCCTTGCTTATGTCCACGGCCTCCACCTCTAAAACAATTAACCACCTTAACAACATTGGCTCTAGTGACCACACCCTTATTCTTATAGTCTGGCACTTTATGTCCGACCTTCACACACTTGTTGCAAGCAGATGGAAAATTCTCAACATGATATAGACTGCATCAACCACACTTCGGGTTCACTTTGTTTCCTTGGGTTCCAGTAGTAGCACGAACACCATCATTCCTCCTCAAGTTATATTGTTGATTCCTATTCGGTCCTTGGTTATTGTTGTTACGATAACCTCCTCTATTCTGCCCTTGGTTTGAGTGTGCAGCTTCCCACTTTCTCTTATTCCCCTCAGCAATACTATCCTTTCTATCCTGTAGCTTCACATCCATCAAAGCATGATCCATCTGAACAGCTTCATCAAAAGTCTTGGGTTTCGACGAAGTAGTCTCTCCCTTGATATTACTAGATAACCCTTTGATATACTGCTTCATCCTTTTACAGTCACCAGCAAAAGCATCAGGACACAACAAACATAAATCAGAAAACCTCTTCATATAAGCTACAATATCATTATTCCGCAGCACCAAATGCCTTAACTCATCCTCCAACTGACCTAACTCTTCCTCAGGACAAAACTTAGCAGTTAACAGTCCTTTGGTCACAGTCCACGTTTTAGCATTAGCCTCAACCAAACCTACAGTAGCTACCTGACAATTCCACCAGCTTAATGCATCATCCTGAAAAGTAGCAGCAGCAAATTTCACCTTACTAGCTTCTGAACATCCACTGATTTCAAAAGTACTTTCAATCTTTTCAATCCACCTTCTTAATTCCAAAGCACCACCCGTACCACGAAATTGGGTAGGTCCACATTTCATGAAACTAGCATAAGAACAATCCTTCTGTACTTGTTGAGCAACAACATTACCTCCAGCTTTACCAACAGCATTCCCTCCAACCGGTTCATCAGCATTTTCTTCAACTAGATTAGCAGCATTCCCTCCAACTTGACCTGCAACATTCCTATTCTTAGCCTCCTGGTTCCTCGCAGCACGTTCGGCTTCAAGCGCTCTAGCAATAGCTTGCTCAATCATGGTATTCACAGTAGCAGTTGTCAACTTCGGCGTCATATTTGGAGTACTAATCAAACAACAACTTCAGTAATAGCAAAAAAATGCCTCCCAACTCCTTCCTGTGTCATCACAGAAGAAAAAGGACAAGTAAGTATTCATATCAAGATAATAAGAAGGATTTCTTTATCAAGACGTGTCATGGATACTACATGCATAAACAACTCAATTCACACTGAATCATCAACCAAATCACAAAAGAACTAAAAGACAGTCATAGATCATGAAGGTAATTTGGATTGTACTTGGAAACTCTCCACAAAATTGTGACAAGTAATGTCACTACAACCCTTCATCACTACAAACTTAAAAGAGTCATTAAGTTTCATCATAAACTACTGACCAGTCTAATTAAGTTCTATTACAACCAGCTAATAAAAACAACATAAAGAAAACTAAACATCTGATCCCCGCAGCTTCTTGTACATCGGTTCATCATCACTGCTGCTATCCTCCTCCTCGGAGTCTTCCTCCACCTTCTCCTTTCCTTTTCGACTTCCTCATTCACCTGACTTTACCAACACCTGAGCTTCAACCTGACTTGGCACATCACGAATCATCACACCTAGACTAGGAAAAGACCTCATTGGTATATCCCACGCATTCAACCTTGCATTCCTTTCTTGCTTCTCACGAAACCTTTCAAATTGCTCACTCTAATTCAACACCATTGTTCGTAGACTAGCAACTTCATCCATTTCCCTTTCCCGCACATATTATGACCTTTTCACACTAGTAACAAACCTGTCAAACTTCCTTTCATTCTGCTCAAACCTTTTAATTACTCGGGTTTCAACTACATCCCATTCAAATAAAGACATATCAAACTTTTTAAGAAATCAGAAAATATCATCATATGATCTAGGACTTGGACAGTAAACTTTAGCAATATCATCGTGAATAGATCGGGCACTAGCAGCATTACTGGACTCATCAGAGAAATCACTCATAACACGAGCAACTCTAGGTAAACCACTCAAATAACTATCACAAGTAGGCAAACATGAACGTACAACAGGTCGCTGACATTCCTGAACAGTCGATGGAACCACATTAGCTCTCGAAACATAACTACCCTAAATTACCTCAGGCTAAGTGTGACCAACTGCAGTAGGAGTAATCCCATCTAACAAATACTCATAAGGCTCCTCATCGTCACTAGCACAAAAATTATCTACTTCCTCACCTTCTAACATATCATTCATTTCAATCCAACCATCTTCCCGGGGTATATCCGCCATTTTCTACAATTATAAGGGTTCAAGGATACTTAAGGTCATTGTTAAAAATAAATATACAATACTCATGCATCACAATGTTATACGTAACCCATGATATGCAATGCAATGCAATTGATGTTTATGCAATGCTCGCAAAAATAAAATATGATAATGACAAGCACTCAGCGCACATTCAATAACCTCGATACAATATCATAGTATTTACTTAATAAATACCTGGGAAATCATTTCAGTTCTGAGGGATACATCTATAATACAAAATAAAACTAAAAGCGATATTACCGGAGCGTTGCAGAGAAGTTGTGTGCTTTTGAAAAATAAATACTTTCGACACCAAAGTTATAGTTTAGGATAATTTTCAAAATCGACCCAGTTCTCTATAACTAGTAGCTCTGATTACTAATCTCTAACACCCCCAATTTTACATTGCGCAGCGGAAATACACAATTGGGTGCTAGACACAAGCATCATCACACAAGGTATATTGAACGACTCAAAATAGAGACGTTTACACATAAAATATAAATAAGATTTCACACATTGTCTAAAACATAATTTCAACCCATAATGTACTAAAAAATCACCAGAGTAAAGCGTTTAGTCCCCACGGATCTCGACCAGCAAACCAACAAGTTTCATTACAGTACACAACATTAAACAAATTGTTCAACAGTAAAAAGGATGGACATTGTTTTAGACCAACACACTTCAAAAGCCAACTCACAACATCCACAGCAAAGCTCCGCCATCAATCACCTTCGATTACCTGAAACACATGCTAAAACGAGTCAACAATTATGTTGAGCGAGTCCATAGGTTTATCAAATCACATTTCAACACAAGAAAAAAATCAATCATAATCATTAATAGAATTTTCGCACACACAATCTATTTCAAGGCAAACATTGTATTTAAGCTCATGACGCCGATCCCTTAACCAATTAGTCACCCACGCCAAATGCCAGCATGACTAGATAAAAACCATTGCCCCTCTAGAGTATCAGTTGCTAGACATACCCAAATCTCATGCTCGTAAATTATCCTTTCTAGAGGTTACTCAACGTAATGCCCTGGTCTCAGATAGGGTGGTCAACCCAATAGTACTATCATTCGAATAAGCGGCTATTCCCAACTCACAACATCAAGTCAGAACATAGTTAACGGTTCATGAATTTAGGGTCTTTAGCAACAAGGTACTCAATACAATGTAAACAACATAGGCAACATTTGGGTCCAATAATTACTCATGACTTGTGTTCATTTATTTTCAAATATCATGTATCCCCCTCGCGGGTATTAAAACATTTAGTAGCTAGCATGAAAAGTGAGGCTACAGACTCACCTTAGTATAAGAGACCTAGCGAGATGATCGTCGATGGTAGAGAATGCCTTTCAGACACGAGAACCGCTACCTATCAAATAAGGCGCGTTCATTAATAATGACTTGAGAAATAAATCATACATATGAATATTAAACTCAAACTTATAAAATCACGACAAAATCGAGAAAAAATGATACAAGTACTACTATCACACTCTTCTACACATTTACTTTACCATTTTATACTCTCGATAAATTCCGCCGGCACATACCATATGCACTAGCTCATTTACCCTATTTAGACTCGCCAAACGTTTATGAAACGACTCGAGGAACTAACTTACTATCTATAGAAATTCCTCTAAAAAGTTTATCAAATGACTTTACTTTTAAAGTTCCTTACCCGACTCATCTTCGAACTACAAAAAACCCAGTTTTACATTATCGACTCATACAACCGATTTAACTTCTATAAACGACTCCATTTATAAAACCGACACTTTGGTTTGAAAATAGACTCACCCTCTAGGGTATAAACTTCTTCATCAGTATCTGACTAATTTCAAAATTCAATCTATAGTCCCCGAGATTTGATCCAAATATCGACAACAACTATATGTTGTGCCGATACTCGTCTAATAATCAAACTATCATAACTTCGCGCTCGTTTGGAGCAAGAAGCTCTACTTTATATCAAATAGAAGATAATCGAATTCTATACAACCCTATTCCATTAGTTAAGCCTAAATAAAATTATAAGGTACCCAAAAATACAGTTTTTCCCACTGATCTAAAACAACCTTCTAAAACTTGCATGAAATCATGTTTTTAGCTAAAACCAACCATAGTTATGATCATCCCATAACCCTAATACTAACATAGATCAACCATAACACTTGTATCATCATGAAAATCAAAAATCCAAAGTCAAAATCAAGTTTTTAACAAAACTTTAGCATGAAAACCTTTTGATCATCACAAAAACCACATGCATAAGCATGGTTTTCACCTACCAACCCTAAAAAATGAAACATCATGTATGTACCCAAATTTAACATCAAAATGATCTACTTACAATTTTAGAGATGGGTCTTGTGTTGTTTTAGCTTAGATCATAGTAGAAATTGGATGAAATTTGATCAAACTGACAAGGGGGTGACGGTTTGATTAAAAAAAGAAGAGAGAGGAAAAATTTTCTTATTATTGGTTTACTATATGAAATTAGGTGAAAGTTTAAGCTTTTATATGGTGGTGGAGGGGCCATTGTTGTCAATTTGCAATAGTTGTGGTCTAATGTGTAAATAGTTAGCTAAAAAGCGGGAAATGACTATTAGTCAATTTTGAAAATATTCACGGGGCTCGGGTTTCATAAAAATACTTTTCAAAAGTTAAAGCGTAACTCAAATATAATAATATCGACTCCCGACTCGACTTAACACGTCATTTAAAAGAAAACATCAAAAATGACAAATATCGAACAACCGACAATAAAACGTAAAATATTAGGCATCCATCGACATCACGCTTGCTAATACTCCTTATACTTATTAAATATATATTATAAGCCTCCTAACATCGGTTTAAACTTAAACCTCGAAAAATATATATAATTTAAACTCATCAAAAATTTCAAAAATATTCATAATAAGATTAAGCAATGACCTCGGTTTTAGGTTATCACAATCCGACACTTTATCGTGGAATGATCGTCACCCTTCTGTATATCACAGCCAGTCGACCTGATCTTCAGTTTGTTATATGTATGTGTGCTCGGTATCAAACTAGACCTACTGAGTTACACTTAGCTACTGTTAAACGAATATTTTGATATCTTAAAGGAATCATTAATCGGGGACTTTGGTATTCGAAGGACTCTTCGATTGCACTCATGGCATATACAGATGCGGATTACGCGGTTTGTCAAGATACAAAGCGTAGCACAAGTGGAACTTTGCAACTACTAAGAGATCGACTAATCAGTTGGGCATCAAAAAGGCAGAAAAGTGCTGCAATTTCAAGTACAAAGGCAGAATACATAGCTATGTCCGGTTGTTGTGCTCAAATTCTTTGGATGAGATCACAATTAACCGACTATGGTCTAGGTTCCAACAAAATTCCGATGTACTGCGACAACAAGTGTGCAATTGCCTTATGCTGCAACAATGTTCAATTCTCCCGGTCGAAGCATATTGACATTCGCTACCACTTTATCAAGGAGCAAGTGGAAAATAGAGTGATCGAGCTTTACTTTGTCCGATCTGAGTATCAATTGGTGGATATTTTCACAAAGGCTTTAGATAGAGCTAGAATTGAATTTTTGGCCGACAAGCTAGGATTGAGAACCTTCTCGCCTAAGCCTCTAAAGGAATTGGTAGATGAAGCGAAAGAATAGTGGTGGTAAACTATTCTCCGTATCCTTGGTGATCATTCGTATATATTGTTTATATTTCTATCAACAAAAGCAAAATACAAAAATATAAAACCATATAAAAATCCTAAAAATTGAAAAAATTTCATAAAAATCCAAAAATATTTTTATTTTATTTTTCCAAAAGGCATGTCTTTTGGTACGATAATATTTACGGTCTTAAAAATGTTGATGAATATCGACACGGCGCCATAAATAGAGTCCGTACAAAAGTTGTAAATATTTTAAAACATGCCTATTTGGCTTGTAGTTATTTCAGACTGCAACCCGTTTTTCATATTAAAGTCAAGTATTTCTTATGAAAGCTTTGGCTCATCAACAGGAATTAATTTTCTCGGGCATGGTTTACTTTATAACCATGTAAGGGATTGTGTTTACGTTATAACACAATCTAACATGGATATATATCTTGTTTTTATGAAGTTATCATCTCTACAATCATAAGCAATATACAATTGGTATCTACGCACTCGACGATGCGACTACTCAAACAACGAATATAACTCTTTCAATAGAACACGGGTCAACAATTGAGGGGGAGCAACTGTCAAGCATTCGGAATCTTCGATGCCAAATGTGCCAAGTATACTAAATGGTGCCAAGACAACAATACCAATCGTACATGTGGTGTCAAGAGATGACTTCAGACGTGACGACGCGACCAACATTTACCGACAAGAACCATTTGATCCTATCATATGATGTTCTCATAAATCAGGTCCAACCTTGTCAATTCATTCTTATATGGTGAATATGTGATCATGTTACAAATCGGTATCATATCTCACAAACTGATCTCATGAAGATTAAACGAACTTGCATTTTTCTTCCCAAAACCTTTGTTAAAACTTCATTAAATTAATTGATATCAAAAATATCGCTTGGGTTAATATTTTCAATATAGGGGAGAAATGTTATTTAATATGGGAAATGATTAATCAAAAATGGTTTGACTTAACGTGAAAGCTCATCCCGACATGTGCGAAATGTTTTCGAATATCGTGGCATATGTTAAGGGGGAGCAAAACGGATGTGCACATCAAAAATGGATTTTCATGGTGACATACACTTACCCTCAACCTAATTATTTCACGACGATGACGATTGTGGTGACATAGGATAGGTTAAAGTCCAATGATTCTTCCAAAACCGTAGGAATCTTCCCAAGGACATTCCATAGCTAGATATAGTAGTCCTTAGGAATGATGGAGAAAGATTGTGAATGTAGTTGAATGTTTACCAAGTACATAAGTTAGCACTAGAACAATTACAACAAGGTGCTAGTTATGACGTATTGGTAAGCATTAAAGGGGTTGAAGAATGAAAAAGAATTGTAAAGATAAAGGGTCTAAAGAAAGAAGCTCCCTTACAACTTAGGCAGAAATCGGGTCAATACATATGCTATTGAGATCATTTTTAATGATGCTTGATATTGACGATAAGACATCATGGACCCAGTGATACAATGCACAACCCGTTCCAGCTAACTCAGATATCTCTCAAAAGATATTTGTTTTAATCACACGGAGACAACACATTATCTATTGATTTTTTCACTCCGAATAAATTTGTATTGAAATGGTGGCACTCCTCTCCAGCCTCCGATCATAAAAATCCAAAATGCACGATCGAGTATAGAGCCATTTTAGATCATCAAATATCTCATTAGGACACATTTCCATATTTCCTTGCTTCTTCACACACTGTGAGAAGTAAGAAAGATCTTAAGAGTCCTACGTAAAATATTCATGATCTTGCCTGAACATCTGAGTAATACGAAAGTATTTACAATGAAGATGGAAATCCTTCTTGAGGGAACATTAAAAAGCTCATGGTAGGTGACTTGTGCGATTCTTTATGAATCAAACTTGTGATAACTGGAAAGCAAAAGTGGTTTAATTCGTAACTGAATCTAAACACGTTCCAAGCCTCTACGCAATACCATAGTGATCTTGCCAGAACACTCAGAGTGACACTCTTAAGTGTTTATAGTAATGAGTGGAAATCGTTCTAGTGTTAACATCAAACAGCACTTAGTAGTAACTTGCAAGATTTTATATGAATCAAGCTCGTGACAACTGGAAAGCAACAATGGTGCGGTTCTTAATTGAATTTCACTTATTCCAGGTACATGAATTGACGAATTCAATCATGCGGATTATATTATCCAAATGATTCACTCTTTATGTTCGCAATCAGCTTTGGACGGTCGAATTAAGAGAACGGGCGCAAAATCTTGTAAAAGGAGGTTCTTAATTGAAACTACTTGTCACAAGTACGATATTTAATATCGTCCAACGGTCTTCACCGACCGGAGGTAAAATGCTACCTATTTAGGTTGAAATGTTCCAAGCCATTTCATCCGTGTCTTTTTTTTTGTTGCTAATTGTCTTATGCAGCGTAACAAGAAGGTGGCATTGCGGTATCTGAGAAGAAGTCATCCACGCATGCTTATACTTTCTACACTTAATACTTCAACAAATTCAAGAAAGCCTAAAAGTCAAGTCTTCCGCTATATCAAACTCTGAAGCTTTCAAGAATTTATAAAAGTATAAGTATGTGAAACATGAAGTCACGAGGAGGCGAATATCACAAGTGATAAATCCACAAGGTCAAGGAAAGGAAACATGCTCAAGACTAAAGTCAAAGATCACATCAGCATATTCACAAGATAAAGAAAAGATGACTATGAGCTCAAGACAAGCATTGTATGCTAGGTTTATTTTATTATTGTAACTAGGGTAACACCCTTGTTTGGAGTGACCTCCCTTAGGGGGAGATTGTTGGAAATACGTTTTTACGTATTTAGGAAGGTTCGGTCACTCCAACAATATATATGTAGTATGGGCTCGTAGTCATAGTCTAAACATATAACCCACAAAGCCCACATGTTGGTTGGGCTATATAAACCCCCTCCTAGCATGTTAGGTGGGGTGGTTGGTGGTTGGTTATTCTCTCTAATCTAATCTTTTATTATTCTCTCCAAACTCTCTCTACTTTCTCTCTCTACTTCTTCATCTATCTCTCTCATTCCATCTATAGTATAATCCAAGGATTACGATAAACTAACATGTGGCCATCACGTCCTCCAAAGTCAAAGATTCCCGTCCATAGAGAAAGGTATCCACAAAGTGTTCGTATGATGCTGGTAAAGAAGTGAGTAACAATAAAGCAAGATCTTCATCCTCGAAATTTACCTCAATATTTGTTAAATCAAGAATGATTTTGTTGAACTCATCTATATGCTCGGAAATCTTTCGTCCCGTCGGCATGTAGAATGTATACAACTTCTTCTTCAGGTACAACATGTTGGCCAATGACTTTGTCAGGTACAAAGACTCGAGCTTTGACCAAACCCCGCTGCAGTCGTCTCCCCGGTAACCTCTCTCAGGACCTTGTTACCTAAACATAAAATCATGGCACTGTGAGCTTTCTTGTCAAGCTTAGATTTCTCCTCAGCTTCCATATTCGCGGGTAAAACCTCCAAAGCTGCTTCACATCCGTTCTGGATTAATAAAGCATGCATCTTGATTCTCCATAACCCGAAATCACCAGTTCCA
The DNA here is from genome assembly GCA_025667525.1 of Glebionis coronaria. Lineage (NCBI taxonomy): Eukaryota > Viridiplantae > Streptophyta > Magnoliopsida > Asterales > Asteraceae > Glebionis > Glebionis coronaria. The sequence goes on from CM046877.1 coordinate 533,203,197, forward strand.
TCGAATTTCTCAATGTCAAACTTGGCTCCCTTTATCGTTTTGTTGATTTGCTAAACCTTGTGAAAACCTCACAATCACAAAACAAAAAAATCCCTTCGGTAACTCGCTAAACCTTGTGATATGTTAAACCTCACAATCACGAATTACGAAATCCCCTTGTGTAATACTACAAAGTGTTAACCTTTTTGCTTTACTAAAAGTAAAATAAAAATAAATATAATAAACCCTTATAAATATAGCCCACTAAAAAACTATATCAATAATAAGTTTAATATAAAACCTTAGGCCCAAAAAATACACACCGGCCCAATCAAATGAAACTCTTTGTAGTATATATCCTTCTTCGTTGTTACTTCAACCCCACAGAACAAAAGCCAGCCACCATCAATGAACAACAATGACAGACAACAACCAAAGATGAAGAGCCTTTTTCTAGCGATTCAATCTGCTCCTTTGTCGATATAAACCCAATCAACAAGAACATCACTTCACGATGGATCCTAGATAACCAGCCACTCAAAGAACCGAGCTCTGATACCACTTGTAGGGTTTAATCCCTACAACCTGATTACTAGATGCGGAATAATACGATCGAAGAACACACACACAGAATCGACAGAAAAGTAGAAGAGACGCCCACAAGGTAAATATCCCTAATCGTATACGATTAGTTATTAAAAGAATGATGTGTTTGGTTCGTTCCCCCTCACCTCCTTTTATAGTGATGAAGGGAACTGACTATTACAAGTCCTACAGGTCGGGTTGGGCTTAGACATAGCCAACCGACCTTTATTCATAGCTATTAGGAAACTAGGCTATTCGACACTATCCCTAGACACGACTTAGGAGATATAAAGACTAAACATAACAAAATATAAGCCGAATATCGCTTATTTTCGGCTTATATAATGTAAGCACCAATTTTGTGGCTTATTTTTAGACTTAGAGGCTTATATAAGTTTATCAAGATATAATAAACTTATATAAGCCTATAAACCTCCAAATAAGCCACAAAGTTAAAGCTTATATTATATAAACTGAAATGAGCTTAAATTATATAACTCAAACAAAAGTCCTATACCAAATGAAACCTAAGTTTGGCTACCAAGAATGAGAAGAAAAGTCATATCTTTTTAATATTTGAGGATGGGCCTAACTTCTTACAAAACCGCCTATTTGTCCTAACTCCCAATACATAGATCTGATGGGGATTCAGATTTTAATTCATTTTTAAACTAACTTCCAGTCATAAATAGGTGGCCTAATCTCTAGATAATCCTTTGAATTACGAGAAATCTCTACTCCAGGTGTGTAATGATTGTTTCCAACAGAAATTCCAGGACAGTCTCTTGATATTTTTGCTGATGTTTCTATTTGACCACTTCCTCCTTTCCTGTCAACGAGTCTTGCTCCAAACCCAATACATCCATTATAAATGTGGTATTGATTCGAAAACAAAACATTTTTTACGTACAGTCCCACCACTGAGTGTGTCTCAATGAATCAAAAGGAACATACCATACCCATGTTATTTCATCACCAATATTCTCCTTCCAAATTACATCATCTTCAGAATCCGTACCCACCAAACTCTCGTCATTAGAATCCATACCCATCAAATCACCCGTGATCACCTGCTCCATGGTAATCCTTGGGCATAGCCTAATCTGATTGCCCTCTGTCACAACAGCGCACATTAAGAATCTAAAGAAGTCACTACACCAGTTCTCTAGAAGTTGCAATGTACATTTCCACCCATCTCAAAGACAAGGTGTAAACCCCATTGGAATATCAAGGCCTCGAAGTTGGAGACTCGCACGATGATTTTCCACAGGTACATCCTAGTTTATTGAAAACAAATTCATTAGCTTATATTTGTCGTTACTATTATATTTGTATAAAGATTGATATTCAAATGCAGACAACTATACGTACCTCAAGCATGGATTGTAGAATTCAATTCCCATCAATTACCATATTCGAGCATTTAAGCGAGACAAACTTTAACATTTTACAATCCACATAAAAATCTCCCACGTCTGTAAGTGAGTTGCAATAGTCTGACATGAGAATAGCTATACTTGATGGGAGCTGGGGAAGTTCTAAAAGCCTTTCGCAATGACTCAGGTTGAGAAATTTGAGTCGAGTAAGTTGCGAGATGCTGAAATTTAGTTTTGAGAAATCGTTGTTCTTTAGATTCAGCTCTTCTAAATTTGACATCTCTCCTATAGCAGAAGGGATTTCTCTATCTTCCAAACAGCAGCTGACGAGCTTCAACCTTTGTAAGTGATGTTTTAACCCATCAAAGTCGATTTTGATGCTTTGTGTAGTAAAACAGTCAATCAAATGTAGCGAAATAAGGCTGGTATAACGTTCTCTAGTTGATGACAGCAAACCTTCTATTCCAGCTCCGTATAAAGAAAATTTTACCAATCTTTTCATGTTTGCTTGGATATCTGGGAACTTTAAACTTTCATGGCAACTATTGATTTCAAGACTCTCAAGTTTTTCCATCTTGAGAATTGTTGGAAACATTCTAAGATTAGGACAACCAAAAACCCGTACATTTTTAAGACTTCTGTGATTTCCAATTGATGGGTGAATCTCTTCTAAATCGTGACTATCACGAAGTTCTAGCTTTTGAAGACAGGGGAGTCCATCAAAATTTGGTGTGCTGACTACTTTCTTCATAAAGCTTAGTTGGAGGACTGAGAGTTGTGGTAGACGCTAATTTATACGTAGTACAATGATAGAGAAGTTAGTATTGCCCAAATATAAGTTAAATAAGAGTTTATGATACAGATGGAATGGCATGATTTTAAACATTACATGGCATGGACATTCATGTTAAGAGGAATTCAAGAAATAGTTCTTTTTGGTTGGAAATTCCTGATTTAAATGAACAATATGTGACACCCCGGGTAGGGTCAAAATATGCGAAATTATCAACGGAGATGTCACAAGGGTGGATCGATAGCACATAGTTCATAGAGCATAAGATAAGAGATTATTCAAAACAGATTACATGATTATTATACAAATTTATAAAAATTGTCTTCAACATGATAAAAGTAGATTGTTTATGTTTCCCAAATAGAACCCTTGACGAGTCCTAAAATGGAGATTACAATGATGCTTGATTCCATGCACATATCACGTACTAACTTCATTTCCCTGAGAAAAACATGCTTAGAGGGTCAACATAAAGTTGGTGAATTTACAGGTTTACAATAACTAGTTTGGACATACAACAATCATAGAAGTAACAATGCACAAAGCATTTTTACTAAAATTTAGATTACATTTGCTATTACTCGAAACTGAAGCTTAACCTTCCATAGTCCTCAACAGATGAGGACGTAATGTCTTACAAAAAGACACCCAAACCCAGTTCCAACATGGTATACATCTGTTTTCCCGGCCAAGGCACAGTGAGCATGACTCACCCAGATGGGGATGGTCAATCCCTAATAGATCTATTTATAACATTCGGGCGATTTACAACAATTTAAAAGTTTCTATAATAGTCAATCATAGTCACGTTTATACAATTCCGTTATTTCCATTAAAAATTGTAAAACCCGCATGCTTTTACCATGAATAGTACCCTTAAGATCGTACGAACTAGATTAAAACTTTCCTTTTATAGTATGATTACGTTCATGTGTTAAAATTTTACGTATTACGTACATGTTAGAACACGATAAGTATTTATTACGTACGAACACACAATAATTATTTAAACAATAATTAATCATGAACATGCGATCATGAAATCATGAACGTAATTAAATCACGAGCTAATATTAATTACGTAAATATATATTTATTACGAACACGAATAAATATATTAAGTCACGGTTAATATTTAATGAGAACACACAAAACACGAACACGACTAAACACGAACGAACACTTAAATAATGAGACCCGACAAATGGTACGGGTACCCCATGTGGGGCCCCCTTACCCGCGGCTACACCAAAGAGATGGGCCAAGCCCATCTAAAATTTTACTACCAGGGGTTAAGGTGAAATCTTTTCACCACTTTTCACTTTACAGTAAAAACATCAAAAACCCTAAAAAGAGTTTTTCTCCTTCCTTCTTGCTCTCTTGGCCGTCGCATATAACAACAAGAAAGGGGGTGTTCGTTTGATTTTGATCTTGATTTTTGTGCAAGTGTTCGTGTGTGTTCATCCTCGTTTGATCCACGCATTCGGTATACCTTTTTAATCCTTATTCTTTTTGTTTTGATTTAATAAATTAAATAAGAACATGATGTTTTTAAAAACCTAATTAAAAACATAAATCAAACATGTAAATGGTTATGGGGTAAATCAAAACGGAGGCTTTAGGGGTGTTTTGTTGTGGTCGACGCCTAAACCGAACCCCAAGGGGGTCTCGGCTTGGCATATGGACCACCACCGAGACCTCAAGGTCTCGGTTTGGTGGTGTGGGTCCCACGGCATCAGCAAAAAGGGGAGAACCCCGAGCTGGTTTGGGGTATGGAGTTGATTACAGGTCTGGTTCATGGTTTCTAGTCACGATCTGGTTCATGGTTTATGTTAAGGTTATGTTTTAATAATCATATGTTAAAAATAAAATTAATAAAATATGACATGATTAATTTAATAAAACATGACTTAGGTTATAATTTAATTATTAGATCATGAAATTTTAACCTAAGTATTTATATTTTTCTAGACTTTATAATTAATTAATTATTAAAAACCATGGCTATAATTAATTAATTAACATGACTTAGGTTATATTATTAATAGTTAATAATACATGTTTTAACCTAAGTACTTAACTTTATTTAATTAAAAACATGATATATTTAATTAAATACTTTTAACCTATAGTTTATTTAAACTACATGTAATAATTAATAAACTATACCTTATATCAATATGACATAGAAAAATAATCAAGAAACACTCAAGCTTATATACTTAGCTTATTTAACCAGCTTATATCTAATTATGGAAACTTTCTATTTTCAGAAACTTATCTAATTAAGGCAGCTAATCTATTTGTGGAAACTTTCTATTTTTAGAAACTTATCTATTTTAAGCAGTAATTCTATTTTTAGAAACTTTCTATTTTTGGAAACTTTCTATTTTTGGAAACTTTCTATTTTTGGAAACTTTCTATTTTTGAAAACTTTCTATTTTTGGTAACTTTCTATTTTTGGAAACTTTCTATTTTAGGAAACCTGCTATTTTTAGAAAGTTACTTATTATTACGCAGTAAGTATAATAAAACATGAAATACAAGTAATACTTAATCAGAATAGACAGAATATAAGATAAACACAGTTTAAAGCTTAAAACAGTAAAACATGATATGAACATATAAAATAAGTTAAGACATGACATAAAAGCAGTTACGTATTTAGTAATCAGATACTTATACACGTATGTATTTATGTAGCATTAGTGATACCGAAGTAGGACTCTCCTCAGTTCGTCTTCTTCGTTCACTGGACATAAGGTATAGATTCCCGTCCTTTCAGTATGGATATTCTTTCCTTATTAGGATTTCCCCGTATGCAGCCAACTGTTTTCCCGTAGTATAAGTTTATATATTCGATTTGCTTATGTTTAATTTAGAATACCTATAGCCATATACATGCATGACCAGTTTCACCTAGTTATGGAGGTACCATAACCATAACACTAGAGGCACTGGTGTTATGACTTCACCACGGCGGAGTGATTGCTCGTGGCGTCCCTTCAGCTTTTGGCCATATTATTATATTTATCATGTGGGGCGTATGGGTGCATCCTAGTTACATGTTTTCAGCAGATTACTCAGTGTGAATGTGGTGTGTGCCTTGCATCCTTCACAAGGAGCTGATCCTTCCTACCTAAACCAGTATATTAATTTAGAGGTAGCCCCTCTAATTTGCATGATGAGGTCACCCCTCCAAGTATTCATGCACGGTGGATTTTCATGACCTATATTGGCTAATGGTAGAATATGTTAAACAGTTTTTATAAGATAAACATAAGGCTTTTCAAACTATAAAACCAATTTTACCAAGACTTAACCGGGTTATTCGGGACTTAGTTTCTTCCGCTGTTATATGCTTATATGCTTATCATATTCATGCTTTATTGTACATCCGTGCACTGAGCGTATTGCTCAGCCGTTTTCCTTTTCTATGTTCCCAAAACGGCAGGTACTCAGGGACGCTCGTAGACTTTAAGCGTACGTGCATATGGACTGGAAGCTTTCTAGCCTTTCTTTACTTTATGCATTATCTTTACTTTGATACTCTTGCTATGGACATTGTTTAGTCCTTTCATTTACAGCACTTATGTTTGTGTGTGATGAGCTTTACTTTTGGACTACCGATGTTTGATTCTGGTATTTTCCTTTTATGGTCATGTAATGTTTAAACATTTATCCTTGTATGATTTGATGACACGCCATAATTATGCGTGACATTCCATTATCAAAATGGGGTGTTACAATTATGGTATCAGAGCTAAGGCTTCGACCTGTAGGCTCTCAAAATATGACATGTGATTAGTGGGTAGTCACTATGGTCTTCCTAGAACTGACAGTTGTTTTCATGCATTCATCATTTTATGCATACATATATATGTCATTGTCGCATGTTTATGACTAAGTAATGGTTGGTACAGGACTGGCCCTATTTAGTCGCATGTGTTTTATCGCAACTTTTAAATTTGGGACCGACCCATAGGCGTCCCCTCGCCATGTCTTTTATTTTGGGTGAACTGACCATAGGCGTTCACTCTCGAGCATACAAAAGTTTTCATAAAACTGCATCATGCATTCATACACAAATTTTCTTACATAAAATTTTTCTCTGGATTTATTGGTATAAATTTTTTTCATGTATATATTTTATGTTTTGATATGTTAATCATATGTTTTATGTTATACTGTCAGATGGTTCTCACACGCGAATAGGAACAACTCAATGTTGCAATCCAAGCTACAATGCAAGCTTTGCTTCCTCAACTGAGGAATGACATCAGGGCTGAGGTTCAAGCTTCCAACAATCAGCAGCATAACCAAGCACCTCCTCCTCCTCCAGTGACATTGGCAGTATGGCTGGAGAGATTCAACAAGCTTCGTCCTCGAGCTTTTGAGAAAACAGATAGCCCCAGTGATGCTGAAAGCTGGTTGGCTCACATCGAGAAGATTTTCAATGCTATGGGTTGGGACCCCGCGTTCATTGGCATGTTACCGGTTCGAAGGCGATGTGTTAAATTGGTGGTTAGCGTTGATGTAGTCTGAGGGAGGTGACGATTGGGTTGCTAGTTTGACATGGGCTCAGTTCAAGGATAGGGTGATGGAGCAGTTCTTTCCCAAGGCTGAGCAAGACAAGCTCAAGAGGGAGTACCATGGGATCCGACAGAGAGCTGGGGAGAATAGCAATGAGTTTATGCAGCGCTTTCTTCGCTTAGCTGGTTTCCTTGGTGCAGCAGCAGGTACTCCTGAAGAGCAGGCACACCACTTTAGGTAGGCTCTTCGCACATCGGTCGCAAACAATCTGGTGTGTGCTATGTTCACCACTGTAGCACAAGTGGCCGATGCGGCACGTAAGCTGGAGATGCTGTAGGAGAGAGATGAGTTCGGGGAAGCAGAGAGACCCGATAAGAGGTAAACATTCGTATTCAAGCGGTGATCAATCCGTATTCTTTCCATATATGTCAATTATTCATCTCTTTAAACTGTATCTTCCAGGCAGAAAACTGGGGACCGGTCTCAGCCGGCTACTCAGCAGCAGCCTCATCAGCCCAAGGGAAACGGTCAGACTAACGACCGTTCTGCTACGGATAGGCGTGGCGGTAATGATAATTACCGTAACAACGCTGGACACTCCAACGGCAGCAGGTCCTAATACTTACGCATTTTCATATGATTTCATGTTATAACTCATATTCTGACACTTTAGCAAAACTTCTACCAGGAACCATGGAAACGGTAGGGACCAGAACCAGAGAGGTTCACAGCCTAGCCGTCCAGCTATCACTGGTATTCAATCTTACGATTATCTGCATTGTCCTTTGTACCCTATTATCATGTCTTATGTAAAATGTTTTATCAGGTCCTCAGCCAGCCAAAGCACCTACTTGAGGATATACTCATCCTCTTTGCTCTACTTGCCACCGTAGGCACCCAGGGCCAAGTCGTCGTAACACTGACGCATGCTTCAAGTGTGGTCTTCCTGGACATATCATGAAGGATTTCCGTAAGGGCGAGATGGAGGGCACATCGGGACATGCTGATACCAAGCCGCTTCCTACCACTGGGCGTGTCTACACGACATCTCGAGACCAGGCCAACAAGTCTACAGGTATCAACACTGGAATCTTGTATATGTATGGTCAAGCTGCGTGTGTTCTTTTCGATACGGATTCTACTCACTCGGTCATTTCTACTGCTTATGCTAAGAACATTAGGATGCTCCCTATGCCACTAGAGAATAGACTTACTATTTCCACGCCTTTGAGGGACTCTGTATTAATCACCCATGTATACAAGAGTCTTCCCCTAGAATTTGACGATAAGGTCCGTCCTGTTGACGCACTTCCGTTGGACATGAATGACTTCGACATGATTTTGGGCATGGATTGGCTATCCAAGCATCATGCTACCATAGACTGCCATTCATATCGAGTTATCTTTGGTGATGTTAATGCACCAAAGTACATTCATAACGGGTTCGTATCCGGACGGTCTGTACAAACCATATCTACCCTGCAAGCGCGTGCACTACTGTCACATGGCTGCGAGGGTTATCTAGCTACGGTTCACGACATGGATGCTGAATCTCCATCAATTCAGGATCAACCAATAGTGTCGGAATTCCAAGATGTATTTCCAGCAGAACTTCCGGGCATACCACCTGCACGAGAAGTGGAATTCAATATCGAGCTTATTCCAGGAGCTGAACCAATCTCCATGGGTCCTTATCGCATGGCTCCCATAGAGCTAAAGGAGATGAAGGATCAACTGCAAGAACTTCTAGAACGAGGGTTCATTCGACCGAGCGCATCTCCATGGGGCGCACCAGTCTTATTTGTTAAGAAGAAGGACGACAGTATGCATCTTTGCATAGACTATCGCGAGCTCAACAAGATTACTATCCGGAATAGGTATCTACTGCCGCGTATAGACGATCTGTTTGACCAACTCCAAGGGGCCAAACACTTCTCCAAGATTGATCTTAGGTCAGGCTATCATCAGCTACGGGTTAAGGAGCAGGACATCGCCAAGACTGCTTTTCGTACCCGCTATGGCCACTACGAGTTTGTAGTTATGCCATTCGGCCTGACAAATGCTCCAGCAGTGTTCATGGACTTGATGAACAGAATCTTCCATGAATTTCTGGACAAGTTCTTCATTGTCTTCATCGATGACATCCTGATTTTCTCAAAGTCCAAGGAGGAACACGAAGACCATCTTCGTATAGTACTACAGATTCTTCGCCTGAAGTAGTTGTATGCTAAATTCTCCAAGTGTAAGTTCTGGTTAGACAAGATGGCATTCTTAGGTCACATTGTATCAGCAGAAGGAATCACTATGGATCCAGCGAAGGTTGAGGCCATTTGATTGTGGTAAATTACACCCTTTAGGAAAAAGGCGTAAAAGCGGTAAGTATCGAACAAATGACTTTAGGAAAAATCAAGTGTTAATGACCCAATTAATGGTGTGTAAGTTCGTTTCCCAAGGAGGTATAAGTGTGTGAAGAACTTTGCCAAATGTTTGTGATTAATGATTGGTTTAGAAGGGGATTAGAAGAGAAAATGACGAAGACGTAAAAATAAAAATTAACGAAAAATCACTATTAGAAAGTTAAAACGTAGAAGCTTAAAAATCACAAAAATAAAAATAAATTCTAAAAATTACCAAAAATTCACCAAAAATCAAAAATAATAAACTAAGAGTTTACCAATGATCAAAACTTTTTCAAACCTTTTAAATAATTAAATATTCAATTTTTAAATGCTAATTAAAGCCCTAAAAATTAAATAAATTATCAAAAAGCCCAAATAAAGATTTTTCAATTGATAAACCTCTAAAATGACCTAAAATGATTAAAAACTATTTTTAGAAATTTTAAAACTAATTAAAACTATTTATAATGATTTAAAAACTATTAAAACTTAAAATAATTATAAAAATTAATCTAAAAGAGATAAAATTATTCTAAAAGTTGCTAAATTCCTATTTTAATGTATTTAACCTAAAAAAAATGTAAAAAGTTGGAAAAAGTGAAATTTTAAAAATAATAATAAAATAATAATAAAATAATAATAAAATAATATTAAAAATCCAAAAATTATAAAAAATTCTAAAAACTTGCAAAGTAGTTTATTTTAACCTAAATAATCAGAAAATGGAAGTGAAATTACCAAAATACCCCTAATGGGCCCTCAAATGGGCCAAATCCAAATTCAGTCAACACAAATGGGCTTTTGGGCCCAAAAAGTCAAACTTGGCCCAATTGACTTGGAAAAGCCCTATCTGACTTAAAATTTAATTCTAAGAACAAAACTCTAAAGGCCCAAAAGCTGAAAATGTGCTTATCACAGCTTATTGAATACAAAGCTTATTCTTATTGGGCTTTTCAGCCCATTAAGCCATAAGCTAATGCCATAAGCTCTAATTTGACACACAACCCTCTTTTTGGATGCTTAAGAGATCTGTCAAAAGAAATTTTCAATAAGCTCACTCAATAAGCCAGAAAATAGAAAAGTAAAAAGTCACAAAACGACAAAATAGTCGTTTTTGAGAAATACTCAACCTCAGAAGCTGATTTAACTTGCAAAAGCTTTCAAATGGACTCAATAAGCAATATCAATCAACAAAAATCCAATAAGCACAAGCAATAAGCCAGAATAAGCACAAATGAACTTATGTAAAAGTCAAAGGACTTGGTTTTCTAGTCAAACCTAAAAGTCAACCACCTAAAAGCTCCAGGATGAACAAATGGGTCAAAATATTAGCACCTATTACAAAAACAAAGTTGTTGCTGGTTAAAATAAGCTATTATAGCTTATTGATAAGCTGACACCAAATTTGCACTAGCAGTGGCAACCAGCAGGGGAAAGGAGTTCCCACTGCTTTGACTAATTGACCAAGCTTATTTGAGAGTTCTGGTTTGATTTAATTGGAAACAAAGGCACCCTTGTGATCAGTGAACCACAAGGAGTCAATAGCAACAATAAAATCACAAAATGATCCACAAAATAAGCCATAATAAGCCAAACAGTCCACAGATATGCTCCAGATATGCAAATAAGCAGTTAAGCACTTAATAAGCAGATTTCAGCAAAATAAGCCAACCAAACTTAACCAGATGCATACACAAGTTATATAAACTAACAATGAACACAAAGCAACAAGAATCAAACACTGAATCAAAGTAAATAGCAAGATCAAAGCACAAAAAGTTACTGATGAACAAAGAACAATATGCAGAAACAGTTTGCTGATATACTTGACACTTGATCCAATTTCAAGCCTCAAATCCTTCTACCCTGGTGTGATTAGCTTTGATTTAGCACTTGTTACCCTTAACCTATGCTTAGATCTAGGTGTCCTCAAAATCCTAGCCAATTTTACCAAGTTATGAAGATTTTCTAGCCAATCTATGAATCAATGTGTTTAAACCCACAAAACCTGCAAACAGATGAACATAAGCACCCAAACAACAGATACCAACACTTGCTAACAATACTCAAGCACTTAACAAGCCACAATCCAAACTTATGCAGTAATCCCAAACACTCCTTAATCAGTCACTTATCAAAGAAACTTGTGATTTCTTCTAATAACCTACTGATTTTAATGATCAAAAACACTTACTAGGCAACTATTAACACAATCAAACACATAAATCACCAGCACAAACACAAATACTCAAAATCAAAGCACAAAATCCAAAACAGGCATAAACATGAAATTTTTAGGGGAATCTTAACAAGAGCTTATACCTGCCTTCCACAACATCCTAGGAAGGCCAGCAATGCTCCTTGGACCTTGTTCAACAACTAGAACATGACCAAGGTACTTCAAATAAGGAGATGCAATCTTCCTTGGTTGATGGTTCAAAGTAGAACCTCAAGGACTTGATATCTTCAACACAAGCAGCAAACAAGCTCAACCAAAGGCTTAGAATCCTTCTCAGGCTTGGTGTCAACAAGCTTGAAAGGACTCAAGGCTTAAGGCTAAGGGTTAGTACACAAAAATAAGCAAAAATCAGAAACAAGGACTTCAAGGCTTTTGAACCTTGAAAACCTTTCAAACCTAGACGTGCCTTAACCACAAGGTTAAGGAAGGTCTAAACAATCAAATGGAACTCAAAATTAGGCTACTCAAACACCAAACTTTTAACAAAATCAAAAAGAGATTTCAAAATTCATAAATTCAACTTTTATTAAGCTTAAAAAGGAATTACAAAGATTAATAGCCTAAAACTGGAACAAAGGGACTCTCACATGTTGAGGTCTCCTTTTATAGGCAAATGCCTGGCTAACACTATTCACAAACCCTAGATGTGAATTTCCCTAAATGCCCTTGAGTCTTCTAGATAATTCTTGGTTGTGAGCTGTCCAAAATGATCTTGGACGTTTAAAGTAGCTTTGGGGTGAAGCAAAGGATCTCAGCTGTTGATCCTGACACGTGGCATACCTTGGAGAGGAAGTTGGCACATGATGGTGAAACGGTTTTGGTGGTGGGGCCATTTGGTGAGTGGGAGTGAGTGTTTTAAGGTTGGGATGAGATTATAGGTGTGTGAATCAAGTGTGGGTAAGGGTAATTTCATTTTACCCTTTGTTTTAAGTGGAGTAAAATCTGGGTTCTTGACTGCTACAGTAACAACCTTTGATCCGATTTTGGGGGATTGGGATGTGTTTGGCGCATTTTTGAAGTTTAAATGTTTCAGTGCACAAGAATGGTCCTTGTTCTTTGGGATTTTTGGTAAACAAAGTCTTTTAGCCTAGAAAACGTATTCCCTTTGTTAATAACTTTCACCACTTGTCACTTTTGGCACCAAACTTTGGAAAAAGGATTTCAAGGGTTATTTTTGCCATTTTGAGATATTTCAAGGACTGATTTTGAACATTGTTGATCTTCAAAGGTCTTCATTGTAACTTTGACTTCATGAGGGACCATTATTGGCATTTTTGATTTGTTGAGGGACTATTCTTGCCATTTCTTCAAAGTTGAGGGACCTTTTGTGTAATTTTGACAAACTTAAGGGACCAAACTTGTAATTATGAATATACAAGGGTTTTAAGTGTCATTTCTTCAATAATTGAGGATCAATCTTGTTTGTCTTCAAGTCTTCAAGGTATTTTGTTGAGAATTCCATGATTAGGGCCCGGTTCTTTGTACGGCTTCGTTTCTCGTGTCCGTTTTTCCTTGTAACTTGTGATCTTTTGTCTTTTTCACGATATCCATACCTAAAATACACAAGTAAATAAACACAAGCATATATATGGTATTTTATGACATTTTTATGCATTTAAAGCCCGAAAAGAACGATGAGATCATGTATAAATGCCATCTCATCACTCCCCCATACTAAGCCATTGCCGTGCCCTCACGCAATGCTAGAATAAAGTATCTAAGCATCACCGAAGTTCAATTTTATTAACCTTTATTAAAGAGTAAAAGACTTGCAACATACTACGAAGATGTGTAAAGACATAACATATGATTTTCATCACAAAAAGTGACTTTTAGGGTCAAAGAATAGAAACAAGTAAATGTCCCTTAGAGCAAACTTCGTCATCCTTGATTGTCATACATTCCATGCTAAGTGCAAAAACAAGATCATTGTTGGTACAAGTCACAATGCTAACACTACTCATACGTCCAAATTGTGTAATACTTTTTCTCCCCGCAATCCTAGTTATTATAAAGAAAATGGGTTACTAGCATTTTTTATCTATTTGTCATGGATCACAAGTGATTCATATTGACTTATTTGAGTAGTTATTAGGCCGAAAGCAAAGTAGCACGATTTGATCAATAGTTAGCCGAAGGACAAAATCTTTTAAAACGGCTTCTCGTGTATCTCCTTAAGTTCATATCTTGGCATAACTCGTTTCGCGATTTGAGACCTTTCTCGGACCGATATTTGGCATGTACTTCATACTTCAAATCTTGGGAAGACGTTCTTGAAATTATGGTCTTCTCTTCATATATTTGGAATTTCTTCACTTGACATTTTTGAGAGATTCTTCATATTGGACCACGACTTCATCATTTTTCTTCAATCTTTACTTTGGATTTTGATATACAACGATCCGCCTCCTTTTCGGACTTGGATATATTTATCCTCATACCTTGTTAGGGTCTTTTTGGATAGACTTTCTCCATTCTTTAGGGGAGTAATAGCTTCTCGTCGTGTGTCTTGATCCTTCATATTGATTTAGGAATAATGATACTTCACTTCATCTTTGGATCTTAAGCAAAAATAGAGCTCCTCATGCCTTGTTAGGGCCTTTTTGGATAATCGCCAATCTTCGCGTCCCGCTTCAATAAGTTATGCCTTGGCTATGAACTCTATTCAACCCCGAGCAACTTTTAAACGATCTTGCGCTAGATGCTAAGTAACCTTTCAAATCGTACGACCTTACTTATTGCAATTATGATTTATTCCTAATGCATTGATCTTATGGGAAGAAAAAGCCACAATTAAAAACATATGAGTTTTTGAAAGAACACTTTCATGTTCTACGTTTAGCATGATCACTTGTCTAACTCTATCATTTCTCGTTCTTCACTATATAAAGACCTCTAATTAAAGAGACTCGTGAATACTTAGCCATGCAAGTCAAAATTAAGCCAAATTTGGATTAGCTTTCATTAAGACTATATCAAATCAAAGTTTTGGGTTTTCAAGCCACCTATAGGATCTTGCACTTTCTTGGACTTTTTCAAGTTTAGAGAATGCGTTTTAAAGTTCCCTTGATAAGTGACTTTCTAGAATCAATTATAGGAACTTGCGAAAAGTTCTTGTTCTTAACCCGAATGAATTAAGACTTTCGCGTTTTAAAGCTCCCTATATAAAAGTCTAGCAAAACTTGAATTGAGCGGGTTAAGGAATGTAAATGGCTCCAAATGCCCATCAAGTCAAAAATTAACTCTTATTCTACCCAACGGAAAATATACATTCGTGTCTTAAAAACACTTATTAAAACTAAGAAAATTTTTAAAATTTGGCCATTTTTAGCCTTATTAGCAAAACAAAACATTGAAAGTTGGAAAGCGTGAGGGCGTAGCAAAGCAAGTACCTATTCACCCCCCCATACTAAAAGTAAACATTGTCCTCAATGTTTCGAGTCTAAAGGTGGAGCACCCCCATACTAGAGACGAAGAGTCGAATGCTTAGGATCTAGCATGGAAAAGTTGATCAACAATATATCTAAAGCCGTTTATTAAGTATGCTAAAAGATAATTGTTAGAACAATAAAGGATATGTCATGGAATCGTGAAAAACTTCTTCAAACGAACGATGGAGGCTCACGTAAACGAACACGAGAGTCTTCAATCGTAGATGATGATGATGATCTAGATAACACAATCACAAACAACCACGAGACAACGAGTTGAAAGGGTACAAGTCCCCTTATTAGTGAATAGTGAGCATAAAAGATAAGCATGGGATCTCCCCCACGAGGCACCTCGTTTTTGATTACCGAGTCATGAGCTCGACTCGATCCCCTCAATGCTAATTATCATTGGGGAAGGTGTCTTGGTCGGGGGCAACCATTGAAGGAATTTCCCCACCAAAGTAGTGCTTAAGCCTATGTCCATTCACTTTGAAATTAGGACCATCATCTTGAGCTAGCTCAATGGTCCCATATGGAAACACTTGTGTTATGGTGAACGGACCCGACCAACGAGATTTCAATTTCCCGGAAAATATCTTAAGACGAGAGTTAAAAAGCAACACTTGATCACCAACGTTAAAAACCCGGTTTTTAATCTTTGAATCATGAAACTTTTTAGTCTTTTCTTTAAAAATTAATGAATTTTCATAAGCATTATCCCTTAATTCATCCAATTCATTCAATTGTATTTTCCGGTGATCTCCCGCGGTCTTCAAGTCGAAATTAGCATGCTTAAGGGCCCAATATGCCTTATGCTCCAACTCAATGGGCAAATGACAATTCTTCCCATAGACTAACTTATAAGGAGTGAAACCGATAGGTGTCTTATAAGCGGTCCTAAAGGCCCATAAAGCGTCATCGAGTTTGTCGGACCATGAAGCACGGTTTTCTCCAATTGACCTCTCTAAAATCCTCTTCAAAGCTCGGTTCGAAACCTCGACTTTCCCACTCGTTTGCGGGTGATAAGCCGTAGAAAGACGATGTGTAACTCCATATTTCTTTAGAACCTTTTCGAATTGGTCATTACAAAAATGGGTTCCACGATCGCTTATAATAGCACGAGGGGTTCCGAACCGAGAGAATAGTTTCTTCAAAAACTTTACTACCACACGAGCATCATTAGTAGGCAAAGCCTTAGCATCCACCCACTTAGAAAGGTAGTCCATCGCGACGAGGATATATTTGTTGCCATGAGACGATGGGAACGGCCCCATAAAGTCTATTCCCCATATGTCGAAAATCTCACATACTTGAATTATGTTTTGCGGCATTTCATCACGTTGAGACGATTTTCCTTGACGTTGGCACGAATCACACGACTTCACAAGTGCATGTGCATCACGATAGATAGAAGGCCAAAAGAAACCTGCATCGAACACTTTCTTAGTCGTGAGATTAGCACCGTGGTGACCACCCGTGGGTCCCTCGTGACAAGCTCTAAGGATATTAGAAGCTTCGGCACCAAACACACAACGTCGAACGAGTTGATCCGCACAAATCCGAAAGAGATAAGGGTCGTACCAAAAATAGAACTTGACGTCACGAAAGAATTTTCGTTTTTGTTGTGTCATCATACCCTTGATTATGAAATTGCCCGCATGGTAATTTGCAATGTCGGCAAACCATGGGGTTGTGTCTTTAGAATTTACTACACCGAGAGTCTCAAGAGGAAATGTTTCGGTAATTTCCTTGTTCTTGAAAACATCTTTGTGAGGATCTTCTAGACGAGAGAGATGATCGGCCGCTAGATTCTCGGCTCCTTTTTTGTCAAGCACGGTGACATCAAATTCTTGGAGGAGGAGCATCCAACGAAGCAATCTCGGTTTAGCATCTTGCTTAGCTAAGAGATACTTGATAGCCGAATGGTCGGTATACACAATGCTTTTAGTTAAGACGAGATAAGGTCGGAATTTCTCAAAAGCATAGACCACGGCAAGGAATTCCTTTTCCGTTGTGGTGTACTTTAATTGAGCCTCGGTCATCGTCTTACTAGCATAGTGGATAGGACGAAAATGCTTGTCATAACGTTGCCCTAAGACGGCCCCTATAGCATAATCACTTGCATCGCACATGATTTCAAAGGGTAATTCCCAATTAGGAGCAACAAGAATGGGAGCTTCGGTAAGTTTCCTTTTGAGAGTTTCGAAAGCCTTAACACAATCCTCATTAAAGTTAAAAGGAGCATCCTTCTCGAGAAGGTGTGTCATAGGACGAGAAATCTTCGAAAAGTCCTTGATGAAACGACGATAAAAGCCCGCGTGGCCTAGGAAACTCCTAACTCCCTTAACGGTTTTGGGATGAG
Source organism: Glebionis coronaria (assembly GCA_025667525.1). Lineage (NCBI taxonomy): Eukaryota > Viridiplantae > Streptophyta > Magnoliopsida > Asterales > Asteraceae > Glebionis > Glebionis coronaria. The sequence continues at coordinate 533,220,894 of CM046877.1, forward strand.
GTAACTTGGCGATGACGTCTACCTTAGCTTTATCGACCTCAATCCCCGCCTTCGACACCTTATGTCCTAAGACGATTCCTTGTTTACACATGAAATGACATTTCTCCCAATTAAGCACAAGATTGGTTTCTTCACAACGTTTTAACATTTGTTCGAGATTAGATAAACATGACGTGAACGAATTACCAAACACCGAGAAGTCATCCATAAACACTTCCATCGACTTCTCGATCATATCATGAAAAATAGCCATCATACACCGTTGAAACGTACCGGGTGCATTACAAAGTCCGAAAGGCATCCTACGATAAGCAAACGTTCCATAAGGACACGTAAACGTAGTCTTCTCTTGATCACGAGGGTCGATAGGGATTTGAAAGTAACCGGAAAAACCATCTAAAAAGCAATAGAATTCATTTCCCGCAAGTCGCTCCAACATTTGATCCATGAAGGGCAAAGAAAAGTGGTCTTTACGAGTGGCGTCATTTAACTTTCGGTAGTCAATACACACCCTCCAACCGGTCACAACACGAGTGGGAATTAACTCGTTGTTTTCATTGGGTACAACGGTCATTCCTCCCTTTTTAGGGACACAATGGATTGGGCTCACCCATGGGCTATCGGATATAGGATAAATCATTCCCGCGTCAAGGAGTTTAAGGACCTCCTTTTTAATGACATCGTGAATTTTTGGATTCACCCTTCTTTGACTTTGAATTGCGGGTTTGTAGTCCTCCTCCATTAAAATCTTGTGAGTACAAAATTTTGGGTCAATACCCTTAATGTCGGATATTTTCCACGCAATTGCCCCTTTATGAGCCTTAAGAACTTTCAAGAGCTCGGTTTTTTCATCATTCGCAAGACCTTTTGCAATAATAACCGGCAACTTGTCATCACCTTCCAAGAATGCGTATTCAAGGTGAGAAGGAAGATCTTTCAATTCAAGGATAGGTGGTTCCTCGATTGAAGATTTTGGTTCAACACTCATAACTTCCATCGGCGAAAGAAATGGTGGAATAGAAGTATCATCACTAATCAACACCTCATCTTCATTGTTGATTTCATTTGAAGTGAGATCGCCTCCTTGGAATGGAGTGAGATTTGGTGTGGAATTAGCAAGAATTGGATCCAAAATAGTGGGATTGCCACTTGACGAGCTATCGGAAAAACCTAACACTTCTTGTGAAAACTCATCGCAAACCACATCAACGATGTCAATGTGATTGATGGTAGCGATTGCATAAACATGAGAAGGTTTCGAGTTTTGAGTAGCGTTTATAACAAGTTCCTCTTCGTTGAATCTCAAAGTGATAGTTCTCGCATGAACATCGATAAGCGATCTCGAAGTGTCTAAAAATGATCGACCTAATATTAGAGGAACTTGAGGATCCGCGGGGATGTCAACTACTATAAAATCAACGGGATAGTAGAACTTCCCCACTTTCACGAAAACATCTTCGGCTACTCCACATGCCATAATTGTAGAATGATCGGCCATCTCGATGGACATGTTCGAAGGAATGAGAGCCGGAAGCGAAAGCGATTTCCAAATGGAAAATGGCATCAAATTAATGCTCGCACCAAGATCGGCCAAGGCGAGACATTCTTTCATATCTTGTATGTCACAAGGAATGAGAAACTTTCCGGGATCACCAACTTTTTCCGGTATGCGGTTAAGATAAACCGAAGAACAATTAGCAAGCTTTGAAAGCTTTTCCTTATCGCTCATCATACTTTTAAAAGTGGAAGCGAAACGAGGCATATATAACAACGCGTCGGCTAAACTCACATCAAAATGCACTTGTTGAAACATTTTTATAAAAAGCTCGATTTGTTGTTTGTTACGTTCTTGCAACTTCTCTTTGTTTCGTCTCGAAGGGTAGGGTAAAGGTGGTGTGGGTTGGTTATTAGGCAACGGCCTTGGAAACTCGGGTTCCATAATTGGTATTGGTTCAACCGTAGGTGTGGTATGAGAGGTACTTCGTGGGATTGTAACGTGCTCCTTTTCGACCATTACCTCGGGTTCTTTCTCGATTTCCTTCTCCTTAGAAGTACTTGTACGAGAGATTGGTTCCTTGAAAGTTTTACCACTTCGTGTAGTAATAACCTTCATTTCTCCCTTCGGGTTTGCAATGGTATCACTAGGAAGACCACCCGAAGAAGAGGGCTTACACATGATTGCTTCAAACATTTTAGCCATTCGGTCCTCAAATTTTGATTGCCTAGCATCCGCTTTTAATAACTCTTGCTTAATCTCATGTTGTCCTAATTCCATCTTTTGTTGGTTTTGTTGTAGACGTTGGACATTTCGTTCCATTTTGTTTGCATGAGTTTTAAGTTCATTAGCAAGTTCATTTTTAAGCTCGTTTTTCAACTCGGATCTTAAGCTAATCATCTCACGTTGCATATTATCAAATTTAGCATCATTTGCTTTAGCATAATCCAAAAATTCTCCTTGCAAATTTTTAGTGTGAGCATTTTGAAAACCTTGTGTAGTGTTTTGAAAATCACGGTTTTGGTTTTGATTAGAGATTTGTCCATTCCCACTTTGATAATTCCCTTTGTTGTAATTGCGTGTGTTGCCTTGGTAATTACCTTGGTTGTTGTTTCGATAATTGTTAACATTTTGGTTTGGTGGAGCTTGATTTGGACGGGAACCTTGACCGTTTTGGTTGTAAGTTCCCGTTGCTACATAAGCACTCGAAGTGTTACCATCCGCAGTAATGCACTCGGAAAGATCATGAGCTCCTCCACAAGATAAACAACTCTTAGCAACCGCTTTAACCGAAGCGGAATTGGAAGCTTCTTGAGCCTTCCAATGGGACATAAGATTAGCAAATCTATCAAAAAACCGATTTTCCTCATTAGCTTCATCATGTAAGGCGTTAATGCTACGAGACGATTGTGACGAAGATGATGAACCCATATTGGCAACATTCGGTGTGTTACGAGGGTTATAAACCTTAGATCTATTTTCAATGATTTGTAAAGCCTCATTTGTCGTCTTGCACAAAACATTACCACCCGCGGCGGCGTTCAAATAATCTCGTTCATGATCATTAAGCCCATTATAAAAAGTATCCACTTGATGCAATTCCGTAAAATCATGGTGTGGACATTCATGTAACATTTCTTTAAATCGTTCCCATGCCATTGAAAAACTCTCATTATTACGTTGCACAAATTGTGAAATCTCATTTTTTAAGTGTGTTGTTTTAGATGGTGGAAAAAACTTGTTCACAAACTTAGAAACGAGATCGGCCCATGTCAAAATCAAATTTGGCGGTTCTTTCTCGAGCCAAATTTTTGCGGGTCCATCCAACGAGTATGGAAACAACATCATCTTAATGGCGTCATGTGGAACATCCTTAAATTTTCTAGTGGCGGTGAGACGGTTGAAATTCCTAATATGGTAATGCGGGTTGTCTTTCTCGTGACCTCTAAACTTATTTGCTTGCAACATTGACATCAAACCCGTCTTAATCTTGAAATTCTCCGCAAGGATGGCGGGAATCACAATAGCCTCTCCAAAACCCTCGGTGGGTGCTTGTAGCAACTCCATCATAGTACGATTAGCCATGACGACTTCTTGTTCTACAATAGGTTCAACAATAGGAGGTTCTTCAACAATCAATGTCTCTTGATTGGCTTGCTTTTGAAGTCGTTTACGAGCTCGTTTTGCTTGATTACGAGTGATCATAAACTTCACGAAGAATGGGAGGTGAGCAAAGAAGATTCTTTTTGGATGTTTTGTGAATTTTCAATTTTTTTTGTGTTTTTGATGATATTTAATTTTTTTGGATTTTGGTGTATCTTCGTAGACAACAATCTACAAAATCTCTCCTCGAATCAAACTCTTGATTAAAGAAGCCTCAAAGGAATGAAAACGATCACGTGGAGTGAACGTCTTCCAATGACTTTAGAACTTTGGTGAAAACCAAATTGTTCAAGAGGGTTTAATCACAAAGAAAACCAAGCAAATATATTATACGTAATAATACTTTGGGCGGCAAAACCCTCGATTAGCCTTCAATCTCAAAATACTCACAAGCAAGCGGGGAAACGAGGCGGCGCGAAGCACTTAAGAGCTTTTTTCCTTAGGGTATATTTTATAATACCCGCCTTATACCCACCTTATAGTTTGTATTTTTCAAAATCGAGCTTCACGAAAGTATTTATCTATTTTTGCCTTTTTCTTTTTGTTTGAGATTCGAATACAATAATTAGGAGATCAAATCCCAATTAAGGTTGTGTTTTCACACTTTTGGAGATATTGTAAATTTATTGTGATACTTAATACAATATATTAATAATATTTGTACAAGAAAAACCAAGAAAACCGATAATACGTATTAGTAGAGTTCTACTAATACAAATACTATTTGGTTAATATTAAAAACAACAATGCAAATTAATCACGACACACCTCCCCGGCAGCGGCGCCAAAGTGATTGTGGTAAATTACACCCTTTAGGAAAAAGGCGTAAAAGCGGTAAGTATCAAACAAATGACTTTAGGAAAAATCAAGTGTTAATGACCCAATTAATGGTGTGTAAGTTCGTTTCCCAAGGAGGTATAAGTGTGTGAAAAACTTTGCCAAATGTTTGTGATTAATGATTGGTTTAGAAGGGGATTAGAAGAGAAAATGACGAAGACGTAAAAATAAAATTAACGAAAAATCACTATTAGAAAGTTAAAACGTAGAAGCTTAAAAATCACAAAAATAAAAATAAATTCTAAAAATTACCAAAAATTCACCAAAAATCAAAAATAATAAACTAAGAGTTTACCAATGATCAAAACTTTTTCAAACCTTTTAAATAATTAAATATTCAATTTTTAAATGCTAATTAAAGCCCTAAAAATTAAATAAATTATCAAAAAGCCCAAATAAAGATTTTTCAATTGATAAACCTCTAAAATGACCTAAAATGATTAAAAACTATTTTTAGAAATTTTAAAACTAATTAAAACTATTTAAAATGATTTAAAAACTATCAAAACTTAAAATAATTATAAAAATTAATCTAAAAGAGATAAAATTATTCTAAAAGTTGCTAAATTCCTATTTTAATGTATTTAACCTAAAAAAATGTAAAAAGTTGGAAAAAGTGAAATTTTAAAAATAATAATAAAATAATAATAAAATAATATTAAAAATCCAAAAATTATAAAAAAATTCTAAAAACTTGCAAACTAGTTTATTTTAACCTAAATAATCAGAAAATGGAAGTGAAATTACCAAAATACCCCTAATGGGCCCTCAAATGGGCCAAATCCAAATTCAGTCAACACAAATGGGCTTTTGGGCCCAAAAAGTCAAACTTGACCCAATTGACTTGGAAAAGCCCTATCTGACTTAAAATTTAATTCTAAGAACAAAACTCTAAAGGCCCAAAAGCTGAAAATGTGCTTATCACAGCTTATTGAACACAAAGCTTATTCTTATTGGGCTTTTCAGCCCATTAAGCCATAAGCTAATGCCATAGGCTCTAATTTGACACACAACCCTCTTTTTGGATGCTTAAGAGATCTGTCAAAAGAAATTTTCAATAAGCTCACTCAATAAGCCAGAAAATAGAAAAGTAAAAAGTCACAAAACGACAAAATAGTCGTTTTTGAGAAATACTCAACCTCAGAAGCTGATTTAACTTGCAAAAGCTTTCAAATGGACTCAATAAGCAATATCAATCAACAAAAATCCAATAAGCACAAGCAATAAGCCAGAATAAGCACAAATGAACTTATGTAAAAGTCAAAGGACTTGGTTTTCTAGTCAAACCTAAAAGTCAACCACCTAAAAGCTCCAGGATGAACAAATGGGTCAAAATATTAGCACCTATTACAAAAACAAAGTTGTTGCTGGTTAAAATAAGCTATTATAGCTTATTGATAAGCTGACACCAAATTTGCACTAGCAGTGGCAACCAGCAGGGGAAAGGAGTTCCCACTGCTTTGACTAATTGACCAAGCTTATTTGAGAGTTCTGGTTTGATTTAATTGGAAACAAAGGCACCCTTGTGATCAGTGAACCACAAGGAGTCAATAGCAACAATAAAATCACAAAATGATCCACACAATAAGCCACAATAAGCCAAACAGTCCACAGATATGCTCCAGATATGCAAATAAGCAGTTAAGCACTTAATAAGCAGATTTCAGCAAAATAAGCCAACCAAACTTAACCAGATGCATACACAAGCTATATAAACTAACAATGAACACAAAGCAACAAGAATCAAACACTGAATCAAAGTAAATAGCAAGATCAAAGCACAAAAAGTTACTGATGAACAAAGAACAATATGCAGAAACAGTTTGCTGATATACTTGACACTTGATCCAATTTCAAGCCTCAAATCCTTCTACCCTGGTGTGATTAGCTTTGATTTAGCACTTGTTACCCTTAACCTATGCTTAGATCTAGGTGTCCTCAAAATACTAGCCAATTTTACCAAGTTATGAAGATTTTCTAGCCAATCTATGAATCAATGTGTTTAAACCCACAAAACCTGCAAACAGATGAACATAAGCACCCAAACAACAGATACCAACACTTGCTAACAACACTCAAGCACTTAACAAGCCACAATCCAAACTTATGCAGTAATCCCAAACACTCCTTAATCAGTCACTTATCAAAGAAACTTGTGATTTCCTCTAATAACCTACTGATTTTAATGATCAAAAACACTTACTAGGCAACTATTAACACAATCAAACACATAAATCACCAGCACAAACACAAATACTCAAAATCAAAGCACAAAATCCAAAACAGGCATAAACATGAAATTTTTAGGGGAATCTTAACAAGAGCTTATACCTGCCTTCCACAACATCCTAGGAAGGCCAGCAATGCTCCTTGGACCTTGTTCAACAACTAGAACACGACCAAGGTACTTCAAATAAGGAGATGCAATCTGCCTTGGTTGATGGTTCAAAGTAGAACCTCAAGGACTTGATATCTTCAACACAAGCAGCAAACAAGCTCAACCAAAGGCTTAGAATCCTTCTCAGGCTTAGTGTCAACAAGCTTGAAAGGACTCAAGGCTTAAGGCTAAGGGTTAGTACACAAAAATAAGCAAAAATCAGAAACAAGGACTTCAAGTCTTTTGAACCTTGAAAACCTTTCAAACCTAGACGTGCCTTAACCACAAGGTTAAGGAAGGTCTAAACAATCAAATGGAACTCATAATTAGGCTACTCAAACACCAAACTTTTAACAAAATCAAAAAGAGATTTCAAAATTCAGAAATTCAACTTTTATTAAGCTTAAAAAGGAATTACAAAGATTAATAGCCTAAAACTGGAACAAAGGGACTCTCACATGTTGAGGTCTCCTTTTATAGGCAAATGCCTGGCTAACACTATTCACAAACCCTAGATGTGAATTTCCCTAAATGCCCTTGAGTCTTCTAGATAATTCTTGGTTGTGAGCTGTCCAAAATGATCTTGGACGTTTAAAGTAGCTTTGGGGTGAAGCAAAGGATCTCAGCTGTTGATCCTGACACGTGGCATACCTTGGAGAGGAAGTTGGCACATGATGGTGAAACGGTTTTGGTGGTGGGGCCATTTGGTGAGTGGGAGTGAGTGTTTTTAGGTTGGGATGAGATTATAGGTGTGTGAATCAAGTGTGGGTAAGGGTAATTTCATTTTACCCTTTGTTTTAAGTGGAGTAAAATCTGGGTTCTTGACTGCTACAGTAACAACCTTTGATCCGATTTTGGGGGATTGGGATGTGTTTGGCGCATTTTTGAAGTTTAAATGTTTCAGTGCACAAGAATGGTCCTTGTTCTTTGGGATTTTTGGTAAACAAAGTCTTTTAGCCTAGAAAACGTATTCCCTTTGTTAATAACTTTCACCACTTGTCACTTTTGGCACCAAACTTTGGAAAAAGGATTTCAAGGGTTATTTTTGCCATTTTGAGATATTTCAAGGACTGATTTTGAACATTGTTGATCTTCAAAGGTCTTCATTGTAACTTTGACTTCATGAGGGACCATTATTGGCATTTTTGAATTGTTGAGGGACTATTCTTGCCATTTCTTCAAAGTTGAGGGACCTTTTGTGTAATTTTGACAAACTTAAGGGACCAAACTTGTAATTATGAATATACAAGGGTTTTAAGTGTCATTTCTTCAATAATTGAGGATCAATCTTGTTTGTCTTCAAGTCTTCAAGGTATTTTGTTGAGAATTCCATGATTAGGGCCCGGTTCTTTGTACGGCTTCGTTTTTCGTGTCCGTTTTTCCTTGTAACTTGTGATCTTTTGTCTTTTTCACGATATCCATACCTAAAATACACAAGTAAATAAACACAAGCATATATATGGTATTTTATGACATTTTTATGCATTTAAAGCCCGAAAAGAACGATGGGATCATGTATAAATGCCATCTCATCACCATTACTAAGTGGCCAAGGCCGACATCAGCAACGGAAGTCCGCAGTTTCTTAGGCTTAGCTGGCTATTACCGTAGGTTCGTGGAGAACTTTTCCCGCTTAGCACTACCATTGACCAAACTGATGCGGAAAGGGGAGAAATTCGTCTAGACTGAAGAACGAGAGAGGAGCTTTGAAGACCTGAAGCAGAAGCTAGTATCTGCACCTATTCTTACTCTCCCATCTGGTACGGGTGGATTTAAAATCTTAAGTGATGCATCGGGGAAGGGACTTGGCTGTGTTCTCATGCAACATGGGAAAGTGATCGCGTACGCTTCACGGCAGCTTAAGCCTTATGAAGAAAATTACCCTACGCATGACTTGGAACTTGCTGCAGTCGTGTTTGCATTGAAGATATGGAGGCACTACTTATATGGAGAATCATGTGACATTTTCACGGACCACAAGAGTTTGAAGTATATCATCACTCAACGTGAATTAAACATGAGGCAGAGAAGATGGTTAGAGCTGTTGAAGGATTATGACATTAATCTACAGTATCATCCCGGAAAGGCAAATGTAGAAGCAGATGCTCTTAGCAGGAAGTCCGGAATGATCAACGACATTAAAATTGAGGAGGAAATCATAAGAGACTTGGAGCGACTAGACATCAAGATTATGGTACGTGGACAACACGGTTACTGGGCTAATCTTAGAGTAGAACCCGAGTTACTCTCTAAGATCAAGGAAGCTCAGAAAGATGATGGAGAAATCTGGGCTATAGTACAGAATTTGGAGAAACAGACGGAATTCAGAGTAGATGCAGATGGTATCGTATGGCAGGGCACGAGACTTTGTGTTCCTGATGACCAAGAACTCTAGGAAGCCTTGTTAGCTGAAGCTCATAGCTCCCCATTCTCTATACATCCTGGTTCGACTAAGATGTACCATGACATCAAGCAGTACTTTTGGTGGAGTGGTATGAAACAGGATGTGGCCACTTACGTCTCCAAATGTCTTACCTGCCAGCAGGTTAAGATCGAGCATCAGCGATCTGGCGGTCTCCTTCAACCGTTAGATATTCCAGAGTGGAAGTGGGACAAAATCACCATGGATTTTGTTATTGGTCTTCCGCCTACCAAGAGGAAGCACGATGAAATTTGGGTTATCGTAGATCGACTTACCAAATCAGCTCATTTCTTACCGATCCGCAAGGAAGATCCGGTAAGTAAACTCGCCGATACGTATAGAAGAGAGATCATGAGACTCCACGGTGATCCATCCAGCATCGTCTCAGATAGAGATCCTCGTTTCACTTCGCGATTTTGGAAGAGTCTGCAGAAAGCTTGGGGTACACAACTTAAGCTTAGCACGGCTTTTCATCCTCAAACAGACGGACAGTCAGAGCGAACGATTCAGACATTGGAAGACATGTTGAGGTCATGTGCGTTGGAATGGACGGGCGATTGGGACGATTACATCTGTTTGGTGGAGTTTGCATACAACAACAGTTGGCACGCAAGTATCAAGTGTGCTCCTTTCGAGATGTTTTATGGCAGAAAGTGTCGCGCCCCAGTCTGATGGGATCAGGTTGGTGAGCGAACACTTGAAGGGCTAGAAATCATAGAGATGACTAACGAAAGGATCGCAGTAGCTAAGCAGAAACTTCAGGAAGCACGGTCACGTCAGAAGAGTTACGCTGATAAGCATCGTAGGGACATACATTTTAACGTAGGAGATCACGTCTTCCTTAAGGTTTCGCCGGCACGTGGTGTTAGACGCTTCGGGATTAAAGGGAAGCTCAGTCCTCGTTTCATCGGACCGTTTGATATCATTGAACGAGTCGGTGAAGTATCTTACCGGTTAGTGTTACCTCCGCAGCTTTCGCATGTACACAATGTGTTTCATGTGTCCTTACTCGGAGGGTACCAGTATCATCCCCTTCACATGGTTCAGTATCCACTGGAACAGATACGTGAAGATCTCACCTTCATAGAAGAACCCGAACAAGTTCTTGACAGACAAGAACGAGTCATGAGAAGGAAGACGATTCCATTCGTCAAAATCCTTTGGAGGGATCATACCGAGCGGGAAGCCACTTGGGAAACAGAGGAGTCTATCTGGGCTTCTTACCCTCATTTCATATTTTGAATTCGGGTATGTTTTTCTTTTTCAGTTTACTTTATCTATAATTCGGGGACGAATTATTCTTTTTAGGGGGGAAGAGTTGTAAAACCTGCATGCTTTTACCATGAATAGTACCCTTAAGATCGTACGAACTAGATTAAAACTTTCCTTTTATAGTATGATTACGTTCACGTGTTAGAATTTTACGTATTACGTACGTGTTAGAACACGATAAGTATTTATTACGTATGAACACACAATAATTATTTAAACAATAATTAATCACGAACATGCGATCATGAAATCATGAACGTAATTAAATCACGAGCTAATATTAATTACGTATATATATTTATTACGAACGCGAATAAATATATTAAGTCACGGTTAATATTTAACGAGAACACACAAAACACGAACACGACTAAATACGAATGAACACATAAATAATGAGACTCGGAAAATGGTACGGGTACCCCATGTGGGGCCCCCTTACCCGCGGCTACACCAAAGAGATGGGCCAAGCCCATCTAAAATTTTACTAACAAGGGTTAAGATGAAATCTTTTCACCACTTTTCACTTTACAATAAAAACATCAAAAACCCTAAAAAGAGTTTTTCTCTTTCCTTCTTGCTCTCTCTTGGCCGCCGCATATAACAACAAGAAAGGGGGTGTTCGTTTGATTTTGATCTTGATTTTTGTGCAAGTTTTCGTGTGTGTTCATCCTCATTTGATCCACGCATTCGGTATACCTTTTTAATCCTTTTTCTTTTTGTTTTGATTTTATAAATTAAATAAGAACATGATGTTTTTAAAAAGCTAATTAAAAACATAAGTCAAACATGTAAATGGTTATGGGGTAAATCAAAACGGAGGATTTAGGGGTGTTTTGTTGTGGCCGGCGCCTAAACCGAACCCCAAGGGGGTCTCGGCTTGGCATATGGACCACCACCGAGACCTCAAGGTCTCGGTTTGGTGGTGTGGGTCCCACGGCAGCAGCAAAAAGGGGAGAACCCCGAGGTGGTTTGGGGTATGGAGTTGATTACGGGTCCGGTTCATGGTTTCTAGTCACGATCCGGTTCATGGTTTATGTTAAGGTTATGTTTTAATAATCATATGTTAAAAAATAAATTAATAAAATATGACATGATTAATTTAATAAAACATGACTTAGGTTATAATTTAATTATTAGATCATGAAATTTTAACCTAAGTACTTATATTTTTCTTGATTTTATAATTAATTAATTATTAAAAACCATGGCTATAATTAAATAGTTAACATGACTTAGGTTATATTATTAATAGTTAATAATACATGTTTTAACCTAAGTATTTAACTTTATTTAATTAAAAACATGATATATTTAATTAAATACTTTTAACCTATAGTTTATTTAAACTACATGTAATAATTAATAAACTATACCTTATATCAATATGACTTAGAAAAATAATCAGGAAACACTTAAGCTTATATACTTAGCTTATTTAACCAGCTTATATCTAATTATGGAAACTTTCTATTTTCAGAAACTTATTTAATTAAGGCAGCTAATCTATTTATGGAAACTTACTATTTTTAGAAACTTATCTAGTTTAAGCAGTAATTCTATTTTTAAAAACTTTCTATTTTTTGAAACTTTCTATTTTTGGAAACTTTCTATTTTTAAAAACTATCTATTTTTGGAAACTTTCTATTTTTAGAAACTTTCTATTTTTGGTAACTTTCTATTTTTGGAAACTTTCTATTTTAGGAAACCTGCTATTTTTAGAAAGTTACTTATTATTACACAGTAAGTATAATAATACATGAAATACAAGTAATACTTAATCAGAATAGATAGAATATAAGATAAACACAGTTTAAAGATTAAAACAGTAAAACATGATATGAACGTATAAAATAAGCTAAGACATGACATAAAACTAGTTACGTATTTAGTAATTAGATACTTATACACGTATGTATTTATGTAGCATTAGAGATACCGAAGTAGGACTCTCCTCAGTTCGTCTTTTTAGTTTACTAGACATAAGGTACGGATTCCCGTCCTTTCAGTATGGACATTCATTCCTTATTAGGATTTCCCCGTATGCAGCCAACTGTTTTCCCGTAGTATAAGTTTATATGTTTGATTTGCTTATGTTTAATTTAGAATACCTATAGCCATATACATGCATGACCAGTTTCACCTAGTTATGGAGGTACCATAACCATAACACTAGAGGCACTGGTGTTATGACTTCACCATGGCGGAGTGATTGCTCGTGGCGTCCCTTTAGCTTTTGGCCATATTATTATATTTATCATGTGGGGCGTATGGGTGCATCCTAGTTACATGTTTTCAGCAGATTACTCAGTGTGAATGTGGTGTGTGCCTTGCATCCTTCACAAGGAGCTGATCCCTCCTACCCAAACCAGTATATTAAATTAGAGGTAGCCCCTCTAATTTTCATGATGGGGTCACCCCTCCACGTATTCATGCACGGTGGATTTTCATGACCTATATTGGCTAATTGTAGAATATGTTAAACAGTTTTTATAAGATAAACATAAGGCTCTTCAAACTATAAAACCAGTTTTACCAAGACTTAACCGGGTTATTCGGGACTTAGTTTCTTCCGCTGTTATATGCTTATATGTTTATCATATTCATGCTTTATTGTACATCCGTGCACTGAGCGTATTGCTCAGCAGTTTTCCTTTTCTATGTTCCCAAAACGGCAGGTACTCAGGGACGCTCGTAGACTTTAAGCGTACGTGCATACGGACTGGAAGCTTTCTAGCATTTCTTTACTTTATGCATTATCTTTACTTTGATACTCTTGCTATGGACATTGTTTAGTCCTTTCATTTACAGTACTTATGTTTGTGTGTGATGAGCTTTACTTTTGGACTACCGATGTTTGATTCCGGTATTTTCCTTTTATGGTCATGTAATGTTTAGACATTTATCCTTGTATGCTTTGATGACATGCCATAATTACGCGTAACATTCCATTATCAAAATGGGGTGTTACAAAAATAGTTGCATGTTTTCTCCCCCGTAGAGGAAACGTTTATCAATAGTTTATATGGGGCTGTAAACTCACCTGAGAGTTGGCAATAGCTGTATAACACGAATATCCAAATAATGCTCACGCCAAAAGTTATGCCTAATCAAATAGTACAGTCTTAATAGATAGTACAAAGAACATATGTGTATGCTTATACAGATTTGTAGTCAGTTTAATAATGCTACAGTATTTATCTAAATAACCGTAGTACAAGTATTAACAATATCCATTTAAACTTATCTATAAGTTTCATATTTAAGTAAACATAAAATGTATTACTTATAATATTAGTTTACGTTGGTAGTTCATGTATTAGTAACATCCATTTAAACTTACAATTAAGTTTCATATTTAAGTAAACATAAAGTGTTCTACTTATAATATTTGTTAACGTATTAGCATTCAATTTATTTAACGTTCATATAAATTTATTTCCTAAAAGTATATGAGTACATGTATTAATAATACATATCCATATTGTCCGTATGATTTATTTCATAAAGCAAAATATAAATTTTTTATTTTTAAAAAGTGAAAATATAATATTTTATTTAACTTTAAATTTCTCATAAATTATTTAACATTTATAAATAATTTATAAATTACAAGTTTAAGAATTTATACATTAATCCTTATGGTTTAGGGTTTAATTAATTTTACTAAATTTAAAATAGAATTAGGTTTAGGGCTAGTTTAAGTTTCAGACTATGGCAAAACTAGTCCTTCCATATTTTAAACAAAGTAACTTTCGGATTTTACACATTTAGTACCTAGGGCTTGTTAAACTTTCGGGTTATGGCAGTTTTAGTCCTCCTAGTTATATTTAGGTTTTATAACTTTCATAAAATGACAAAACAGTCCCTATGGCTTCTTTAAGTTTCGGATTATTACAAAAATGGTCCTTAGGGTTATGAAATGACAAAACAACTTTCGGAAACTTTCCAAAATGGTCCCTAGGGTTATGAAATGACAAAACAACTTTTGGAAACTTTCCAAAATGGTCCCTAGGGTTTAATATGCCACGGATGGTATTTATTAAACCTAGACTTTCAGATAATTACATTTTAGTCCTTGTGTTTAATAATTTATCAAAACAAGATTCACATGTCATGGTTTTAGTCCTTATGTTTCATAAATTGTCATTTTAGTCCAAAAGTTTTTAAAAGTTATATTTTATCCTAAAAACTTTTATTTAAATATTCAAACCATTAAATGGGCTAAGATATCTAATGGGCCATCTAGTTAGCCTAAATAAATTTTAAGTCCACTAATTTGTTAAATGGGCCTTTAATATATTTATTGGGCTTAAATACATTTTTAAGTCCATTAATTAATTAAATGGGCCTAAGCATATTCTTAAGTCCATTAAGATACTAAGATTTGTTAAATGGGCTTATTGGGTCCATTAAGTCTTGGACTAATGTTGCATGAGCTTGATTAGTCCATCAATATTACTTTTTCATTTTATGTGAGTAAAAATCTAGGATTTTCTCATAAGCTTATTATTAGCTTATCCATATTTAGTTATAAACCTTAATAAAAGAATAAAACTCATAGTTTGTTTTATTTGATGTACCAAAGGAGATCTAGATGTGTTACAAGGTTGTATTCAAGTCATAAGCTCTAATATGAGCTTATAACTCACTGCTATATTTAATTATAGCTTATTAAGATGAGTCAAAACTTGTTTTAAGGTTGCATGTACTTATAAGTGTCCCAAAATACGATCTAGCTATGTACAAACCAAGAAACCAAATCATAAGTACATGTATACATCTATATATCCCACGGCTATAATTTAGTCTTGGTGTTTCCAAGATGAGATTTTTAGCTAGTTTTATGTCTTATAAATATTTATAAAATACAACATAATTATCTAGGTTTATTGCACGTTTCTAAGGTTACCACAAATTCAAGAAAAACTACATATAGCCCACGGCTATATTGTTTTTCCCCAAATGTTCCCATAAGATCTTTATGCTTGTTTTATGTTCATCATGTTAAGTTAAACTCTTAACACTAGATCTAGGTTTTATATAAGCATGCATGTACATTTAAAATCCATTCAAGGTCATATATAACCCACGGCTATATTTGTACACATAATTCATTTTAGTAATTTTTTAGAAGTCCATTTTACATGTATAAATACATATTCCATTATTTAAAATTTAGTACATAAATCATAAGTGTCCATTTAATTATGTCGTGACCTTTAAGGTCATGGTTTTTCATGGTTTTTGAGTTACACAAGTTTACTTATGAGACTTACGATTATTAGTTAACTAAAATCCTAAAAAGTAAGATTTGTAACCCATGGCTACATTTAAATTCATAAAATGATTCTTATGATTTTTAATCAAGTTAAAACATAGAATACTAGTCATAGGTTTCTTTATTAAAAAGTTTTTAACCATGACTAATAGTATTCAATATATGACGTGACCTTAGATGGTCATGGTTTTATCATATCTTAATTTTTAACAAGTTATTACATGTGTTTATAGATGGATGTTGATGCATGCAAGTAAAAATGAAGAAGCATAATGAATAATACCTTTCTTGCTAAAAGTTACCAAGGAAGATCTAGAGGACAAAGGATATTAGAGATCTAATCTTCATGATGATGAAAACCCTAACTATAACCAAGTCGTGACCCTTAAGGTTTCGGCTAGGGCTTGTTATAATGATTCCAAAGGTGATGATGCTACTAAATGATTAGTAGTTAAGATGAGACAAAGATCTAGTGGATTTAATGTATAAGTCTTGGATGTATGTGGCTTATAGCCGAATGATTTGAGAGAGAAAGGTGAAGAGAGAAGTGAGATTGGATTGCATGAGAGAATGAGAAGAGTGTGTCTGTTTTTCGGCTTAAAGGAGAAAGAGAAAGCCAAGGCAAAAGGTATGATTGCCTTGGTAAAAGAACATATGCCAAGTGTCACACTCTTCATTTCCTAGGCAACCCTTCTTCTTCCACATATGCATTTGTGTACCGTGTAAGGCTAACCAAAGGGAAGGGTGGGCTTGTTGTGGGCTTATGTTGGGCTATCACACAAGGAGTACATGATCTTGGGTTAGTCCAAGAAGGTTTAAGTATGCTTATAGTATGCATACATACATACACGGCTACATATACATGATGTAGCATATTTTTCCAAATTTTTGTTAAGTGTTGTATACTCAAATATCATTTATATATTTTATTACTTGTTCTCCTAGTTTTAAGTACATGGTTTAAGTTATGTAACTTATTACAATAAAAAATGATTGTACAAGTATAAGTACATAATGGACAAGTTCATACACATCTTATAGAAATATAACACATGAGTGAAGGTCCTTAAGATTATTGGGTGAAACTTTATTACATTAAATCATGGTAAAATCCTGGATTTTACACAATATCACAATCTTGAGGCTCATTATACGTGCGCGATGAAGTTAATGTTTGTTAAAAGTTATTAATGCTTTTTCTACAAGCTTGTAAGTTGGAGGGTTTTTTGTAAATATTTGTATACTTTCTTGTTTTGTATTTTCTCTTTGTGCAGGGACTATGTTGCAATTTGGAGATATTGAGTTGAGTATATTGCTGGATGTTGACCGACTTCATTCATTCATTCATTCATTCACATTCGCACACACTTATCAAGTTTCTCTCTCTCAATCTTTTGGTTACGACTTGGAGTTTCATCTTGGTTTCATGCAGTTTTAGACTAGATCTTCTTGATCTAAGTTCTATAGTTTGGTTAGGGTTTTTGTAGTGTGAGTGATTGTTTAGATTGATAGGATCCACCTGGTGGGGACTATCTTATTTTTCTGATTGTAATCGTTTGGTGAGCACCTGTGTTAGGTACTCATGTACTTGTGTATATTGTTTTAATAAAAGAGATCACTAAGGGTGGCTGGTTGAGTGATTAGATCTTGATCTTGTTGGTTTTGATATCATTTTTACATGGCATCAGAGCCCTAGGTTGATTCTTGAGGCTCGATTGGTGTTGTTTGCTATAATTAGGGTTTTATCTTGAAACCCTAATTTTTGGGGTTTTTGATTAATTGGTAGTTCTTGGTGATTATTGAGTTGTTAATCGTTGATTAACGTGGTTTTTGATCGATTCTGAGGGTCAATTTGAAGAAACCCTAATTTTCTAATTTTAGGGTTTCTTGATCTGGTTGATCTGTGGTGTTTTGGGATCTTTCTTGGTGATCTTGGTATATTCTACTGCTTGTCTCGCTTTGTAAGTCTTCTTTTCTCTTAAGTGAATCATACTTAGTCAACAAGGAGCAAACATGTTGATCAACATCTTGACCTGCCACCATTTGAGTGGTTTGGATAACTGTTATGGTCAGTCCCATTCTTGTTGACAAAGTGTTGAGGATCTTGGGTGTGAGTTGTTATTTCTGTTTCTTGTTTGGTAGTTGGTTATTTTTGTTTCTTGTTTGGTAGTTGGTTATTTCTGTTTCTTGTTTGGTAGTTGGTTATTTTTGTTGCTTGGTTAATGTTGGTTTTTGTTTGGTGTTCTTGTTTGTTCATCATGGCTATTCTTATTAACTCTTTAGATCAGAGTAATCCTCTTCATTTGCATCCTGGTGATTCTAATTGTGCATCTATTGTTTTTGTTAAGCTATATGGTGTGGAAAATTATAGAATATGAGCTTGTGCCATGAAACTTGCTTTACAAATTAAGGGTAAGTTTTGTTTTATTGATGGTGCTTGTGTTAGAGATACTTATCTTGCTAGTCCTGTGTTTCTTGCTCAGTGGGATAAGTGTAATGTTGTCGTTCTTAATTGGATTTTTGGTTCTTTAACTCAAGATGTGTATCTTGGTCATGTGTTTTCTGATAATGCTGTTAGTGTTTGGGCTGAACTTAAAAAAAGATATGATAGGATTGATGGTTCTATTGTGTTTAACTTGCTTAAAAAATTAATTCTTTTAAGCAAGGTGGTTTGCCTATTTCTGAGTATTATCACAAATTCAATTCATATTGGATAGAATTTGATATCTTAACTAAAATACCTGATTGTGTTTGTGAAGCTATAAATGAAATTGTTGATCATGGTAAGTTGTTAAAGTTTCCTCTTAATCTTGAATGGTGGAGGGTTTTTCTCTTGATTTCATTATCAACCATTTCAATAAGTTGTTCTAGAATTTATTTCTTTTTATCCAACCCGATTTTAGGGTCCTCTAAGGTTTCCACGGGTTTAAGAAATTCCTTTTCTGACTGATCTGACTGATCTTCTTGATCTGTCTGGTCTTCCTGATCTGTTTGGTCTTCCTGATCTATCTGATCTTTCTGAGGTGTCTGGTCTTCCTCAGGCTTATGATTATTTACCCTCTGCAATTCCACCTCAACCTGTAATTCCTCAACAGACTTATCATTACCTACACTAGTATCCTTCAATGTGTCTTTTTATATGACACTTTCATTGAAGACTACGTTCCTGCTTGTGAAAATTTTAGGTGATTCATTATCAAGCCTATATAGTCTGTACCCCCTCACACCTTCAGGATACCCCAAAAGAACGCATTTTACCGCTCTCGGCTCGAGCTTACCTTGTTTAACGTGTGAATACGGAACACATCCAAAAACCCACAACATCACATAATCACTAGGATGTCCCGACCACATCTCCATAGGTGTCTTCTTCTCAATCGTTGTCGATGGTGACCTATTTATATGATATGCGGCCGTACATGTCGCTTCCTCCCAGAAGGTCTTGGGCAATCCAGACTGTATTAATAAACAGCGTACCTTGTCCATGAGAGTTATGTTCATCCGTTCTGCTAACCCATTCTGCTGCGGCATCCCGACAACTGTCAAATGTCTAGCAATCCCACTCTCAGTGCATAGCTGATTAAACTCCCGGTTACAGAACTCAAGACCATTATCCGTTCTAAGCTTCTTAATCGTCCTCCCAGTCTGATTCTCTACTAACTGCTTCCACTCTTTGAACTTCCCAAATGCTTCGTGTTTGAACATGAGAGCATAAACCCATACACTCCTGGAATAATAATCAACTATATATAAGAAATACCTCTTACCTCCAAATGATTCCACCTGAGGCAGACCCCATAAGTCTGAATGAACATAGTCTATCACTCGTTGAGTAGTGTGCCTTTCTACACCGAAACGGACTCGATGTGACTTTCCCAGAAAACAATTCTCATAAAAATTGAGCTTACCTAGACTCTTCTTGCCAAACAAACCCCGCTTTTCCAACACCTATAGTCCCGCATCACTAATATGTCCCAGTATTTTATGTCAAACCTGCACAAGACTGGCTTTTTCTTCAACACTAGCATTAAGCTCACCGGCTACTGCATGGCCATCCAAAGAGTACACACAGTTCTCCCTTCGGGTTCCAGATATAATAACCCTAGAACCATTAATCATCTTGATTTTTCCTGACTACAATTTTATGGTATATCCCTCTTTTTCAAGAGTTCCCAGCGATATCAAGTTTCTTTTCAATTCAGGAATGTACCTGACATTGTGTAACACAAAACTTGACCCATCTTTCAGTTGTACCTTTACCTTTCCAATACCCCTGATCTTGCACTCCTTGTTGTCGCCCAACAGTACGCTGCCCCCATCGCATTCCAGAAAATCAAAAAATAGATCTAACCTGGGTGACATGTGATATGAACCTCCTGAATCCATGATCCAATCTTGTTGTCTTTCTGCACTCATCACCATCATCACCTCAGAATCATCGTAAATCTAACCACTGAAGCTTGGTTGATCATCTTTCTTGACGTAACCTTTTGACTTCTTGCGATTATTCTTTAGACAGTCTCTTCTTAAGTGCTCCTCATATTGGCAAATAAAGCATTTTAGTCTTCCACCTCGAGACTTCAATCTTTACTTTCCCCTTGACTGATGCGAATTCCTACGATCAGTTCTTCCTCTCACGTATAACCCTACACCATCATCCCCCTTCGCCTTGGACCTTACTTTGATTTCCTTTGAATTTAATGGGTGTTGTAAATACGTTTTTACGTATTTAGGAAGGTTCGGTCACTCCAACAATATATATGTAGTATGGGCTCGTATTCATAGTCTAAACATATAACCCACAAAGCCCACATGTAGGGTGGGCTATATAAACCCCCTCCTAGCATGTTAGGAGGGGTGGTTGGTGGTTGGTTATTCTCTCTAATCTAATCTTTCATTATTCTCTCCAACCTCTCTTTACTTTCTCTCTATACTTCTTCATCTATCTCTCTCTCTCTTTGTTAATCATTCCATCTATAGAATAATCCAAGGATTACGATAAACACTCAATTGGTATCAAGAGCCATAGGATGATTGTATTGGTCTTGTGTTTGTGTTCTTGATTTTCGTTCCTATTTTGATCTAAACCATTCGATCCAATTTTATTTTTGTGTGTTTTATGGTTTCTTCTTGATACAAATCTTCTACATAGTTGTGGTAGAGATTTGGTATATTTACTTTGGCTAAAAACACAAAAAATTTGGGTGTTTGGATCATTTTTTGGCTTAAAATCTTGAATTGGGTGTGTTTGATCCGAGAAAAGTGCAAGTTGGAAGATTTTTGTACTATTGTGATGCTCAAATCCATCGCAATGCCTAGGGTTTTCATATTGCGATCGATATTGCGACCAATATTCTGATAGGACTTCTTTTGTGATATTGCGACAGTTATAGTTGGGTATTGCGATAGATTCTTCGTTATGATATTGCGATAGATAGTTGGGTATTGCGATAGGTTCTTCGTTGTGATATTGCGACAGATAGTTGGGTATTGCGATAACTTTGATATTGCGATAGACTTTTCATTGCGATAGACTTGTCATTGCGAAGACTTTGACATTGCGATAGCTTTGATATTGCGATAGACTTGTCATTGCGATAGACTTTTCATTGCGACAACTTTGACATTGTGATAGCTTTGATATTACGATAGCTTTGACATTGCGACAAGTTTGACATTTGACATTGCGATAGAATCTTTGTGGGCATTGCGACAGAATTACTTGTGTGCATTGTGAAACACCCCCAAATTTCACAACGCAACGGAATACCACTTTGGGGTGCTACTTCATAATCACAAGCACATGCACATAGAGAACGACTCAAAAAGAGGCATTTAAAAAGTTTAATCCATTCGATAATATAAAATCAGAGTTTACAAATAGGTGTGACAACCATGGTTTTGGGGTTCGTCACTTAGACTATAGTTTAGGATGTTTTGTGCAAATATGTGCTTTTATGTGCTTATGTGTTTATTTTGTGTGTTTGGAGTGAAGTTTGGATATCGTTTATGGGTATATGGTAATCATAAGTAAATTGAGGAACGGTTATTTCATGTTCATGAGCTCACAAGGTAGTGACTATGAAATGAGATGGTGTTATTTCGTGGTTTTACGTATACGTATATGTATTATAGAAAATCGTATTTTTACGATTTAAGGTTTAGCATTAAGAGGTATCGGATGAGGTAATTAGTCACGGGAATAATTTACGGGATGGTTTTAAGTCATTTAGAACTTATTTGTATAGTTTATTTCATATTCTAAGAGTTTTTATAAAATTGTATATTTTTACGTCTTTTACGGTATACGCGTAAATTGACTAGTTTTACGGTTTAGCGGTTTTGGAGGTTTTAGGAGCTAAAATAAATTAAGGAAATTTAAGATAATGATAATTAATAGTTAATTTACAGTAAATAATAAAAAAATAAAGAAAAACGCTATTTGGGTCGGTTATGGGCCAATTTGGTGGAAGGGGTTAGAAAATATGGAAAGTTTTGGTTTTAGCCTTAAATTTTGATTAGGAAAGGTGTTTTAATATAAATTAAGACCCCTAAAGGCCATGAACGACTTATATCAGTTATAGGGTCGAAAATACATCAATGGAGGTTAGGGTTTTCAAGAAAAATCAATCCCTTGAAGATTAGAGGTAAAAATCATGTTCTTTTTTTTGAACGGCAGTTTGGTGCAGCGGAGTATCTTGCGTGCCACCGAGGCACCAAGTCTCTCAACCCGAGTTCGAATCATCTCACGAAGAGAATATCAACCCCCATGCTAGCCATCCAGTTTCCCATTAAGGGGCTTCAAGGCATTGCGACGGGATTCAAACCCAGCTGCCAATTCTAGGAAAATCCCCCATATGGGGAATGACAGGAGTCGAACCCCTGACCTCCCACATGAAGACTATAACCAAATGCATCCATCCAACTGAGCTAGACTTCATTTGCAGTAAAAAAATCATGTTCTAATTACGTTTTTATTAACTAAATCATGTTTCTAATTCATGTAAACATCAATTATAATGGATTTAGGGTTAGAGCAAAATTAAAATCTGATAATTAATGTTATTATAATGATTAGATAAATTAGGGCTTGTGATTAAATAAATTATAAATAATTAATTATGTTAATTCAATTAAATTCGTAATTAAAAACTGGGCAGAATTTTTAGTGCATTGTTTTGATCATATCTAGAGTTCTACAAACTTTTAATTTTCGAATCTTATATCCCTGAAAAGGTAATTGAATTGGCTTTCAAATGCAAGAAACTAGAATTTAATTGGAGGTCGGGAAGTGGGTCAAAAAAAGGGTTACAACAGTCGGAGGTCAAAGCAGTTTTGAAATCAGTCGGGTTTAAATTAATGTTTTAGGATGTTTAGGGTACTTAGGAGTATAATTGGACCTTCAAACGAACATGAGACTTAGATTATATATTAAATAAAAGATTTGGAGGAGGGATAAACAAATGGGCTAGGGTAAGACCCTCTGATCATAACAAACTTTTCATATGTTCAAAATCACTAAATTCTGGATAGATAAAAGTGTATATATATATATATATATATATATATATATATATATGGAGGCCTTAGCAAAAGCTTTAAGGTTGAGGCCAAATGTGAGAGTTAGCTAACACATGTAAGGGCATAACGTTCTTTTACAGGTCATTTTATTTTGGTTAAGGGGTGCTCGACCCATAGTTTGAAGTATGAAAAGCGGGACTGTTTTGGGTTAAATGTTAACGGGGCGAGTTATGAACTAAACTAAGTTAAGGGCTTTATAGAGGGATGTAATGAGATTCATATGGCATATAAATGGGGTTAAGTGGTAGGATAAGGTTATATATCCATCATAGATTGGTGAGCCATTTTGGTATATGGTTCATGTCTTGATTGTATACGTTTTTGTGTTTAGATTTTTGCTAGAGCGCGGGTACTTGGAGAAGCTTGTTCAAGTGAGTTTCATAGTCCCATGTCTTTTTATGATTTGAATTCCAGATGGGATGGAAGAGACACTCTATGTTTGTAACTAATGCGGTGAATGTTTTTATGGTTTGTCATGGACTTGTGTGTGCACTTATGTGATTAACTGCTATGTGATTCTTGTTTGTGTTTATGATTTGGATCAGGGGACACGTACCGTCTCAGTTATTATGGTTTGACTTGGTACCAAGGGGATGTAGACAAGGCGGGGCCTTGGGATTGGTTCATAGGTGTATGGGCGTCTATGGGACCATGATTATTGGAATTATGGTTATTGGTAAGGCTTGGAGCCTTGGAATTGTGGTTATTGGTAAGGCTTGGAGCCTTGGATTTGTGGTGATTGGTTAATCTTGAATGCTAGTTGTTAATACATAATTGTAGCATATTGTCCATATGTTCTTTTATTAATGGTTGTTATTCACAGGCTATAATTGATTTTGAGTTGGAGTCTAAACCTATGACTCTCACCAACTTTATGTTGACGTGTTTTAGTTTCTCTTTCAGGTGAGAATGTGGTTAAGCGTGAGAATAGGAGTGGCTAGCTGGGAGGCTTAGTGTTGTCCCTAATATATGTGATGTTATATACGAATTAAAGAAGAAAGGTAGATATGAGAAGAATTCTAGAGAGAGAAAGTAGTGAGAGAAAGTAGAGAGAAAATGGTTGGTGAAACTTGTGGAATATTAGATTAGAGAGAAAATGAAATGACCAACCAACCTCTCCTTACATGCAAGGAGAGGTTTATATAGCCTTGCTTACATGTAGCTTAATGGGCTATATGATCATGGGTCGGGCTTTCCTTTTGGGCTTTGGTTACTTATTAATGAACCTTAGCTTAAAGTTAAGCCCGTAATTACACAACTAATATACTACCTATTACAACGTTCTAAAATACGATACATAATAAACATATGACCGAGCATTCTTGTTTGGCTCAATATTTTGAGGCTAACAATCTCCCCCTATGAGAGGTCATAAACCTTGGTCATTTAGGAAATTTGTAGAGATTACTAATCTCGCCATAAATGAGTCTTGAACGTGTAATCGTAGCCTTGTTCCTTCATGCTGTGATCTCTAAGCCCTTGTCGTTGTCTTTCGACTTTGTCTTTAAGCTTGAGATCTTCAAATCATCCTTGACTTGTCTTTGCCATCTTGCGATCTTGTGTCTTCATCCACATGCTCACACTATTAATAGTTGAATATGTCTTTAGGCATGAGTATGTGGTTTCTGAATCATTGACTTTGCTGTGTACACCGTGACGCCACCTTCTCGAGACAAAACATAGACACGGACTGAATGGCTTTGACATTCGTCCTAAATCGGTAGCGTTTTACCTCCGGTCGGTGAAGACCGTTATACGATATTAAGTATCGTACCTGTGATCAGGTAGATTCAATTAAGAATCTCCTTGACAGGGTTTCGCGGCTGTACTAGCCGTTCTCTTTACTCGACCGTCTCAAAGCAAGACTGCGAACATAAAGAGTGAATCAATTGGATAAATATCCGCTTGATTAAAGTCGTCAATTCAAATTCCTGGAACAAGTTTGATTCATTAAGAATCTTACCATTGTTGCTTTCCAGTTGACACAAGCTTGATTCATAAGAATCTCGCAAGTCACCTACCGTAGCGCTGTTTGATGTTGACGCTAGAAGGATTTCCATTCGTCACTGTGAATATTAATGAATATCACTCTGAATGTTCTGGCAAGACCATAAAGATATTGCGTAGAAACCTGAAACGAGTTTGAATCAATTCAGAATCAAACCACTGTTGCTTTTCAGTTTTACACATGTTCAATTCATAAAGAATCTTGCATATGACCTACCGCAGTGCTGTTTGATGTTAACACTGGAAGGATTTCCACTCATCATTGTGAATACTAAGTAGTATCACTCTGAGTGTTCTAGCAATATCGCAAGGATATAGCGTAGGACTCTCTTGATCTTCATCAGTGTGTCCTAACGAGATTTGATTGATCTCTTGGCTCTAGACTCGATTTGTGCACTTTTAGTGGTCGGAGGCTGGAGCAGATGCCACCTATTCAATTTCAACTATCTCGAAGTGAGAAAGTCAATAGAAGTCATGTTGTTCTCCGTGACAATAAAACAAACTTCTTTTGAAAGAAGCCTGAGTAGCTAGGAAAGGGTTGTGCTTCACATCACTGGGTCCATGATGAGTTTGTCTTCATGATGAGTTGACCCGGTTTCTGCCTAAGTTGTATGGAGGGCTTCTTTCTTTAGACCCTTTATCCTTACATTTCTTTTTCATTCTTCAACCCCTTCAATGCTTACCAAGACATCATTACTAGCACCTTGTTGTGATTGTTCCAGTGCTAGCATCAGTACTTAGTCGGCATTCAGCTACGTTCACATTCTACTCCATCTTTCCTAAGGACTTCTAATCATCTATTGGATTGTCCATGGGAAGATCCCTCCGGTTCTGGTTGGATCATAGGACTTAAACCTAACCACCCTTTTGACACCAATAACGTCGTGAATTAAAGATGTTGTGGGTATTTGATCGTAACCATGAAAACCACTTTAAATTCTAACAAAGTGTTTGAAAAACATTTAACACCTTGCTAGTTTTGTCGTTTCAGAAATGCTCCCCCTTCACATGTGCATCGATAATCGAAAGTGTTTCACACATGTAGGTAAGAGTTAAAGTGCTTGAGTCTTATATTAGATCACATTTTAATCACATTTTCTCCCCCTATCTCTAATATATAAAATCTTTTGATATTAGAGATACCAAATTTGATTAAAATATATTTTGAAAAAATAGTCTTGAAATCTCTGGGAGAAAGATGTGTTAATCTTTTGCATGAAGTTTAAAATGCTCCCCCTCAAAAATTGATCCAATTGAATTGTCATTGTGAGGATATGATCCACATTTCGCTTTTTGAGGATGGGAGTTGTTGAACACACAATTTTTGAAAGATTTTGAATAATCATTGAGAAATTCTTGAAAAAATTATGTTCAACGCTTTTTGAAAAATCCTATTTCTTTTTGTCGAAGAGGTTTTTCTAAAGCATAAACTTGAGTTCATAGACTTTGAATGTCTTGACGAATCCACTCAAGTGTAAGAAGATTTATCTTCTTTTGCTAAGGGTAAGAGCACAAAATCGTACACTCCCCCGTGAATATAGTTCCGGGTTGCAATCTGAAAGTGATTACAAGCCATTGTGTTGAGCTCAAAACGTTGAATGTTTTGTGACAAGCTCAACCCGTGATAGATTGCTCTACCCGTTGTTTGGAAATATTGTCCAAAATAGACAATTTCCTTTATTAAAAGAAGAAATGACATGTTTTGAAAAATATTTACAACTTTCATTCGAGCTTTATGTACACACCCGTGTCGTTATTGAGCGACATTTCTAGGCACGTCCATATTATCGATACTGAAAGACATGTCGAGAAGAATATTTTTGGATTTTGAAAGATTTTTTAATTTTGTGTTTTGCTTTTGTGTGTTTTATATTTTTGTATTTTGCTTTTTCAAAGATATTTACAAATTGATGTTTGATAGATAAGTCAAGCAGGCACCTTTGCCAGAATCTCCAGGTCTGCTGGAGTCAAACATCTCATACCAATTTGCCTAACGAGGTACTCAAACCTATCTTTCGACAGAGCTTTCGTAAACAAGTCGGCTAATTGGTAATCCGTTCCAACAAAGTATAATTCAACGATACCTCTTTCAACTTGTTCCTTTATGAAGTGGTATCTGACATCGATGTGTTTCGTGCGGGAATGCTGTACCGGATTGCAGGAGATGGCTATGGCCGACTTTGAGTCACAGTACATAGGTACTTTATCAAAGTGGAAGCCATAATCCGTGAGTTGTGTTCTCATCCATAGAACTTGAGCACAACACGCAGATAGAGACACATACTCCACTTCTGCTGATGAGAGTGACGTGCAATCCTGCTTCTTGGAAGACCATCCCACAAGCTTATCTTGACCTAGAAATTGTGCACCACCAGAAGTACTTTTTCGTGTATCAAGACACCCTGCATGATCAGAATCTGAATAGGCCGTTAGAAAGAAACCGGTTTCCCTCGGATACCAGAGTCCCATGTGAATGGTATTCTTAAGGTACCGAAAGATCCGTTTAACCTCCTTGAGGTGCTTTTCAGTGGGTCGTGCTTGATATCGTGCACAATAGCATGTAGCATGATGAATATCTGGTCTGCTTGCTGTCAAGTACATGAGGGACCCGATCATGGAACGATATCTCGTTTGATCTATGGGTAATCCCTCCAAGTCAGCATCTAGGGATGTGGTTGATAATGGTGTCCCAACGGGGTCACATGAATTCATACCATGCTTTTTGATTATCTCTTGACAATACTTAGCTTGGTTTATAAAGATACCACTTGGGGATTGGTGAACTTGAATTCCTAGAAAGAATTTTAGTTCGCCCATCATAGACATTTCAAATCTGCTGTGCATTACTTTTTCAAACCATTTTGAAAGTTTTGGGTTTGTAGACCCGAAAATAATGTCATCAACATAAATTTGCACAAGCAGAATGTCATCCCCATATTTATAAGTGAACAAAGTTAAATCAATGGAACCTTTTGAGAAACCTTTGGAGACCAGAAATTTCGAGAGCTCGTCGTACCACGCCCTTGGAGCTTGCTTGAGTCCATAAAGTGCTTTGTGGAGGCGATACACCTTGTCAGGATAATGAGGATCGACGAATCCTTCCGGCTGCGTGACATAGACTTCTTCCTTCAAAGGACCGTTAAGAAACGCCGTCTTTACGTCCATTTGATATACGATGAATCCCTTATGTGCAGCATAGGCAAGGAAAATCCTGACCGCTTCCATTCGAGCTACTGGTGCAAATGATTCTTCAAAATCAATTCCCTCTTTCTGGCCATACCCCTTAGCCACTAGCCTAGCTTTGTTCTTGATGATCGTGTTTTCTTCATCCATCTTGTTTTTCCAGATCCAACGAAGATTTAAAGGAGTCACATCGTATGGTTTGTCAACAAGTTCCCAGACTTTAAGTCTTTCAAATTGTTGAAGTTCATCCGTCATCGATTCAATCCAAGCATGATCAGCCATGGCTTCTTTGATGTTTTTCGGTTCAGCAGTACTCACGGCGAGTGCGAACATACAAACATCGCCATCGGTGGCTAGTTGTCGTCTTGTACGAACGGGCTGTGAAGGGTTTCCAATTACGTGAACCAAAGGATGATCTCGGGTCCAATGATGTGTTGACGGATGTCGTTGATAGAACGTATGCATATTTGACGGATCAACATGGCGAGTAGAAGACTCTCCAGTTTCGTGTACCGATGTACCGAATGGGTTGTGAAAATCGTCATCGTCAGATAATGCACCGTCTACTTGATTTGTGTTCTATGGAGCAATGACAGTAGTTGTGGATGTTGTAGGATCGATTTTTAATGTGATATTCTGAGGAGGTAAATCTGCAACAACCTGTGTTGAAGTAGATGAAGTTGTATCCTTATGTTGACGATGAACGGTATCATCATTCTTATCATGAGTGACAGCGGAAGACTTCGATGCAACTTGTTTCTCCCCCGTGAAATATTCATCATACATTGGTCCATATAACATTTCCAACTCTTCAAGTGTCGTGTCCACTGTCATATCTGCTCTAGGAACATGTTCAGGAACCAGCTTTGAACTTGACGGTTCATTGCTGTGGTCTTGAGTTCCGAGTTCCGTGCGGTTGTGAACGGAAGTCGTTTGTCGTTGTGGATCGGGACTTAAACTGCTTTGTTCAAGTGCCATTGTGTTGCTTACTTGTGAAACCCCTGAGACACATATTTCTCTGATATTTGTTTCTTCAGCAACCAAACTCTGAGAGTGTCTTTTGTTGAATGGTATAAATAAGGAAAACCTTTATGTTCTTGTTGAACCTTTACTTGATTACCTGCACTTTCATCAGTAGTTTGTATGCTTGCATATTTGTTAGTGATATCTTTGTGAGAACCATGTGGGGGTTCACAGTGAACCTTTGTCGTGCTAGAGGGAAATATTTTTCCAGTAGGAACCCATTTAAAACCAGTTGTTTTGAAGATTCTACCTGTTTGTCTCCACTTAAGACAGGGTCTAGAAAACTTAGCTTTCTCATGCACCGCGGAAGACTTAGTTGGAGAAAAACTATTTCCTATTGGGTTCCATCTTTGAGATGCTCTAGCTGTTTGGTTCACCTTGTTCAGGACTTTAGTGATGCAATCATCATGAATGGCATTAAACACACATTTGTTACATTTCGTGCAAACAAAGTGCTTAGCATCTGAGAAGGATCTAGTGCTCCTAGGATAGGCTGATTTGGGCACATCATAGAAGTATCTAGAATTCCTAGATGTGTGATTAGCGCTCCTAGGTTTCGGTTGGGTCCTATCTCTTGCTTGTGTCTTTATCTTATCATCCTCTAGATAGCTTTTATGACCCGTGTCATTTGAACTTCGCCTAGGCATGTTCTTGTGGCTATTGCTAGAGTTGCTTGAATCATTCATGTGATTGGGTTTTACATAGGCAGAATATCTTAAGGAGTATCTAGATTGTGGAGTGACAGTGTTTGGCAAATTGCTACGCATGTCAACTTGGGATGCAAACCTCGAGTTCGATGTTTTGGGTCGTTCAGATTTAAACGCATTCGGTTGTCTAGCAACTGAGCGGTTTCTGAATGGTTGAGTAGGAGGTTTCCCCAAGATAGACTGATTTGCTAACTTAGTATCCACAGTATTTCCTTTTAGCTTCCTTAATTCATTTTTCACTGCTGTTAATGCAAAAACCTTTTCCTGAATCTGAGCTTTCAATTTCTCATTTTGTAGAAGTAATTGAGCGACACGTTGTTCTAACTTAATGTTTATATTATCAAATATGTCGTTATCAGCATTCGCGTCATTACTATCTACAGTGTCGATAGGTTGCACAGATATTTCACTTATTGAAGCAGGCGGAGGACTTGGATTTTGAGAGGCCAACTTTGATTCTAACAAATTTATTTGTTTCACAAAATGTTCTTTTTCTGCATTAGAATCTTGAATCTTACGATCTAGTTTTTGTTCAAGAACAACGTTTGCTTTTTCAAGTTTGTCAAAATAAGATTCAAATTTGTCATTTTTCTTTAAAAACTCGAGTTTGGCATCCTCAAAATCTTTTGTCTTTTGAGCTAACATAGTTTCAAGCTCATGAATCTTAGAATCAATATATTGATGATCATCATACACAGCATTTAATTGTACCTCAGCCATTGGCTCTTCATCATACATGGGTCTGATATCTGCATCATCGGCTGCTTGATCATTCCCTGAGTTGTTGCTGGTATGCTGCTTTTCTGATTCTATCCCGCTGCGTTCTGTGACAATTGTACAATCATCCAATGTTTGACCATCATCGACATAGCTCTCGTTCTTCTGACGTGTTCTTTCAGCAATGGACTTCCTTACATCACTCATGTGTTGAAGAAATGTCTCCTTGAATTCTTGAACTTCTAACCGAGTAAATTCAAAGAAGTATTTGTTTATGAATTCTCGATCATAGTGTACAGAGACCTGTGTATCAAGGAATTGCTGAAACTGATTCTCAAGTACCAAAACGGCATCTATGGATTCAACCTCTTGAAAGTCATCGTTTGCAAGTTGTTGTTCAAGATTATATGCATTGAGTTGCATTGTGCTTGTGAATGTCTCAACATCTTGACCAGTGAGTGACATGAATACCCGTTTGAATCCAAGTTCGACGCGAGTGCCTTTTAACTCGTCATTTGAAATAACTTGAAGGTGTGATGTGAGTGATCTAAAGTGTGTCATGCATCGTTCTTTTGTTACCGACATCTTGGATTTGAGTGCATGCACATCTTGTGTTACGGAATCCATAATGGGTGACACAGTTGATGAATTGACTTTGGATCTTAAGTAGATATGGTGTGATTGGTTTGTGGTTGCAATTTCGAAAATTCCGATTTTTTTTTTTTTTTTTTCAGTCCGACAATAAATTCCTCAGTCCGACAAAACGGTAAACTGAAAAATTTGTCTTACCAAATTTTGAAATCAAGTCCGAAATAGCCAAAAACTAGTAGAGAAAAATTTTGAAAAGTGAAAAATTTTGACAAAAATAAAACCTAAAAATGGCCTAAAAATTTGAATTTTGGTCCGAAAATTTGAATTTTTGGTCGAAAAAATTTTCGCATCGCCAAAATTTGAAATCAAAGCTTAAATGGCCTAAAAATGGTCTATGAAAAAATAAATTTTAAAATGGTTTTCCCGCCAAAAAACTCTTTTTTTTTTTTTTTTCTTTTTTTTTTTAATCTTCGTGTAAACGATATTACGAAACTAGTCTAGATGGTGGCTAAGTCGAAAAAATACTCGAACAAAATTTAGCTAAACAAGTCATCGGAATGTCCATCGGAATGTGCCATCGGAATGTCCATCGGAATGTGCCATCGGAATGTCCATCGGAATGTGGCTTAGATCGCAATGCACTGTCGGAATCCCAGATCGCAATGTACTGTCGGAATATGTTCAGATCGGAATGTTCAGATCGGAATGTTCAGATCGGAATGTGTCTCAAAATTCCCTTGAAACCGTCGGAATCCCAAATCGCAATGTACGATCGGAATGTCCAGATCGGAATAGGGTATCGAAATCCTTAGATCGCAAAGTAGAACCTAGTGGTTATTGCGATCTGACCTCAAAATACTTGTACTTTCCGATGGGTACCTTTGCAAGAATTTCGGAAAGATGAAAAACCAAGGATTTTTGAACGTTTGATCCAAGAAAGTTTGTGTTTTTAATCGAAACCAAGATACCAAGATCACTACAACAAGATTAAATAAGTTATACGATTAAGAAACACAATCAAACACAAAAAAAAATTGAATTCGAGGAGGAAATATGGATCAAATCAAACGAATCATATGAAAACACAACAACCAATCACAAAACTACCCCATGGCGATTGATACCAATTGTTGTCCCTAATATATGTGATGTTATATACGAATTAAAGAAGAAAGGTAGATATGAGAAGAATTCTAGAGAGAGAAAGTAGTGAGAGAAAGTAGAGAGAAAATGGTTGGTGAAACTTGTGGAATATTAGATTAGAGAGAAAATGAAATGACCAACCAACCTCTCCTTACATGCAAGGAGAGGTTTATATAGCCTTGCTTACATGTAGCTTAATGGGCTATATGATCATGGGCCGGGCTTTCCTTTTGGGCTTTGGTTACTTATTAATGAACCTTAGCTTAAAGTTAAGCCCGTAATTACACAACTAATATACTACCTATTACAACGTTCTAAAATACGATACATAATAAACATATGACCGAGCATTCTTGTTTGGCTCAATATTTTGAGGCTAACACTTAGGATTGCATTGGAGGAACCCCCTTTCCTCTTATTCTTTACTTATGTTTGAATAAGTGATACTTTGTAGACACCTATATGTTTGTATTTGTTAATTGTATGTCTTTGGTAAGAGGTAGACCTGTTACCTACTTACCTAGACGCATGCATTGTTTATGATATCTTCATGACATTGTGTCACCATTTATGATATTTCCATTTCATTTAGTTATCTCTATAGACACGCTATTGTTGTGATGATATCTATACATCGCGCTCCATATTCCGCCATGGTGGGGTGTGACAATAGGTCTCAACAATAATGTAATAATAAACAATTCCAAAAGATTTATCGAATGGTAATTGGTATTTTATTGCCTTCAAAATATCCCGTGCCACTCCATGCTCCAGCTGCTTTTAAACCAGAGATACAACATGCTAACAAGTCAACACAAAAGTTGAGTGAATTCATAGAGTTTAAATGAATAATAGGTGAAAACAAGAATTTTAATCATCTCAAACTTGCGAATAAGACAAGTTGTATATATAAATGCATTAAGCTCACGCCACTGAACGCTAACCAGAATCAGATCGAAACCTCCGGCGCCCCTACAAACAGGTAATATTGCCATATACCAACAACGACCCTCTTATACATAATATCCCTTTTCAGGTGGTACCACTTATGGATACAGACCCTAAGATAGGGGTGTCAAGCACAATAGACCTATCAAATGTATTAGCGTTTACCCTTTCGGGGTAATTAACAGTGCATGAAATTCAAGGACTTCATAAGGCAATAGGTACTTATGCATTTATCATCACATTCGGGTCCAGCATACTGAAAACAACTTGTGTTCAATGTATAAAATAACATGTATCCCCCTCGTGGGTTTATAAATATTTTTAAATATATTTAAATGCGAGGCTATGAACTCACCTTAGCAAAAGTGACATCAATCGATGATAGCAATAGAGATGATAATGACAAGAGTAAAACGGCGTGATTAGATAAGTAGATAAACCACGAGCTTTCAATGGTGACCTAGAATAAAACGACGCATCATAGAGATATAAATGAAAACGCGAATATGCTTGGACGGAGAATATCAACCTTCTCAAAATACACTACCTTACAATTACGTATTGTTTAATATATTTTTATAGTTATTTAATCAAATGTGATGGTATTAAACACATTTGGTTATTTTCACCAAGATACTCTGTTGTTTAGACTTTCTTATTTAGATCACTAAATTATTGTAAAACACTAAATTAATATGAACTATGATGGGTTGACATAATTTCATAACATGTCCATTATAAAGATTCTTACCACAAATAATAGTTAAGGTCTCATTTGTACACTATACTTGTAGGTTGTAAAGGACTTTGACATTTTTTTTTGTAAAAGAAAGAAATATAATACTTGTATTTATTCGAAAACGCATTAAGTTTTATCAATATATGATTGACGCCAAACATATAGACATGTACCCAATAATAAATCCGTTACTTGTTGACGCTTATAAATATTAAAACTTGCTTTATACTTAGACTATACTACTATAAAATTTATTATATAAGTCTATATTGCTTTTCAAATTTTTGACATGACAACATGTAACAATATATATAATACATTATTACTTTCATATAATAATTAACTAGCTTAAGACCCGTGTAATACACGGACAGTCTAATATCTATTTTATTACAACATTTTTTTCTTTAAGCGTTGAATATAAAATCGTATGTACGATACTTATAATAAGCTTGTGACTGCTTATGCTTTGCAGCCAAGAATAAACTCAAATACTCTCCATTCTTCCAGTTAATAAAAGCATACTAATCTTTGAGATATAGCTCAGAATTTGTTGGTCATTTTCATGAATAAGCTGACTTGTAATATTTCATTACGTAAGTGAATAAATGATGAGAACATAATTAGTGGTATGTTGGATTAGAAAAAGATAACAGAACTTTCACTTTCTTCATAATGTAATATGGAATCATGTCGCAAGAATTGCCTTTGAATCAACCTGACATGACATGTTTAATTTTACCATCTAAACTTACACATTAACATCTTCGAGTCTATCATTTAAAGTTTTGAGCAAAACTTAAAACAGACACATCTTTCCCTATATAAAATTTCTTTTAAAGGCTTATGTTTAACAAAGGTTTATGTGTAAAAACTACAAAGCAACACCACCATGTCACGGGGAATATCCCAATTGCGAAGCAGCACAATCAGTTAGCATCAAAGCTTTCGGAGGTAAACAGAATTTCGGAAGCTTTGAGTCCTTTATGAAGTGAAGCCTGATCACAAAAAGTAAACAACGAAGTATAAATAATAACTCATCTCATTGAAGTAGATTCATAATTTATCTATGAATACATTGGAAACACATTTGAAATGAAGACAAAAAAACTGCAGTAAATATATGTAGCTTACATTTTAACTTTGGCTATTGTGAGGTCGAGTCTTGTATCAAGTCATCAAGTTTCGTACGAACTATATCAAAATGAAAGCCAGTTTTGGAGTTCTTTCTAAAACTAAGATAAAAGTCTTCTATTTTCATAAACCATATAACCAAAAGGAGGATTATTAGCCTAAAAAAGATAAAGATAAACAAAAACAAAGACAGTATTGTTTCATTTTTCCTGAAGTGGGTCGATTTAAGTTGTAATTTATCTCCAATGGGTCAAATGCATAGTAAAAGTGTAAACTTTGGGTGAAATGTACACGTCTGAAATAAATAACGGGTCAAAAATCATAATTTATATAAAAATATTACAAATCAACCTTAATTACTACACAGTTTTAGTTTTACCATCTGGAAACTGATTCTCACTCAATATCACGTGCTAAATAGCTAACTATTTTGACCAACCTGTCTAACTCACTCATTTCGTAAATAGCTAACTATTTTGACCAACCTGTCTAACTCACTCATTTCGTGCCTGAATCAACCCGCGCATTGATAAATGGGCTGAAATGCCACCTCTATCTATATAGCTAAAAATCTAATTTAAAGAGCGTTTTTTACTGATTAGAGTTTTGACACTGAAGATTCTTGATCTTTGCAGGGTAAGAATATGATTTTTAAGGATTATAATATAAGCATCTACAACTGTGTTGCAATTTAATGTTAGCGGAGTTATAAAGTGGATAATTATATACAAAGAAAAGTATAAGATTTTACCCCGAGACTCTTTATGAAACCTTTCTGCTTAAGATCGAAAAGTTGAAAAGAAGCTTCAAAAAGAGGAGAGGAAATTCTAAATCACATAACATACACACCAAAGACTCTAATAATTTAAAAAACTCACTTAACATTTATATTCATGGAACTATGCAAGCATATAGACAAAAGTGTCAAACGTGAATTAAATGGTGTTTGGGTAAGCTTATTTTTTTAGGCTTGTTGCCTTTAGGTACTTAAGCATTTTTGGGTCTTTAGGTAGACAAACAGTTTATACATACAGACGTATTTAACCTATTTTTAAAAAGGACTTATGGCATGCGTCTCTAGTAATACTTGAAGTGTATATAGGACTTGTGGCCTATTTTTAAAGAGGACTTATGGCCTGCGTCTCTAGTAATACTTGAAGTGTATATAGGGATATTTCTCATATATCACACTTTAACAACATAAGCTAATCTAAACACTACATCCTAAGTGTTTTTTTTGGCATTGATGGGTATAAGCATAGAAACTGAAAGATGTTAACTTAAGTAAAAATAAGTTACACACTCGTAATACATATAATTATACATGGCAATTGACAGGTCGTTAGAAGATCAAAATTCTATTAGGCCATCAACGATAAACAGAAAAATATGAACCACCTGACAATAAAAATTCACTGTGTACATTCAATGGAAGTATAAAAAACATACGATGGATACCTGTACGCAAGCGTACGTATAACACGATGAGAAGAAGACAATGTTCGAGAGTGCAACAACAACGGTAAACATCTTTTGTGTAATCGATTACTTGTGCTCTATACTTCTATAGAAACTGCACACAAAAGAAGAGTTAATAAAACGATTCTTCTTAATCACATTAGAGCCCATAAGTACGATTAAAAAAGATACCAACCTTTAGAACTTTTTAACACATCATAGAAAAAGTAATCTAACATAAAAGATTGAGAGACAAAGGCATAAACCGACCAACAAAAGAAAGAATGATGCAAAGTGCTTTTACAATGCGACTGCGTGACAAATAAAACACCGAATGGTTTAATCAATCAAACAATTAATCTTAACTGATTCCAATTAATGAAATCACATTCACCAAGTAGGATTTATAGATCGATGTTTAGGAACAAAGTTCACTCATAAGATATTAATATATCCTTGATACAGTGAACCGATGAAAATGAAGAATAATAAAGACAAAGAGTAATCATAGGACATTTGAATTTTGCTTCTAATACAAAACACGATGCTAATTGGGTTT
Organism: Glebionis coronaria; assembly: GCA_025667525.1. Taxonomy (NCBI): domain Eukaryota; kingdom Viridiplantae; phylum Streptophyta; class Magnoliopsida; order Asterales; family Asteraceae; genus Glebionis; species Glebionis coronaria. The sequence continues at coordinate 533,258,531 of CM046877.1, forward strand.
CAATCCACAGCTGAAAATGCTCATCCATATCAAAATTATATCAAAATTATAGGGTTGACTGATAAAAACACAAAAAAAAAAAAATTGATGTAGATCAAAAGATTTCTTACCGTTCAAGCATATATCCACCATCACTTTCTAAATCAAAATATTGGAGGAACCTGAAAGATTAAGATACAAATAATCCTGCTTGAGAAGACCAACATTGTTTCAAAACCAAACTACATGTTGGATGAAGAAAGATTTTTTTTTAGAAAGATGAAGAAAGATTTGAATAAAGTAAAAAAAAATATTTCTCCCAAAGTCCAAAGGCACCTCACAATAAACCAATTGAAGATGGTGTATCATGAAGATACCTTGAAAACACAACACTAGACGATTACCCGCGCATAGCAGCGGAATTACCTAAAGACATGTAATTAATGATATGCTAATTGATTCGATGGTCGAACGCGTGACCCAATAATTGCCTAGCGATAGATAATTAATGATTTATTAATTGACCCGATGGTCGAATCGGTAACCCGGTGACTCGTCCGGGTTGAACCGGTAGGCGAGCCTGTTCCCATAGACTCGATCGGGTTGACTCGGTGGTCGAACCCGTGTCCCGGGTTCACCCGTGACTCGATGGTCGAAACCGGTGACCCGGTGGCTCGACAGGATTGACCCGGTTGTCGAACCCGTGACCCGGTGACTCGATCGAGTTAACCCGATGGTCGAACCCGTGACTCGAAAAGATTGGCTCGATGGCCGAACCCGTTACCCGGTGACTCAATCGGCTTGGTCCGATGGTCGATCCGTGACCTGATGACTCAACCAGGTTGACCCGTTGGTGGAACCCGTGACCAAGTTACTCGACCGAATTAATCCGGTGGTGGAACCCATGACCCGGTAACTTATGCAATTGTTTATGGTTTAATTTTTCAACATTTCTTATTTTATCTAACTTATGTGCATTTAATTTTTCAACAATTTCATAATTAATATCCAACTTCTATGCATTAAATTTTTCAACAATTCCATAATTAAGTCATTTTTCAACATTCAAGGTTTTGGGGTTTTTCCTTTATAAGTAGTAGAGATAAAAGAAAAAAAAGGGTAAGTAAAGTAATATACGTCCTATTTTATTTTAAAAGTTCATTTATAATAAATTTTATTTCTAACAAATATGACATCATCATCTAATATTATTTAATTGAATTGACGAATAGAAAATATACACATACTCAAAGATTACGTATGCAAAAACCTTCATTTAATAGTATTAATAGATACGGAGTAATAATTACAATAAGTTATTATAGTTGTTGTTTTAAACGTGATAATCTCATTTACATATGAAATGATGAAAGTAAACAAACACTATTTGGTAACCAATTTGTTATACTAAAGTTAACCATCGATGCATATTTTTCTTACCTAGAATAAATCAACTTGATTCAAACCAACTATGACGCTCACTAGTAGTGAATTCCGATTATAATCTCGTTATAGCTTATATCATGTTAATTAGTAAAATGTACAAATGGAATAACATAAAGATATTTATGTATAGAAAAGATGGTTTAAGGTATATATACCTCTCGTTTAACCAAAACAAATCAAAACCGAAAACATCGTCAAGATTCAGCGAGACACGATTCAATCCATGAACGCTTAACCGAACATGATAACGAACAATAAGTCGAGCAGAGATGACGAGATTCGATATGGTCAGAATATAGACTAACGTATTCGAACCGATTTTCCATCAAAAGGTACAAAATCATGCAAAAGATATGGTGTTGTCTTGTACGCATGATCTCTTTGAACTGCTATTATCATTTGATCAAATATTAGTCTTGGAAAAATGAGACTACTATCATAACTTTGTGAGTGGTAAACACGTGGAACCAAAGTTGGTGTTTGTTTGACACTTAATATGATTGCGTGGTATAAAGAAAATATAATACTTGTTTTCTTTGTTATTTTAGTAAAATATTGAATAAGCAGGTATATTATTGAAGCCCGATATTTTAAAAGTTACGCGATTTAAAAGATACGCGTTAAACACGAAAAATAAACGCTCAATATAAAATAAAAACGTTGACATTCGGAGAACATTGATATTTTAATAAATAAATGAGGGTTATAATTTAATAACCATTAACGCGTCGTATAAATGAGTGACGCATAAAGACTTAATGTATATTACCAACAATGTTCGTAAAATGAGAAATTAAAATGACGACAATCGAAAATATTTTTATGTCATAATTTACGGTCGATGACGGACATAGACTTTGTCGATTAATAATAAATTACATGTATTCGATACGTTAAAGCCTTAATCTTACCGGTTAGCCGAGTATTTAATATTCTTGTAAAATAAAACTGTTATATGAATGACAAAAATAAATAATGACTTGGACAAATATATGGATTGTTGTATCATTGATGGACATAATTAAATAACGAAAACAAAAACACGTTTAAAGACGTTTGAGAAATTATTTTATCGATTAATCATGTAGTTAAACGAGAGGTATATATACCTTAAACCATCTTTTCTATACATAAATATCTTTATGTTATTCCATTTGTACATTTTACTAATTAACATGATATAAGCTCCCTTATGTTATTCCACCATAAGGGAGCACGGTCCCCGTGCTCAATCTTACTTGTTTTAAGCTCACACATAGAGATATAAGCTTGGACCCTTGGACGGACTTATGCATTCTCACGTAACGGACATGCGACGTTATAGTCACTAAATATGAGGCGGAGAATCAACACAAAAATATCTTCGAAAAGGTCGTCACATCTTTCATAAAAAAATATTTTTAACGAGAGACCAACCCAACTCATTTGGTGATCATACCAACAAAACAAACAAACATCGCTAAACAAAACTGAAACATACGTCGTCCTACTATATTCAATTGGCCATCCTACTATATTTAGTTAGCGATACACGCTAATTTTCGATCGAGAAGAGGCAACAATACTTATTCGAATTCCACTCCAAGTATTATTGTTAGGTAAATCCTTGATCGTGAAGATGTAAACGATGCGGGTTCTAGGTTCATAGAGTTAAGACACTCTTAAAAAATTTGTGAATATAATCATGATGATGGATTAATATAAGAGTTTTGGTACTTTATTAAAGTTTGTTTCTCTCGACTCGATTCGAATTGATAACGGTGAAAAGTGCGACTCAGTTGTTCTTTGTGTAAAAAAAACAAATGTCGTTTATCTATTTTAAAATAAAAATGGAAACTTTAAAGATATAAACTAAAAATAAAGGAAATCAAACCAATTTAAAATTTGAATAAAAATAAAATTGAAAATAGAATAAAATAAAACAGTTAAAACAAACTTTCTTTGGAATAAAACTATTTTCGGGAAAACTAAGAGTTTCGGATAAAAGCACTAAATCGGAATAATGTACTATCTTTGAAAAATCAAAGTATTCGGATAAAACAACTGTTTTCGGAATAATAGGGATTTTCGGATTAAAAAACATCATTTTTTGGATAAATAACCTAAATTCATATAAATCCAATATTTGGATAAATCCTATTCTTCGGATAATTGATGATTTTCGGAATAAACAAAGTTTTCGGGAAAAGACACCATTTTCGGATAAACAATAATTTCGTATTAACTTCCTAATTCGGATAAATGGTTTTTTCGGAATAACCTAATTTTTGGATAAATGCATATTTCGGAAAAAACTGAACTATTCGGATAAAACCTTTTTTCGGAATAAAACAAGATTTCGGATAAATGTTTTCGGAAAAATATATTTTCAGAATAAGACAATTTTCGGGAAAATCACCCCTTTTCGGGATTTTGTGCTATATTCGGGTTTTTAAAACCCTTTTCCAAAAATGTGTCTCAGATTTGAAAATTACAAACGACTAAAAGAAAACAGGGGAAATCAAATAAGCCAATAATAAGCAAATTAAATCTAAGAAATAAGCCAAAAAAAACACAAATAAAAAATCTAACAAACAATAAATCAACCAAATTTATAAAAATCAACATATTAAAAAGATTAAATCTACCAAATTCACTTAATTAAAAATAAGCTAAACACTAATTAATCAAAAAGCACAATAAGCTAAAACATCAAACACATGAAAATCAATAAGAACTATGGAATAAGCACTCAAATAAGCAAATAAGCATAAAGATGAAAAAAACTACATGATAAATCAAATCAACCACAAGATTAAGATTAAGAAGGGAAGAATTAGAAATACTTAATAAGCTTGAATTAATTATGAAGATGAAGATTCAAATACGAGATTTAAAGATGAAAGATTAAGCAAACTTGAAAGAAAGTTTAGAGAGAGAAAGTAAAACACATACTCCTAATTACCTGTTATAAAAACTAAAATGAACTAACTCCCAAAAATGAACTATTAGGAGACTATATATAGGGGAAGGGAAGTTGGTGTTGATGCTTCCTTCTTTCTCTTGTCTTCTCGTCTTTTTAAATAACTCGACTTTCTCGACTTTGTCTCGGGATTTATCGATAGATAAAATGAAGTAGTCTTCTATTTTTCTTCTTTTATTAAACTTGGTTCTTCGACTTCGTTAAACTTCTGTCTTTAGACTTTTTCTTCGATAAATCTTCAGAATAGGCTTTTGACTTCCGTTCTTCTTGCACTTTTGATCTTTTGACTTCGTCTTTTGTCTTTTTCTTCGATAAAAGCCCGTGTAAGCCCGTGTTTTCTTCCTTTTTCATATTTTGGTCCTAAAACATAACAAAAACACAAACCACGCATAATTCCGACTTTTACGACATTAAATACACGTTTTGGCTAGGTTTTTATTATAAGTGAGTGGTAATAGGATAAGTGTTTTCACACTTATTAAATCCCCTACACTTGACCATTGTAATGCCCTCATGCAATGCATTAATTTCAAAGCACGATTTATATTTTCCATCATAATTAACCCATTTCAGCCTTTATTAAATACTAGAGAATAAGGAAACTAAAAAGATAGAAAATTTCAAAATGTTAGAAGGAAGAAAATTGTGAGAACCCGTACTTTCCCAACATTATTTTATTCTTTTTATTCGTGCTTCTTGAATTTTTCCAATGTATTACGTTTTCTTGAATACTTTATATGTAAATCCTGAGATTTTTAAATTATACTTTTAAGTATTATTTTGTTCATTGACAATGCTTCATATGGAATTATAAAAATTTTATTTTATTTTTTTCATATTTAATTTAAATCAAAGTTTTTGATTTAAAATCACCCGCCTGCGTTTTATAACGAGTTTATTCAAATCAATGTACAACGAGAATTTCCTAGTGATCGCGATACCGACGGATGCCCAAAAGTTTACATTTATTTATCGATTGTTTCGATAATTAATATTTTCGACGATTTCGTTTTAATTACGTATAAAGTCGTGTCGGGAAATCATATAATCATTTTTATGATGCATTGTAACTTTTGAAAAGTATTTTTACGAAACCGAGCCCCGTAAATATTTTTAATATTTAACAATAACCATTTTCTACCTTTTAAAACTATTAATTGTTTTTAAGTCCACAAGTTTCAAAATTGGCAATATTAGCCCCTCCACTTAACTAACACTATATAAAGATTTTTTCTTCCACTTATTCATAAAACACACACACCAAAATAAAAACTCTCTCCCCACCCTCCATTGTTGCCGCCACTTCACCACCATAAACCACCACCATCCATCTTGTTTTAACAAAATCTAAATAAAGACCCATTCTTAGAATTTAATTGTTATTCTAATGATACAAAAATTTCTTACATGCATCAAGATTTCAAGAACTTATGATTTTATGGTTGTATGATGTTGTAATCATCTTGCATATGTTATGTTTGGTAAGATTATCATGTTTTGATAATTAAAAGTCTTGTTTTTAATCTTTGATTTTTGTTAGATTTTTCATACAAGTGTTTTTAGGAGTGTTTGGTTGATGGGTATGATAGTATAGTGATCCTAGGGGTATGAGAATGATTGGTTTTGAGTGAAAAATAGATTTGTCATGTTTTCTAAAAAGCTAATTTGGGACATCAGCCTTAAACAGTATGTTTCGTGGGTTTAAGGTCTGTGAAAGACTGAGATTATTTGAAATTGTTGTAGAGTTTTCCGAGACGGTCGTTTTGATATAAGATAGAGCTTATAACTCATTACGAGTCAAAAGTTATGCTAGTTTTAGTTTTCGTGTACCGGGAGACGCAAGTCGGCACAATCCGAAATTGTGGCTGATTTTGGGTCGACTCTCGGGGACTTTAGGCTTGGTTAGATAGTTGATACTACTGATTTTCAAAGTTTACAAACTGAGTTTGATGAGTCTAGTAGTGGTTTCAAAAGTTGTATTGTCGGGTTAGTACTTTTAAAGTGGTCCAAACGGTTTTACAAAACAAGTGTACAAATCTGTCCTAAAATTTGGAGTCGAGTAAAGCGTCGATCTGATGGATTTTAAAGTGTGAACTTTAGCTCAAATTTTTGTGAGGTCTTATACAGGTTATAAGTGACCTTGAAACCAATTTTCATGTAAAACGGACATGTCTAGATAGGGTAGATCGGTGTGTACATTCGGGGTGTACTTGCTGATTTTTATTTTGGACACGTAGTTCAATGCTTGTGTTGCGTGAGTTTGAGTGTTCACCATCGGACATGGTGACTTACTCAAGTGCTTAGTCATTATATAAATGACTTAGCTACTGGTCCAAATAAGGGTAAAGGATAGTTTGACTTGCGTTGACTTGGCGTCGTATGACGAGTCATTTTCAAGTGTTCAAGTGTTTTAACGAGTAACGTTGGATAAATGGGTAGTATGAATTCATTTGATTCGTGTCAATGGTTTTGAAACGTGTATACTTTGAAAACATTTGAGTCATGTTATATTTGGTATATATATCGATATTGAGTTCGAGTCTTAACGCGCGCCTTATTGTGATAGGTTGCGGTTTTCGTGTTTTCCCCGGGCATCCATATCGTCGGTGATCGTCTCGCTACATTGTTTCTACTCAGTTGCTGAGTACCGTGATTGACTTAACACGTGGCTAAGGGCCACGAAATTTCTAAGTATCAAGGAGGAGGAATTGTTTAATTTGTGTGTTTGGATTAATTCCTACGTGTTATGAAGGTATAGTCACTCCTAGCATTTTAGTTTTGATGTTACTAGTACTTTGATTCTTTTTATTCATGGATTTTGAATTCCTTGGGTGAAACCCACTGAGATTATAGATACTTAGGGCATATTAGGACTTAGGACACTTGCGTGGCGATTTGGTATAGCCTAAGTGTTGCTTGATTGAAGTTAGGTAGCTAAATGGAGTCGTTTTTGTAGTATGGAAATCACCACAGAAACAAACAGGTCATGGCAAAATTTTCTTAAACATATGACCTTGTTTTTATATGAAAAATGGATACCCACTGATGTGATTAGTATGTGTTGAGTTGGATGGAAATGGGAAGTGTCCGGATGAGCCCGAAACGGTCGTTTTACTAAACTAGGTCAAATCTGAATGTTATGCTTAAAACATCGGTAAATTGACTTGAGTAAAAAGGATTAATTTATGATTTTATGACTTTTTACAGTAGATACAAATATAATAAAACTTCTCTTTTTGGTTTCGTGTCAAAATCTTTTACCGATTGGGATTTATGCTTAATCTACCGTAAGGTACGAAAGACGTTTACAACTTTCTGTTTTGATAGTCTGTCACTAAAAGTGCATTTCCCGTTGATTGAAAATAGTTATAGGGCTGTTCTTTCCCAACTTTTAAAGGTAAGAGAAATACCTATACATGTCAAGAAATTTCACCTCCTGTACTATTATAGATTTTTCGATATGACCAAATCTTCTCAGCCTTTTTCAGAAAACTGAATGCAGTCCCTTGTTTTGTTTTTTTTCAAACCGAGTCTTAAACATGTTCGGAACCCACACATAAATGCTTGGACCATCATACAAGGTTGATATTAGGTTATTACAGTAGGTTCAAGGTGTTGGGTCAAAATTTTAACTTAAGCTTAGGTCTCGCCATCGCACGCAAGTTACCTAGTCATACTATGTCCCACCACTTCTATAACGTTATTGCTTCATTGAACGCATTCTTATTACGCGTCACCATTGCATAGGTCCGTGAAGACTTCTTTTTGCTCAGCCCCTTTTACCTTGTGATTACTTACTAAAGGTGAGTTCATAGCCCCTTTTACTACTTGTACATTGTTTCTAAACGCGGGGTGAGATTTTACATGGTGGAACACATCCATTTAAAAAAAAAACTGTATGCTATTCAGAACTTGTATGCTATTCAGACTTGTATGCTTTCCAACAGTTTTCATTGATATTATTGCTTATAGTTAATAGCCTTAAGTTTCATCTCTTGATCATGAACCGTTAATTGTCCCGTATGCTTTGCGCTAAGCGCGAATGTTGTGGGTGGATCCATCGGGATTGACAATCCCCGTCCCGATTACCTTGACGCACTTACATTTGTTTATACTTGAGTATTTAGGCTGAATACTCCCTAGAGGAACTTACTTTGAGTTAAGCTTCGGTTCATGAACTAAACAGCAATAATATTGGTTTTAGACTATGGTTAATGATCATAACCATTTTCTCTATTTACTTGTTTTACAAAAGAATGCTTCTGTTCCACACCTTTATTGCTAAACCTATGAATTTCACTCAACTTTGTGTTGACGATTTTACATGTTTAATCTCAGGTATTATTACTTAGCTTTGCTTGGATGGGAGCCCGCAGGATATTATCGCAACTTGGAGATTTCTGTGATGCTTTTAAAAGACTGGTTTTAGTATAAACTGTCAGAAATTTATTATATCTTTTGGGCAACTTTATGTTATAAATCATGATGAAATAATATATCTTTCCGCATATAAAACTCTGGGACCTATGTTTAAAACTCTGATCATTTATGATGTTATATATATGCTTTTATTACGTCAACTTTGTGTCAACTATAATTCATTGTTTCTTGTACTATGACCTGTTACCCCCTCGTTGCCTAGTTGTTCCATGTCAGATTTTGGGGGTCTCACAGATTGGTATCAGAGCGATGGTTATAGGGAATTGAGTCGTTTTTCAAAACTTAGTCTATAACCGAAAGTTCAAATATTGTATTGTTTCTAAGTGTCAAACACAGAATTTGCCATTGCTGCTCGATATCTTCGCGGGTAACTCTCTAATCCTTATTATTTACTTTTAATTATCGTTGTAGTATTTCATCTCTTGATTTCATTTTGAAATATTAATTTACGCTAATGACGATAATTACTACGTCTTTTTAAAGCCTATGTGCTTCATGAATTATCATTGAATGTTACTGTGATTACATCTGCCTATACTGTATTTCTTGAATTCTTGTTCTTGTGAATTGATCTTATTGCAATGATATTATATCGTTATGACGTTACATACTTCTATTCAGAGCGCGTATGCTGCCAACTTTTCATACTCATTTTTCTGAGTACTATTGCTATTTCATTTATGCGTGATACGACTGACTTTATATGCTCGTTCGGTTTGAACCGTCTGTTTTTCTTGACTCGCTGATACGTGTTGTGCATACTCTCGCGATACCATTGTTCGGGATTGAATAAGTGTTGTTTTCGATGAACTTCTGATTTTCATTCTACTACCGTGCGTGTTGCTTTCATTGTTTATTTCCCTTAAAATATCTACTTAGATACGCAGATTTTCTTTCTGACCATTCATAATTGAATGTCTAGTCTATAGGCCATTGTGTAGCTCAATGTGCTCCCAGAAAGACTAAAGGACATCGTGTGAGTCTCACATCTCGAAGAATTCGTTGAATCAGTGCTGAATAATATTGTGGGTTTTCATAATCTTGATTTACCTTTACGCCACCGTTTTACGCGACACTTGTACATGGATTACATCTTACTTCATTGACCATTCTACGTTTCGATTTCAACTTAGAACATCCGTTGTACCTTGAACACATAATCGTCATTTATTATGTGATGATTGTTTGGAATACGATCCTACTTGTATCCTCCCTTTTCATTGAACCTCCTCGCTCTAGGAATGCCACTTGTTATTGTCCCGTTTCTTTCTCGATATATCTTGTGATTTTGGAAATCATGCCACCAAGAGACCTTTCTGCATTGCATCTTGCAGCCGAAAACACGGATGATATGCGTCGTTTTTTTTATGTCTCCGATTATCGTTGGCATTCTTGAGCCATTTCTATAGTGTGTTTTCTTTACATGACTAATTATACAGTTTACCTTCTTTCGTCTTTATGGAATCCACAAGTCCTATGTGTACATTAATTTTGAGTTATCATGAAATTTGGATTTAATTTCAAACTGTGTCGAAAAATATACTTTGTACAGAAACTTTACAGGAAGTTTAACAGTGTCGAGAAAATATTTTTATAACTTTAGACATAAAAATATATATATTTCTACATGTTGAGACGTCCGTTTAGGACATAAAATTTGACCAATAAACTTTAAAATCGAGCAAGTTACGCTCATTTGAGATTGTAAAATCTAAGAAGTTATTTTCTGAATAATGCTAAAATATCATTTAGTTAACAGATTTAATGCAAGGGCATTTTCGTCCATTTTTATTCCGTTCAAGTCTCGGGTAAAACTAGAGAGTTGTTCAAAACATTGTTTTACATCGAAATGCATTAGACTTTGAGTCTTAGAATATCGTTTAGTGAGTTAATTGGTCTAGTCAAACCCAAAGGTCAAAACTAATAAAAGTTAAAAACATGGATTGAAGCGTTTTTGAGTTCATTGAGCTCGTAAAACTTTAACTAATGATATTTTGCAAACTAAAAACAAGTATTGCGTTTGAATAAGTATAAAATAGTAACTTTGTGTTCGGTCATACATGTACATAGATCTTGAACTTTTGAAATTCGGTAACTTCCTAATATAGAAACTTTTCAGTGTGATTGTACTATTTGTTAACTGATACCTTACTTTCTTAAAAGTGTATTTTTGTCAAATAAATTACGATGTGCACATACAGATTCCTTATTCCTTTCTTTTGTTTATGACTTATTTGTCATTCTATTTTCTTTCATTGCTTCGATCGTACCACTGAATTGGATCGAGATTTGAAGATCTTGCTTTCATATCGTTTGTTATCATCTTGACACGTGTCTCCTGACGATTTCGGCTAAACCTCTTGAAACTTAATCACCTTGTAACCATTTTATTGGTTCAATTGAACTACTCCTTACTTCCCTCTTGTAACCCACTCGCTACTTTATAAACTATTGTCATGTTACCATACAACTCAAACTGGTCTGGTTTACGAATCATTTTAAAAAAGGTTTCATTTGGGCTTTCTTAAATAATTGAATGCTATCTTATAAAATTAACTTATATTAATTTTACAATGTATTTTCACAAATTGTTCTAATACGGTCTTATAAAGAACCCTTGTAACTATACGAATTGTCGATTTAAAACAGTTAGCCAGTAACTTATTAGCAAATAGTTTCATAAACTATTTTGATTTCTGTTTTTACAAATGGCATTATATGCATATTTTAAATCATATTATATGTAATATTTGTTGACGAACCTGAGCATCGCATTGCTAGTCCTAAATTATACATGGCCTGATCACCTATGCTTAATTTAGAAGGAGCCATGCAAGGCCAAATAGTAGTCGCCTTAAATATTTAACCTAGAATCAACTTTTTAGTTATGTTGCTTAAAATGTTTGATAAAATAAAGTTTTGAAAACTTTTACATTTTATGCGAGTAGCAATAGTTTGCAACATACACATATGAACCCTTATCTTTTCTTGAACAAAATACATGCCTCGAGCACATATTTCCTTACTCAACGACCTTTGTTTTACCTGTTACCTCATCATCCTCATGATACGATTTTCCTTACCATTTGCCTAAATTCTTACCATTGATACCCGACTTGAAAGTTTCAACGTTGCTATGCTCCTACATCGATTGACCATCTCTATCTATTTTGGTAGACCTTCGAAACGTCTCTGGATGCGATTAGTGATTTATGACTGGACGTGAACGATGATTACGTGTAATTGCCATGATATGTGTTAAGATACTATCGTCTTGAAATTTCATTCGTGTGAATCATGTGTTGATTTCGCCTTTCATTGCTAATGTTGTTCATCTTACTAGAACTTCTCTCAATTGACTTCTTAAGAATTTTCTTTGATTCGAAAATTCGTTGTGTGGCTTTTCCCTTACGATCGTATTTCGACCACCGAGAACTTAATAAGCCGTTATTGGTGACGCCAACCGCACTCGTGAATTAATCTTGCTATAATCATTGTTTCTTATTATTTTTATTATTGACGTGACTATTCTACCACGTTTGTTAAGAATTGATACGACTTCCGTCTTTATATTGCTCGCATACAGATTGTTGACCTTTATATGATTCACATTCGTTGCTGTCTTGTCACCTTTTGAAAACCAGAAACTGGTACGTGTTTATCGTCTGATATCTTAAACACTTTCTTAAATTTCTAAAAAAAATATTATTAATTTTTAAGAACATTTTATACATTTTATCAAATGTTTAAATTACCAAAATAACTGTTTCAAGTTAAGTATCGGATCTATATATCCTCTTTGGTAAATTTACCTAATGTTTCAAAAGATATCAAGTTGTATCTTTTAGAGTATTTGATTATATCATACTTGATTGTCAACCTAATGAAATTATTTAAATTAATTTATAATTTCTAACAATGATTCAAAATAACCTGGAAAAAAAATTCTGAATTTTCTCTAATGGTGACGATAAACCCGAGTTTTAACGATAATTTAATACAGTCATCCAAAAGTTCTTAAGCCGATCAGGATAACTATCTTGAACTGTTCTACTTTTGCTTTGAAAATCCTGATCAAGAAAAAGATATAGCAACAGCTTACTCCCTAAATATAGATAGTTTGATTTTAAATCACTACACCTTATGAAATTTTCTTTTAATCAAGGAAATACATAAACTGAGTTTTAAAGTAATACCAAAATCCTAGACAACTGATTGTGACAACTTCTATTTTAAACGATCATATGTTATTCATTTTTCCCTTCTATTTCTCTTATAAATAGATTCTTACGTTTTAAGATTTTCACGTTTTACAGTTGCACGATTTGCGACCCCTTGTTGATTTACAATCTTGGTTCATTTTATCGCACTTTGCCTGTTTAAGCGATTCTTGTGTTCATTCTTGTTAGTTTATCGCACGTATTTCCAACAACTCTATCTCTCAATGTATTTCCGTATTGAAAGATCGTTATCCTAATCCAAGACTGAAAAGTTATACGAAAAGGAGTTAAGAAACTGAAGCATAGTGAATTCTAACCGTTAAGATTCGTCATGGTACGGAAGTTTACCTGGGAAGCAATGAATTTTGTTCTACACTTTGTACCTCCTCTTGTTTGCATCTTCTACTGTTTTCGGGAGAACTCTGGGGACCAGAGTTCCTTTAGGGGGGAAGACTGTGAGAACCCGTACTTTCCCAACATTATTTTATTCTTTTTATTCGTGCTTCTTGAATTTTTCCAATGTATTACGTTTTCTTGAATACTTTATATGTAAATCCTGAGATTTTTAAATTATACTTTTAAGTATTATTTTGTTCATTGACAATGCTTCATATGGAATTATAAAAATTTTATTTTATTTTTTTTCATATTTAATTTAAATCAAAGTTTTTGATTTAAAATCACCCGCCTGCGTTTTATAACGAGTTTATTCAAATCAATGTACAACGAGAATTTCCTAGTGATCGCGATACCGACGCATGCCCAAAAGTTTACATTTATTTATCGATTGTTTCGATAATTAATATTTTCGACGATTTCGTTTTAATTACGTATTAAGTCGTGTCGGGAAATCATATAATCATTTTTATGATGCATTGTAACTTTTGAAAAGTATTTTTACGAAACCCGAGCCCCGTAAATATTTTTAATATTTACCAATAACCATTTTCTACCTTTTAAAACTATTAGTTGTTTTTAAGTCCACAAGTTTCAAAATTGGAAATATTAGCCCCTCCACTTAACTAACACTATATAAAGATTTTTTCTTCCACTTATTCATAAATCACACACACCAAAACAAAAACTCTCTCCCCACCCTCCATTGTTGCCGCCACTTCACCACCATAAACCACCACCATCCATCTTGTTTTAACAAAATCTAAATAAAGACCCATTCTTAGAATTTAATTGTTATTCTAATGATACAAAAATTTCTTACATGCATCAAGATTTCAAGAATTTATGATTTTATGGTTGTATGATGTTGTAATCATCTTGCATATGTTATATTTGGTAAGATTATCATGTTTTGATCATTAAAAGTCTTGTTTTTAATCTTTGATTTTTGTTAGATTTTTCATACAAGTGTTTTTAAGAGTGTTTGGTTGATGAGTATGATAGTATAGTGATCCTAGGGGTATGAGAATGATTGGTTTTGAGTGAAAAATAGATTTGTCATGTTTTCTAAAAAGCTAATTTGGGACATCAGCCTTAAACAGTATGTTTCGTGGGTTTAAGGTCTGTGAAAGACTGAGATTATTTGAAATTGTTGTAGAGTTTTCCGAGACGGTCGTTTTGATATAAGATAGAGCTTATAACTCATTACGAGTCAAAAGTTATGCTAGTTTTAGTTTTCGTGTACCGGGAGACGCAAGTCGGCACAATCCGAAATTGTGGCTGATTTTGGGTCGACTCTCGGGGGCTTTAGGCTTGGTTAGATAGTTGATACTACTGATTTTTAAAGTTTACAAACTGAGTTTGATGAGTCTAGTAGTGGTTTCAAAAGACGGATTGTCGGGTTAGTACTTTTAAAGTGGTCCAAACGGTTTTACAAAACAAGTGTACAAATCTGTCCTAAAATTTGGAGTCGAGTAAAGCGTCGAGCTGATGGATTTTAAAGTGTGAAATTTAGCTCAAATTTTTGTGAGGTCTTATACAGGTTATAAGTGACCTTGAAACCAATTTTCATGTAAAACGGACATGTCTAGATAGGGTAGATCGGTGTGTACATTCGGGGTGTACTTGCTGATTTTTATTTTGGACACGTAGTTCAATGCTTGTGTTGCTTGAGTTTGAGTGTTCACCATCGGACATGGTGACTTACTCAAGTGCTTAGTCATTATATAAATGACTTAGCTACTGGTCCAAATAAGGGTAAAGGATAGTTTGACTTGCGTTGACTTGGCGTCGTATGACGAGTCATTTTCAAGTGTTCAAGTGTTTTAACGAGTAACGTTGGATAAATGGGTAGTATGAATTCATTTGATTCGTGTCAATGGTTTTGAAACGTGTATACTTTGAAAACATTTGAGTCATGTTATATTTGGTATATATATCGATATTGAGTTCGAGTCTTAACGCGCGCCTTATTGTGATAGGTTGCGGTTTTCGTGTTTTTCCCGGGCATCCATATCGTCGGTGATCGTCTCGCTACATTGTTTCTACTCAGTTGCTGAGTACCGTGATTGACTTAACACGCGGCTAAGGGCCACGAAATTTCTAAGGATCAAGGAGGAGGAATTGTTTAATTTGCGTGTTTGGATTAATTCCTACGTGTTATGAAGGTATAGTCACTCCTAGCATTTTAGTTTTGATGTTACTAGTACTTTGATTCTTTTTATTCATGGATTTTGAATTCCTTGGGTGAAACCCACTGAGATTATAGATACTTAGGGCATATTAGGACTTAGGACACTTGCGTGGCGATTTGGTATAGCCTAAGTGTTGCTTGATTGAAGTTAGGTAGCTAAATGGAGTCGTTTTTGTAGTATGGAAATCACCACAGAAATAAACAGGTCATGGCAAAAGTTTCTTAAACATATGACCATGTTTTTATATGAAAAATGGATACCCACTGATGTGATTAGTATGTGTTGAGTTGGATGGAAATGGTAAGTGTCCGGATGAGCCCGAAACGGTCGTTTTACTAAACTAGGTCAAATCTGAATGTTATGCTTAAAACATGGGTAAATTGACTTGGGTAAAAAGGATTAATTTATGAATTTATGACTTTTTACAGTAGCTACAAATATAGTAAAACTTCTCTTTTTGGTTTCGTGTCAAAATCTTTTACCGATTGGGATTTATGCTTAATCTACCGTAAGGTACGAAAGACGTTTACAACTTTCTGTTTTGATAGTCTGTCACTAAAAGTGCATTTCCCGTTGATTGAAAATAGTTCTAGGGCTGTTCTTTCCCAACTTTTAAAGGTAATAGAAATACCTATACATGTCAAGAAATTTCACCTCCTGTACTATTATAGATTTTCAGATATGACCAAATCTTCTCAGCTTTTTTCAGAAAACTGAATGCAGTCCCTTGTTTTGTTTTTTTTCAAACCGAGTCTTAAACATGTTCGGAACCCACACATAAATGCTTGGACCATCATACAAGGTTGATATTAGGTTATTACAGTAGGTTCAAGGTGTTGGGTCAAAATTTTAACTTAAGCTTAGGTCTCGCAATCGCACGCAAGTTACCTAGTCATACTATGTCCCACCACTTCTAAAACGTTATTGCTTCATTGAACGCATTCTTATTACGCGTCACCATTGCATAGATCCGTGAAGACTTCTTTTTGCTCAGCCCCTTTTACCTTGTGATTACTTACTAAAGGTGAGTTCATAGCCCCTTTTACTACTTGTACATTGTTTCTAAACGCGGGGTGAGATTTTACATGGTGGAACACATCCATTTAAAAAAAAACTGTATGCTATTCAGAACTTGTATGCTATTCAGACTTGTATGCTTTCCAACAGTTTTCATTGATATTATTGCTTATAGTTACCGTTAATTGTCCCGTATGCTTTGCGCTAAGCGCGAATGTTGTGGGTGGATCCATCGGGATTGACAATCCCCGTCCCGATTACCTTGACACACTTACATTTGTTTATACTTGAGTATTTAGGCTGAATACTCCCTAGAGGAACTTACTTTGAGTTAAGCGTCGGTTCATGAACTAAACAGCAATAATATTGGTTTCAGACTATGGTTAATGATCATAACCATTTTCTCTATTTACTTGTTTTACAAAAGAATGCTTGTGTTCCACACCTTTATTGCTAAACCTATGAATTTCACTCAACTTTGTGATGACGATTTTACATGTTTAATCTCAGGTATTATTACTTAGCTTTGCTTGGATGGGAGCCCGCAGGATATTATCGCAGCTTGGAGATTTCTGTGATGCTTTTAAAAGACTGGTTTTAGAATAAACTGTCAGAAATTTATTATATCTTTTGGGCAACTTTATGTTATAAATCATGATGAAATAATATATCTTTCCGCATATAAAACTCTGGGACCTATGTTTAAAACTCTGATCATTTATGATGTGATATATATGCTTTTATTACGTCAGCTTTGTGTCAACTGTAATTCATTGTTTCTTGTACTATGACGTGTTACCCCCTCGTTGCCTAGTTGTTCCATGTCAGATTTTGGGGGTCTCACAAAAATGCGTAAAGAAATCTAAGACTTACGTTAGGGCTTTAGTGTCATGAATGTTTATCACCCTCAAGTTTCACGTTCCCCTACTAAGCTTAAAAACGAGATCATTGTTATTATAAGTTAGTAAAACTAACATTCACTCATGTGGCTCAATTATTCACTTAGACTCCCTTATTCCTAGGTCTATCTCTTATATTTTATTGTTTTGTTGAATGATCACGAGGATGCATTGTTGACTTATTTCGATAGTTTATTTACGCCGAAAATAAAGTAGGACGATTTAATCAATAGTTAGCTAAAGGACAAAATATTTTAAAACTACTTCTCGAAACCTCATAAAGTTCATATCTTGGCATAACTCGTTTCACGATTTGAGACCTTTCTTGGATCGATATTTGGCATTGACTTCATACTTCGAATCTTGAGAGACGTTTTTTAAATAATGGTCTTCTCTTCATAATAGAAATGTCTTCACTTGAAGTTTGTGAGAGATTCTTCAAACTTGGACCACGACTTCTTCATTTTTCTCCAATCTTTATTTGAGATTTTGATATACAACGATCCGCTTCCTTTTAGGACTTGGATATATTTATCCTCATACCTTGTCAGGGTTTTTTCGGATAGACTTCTCCGTGATCTTTAAGGGAGTATTTGCTTTTCGTCGTGTGTCTCGATCCTTCATATTGATTTTTGATAAATGATTCTTCACATCACATTGGATCTTTAGCAACAAAATGTAGCCCTCATATCTTGTTAGGGCCTTTTCGGACTCGCCAATCTTCGCATCCCGCTTCAATAAATTATGCCTTGGCTATGAACTCTAATTAATCCCAAGCAACTTTTAAACGATCTTGTGATAGAGGCTAAGTAACTTTTCAAATCGTACGACCTTACTTATGGCAATTATTTATTTAACAAGCGATGGGAGAAAAAGCTCATAATTAACTCACATAAATTCATGAAAGAATACCAAACTTATAATTGACTCTATCATCTCTCGTTCTCCACTATTTAAAATCTCAAGGAATGAGACTCATGGATGCTTAGCCTATTAAATCAATGTTTTGGGTTTTCAAGTCATCTATAGGACCTTGCAACTTCTTAGACATTTTCAAGTTTAGAATTTGCATTTTAAAGGTCCCTTGATAAATGACTTTCTAGGATCAGTTATAGGAACTTGCGAAAAGTTCTTGTTCTTAAACCCGTATGAGTTAAGACTTTCGTGTTTTAAAGTTCCCTATATAAAAGTCTAGCAAAACTTGATTTAAACACGTTAAGGATACTGGCTAGAGTAAACTCAAATAAGTAAACTCGGGTTGAGTCAAAAGATTCACGGCGGGCCTAATATATCAAAGACATCTAAACTCATTAAAACCATTTTATTTATTTATTTTTCTCTTTATTCTTGAAATGGAATATATACATACGATGCGATAACAAAAGGAAAAGGGATAAAAGAAAATAAAAGAAAAAATTTACTAGGCCAAAATGGATTAAAAATTTTGAAAAATGTCAAAAAATCAATTTTCCGGTTAAAATGAGGACAAATTCATGGAAAATCCCACTTATTACTTCGATAGAATTCCCCCCTACACTTGATATAAACATTGTCCTCAATGTTTAAGCATGTGGAAGTAAACTCCCCTACACTTAGGACATTGTGTACTTTGTTTAAATCTTGCTAAGGAAGAGACAACTAACGTGATTTCAATGTTTACGTATAAGATATGAAATATTGAATCACAAAAGTTTAGGATAGAACTGGAAAGACGGGAACACGGGATCACGGGTCATCAGAAGTCATCAAAAGTGGATCTTTGAATGCTCTAATCCCTACACATCATAAGAAACAAGACAACAAACACCTACGTGGCTCCCCCCACACTTATTATGAAAAATGGATAAAAAGGATAGATCATCGGGTTGCCTCCCGAGAAGCGCTTGTTTTTGTTAACCGAGTCACGAGCCTGACTCGACCTATAATTAATTTAAGGGAAATGTGGAGAGGGATGGAATCATCTCATGAGAGATGTCCTCCCTAAATTACAACTTAACTCGTTGGCCATTCACCTTGAAATTAGGCCCATTTGGTTGAGCGAGCTCAAGAGTACCATATGGGAAAATTTTAGCAACGGTGAATGGACCGGACCAACGAGACTTAAGCTTACCCAAAAAGATTTTCAACCGAGAGTTAAAGAGTAAAACTTGATCTCCCACTCGAAACTCTTGGTTCTTAATCTTGGAGTCATGAATGAGCTTGGTTTTTTCCTTATAGATCAAAGAGTTTTCATAAGCCTCATTCCTTAATTCATTGAGTTCATTGAGTTGGATTTTCCTAAGATCATCGGCTTTATTGATATCAAAATTAGCCCATTTCAAGGCCCAATAAGCCTTATGTTCCAACTCAATAGGGAGGTGGCAAGCCTTTCCGAACACAAGGCAATAAGGAGTACAACCTATAGGAGTCTTATAAGCGGTACGGAAAGCCCACAAAGCATCATCTAATTTATCGCCCAAAGAGGCACGATGCTCTCCCACAGTACGTTCCAAGATTCGTTTAAGTCCACGATTGGAAACGTCGGCTTGACCGTTGGTTTGAGGATGATACACGGTGGAAAGTCGGTGATTGACACCATACTTAGCCATAACCCTTGAAAATTGATCATTACAAAAATGGGTACCGCGGTCACTAATTATAGCACGAGGAACACTGAATCTAGCAAATAATTGCTTTAGGAAATTAACAACAACCCTCGCATCGTTAGTGGGTAAAACCTTTGCTTCAACCCATTTAGAAACGTAGTCAACGGCTACAAGGATGTATTTATTCCTTTGGATGATGGAAATGACCCCATAAAGTCGATGCCCCATACGTCAAATATTTCACATTCTTGGATGAAATTTTGAGGCATCTCATCTTTATGTGTGATCTTGCCTTGTCGTTGGCAAGCATCACAACACTTAACCATGTCGTGTGCATCACGATAAATGGTGGGCCAATAAAATCCAGAGTCAAATACTTTTTTCACGGTGTAATTGGGACCAAAGTGACCACCGGTGGGTCCTTTATGGCAAGCTTCCAATATTTGTAAAGCCACCGGTCCATCAACACACTGACGAATGATCAATCAGCACATTGTGTGAAGAGATAAGGGTCGTCCTAATAGTAAGTTTTTACATCCTTAAAGAACTTTTTCTTTTGTTGGGACGTAAACCCTTCGATGAGAATTCCCGCCAAATAGTTTGCGATGTCCGCGAACCAAGGGGTATCATCTAGATTGGAAATGATAGACATTAAATCCTCAAGAGGAAAGATTCATTAATCTCGGAATTTGGAAGTTCCCCTTGATAAGGATCCTCGAGTCTACTAAGATGATCCGCCGCTAGGTTTTCGGCTCCCTTCTAATCACGAATTTTGATTTTGAATTCTTGAAGGAGTAAAACCCAACGTAGAAGTCATGGTTTAGAATCTTGTTTTGTTAACAAGTACTTCAAAGCAGAGTGATCGGTGTAAATAATGGTGGTAGAAAGGACAAGATAGGGCGGAATTTCTCAAAAGCATATACAACGGCTAAAAGCTCTTTTTCGGTTGTAGTATAATGCAATTGAGCCCTCGTCATTGTCTTGCTAGCATAATGGATTGGTTGAAAGTGTTTATTAATTCTTTGGCCTAAAACCGCTCCTATAGCAAAATCGCTAGCATCACACATCAATTCACAAGGGAATTCCCAATTAGGGGTAACCAAGACCGGTGCCTTAGTTAATGTATCCTTAAGAATATTGAAGGATTCGAGACACTCGTTAGAAAAGATAAAAGGGGTATCTTTTTCTAAGAGATGGGTCATCGGTCTCGTGATTTTAGAAAAATCTTGAATAAATCGACGATAAAAACTCGCATGACCCAAGAAACTTCTCACTCCCTTCACGGTTGAAGGAGGAGGTAATTTAACAATGACGTCGACTTTAGCACGGTCGACTTCAAGACCGGCTTTGGAAATTTTGTGTCCAAGAACGATGCCTTCTTTGACCATGAAATGGCATTTTTCCTAATTTAGAACGAGACGAGTGTCTTCACACCGTTTAAGCATACGTTCCGAATTGGTAAGGCAAGAAGTGAAGGAGTCACCAAAGACCGATAAATCATCCATAAAGACTTCTATGGTTTGTTCAACCATGTCATGGAAGATGGCCATCATACACCTTTGGAAAGTCCCGGGAGCATTGCATAAGCCAAAAGGTATTCTTTTGTAAGCAAAGGTTCCGTACGGACAAGTGAATGTGGTTTTATCTTTGTCTTTAGGATTGCTGGGTATTTGAAAATAACCCGAGAAACCGTCTAAAAAGCAATAGTATTCATTACCCGCAAGACGTTCTAGCATTTGATCCATAAAAGGAAGGGGAAAATGATCCTTTCTCGTAGCATCATTGAGTTTGCGATAGTCAATACAAACTCTCCACCCCGTTACGAGACGAGTAGGAATTAACTCGTTGTTTTCATTGGGAAGAACGGTAATTCCACCTTTCATAGGCATACAATGGACCGGACTAACCCACGGTGAATCCGAGATAGGGTAAAACATTCCCGCATCAAGAAGTTTGATAACCTCTTTTTTGATTACTTCATGAATTTTGGGATTAACCCTTCGTTGGCTTTAAACCACGGGTTTGAAATCTTCCTCCATAAGAATTTTATGAGTGCAAAAGTTAGGATCAATTCCGTGGATGTCGGAGATTTTTCATGCTATTGCTTGCTTATGCTTCTTTAGAACTTCGATGAGACGAGTTTTCTCATCGTCTTTTAAGTCCTTAGCAATGATAACCGGAAGTTTATCATCGCCCTTAAGCTCGAGAGTCGGAGGATCCTCAATAGAAGGTTGAACTAACAAATGAACATCTTTAGTTACCTCATTAGGCGAAGGAGGACAGGTAGAATCTTCATTAAGAATTTTTTCAAGGGTACGAATATCTTATTCCCAATTGGTGGGAGAATCGTCATATCTTAGATCAATATTTCCCAAGCTTGCTTCGAAATCTTTGAAAAGGACATCACTTTCTCCGAAAGGAGTCAATGAAGGAGAAATAGAGGAAACGGTCTCAACGATGGGTAGAGAAGAAAGACCACTTTTACAAGTGCCTTGGAAATGTTCTTCACAAGCCTCATCAAGTACGTCAATGAAATTAACGTTCTCATGTTCATAAGGTTGCTTAGAAATTTTACCCATGTTGAAAACGATTCTATCGTCACCAACTCTCATAATTAATTCACCCGCGGCGACATTAATAAGAGTGCGACCGGTCCTCAAGAATGGGCGACCAACGATTAAAGGAACCCGAGGATCCATTTCGTATTATACGATAACAAAATCCACCGGAAAGGTGAATTTGTCAACACCGACGAAGACGTCTTCGGCTATCCCCGCCGGATAAGCAACCGTAGGGTTAGCTAATTCCAATGTCATACGAGTGGGGACTAGCTCGGGTAGAGATAATTTTTTCCAAACACTTAAAGGCATTAAGTTGATACTAGCACCTAGATTGGCTAGGGCCATACAATTCTCCCTGGGAAAGTTACAAGGAATGAGAAAGCGACCCAGATCACCATGTTTGGTTGGTAATTTCCTTAAGAGAACCGCGGAGCAATTCTCATTAAGTTAGGTTAGAGAAATATCAAGAAGCTTTTCCTTATCACTTAGAAGATCTTTGAACATTTTAGCATATTTAGGCATGTGAGCGAGCGCCTCGACAAAGGTGATATTGAAATTCAATTGTTTAAACATCTTAAGGAAGTTTGAAACTTGAATATCATCCTTATTTTTCAAATTCTCTTTCCTCAGCCTTGAAGGATAAGGTATATTAGGTGGAGATGAAGGCTTTGGAATGGATTGGTCACTCACATCCTTTGGTGGTGGTGGGGTGGGGTTGGAAGGTGAAGGAATTGGTGTGGGAATCGAAGGAGAAGATTGAGCAATGAAAGGAGGAGGTGGGGGAATCGTGGAATCAACCAATGGAGGAATGTCACAAGAATGGGTGAATGAGGAGTCACCGAAGGGGACGTAGGATTCACATTAGTGTGCCCACTTCTTGTAGTAATGGCATTCACATTGGCCCTCGGGTTGGTCACGGTATTCGAAGGAAGGGCACCTTGGGGATGAAGGGCTTGAAGCATTTGCAAAAATTTCTTATCGGTTGATTCTTGCATTGCTTTCATGGTCCTCTCATGTTCAGTCAATTTTTATAGAACCAAGTCCATTTGAGGATTATTCATGTTATACCCTTGATTAGGAAAACCTTGGTTTTGAAATTGTGGTTGAAAACCATTGTTGTTATGAAAACTTTGGTTAAAGTTGTTAGTTTGAAACCCTTGGTGTGGCCCATTGAAATTCCCTTGATTTTGACCATTAAAATTCCCTTGATTTGAATTAAAATTCCTTTGATTGTTGTAAGAATTCCCTTGATAATTATTCCTTTGTTGGCTTTGGTTCCTTGGTGGGTTTTGGGCATTGGTCAATTGAGGAGTAGGTCTAGCATGAGGTGGAAAACCAGGAGGAGCCAAATAGTTAGTAGACCTATAAGAAATATTATTAACATCTACATTTGGTTTAAAATGCACCCTCTCAGTAGTGTTATAAGCATACACTTCTTGTTGAGAGGGGTCATGAACTTTATCACAATTTAGGTATGAGTGTGGTCCACCACAAGTCTCGCATGACTCACCCAAGGCATTCACGTGCACATTGTTCTTAACATGTAAATCAAGGTCTGTCATGATTGAAGTAAGCGAGTTAATTTGCTTGTCGGTCTCACTAGTACTAGTACTAGCCATAGTAGCCCTTACACTTTTTGTTTGAACTTTGGCCTTGTTTTCAATGATGTCCCAAGCGGCATTTCATGATTTTACCAAAATGTTACCCCCCGAAGCACTATTTAGTGAATCTTGGTCATTCATACTTAAACCATTGTAAAAGGTATTAATTTGATGCACTTTAGTAAAACCGTGTTGTGGACACTTTCTCAAAAGTTCCTTAAAACGATCCCAAGATTCACTAAATGTCTTGTGGAAACCTTGGTTTCCGGATCTTTTAAGATACTAGGAATGCATTATGTTCATATGATTATACAATCAAAGCGGAATTAGAACATAACACATTAACAAGGTGTTTAGGCACAAAACATGAATTAAAACAAATGGATTGCTCATTATATTAATAACGAACAACCACTAGGTGTGTGTACATTGAATCCCACACCTAGTCGACACACACTTTAGGTTTACATTGTGAATGAATTGAATAAAACCTACGGTCATTGTATTCTATATATACTAGAATACAAGACTTTTCTTACAAGAAAACTTTAATTACATTAGAAGTCCCTCCATCTTTTGCTAATAAGTCCTTCTTGTTGTATGAAAGGGCTCCATATTCTTGTAAAGCTTGATATTTGCATATAAGCCCTTCTTGTTTCATTATACTTGTTTCGTCTCATCAAATTAATTCCCAACAATCTTCCCCTATTTGATGATGACAAAACCAATCTTCAAATCTTGATCTTTCACGAATGAAACAAGCTTCCCCTTAAAGTAAGATTTCTTGTAAAACATATCACCACATAAAAATAAGTTGTATACCTTGATCTTTGAATCTTCTTCCCCTTTTTGTCACATTCAATAGGGGTCTTCTAAAGATAAACAACTAATAAACTCTTCCCCTTGAGTGGTGCATGTAAATGAATCACGAACCATGTAGACTCTAATTGTAGATTATGATTGAAGAAAAACGAATATAACCTATTTGTTGAAGAAGTGGAATCTCCCAAGCTTGTACCTTATATCTTGCACTATCCATGTGACGTCGAACTTATATGATGAGAGTAAATATAAGCAGACCTCGATCTCTTGTCAAAATCCTCATCCTTTGTGAGACACTGAGCACGATAATGTAACTCCTTCAAGTGATAGCAAGGTATCTAGTTGCTAGATTTGACAAGTCTTCGTCACCAAACATTTAAACGAACAAGCAAGTTATCTCAAAAGAGAGGCGAGTCTTTTGAGATATGATAAAATACAAACCTGCGAAAAACAACTCCAACACCAAAGAAGCAATAATCAAACCTCTTCATCGAAACCTCCAATTTGCAATGAAAATCATCTAGGTACAATATAATCTTCTTCTTTTATGCAACTGCTGCCTCTGTCGGCGTTCTGCTTCTAATCCAAGTCGGTACGTAACCGCAAGGTTAGCCTTGTCACATAATCAAATAAAACTTCATTGCACCAAACACAATCTTCCAAAACGAGCCATAAAATTTTTAAACAGACAGTTCTGTCCGAGATCCTGAGTCATCCAATATATCTTCTGTATGTATTGTCCGATATCGAACGATACTGGTCAGCGCTTAAAAAAACCATATATCGGACAACACGCTGTCAGCCTCCAAATATAACGTGTCAGCGTCTTCTCTGTCAGCGTGTGTTTTATTCCTGTCAGCGGCTCGACTTAGCCACTGACACCATCTGTGGCTTGTACTCTTGACAGCGGCTAAAAATATTACTCCACTGTACCACTTCTCCTTTGTCTTCGTCTTCAATTATCACATCAATATACTTTATCATCGTCCAAGACATCTTAGCTTTGGAAATAAATCGACTAGCTTCATAGTAGACCAATGTAGTAGCATCGATTCAATGAATAATACTCACATATTCCCATGTGATAGATAACTTTTCCTATGCATCCCACGTGTGTCCACAAACAGCAAACCCAAAGCTTAAACAAGAATAAACACTGTGAACATACCTTTATGAGCAATGCATACTTTTACATCATAACAAATTTCTTAAAAGTACTGGACCATATCTTTGCTTCTTCTTCACATGAACATGTCATACCTTCAATTCAACAAAGACTTCATCCTTGCATGTTAGTTCCCTTTTCACAAGTGACACTCTATAGGCCCACCAATTGTACTTTCAACTTTGGTTGCTACAATAAAAATTCATAGAAAGCACATATCATCTTGACCCCACGTGATGATTATTAGCATCAATTTAATTTTGATCATGAACCCCATACTGCTTTTTAACATCACGTGACAAGCTTCGTTCTTTGTTTGAATATATCAATAGACGCACCATATACTTCTTTTCTCTTTAATCTCTTGTTACGTAACAATCAAATTGATCCAAAACTTCATTGCAGCTCACGTTAACATTCACACAGTAGGCCACACATCTACCGAAACCTTAGCAATAACAGCATAAACAATACATGTTTGTATGTCCCTTAATCAGATCTAGGACCACCCATGGACAACAAACATTATACAAAAAACAATCTGTACGCTTGCTGTGTTTGAAGTACAAAGTTCTTCTCATGTATTGTATTGTACGTTCGCTGATACAAACACATTAAACAGCTGCGAGCCACGATCCAAATAAATAATACTCTTCTTACCATAGATCGTCAACATACCACAGACGTAACGAACGTTTGTCCACATCTTTCAACCACAAAGACGTGAGTAGTATATTATATTCTTTGAACAATAATTCATCACGTGATTGCGTTTTTATTACGACAATATCAACGAATCTCCAACCAGCTTCAAAAATTCCAATTCTTTGTAGCTGCTATACTTCTTTTCTTCTTTCTTGGGCCACGTCAAAGCAAACCATACGTCCTTTTATTACTAAGAATATATTACGTGTATAATATAGGTTGAATCTCACGTGATGCTTTACTTTAGTCCAATCGAACTCATCACTGTATCAATCTCTGGACCATGCAACTTTCTGCTTCTTCTTTAAACGACCTTTCTGCTCGGGTCCACAAGACATCGCAAGTCTAAGGCCTGTGTTGCTTCGTCCTATCAAACTTTTATCCTAAGTCCCAACAATCACATGCGATCTTTGGAGTACTTAACCAGTATATGATGCGAAAAACCAACTGTCATTCGAGCAGACACATCAATCGCTGCTGCTATCAAGATGACAATCCCTAAATAATTCAATTAGAGCACACAAACCCTTCAAGCCACATACACGTGACCTGTTCTTGTACATAACCAGATCTCGGGATGTTCACACAAGCTCAATAACAACACTAAGCAGCAACAACTTTAGCAATATACAACATCACAGCTTTGTACTTCAATCTAGGGTTTATAAAGTTATACATCGAAACCCTAACTTAGGGTTTGAACATCAACCTTAGTTCGAATCTTATGTCAATATGCAATATAACAGCCTTCAAAACCCATACTTTTCTGCTTTAAATTCGATCTAGGGTTTAGGGGATAAAACCCTAAATCTTATTTAATAAAAAGACAAAAACAGAAAACTTATACCTTCACCAGCAGTCAACTTCGACGAGCTATAACTTTTTCTTGAGAACAGAACTCGGCAATCGCTCCGGTGAGATCGAAGAAACATATACTGAGAACCTCCAGAAAAAATTTCGCGACGATCCAACGGTTAACGAAGGAGATATTGCAGTTTGAAAACGGCTGCGCACTAAGATCCGAACATAAAACCCTAGACGGGTTTTTCTTCTTTTTCGCCATTCTTCGACTCGAACACCTTGTTGATCCTAGCATCGAGAGCCACCCGCTCTGATACCAATTGTGGAAACCTTGGTTTCCGGATCTTTTAAGCTACTAGGAATGCATTATGTTCATATGATTATACAATCAAAGCGGAATTAGAACATAACACATTAACAAGGTGTTTAGGCACAAAACATGAATTAAAAAAAATGGATTGCTCATTATATTAATAACGAACAACCACTAGGTGTGTGTACATTGAATCCCACACCTAGTCGACACACACTTTAGGTTTACATTGTGAATGAATTGAATAAAACCTACGGTCATTGTATTCTATATATACTAGAATACAAGACTTTTCTTACAAGAAAACTTTAATTACATTAGAAGTCCCTCCATCTTTTGCTAATAAGTCCTTCTTGTTGTATGAAAGGGCTCCATATTCTTGTAAAGCTTGATATTTGCATATAAGCCCTTCTTGTTTCATTATACTTGTTTCGTCTCATCAAATTAATTCCCAACATGTCTCACCATACTTTTGTTCAAAATTGATTACTTCCTTCCGTAAAGCGGTAGTACGTGAGGGAGGAAATAAGTAATTAATGAATTTGGTCTCTAAGTCCGCCCATGTTGTTATACTTTGGGGTGGTTCCTTATCAAGCCAAGTTCGGGCTTGTCCCTCGAGGGAGAAAGGAAAGAGGAGCAAACGAATTGCCTCTTGTGAGACCCCATTATATTTCACAGTATTAGTTAATTGGATAAACCTCTTTATGTGATCGTGAGGATCATCATGAGTGTGGCCCAAGAAAGGTGTTGCGGAAACCATTTGAATAAAACCGGTTTTGAGCTCGAAGTTGTTGGCGTCAATAGCCGGAACCACAATTGCATCGTCATTGCCTTCAACGTGTGATTGCAAGAGCTCGATCATTGGTCGGTTATCCATTGTGTTATCAACAGAAGGCTCGACAACAGGAAGCTCGACAACAGGAGGTTTGATAGCGGCTTGAATGGATTTCCTTTTGCGCGAACGGGTATGCATACACCTACAAAAGAAAAATATAGCAAATAAATAGAAGAAATAAAGTTTACGTGAAAAGAAAATATTTTTGGTGCAAAACTTTGAAAAAGAAATGCTTTTTATGATTTTTTTTTTAAATGTTTTTGGATTTTTGAAATTTTTGGAAAAATTTGCAAGGAAAATAACGTTCACGAATGAACGGATCCCAAAATCCAACGCGTCTCTCACAGAAAACCGTTAATCTTCACGAAAAGAGCCGGAAGCGGCGCCAATTTAATATAAGAATTTTGGTACTTTCTTAAAGTACGTTTCTCTCGACTCGATTCGAATTGATCACGGTGAAAAGTGTGACTCAGTTGTTCTTGGTGTAAAAAAAACAAATGTCGTTTATCTATTTTAAAATAAAAATGGAAACTTTAATGATATAAACTAAAAATAAAGGAAATCAAACCAATTTAAAACTTAAATAAAAATAAAATTGAAAATAATAAGACAATTAAAACAAACTTTCTTTGGAATAAAACTATTTTCGGAAAAACTAAGATTTTCGGATAAAAGCACTAAATCGGAATAATGCCCTATCTTCGCAAAAATCAAAGTATTCGGATAAAACAACTGTTTTCGGAATAATAGGGATATTCGGATTAAACTGATTCTTCGGATAAAACATCAATTTTCGGATAACTAACCTAAATTCGGATAAATCCTATATTCGGATAAGTCCTATTCTTCGGATAATTGATGATTCTCGAAATAAACAAAGTTTTCGAGAAAAGACACCATTTTCGGATAAACAATAATTTCGGATTAACTTCCTAATTCGGATAAATGGCTTTTTCGGAATAACCGATCAGATAAATGCATATTTCGGAAAAAACTGAACTATTCGGATAAAACCTTTTTTTTCGGAATAAAACAAGATTTCCCTGGCAGCGGCGCCAATTTAATATAAGAATTTTGGTACTTTATTAAAGTTCGTTTCTCTCGACACGATTCGAATTGATCACGGTGAAAAGTGCGACTCAGTTGTTCTTGGTGTAAAAAAACAAATGTCGTTTATATATTTTAAAATAAAAATGGGAACTTTAAAGATATAAACTACTAATAAAGGAAATCAAACCAATTTAAAACTTGAATAAAAATAAAATTGAAAATAGAATAAAATAAAACAGTTAAAACAAACTTTCTTTGGAATAAAACTATTTTCGGAAAAACTAAGATTTTCGGATAAAAGCACTAAATCGGAGTAATGCCCTATCTTCGGAAAAATCAAAGTATTCGGATAAAACAACTGTTTTCGGAATAATAGGGATATTCGGATTAAACTGATTCTTCAGATAAAACATCAATTTTCGGATAAATAATCTAAATTCGGATAAATCCTATTCTTCGGATAATTGATGCTTCTCGGAATAAACAAAGTTTTCGGGAAAAGACACCATTTTCGGATAAACAATAATTTCGGATTAACTTCCTAATTCGGATAAATGGCTTTTTCGGAATAACCTAATTTTCGGATAAATGCATATTTCGGAAGAAACTGAACTATTCAGATAAAACCTTTTTCGGAATAAAACAAGATTTCAGATAAAATGTTTTCGGAAAAATATATTTTCGGAATAAGACAATTTTCGGGAAAATCACCACTTTTCGGGATTTTGTGCTATATTCGGCTTTTTAAAACCCTTTTCCGAAAATGTGTCTCAGATTTGAAAATTACAAACGACTAAAAGAAAACAGCGGAATAAGCCAATAATAAGCAAATTAAATCTAAGAAATAAGCCAAACAAAACACAAATAAAAAAAACCTAACAAACACTAAATCAACCAAATTTATAAAAATCAACTTATTAAAAAGATTAAATCTACCAAATCCACTTAGTTAAAAATAAGCTAAACACTAATTAATCAAAAAGCACAATAAGCTAAAACATCAAACACATGAAAATCAATAACTATGGAATAAGCACTCAAATAAGCAAATAAGCATAAAGATGAAACAAACTACATGATAAACCAAATCAAACACAAGATTAAGATTAACAAAGGAAGAATTAGAAATACTTAATAAGCTTGAATTAATTATGAAGATTAAGATTCAAATACAAGATTTAAAGATGAAAGATTAAGCCAACTTGAAAGAAAGTTTAGAGAGAGAAAGTAAAACACATACTCCTAATTACCTATTATAAAAACTAAAATGAACTAACTCCCAAAAATGAACTATTAGGAGACTATATATAGGGAAAGGGAAGTTGGTGCTGATACTTCCTTCTTTCTCTTGTCTTCTCGTCTTTTTAAATAACTCGACTTTCTCGACTTTGTCTCGGGATTTGTCGATAGATAAAATGAACTAGTCTTCTAATTTTCTTCTTTTATTAGACTTGGTTCTTCGACTTCGTTAAACTTCTGTCTTTAGACTTTTTCTTCGATAACTCTTCAGAATAGGCCTTTGACTTCCGTTCTTCTTGCACTTTTGATCTTTTGACTTCGTCTTTTGTCTCTTTCTTCGATAAAAGCCTGTGAAAGCCCGTGTTTTCTTCCTTTTTCATATTTTGGTCCTAAAACATAACAAAAACATAAACCACACATAATCCTAACTTTTACGACATTAAATACACGTTTTGGCTAGGTTTTTATTATAAGTGAGTGGTAAAAGGATAAGTGTTTTCACACTTATTATGGATCAAGGGGTTTTTCGAATTTAATGGTAAAACAATTTAACAAAGACAAGTTTAGAATCATAACTAATGCAATATCGAGGGAGGATTTGTGTATGCGATGTGTCAACATATTTATAAAGTACTTACTTAGTTTCTTTGTAAGAAAATGTTCATGTGATTATGAAATAGGTTCATTATTTTCAAAAGTAGACTTGTTTAATTTGTAGGTCTGTTATAAAATTGTCTTTAAATTGACTCAAAAGCCTAAAATCATTTACAGAAAATTATTATTATTATTATTATTTATTTTTTTTATTTTTTTTTTATTATTATTATTTTATTATTATTATTATTATTTTAAACTTGAAGACTTAAAGTTTGAGATGGAGGATATATTTGTCGAAATATGAAAACTATACGTGTATGCAATAAAATAAAATGTTTCTTCACTACCTTTTAGATTCAGTATTTTAACTACATAGATAATTTAGAAAATGGTATTTTGAAGAGATTTCGTCTTAAGTTAGGTACATATTTTGGTTTTCCAAATATATAAGTTTCATAAAGTATTAAATACATGGAATCATTTTTAAACAGTGGTTGTGACTTGTGCAAGAAAAAAAATGCTTAAAACTGACCATTTAATATGAGATGATAATTTGGAAATTTGAATACTTGATAATATTTCAAAAGACCTTTCAAAAAAAATAATATTTCAAAAGAATGTATAGTAATACTTATTCTCCATAGGTGGACATGAAAATTGCTTGAAAGGTTCAATAAAATGATTAGACAAAGTCGCAAGCGAATATGAAAAGAATAATAATAATCAACACATAATATGTCGGTAATGAGTAAGAGAGAGCAGATCGAATGTCGGGAAGGTTCTTAAACATAAGGATACAACATGTTCGTCTATGAGAATAGAAGTAGAAACAAATAGTTTAATAATATGTCAATGAATGCAAACGAGTAGTGGTTCTTTATAGTTTGTTCGATAAGCTCGAGATATTCTTCGCATTAGAGTAATCCGCATATGCAAATCATAAAGAAGACGGATAGTCGATCGTACCAAGATGGCAGCAATGAAAATTGAAACGAAGACAAAGAATGGTTCGTATAACGAAGCACAATTCATGAGACATTGGTTCGTGCGAATGCCCTAAACTAAGCCCACTCGTTGACAAATTATTATTTACATCTAAAGGCGTCCCAATCCATGAAAATAATATTTGTAAATTTATGGCTCGGTAATTTATAATTTTCTTATCCAAATGAAAAAAAGGCGTCCCAATTCATTTCGATAAGACAACTATAAATTATCCTACTTAAGCATTGACAACCCAAATCACAATGTCAAGACCAAATCAATATTCTAAGAAGATGGAGTCTTCTTTGCGGCATGATTCCTCATAATCAAGAGAAGTAACGAGTACAATAGTGAGACATTAAGTAATTGTGCTCTAAAAGTGAGAGCCAAAGAAGGCATGATGCTAGGTAACAAGATAAAACCATACTTCAATCATATTGAAACTTCAAAGCGAAGAATTATCAAACAAAATATGTGAATAAAAATCATAAGAAGAGTTTTCATACGCGAAGTTGGATAAAAAAATATTAACCAACAGAATCAAAATCAGCACATGGCGGTGAGTTCATGCTTACAAAAACTAGTATCATAATAGTCATTAATAATATTATAAAGACCATTGTTTCACTCGTAATGTCTTGAAAAGTTCAGTACTTATATAAATAAAATTTTATATAAACATAGTTAAATAAAATATTTACAAGCTTTTAGGAGGCACGAGCGCACATTCAAGGATGTAAGGCAATAAAAAGCGTTTTACAAAAGAGCTGTTATAGTCTAGGCTTTAAAAACGACTTAGTTCTCTATAACAAGTGCTCTAATACCAATCTGAAACAACCCCAAATTTGACAACGCAGCGGAATACCACTTTGGGGTGCTACTTAATAATCACAAGCACATGCACATAGAGAACGACTCAAAAAGAGGCATTTAAAAGTTTAATCCATTCGATAATATAAAATCAAAGTTTACAAATAGGTCTCAACAATAATGTAATAATAAACAATTCCAAAAGATTTATCAAATGGTAATCAGCATTTTATTGCCTTCAAAATATCCCGTGCCACTCCATGATCCAGCTGCTTTTAAACCTGAGATACAACATGCTAACAAGTCAACACAAAAGTTGAGTGAATTCATAGAGTTTAAATGAATAATAGGTGAACACAAGAATTTTAATCATCTCAAACTTGCGGATCAGACAAGTTGTATATATAAATGCATTAAACTCACGCCACTGAACATTAACCACAATCAGACCGGAACCTCTGGCGCCCCTACAAACAGGTAATATTGCCATATACCAACAACGACCCTCTTATACATAATATCCCTTTTAGGTGATACCACTTATGGATACAGACCCTAGGATAGGGGTGTCAAGCCCAATAGATCTATCAAATGTATTAGCGTTTACCCTTTCGAGGTAATTAACAGTGTATGAAATTCAAGGACTTCATAAGGCAATAGGTACTTATTCATTTATCATCACATTCGGGTCTAACATACTAAAAACAACTTGTGTTCAATTTATAAAATAACATGTATCCCCCTCGTGGGTTTATAAAATATTTTCAAATATATTTAAATGCGAGGCTATGAACTCACCTTAGCGAAAGTGACATAAATCGATGATAGCAATAGAGATGATAATGACAAGAGTAAAACGACGTGATTAGATAAGTCGATAAACCACGAGCTTTCAATGGCGACCTTGAATAAAATGACGCGTTTTAGAGATATAAATTAAAACGTGAATATGCTTGGACGGAGAATATCAACCTTCTCAAAATACACTACCTTACAATTACGTATTGTTTAATATATTTTTATAGCTATTTAATCAAATGTGATGGTATTAAATCCATTTGGTTATTTTCACCAAGATACTTGTTGTTTAGACTTTCTTATTTAGATCACTAAATTAATGTAAAACACTAAATTAATATGAACTATGATGGGTTGACATACTATTGAATTTCATAACATGTCTATTATAAAGATTCTTATCACAAATAATAGTTAAGGTCTCATTTGTACACTATACTTGTAAGTTGTAAAGGACTTTGACATTTTTTTTTGTAAAAGAAAGAAATATAATACTTGTATGCATTCGAAAACGCATTAAATTTTATCAATATATGATTGACACCAAACATATAGACATGTACCCAATAATAAATCCTTTACTTGTCGACGCTTATAAATATTAAAACTTGATTTATACTTAGACTATACTACTATAAAATTTATTATATAAGTCTATATTGCTTTTCAAATTTTTGACATGACGACATGTAACAATATATATAATACAGTATTACTTTCATATAATAATTAATAATAATTAGAATAAGTTATTATAGTTGTTGTTTTAGAAATGATAATCTCATTTAGATATGAACTAATGAATGTAAACAAACACTATTTGGTAACCAATTTGTTATACTAAAGTTAACTATCGATGCATGTTTTTCTTAGTTAGAATAAATCAACTTGATTCAAACCAACTGTGACGCTTACTAGTAGTGAATTCCGATTATAATCTCGTTATAGCTTATATCATGTTAATTAGTAAAATGTACAAATGGAATAACATAGTAAAGATATTTATGTATAGAAAAGATGGTTTAAAGTATATATACCTCTCGTCTAACCAAAACAAATCAAAACCGAAAACATCGTCAAGATTCAGCGAGCCACGATTCAATCCATGAACGCTTAACCGAACATGAGAACGAACAATAAGTCGAGCAGAGATGACGAGATTCAATATGGTCAGAATATAGACTAACGTATTCGAACCGATTTTCCATCAAAAGGTACAAAATCATGCAAAAGATATGGTATTGTCTTGTACGCATGATCTCTTTGAACTGCTATTATTATTTGATCAAATATTAGTCTTGGAAAAATGAGACTACTATCATAACTTTGTGAGTGGTAAACACGTGGAACCAAAGTTGGTGTCTGTTTGACACTTAAAATGATTTTGTGGTATAAAGAAAATATAATACTTGTTTTCTTTGTTATTTTAGTAAAATACTTCATCCGTTTCAAAATTATAATCCACGTTTCCTTTTCGACTTGTTCCAAACTAATTGTCCACTTCTAAAAATTTCATAAATAGGTAGAAATTTTAGATCGAGATCACTAGATAAATTGAAATCATAATTACAAATTTTAAAAAGGTTTTAAATTAATTGTTTAAGGGTAAAACTGTCTTTCTGCAAAAAGTAAGAGAGAGAAAGCTGAAAAGATGGTACTTTTCTTAAAGTGTGTATTTTTTGTCGGAGTACAATAATTTTGGGACGGAGGGAGTACTGAATAAACATGTATATTATTGAAGCCCGATATATTAAAAGTTACGCGATTTATAAGATGCGCTTTAAACACGAAAAATAAACGTTCAATATAAAATAAAAACATTAACATTCGGAGAAGATTGATATTTTAGTAAATAAATGAGGGTTATAATTTAATAACCATTAAAGCGTCGTATAAACGAGTGACGCCTAAAGGCTTAATGTATATTACCAACAATGTTCGTAAAATGAGAAATTAAAACGACGACAATAGAAAATATTTCTATGTCATAATTTACGTTCGATGACGGACATAGACTTTGTCGATTAATAATAAATGACATGTATTCGATACGTTAAAGCCTTAACCTTACCATGTTGGAAATACGTTTTTTACGTATTTATGAAGGATCGGTCGCTCCAACGATATATTAATGTAATGGGCTCGTGATCTAGTTAGTAAACGTATAACCCGTTAAACCAACATGTAGGGTGGGCTATATAACCCTTCCTAGCATGTTATGAAGGGTAAGTTTTCCATTATTCATTAATCCAATATCATTCTTCTCTTTCTCTCCTTTCTCTCTCTTCTTTCTCTCTCTAGTTCTTCTATTTCTCATCCATCTCAATAGATTAATCATACATGGGTAAATCCTAAGAAAACGTAGACCTACAATTGGTATCAAGAGCTTGGTTGATTCTTTGGATTGGCGTGTTTTAATCTATTGTTTTGGTAAAATTTTAATTTTATTTTTTTCTTTCTTTCTTTTAAAGTTTATCTTAATTTTTTGGTCACGGATGATATTTTTAAATATTCAGATACCATTCTTGAAAAATATCAGTTTTTATTTTTATAAAAAGTCTCAAAAGTATCAGTTTGTTTTTTTATAATTTTTTATCAATTTTTTTGTCTTATTTGAGTTTAAGTTTCAGTCATCTTGATCTAGCATATCAGTTTTCTCGTATTCATCAAGATTCCAGGTTTGTTCTTTGCGTTTTATACATCCATCAGAAAAGGGTTTTTGTTTTCCGATAGTTTATTCCGATAAGTTGCATCAGAAAAGGGTTTAAGGATTCCGACCATCATTCTGACTAGTGTTTTTCCACATCATTCCGACAGGACTGACTATATTCTGACAGGTTTGATCTTTGGTTTTCCGAAACTGGTTTTCGATCACATTCCGATCGAGTTTTCTGATACCTTATTCCGACGTGGATTCGAATCGTACTTTGCGATCGTGGATTGCGACGGGTTTAAGGAACATTGAGACGAAACTCTGTCCGCATTCCGATCGAGACATTCCGATGGTTTGTTGATATTGCGATGGCATAGTAAAAAGTTTGATATTGCGATGGAGTAAGTATAAGATATTGCGATGGAGTTTAGGTATTGCGATGGGAAACGGTATATGTTGCGATGGATGTATGTTAGTGTTGCGATGGGATGTGAACTCAATATTTATGACTTGACTCTCTAATTAAAATTTGACCAAAGATTTGACTCAAGACCAAAACAAGACTCGACCAATACTGAACAACACCTAACTCTTCCCTCGACCAACATCCCTCGGTCAAACCAACACCCTCGTCTCATCACGACTCCAACACTCGACTCGAACACAACCACTCGACTCACTGTCTCACACAACAAACTCACAACCGACTCAAGACTCATAACCCAAAGACTCACACACGACTCGACTCAACCAACAGACTTTCAAATCCACCTTTACACAAACACTCTCGAATTAAAAAACCACTTAATCCAACAACCCACAACAGACACAACAAACTCACCCTCACCCTCACCCTCGACTCACCCTCACCCTCACCCTCAGACCTTTCCCAACGACTCACACCATTCTATCCCAACGACTCACACTCTCTGACCAAACTTTTGTTTTTTAAAACTTGACTCTCTGACCAATTCTCAATCAAACACTCATTTTAATCAACAACGAATTAAACTTGACCAAACCAACAGGACTTAAACTTGACTCGTTTTAAAACTTTTGTTTTAATCAAGATCTCTGTTCTATGTTTTTAAAACATCATCGACCGATCTAACACACACAGAAAACATAATCAAATATACCTACCCGAGATCAATCATTTGATCCTGAAGCTGACTTTCTTCTAATTTCTTTAAGGGCTTTGTTAGCTTCAAACATAAGAGAGTATTTGTTTATTGATAGATTGAGGTAATTGATATTGAGATTGATTGTGACGTTGGTGGCTGTTTGATATAGAAGAAAGAGACGAGAGATGATTATCTGTTATTTGGTTTTGCTACTAAAAGTCAAAGAAAGAAAGGATGGAGTATTTGAGGAGAGTTGTTAAGTATTGATAGTGGGACGGAGTTTATAAGGCTAGATCTATAGGAAGCCACGTGTGTGGTGACTTTTGATATAAGATTTCGTATAGATTGAGCCTTCAAATATGTTGGGTGCATTATAAGTCAAAATAAATTAAGTTGGGATATGTGTGTGGGACGGAGGTTTCCAGGTATTCATTTTTTTTGTTACACGTGTTCACATGTGAGAATCATTAAACATATTTTATTTCTTGTGTCGTTGGGTTTTTGAAAACTCAAGTTTGTAACTAAGTTAATGTATGGGCCGAGTATGTTTATTGATGGTCCGAGTATGTTTATGATATGTTTTTGAAGTGATTTGGTCAACTTTGTATTGGATTAGATTGGACGGGTTTAAGAGAGTGACTTGTCAACTTTGTTCTTCTCATTTTGTCTACACGTTTGTGACTATACGTTTAATAAACACTTC
Organism: Glebionis coronaria; assembly: GCA_025667525.1. Taxonomy (NCBI): domain Eukaryota; kingdom Viridiplantae; phylum Streptophyta; class Magnoliopsida; order Asterales; family Asteraceae; genus Glebionis; species Glebionis coronaria. The sequence goes on from CM046877.1 coordinate 533,297,431, forward strand.
TTTTTCACTTCAAAAGTGTAACATTGTTTTTGGTAATTCTCCGGTTTAATTTATCATCGTTTGAGCCGACAACAATTTTTGAGCCGAGTAAAGAGTTATATCATCACTCGAGGATTTTTTAAGAATTATTTACGGATCGTTTGTTGGTTTTGTCATATCCCGTGAATTTCCATTTCTAAATTTCTTCACGAATTGTTAAATTCTGAAAACAACCACATCCACAATCATTTTTCATCGAACTTCAATGGATTCGTTGACTTCAATGTTTCAAGAGGGAGAATTGCATCTAATGCAAGACATAGCTAGAGAAAGTGGTATCACTTCAGTTCGACTACTTCAGTCACATCTTATGACCATTGCATGGGTTCGAGGAGGAAGCGAATTTGTGACACTCTTTGGTCAAAATCATTATACATTCATCGATTCACTATTCCTCAACTTGCACCAACTTCAAAAAGAAGACTTTAATCACTCTGCATCGGCACTTGCTTATAAGGCTCTTGTGACATAACTTACACCTTTCCTCCAATTCAATATCATCAAGTCTGACAATTCAGGGATATGCCGGTCATTTCTTCAATACACACATAATGAGGTTAAAGACTTCCGTCATACACTGTTGAAGTTTATGACATCGGTTTCATCTTCGATTTACGAAAGATCCAGACTTCAGCAAGCGTATGATAATGGAGTGCAAGAATCTATGATGCAGATGCAAGAGGATAATGGTCATACGGTTGACAACTTGGAGCCTAACGATGGCAAGAGCACGGAATCAGGAGGACAACATGATATCAGTGGCACGTCAAGGAATGGTCACGAGATCTCTTTTGATGACACCTTACCCGTTTATGACGAAGAGCCAGCGAACATGGTACAATGTAATGTTGTTTATGATGTATACGTTGATGAAATGCCGCATATTGAGCATTCTGAACCTAATTATGACAAACATGGGATGGAAAAGAGTGATAGAAATACCACTTCTGATTCATCCGATGTGAGTCATAATGGGGGAGAGATTGTTCAGAATGCTATAGTACATCATGATAAATGCTTTATGACTGCTTTATTAACTGATTCTGATTCCAAGATTAAAGAGCTCGAAATGATTTTAGCTCAGCAATCCAAAGAGCTTAAGGATGCCAAAATTGAATTTTCAAAGAAAACAGAGAAATTTGAAACTTATTTTGAAAAACTTGAAAAGTCAAACGTTGTTCTTGAAAGAAAATTGGATCAAAAAGTTTTAGATTCTAAAGCTGAAAAGGATAATCTTTTGAAACAAATTCAACTGCTAGAATCTAAATTGGCATCCCAAGATAACTTGCTCAAAGAGAATGAGACTTTAAAGGATCAAGTACAGGAAAAGGTATTTGCTATAGCTGCATCGAAAAACGAATTGAGGAAAACTAAAGGAACTAGTGTGGACACTAAGCTTGAAAAACCATCAATCTTGGGGAAACCGCCTACAAATCAGTTCATTCGACAACCGACTGCATTTAGATCCGAGCGATCGCAATCCTCGAGATCGCGGTTTGCCCCCCAAGTTGATATGGTTCATATTTCTATACCAGTCACTCCATCTACTAGGGGAAATGTGACTAAAACAGATTTTCAAAGACCTAATCACATGATTGCCTCCAGTCTCCCTAGACATAGTCCAAGGAATACGTCTCGAACTAGTTCAAATGACGTTCGCCATACATTTGGTCTAAGGGAAGCTAAGCAAAATACACAAGTAAGAGATAGGAATTTCAAACCTAGTCAGATGCCTTCTAGATTACCCAACATTGCTAACCGTAGCATGTCACATCCTAGGAGCATCAATCAATCATCTAGGAATTCTAGATCTTACTCGGACGTTAAATATGCTACTTGTAAAACATGTAGGAAATGTGTCTTTAAAGCCAATCATGATTCTTGTATCAAGAAATTACTCAATGAGGTGAACTCCCGTGCTAGACTTAAATCCCAGTGGGTGGATAAAATCAAACCCATTGGTAAAACGTGGCGCCCCACTGGTAGAACTTTCACTCTTGTAGGAAACGAGTGCCCTTTAACTAGGATAGTCTCTGATTCTACTAAGAATACTAGGGAGGAAATTGAAAAGGATGATACATCACTTAAGCCTGAACTTAAGGTTTTCTATAAAAGGAAACGTTTGCCAGCTAGGACAAGTGAATCATCTCCTCAGGTCACCTCTGGCACAAGAAAAGACAACTGTGAATCTCCACTTGCTTCTAAGATAGATATCGCTAACCCATTTCAAAGCATGCAAATTTCTAATGAGAATGCAGGTACCAAAGTTGATGTTCCAAAAGAACGAAGCGGTCCAATCATTGTATACCGTTCAACTAAGGACACTCTCCGAGTTTGGCTACTAAAGAAGCAAATATTGGAGAATCAAGTGTCTAAGGGGATTCACGGTTAAGCTTACCAACAAGATGGCGTATAATCACATTACAGTTTATGCCCCGTTCTTCAAGGTAGGAAAGTTTATCGTCGATGATAAACTTATCCTCACAACGAGAAATTAAGTCTCGGGCATGAGCAAAAATTAAAAACATTCAAAGTTTTTTAAGCTCATGCACAAGGACTTACAGTCACTTTACAGTCTGTAACTCGATCTCAAAAGACAGGAAAGTTCATCCCGATGATGACTTATCCTCAAAACGAGAACTTAAATTTTCTTAGACACGAGCTTACATTAAAACTATTCCAAGGTTTTAAGCTCGTGTATTAGGACTTATATTCACATCACAGACTGTAACTCGTTCATCAAAGAAAGGAAAGTTTATCGCCGATGATAAGCTTATCCTCATTAACGAGAAATTAATTTTTCTCGGGCATGAGCTTATATTAAACACATTCCAAGTTTTTAAGCTCATGCACAATGGCTCATAGTCAAATAACAGTCTGTAACTCGGACTTCAATTTTAGGAAAGCTTATCTTTAAAGATAGCTTATCCTTGTAACGAGAAATTAATTTTTCTCGGTCATGAGCTTGTATTAAAACATTCCAAGTTTTAAGCTCATAAAGAAAGTGTATCTTTTAAATAAGAGAACTTTTCTTCTTAACGAGAAATTCATCTTTCTCGGTCATGAGCTTTACGTTAAAACATTCAAAGTTTTTCAAGCTCATGAAAACGACTTCTAAGTAAATGTCAACTTAGAACTCGTTCTTCAATTAAAAAGAGGAAAGTTTATCACCGATGATAAACTTATCCTTACAACGAGAAATTATTTTTTCTCGGGCATGAGCTAATATTAAAAACATTCGAAGTTTTTAAGCTCATGCACAAAGACTTAAAGTTAAATATCATACTGTAACTCGGACCTTAATTTTAGGAAAGCTTATCTTTAAAGATAGCTTATCCTCGTAACGGGAAATTAAATTTTCTCGGTCATGAGCTTGTATTAAAATATTCCAAGTTTTAAGCTCAGAAAGGAAAATGTATCTTTTAAATAAGAGAACTTTTCCTCATAACGGGAAATTCATCTTTCTCGGTCATGAGCTTTACGTTAAAACATTCAAAGTTTTTCAAGCTCGTGAAAACAACTTCTAAGTAAATGTCAACTTAGGACTAGTTCTTCAGTTAAAAGGAAAGTTTATCACCGATGATAAACTTATCCTTAACAACGGGAGGTTTACAACATCTCGGACGTTTTGCAAGATATTCAACATCTTAAGCTCAAGTATTTGGTTTTCAAAACGTTGAACACAATTTTTCGAGAATTTCTCAAAAAGGTTTTCTAAATCTTTCAAAATTGTGTGTTCAAAAATGTTTTGATAAAAAGAGCATGTCTTCTGGAATCGATAATATTTACGATACTAGAAATGTCATTCAATAATGACACGGGGTTGTAAATAAAGTTCGAGCAGAAGTTCAAATGTTTTAAAACATGCTCAAAATGGTTTGCTATTATTTCAGATAGTAACCCGATTTTCATACTCAAGTCAAGCATTTCACCGCAAAGCTTTGACTCAACAACGGGAATTAATTTTCTCGGGCATGGTTTATTTTATAACCATGTAAGGGATTTTGTTTACGGAATAACACAATCTAACACGAATATATGTACGTGTCATTGCATTTATCTGTTAAAACAAGAGAAATCTTGTTTTAATGAAGTTATCATCTCCACCAATCATAGCAATTTACAATTGATATCTATATACTCGACAATGCGACTACTCAAACGGCGACTACAACTCTTTCAATAGAACACGGGTCAACAATTGAGGGGGAGCAACTGTCCAACATTCAGAATATTTGATGCCGAAAGTGCCAAGCTCACATATTGGTGTCAACACAACGATATCAATCATACCCATGGTGTCCAGAGATAACTTCAGATGTGACGAGGCGACCAACATTCGTGAACAAGAACCATGTGATTCTTTCATATGATGTTCTCCATCATTCAGGTCCAACCTTGCACATAGCTAATCTTGTGAATACATTACCATATATGATCTTTGCACGTGATAAGTACCTTACACTTGTGTTTAAAAGGTATTTTATTTACGTTTCAAGTACACCCTCATTAATCTGAGGGGGAGCTTGTGTAAATCATGAAGATAATTGGATTTACATTTTTCATCCCAAATTTTCATAAAATGCTATTAAATCAATTGATATTAAAAAACATCGATTGGGTTAATATTTTTAATATGGTGGAGAAAATGTGATTTAATATGGGAAATGATTAATCACAAATGGTTTGACTTAACGTGATAGCTCATCCCGACATGTGCGAAATGTTTTCGGATATCGTGGCATATGTTAAGGGGGAGCAAAATGGATTTGCACTTCAAAATGGATTTCATGGTGACATACACTTACCTAAAACATCTCTATTCACGACGGTGAAGATTGTGGTGACATAAGGATGGTAGGATAGGTTAAAGTCCAATGATTCCTCTAGAACCGGAGGAATCTTCCCAAGGACATTCCATAGCTAGAAATAGTAGTCCTTAGGAAAGATGGAGAAAGATTGTAAACGTAGCTGAATGCCGACCAAGTACTCAAGTTAGCACTGGAACAATCACAACAAGGTGCTAGTGATGACGTATTGGTAAGCATTGAAGGGGTTGAAGAATGAAAAAGAATTGTAATGATAAAGGGTGTAAAGAAAGAAGCACTCCTTACAACCTTAGGCAGAAACCGGGTCAATACATATGCTATTGAGATCATTTTTAATGATGCTTGATATTTAAGATACGACATGATGGACCCAGTGATGCAATGCACAACCCATTCTAGCTAACTCAGATATCTCTCAAAAGATATTTGTTTTAATCACACGGAGACAACGCATTATCTATTGTGTAACAACTCGAATTTTCGCGTCTTGTATATTGTGAAAGAGACGTGTTAGTTATTAAACGTTCTATGTATAAACGGTTGCGCCGGTTATGAATGTTTGCTAAATCCTTCGAGAATACACGTATCCATCTTTGTTTTAGTTGTGTGTCGAGATTGTATTATGTTGTTCTTGTTATGCATCCGCGTCAAAAACTATGTCACCAGATAAACCTTGCTGGGCCGAATGTTACAATTTAATTTAACACAAAGAGTGAATACAAAAATCAAACTTGGTAAACTTTTATTCAGATTTTTCAAATACTGGTCAACACTAGTCAAACATCCAAACCTGGAAACTATATTTTTTTGTTTATACAACCCACCACCCACAAGAATCCAGCACACATGCCTAGTTTACCCAAAATGGGTACATCACAAGACCTCCAATTCCAGATTTAGACTAACCCTAAGCAAGTATTACAAAGTTAAATACTATCCAAATTGTTCACTGTCCAAACACAACACAAAACACATCCACAGTCCAAATATTACAAGTTTGTTCCTGCTGTCATCCAAGCAGTTTAAATACAAGTTCTGGGTAAAAACATAAGGAGTAGTGACAAGGTCTTGAACCAGCCGAGCCGTTCCTTTCTTGTCCGAATACCAAACCGAAAACAAAACCCTCGTTGTGAGTCTTTTAACCACTTTCCTTTTATTTTCTACATATGTCTAGTTGTGCTCGTCAATTTTAAAATAACCTACGAAACAAAACAAAGTAATTAGTCTTTTAAAAACTATTCGGCCTAAACAATAAAATGAAATAATGTTGGTATTGTGCTATCAAATTGGACCGTGACCCACAAACCGCAACCCCTCATTGTTTCTGCCGAGACTATACCAAGACCCCCCTTTACATTTTTTTTGTTGTTATTTTGTATAAAATTATCAGAAACTAGTAATAATAACAGTAGCCAACAACACCACTCGAATGATTTATATTCCTGCCGAAACCCTAATTACTCAAAAATTGGTCACAATATAAAATTTACACAATTCCTTTTACAAAAACACTACTTAACCATGATTAAACCCGCGGGTATAAAAACCCCCAAATTATTCAAAACCCTAATTTTTAATATATTGATTTAAACACTAATTAGACCTAATCTAAACACGAATTAACTAGTTAATTAGATTAAAACCGAAATATGAACAAACCCCCAATTTGACCGAAACCCTAATTTTACAAAGCGGATTGTTTGATGAAATTGATTAGTTTTTATGTTAGAAAACACTAATTAATTATTATTAAACATCAGATTTATCAAAACCCCCAACATTTCGAAACCCTATTTTTGAAAACTCATTTTAATTCAATAATTAACATTAAGAGACTTATGAAAACATTAATTAATTGTAATGAAACCCTAGATTTAGAAAACCCCCAATATTCGAAAACCCTAATTTGGTTTTATTTAATCCGAAAATCTCTTATTCATATTTTTATAAGACAAATGATTTCAATCTAATGAATCCTTTTTATTTTCGAATGTATAAAACAAAAATCAGTTTGAACCATTTATTTAGAAGGAAAGAAGATGAGAACTTATCTTTTGTGAAGAAACCATCATCGAATCTCCCTGGAAAACATCTCGAAATGGATTAGATTTGATGTGGGGATGAAACCCCACATCCCACGCATGATTGTTCACCCTAAGACTTCATGGTGATTGATGTTTATAACCTGAAATGTTATTTTGGCCATGGAGGGTGTTAGATCCGGTTTGAGAGGAGAGAGAGAGAAATGAGGCGACTGGAGTTAATATCGAGAGAGAGTTTGTGTCTGTATGTTTTGGGGAAAGTAAAATGATTATAACCAAACCCTTTTCCCCTTGTTTATATCGCCCTTGGGCTGGGCCGGGTTGGGTAACACACACATGGGCCGAAACTTATTAAGGGTGAAATGGGGTATTTGTTTGGGCCATTCGGTTGGTTTTGGGTTTATATAAGGCCCAACTAAAATTTTCATATAAGTGTAATACAAAGCCCGTTTAATAAATTAACCAAGTTTTAAGTGTCGTGTTTTCCGTAAACGAAAAATGTCGTCAAGCACAACTAGGATGTCATGCTTTTATTGGTGTAATTTTAGATGTCGTAACACGGTCTTTATATTCAAATAGGTCACGGGTAGCGTAACCGTATTCTCGAGCTACATTTACATTTCATCACCTTGCTGATTTAACGAGGTGAGTTTATAGCCCCACTTTTAACTGCTTTTACTACTTTTTGGGGTGAGACATTGCTTGATTTAACGTATGAACACAAGTGCATTTACTGATTTATATACTAGTCTAAGTCCCACTAAAAACCCAGTAGCTTTGGCCCGTGAATCGTGAACCGTTAATTACTTTGTGTAAGCGCGAATGTTATGAATAGATCTATCGGGGTTGACGCCCCTGTCTGTCTTGGTCCAACAAGGGACAAGCGGACACAGTTTCATTTGAGTCTGAGATAGGATGTCGTGGGTTTAGGCATCCAGTTGGGCTACATTTATATGACTATACTACCGGTGTTGTTAACGTTTCGGTGTCACGAGCTTAGACTGTAATAAATGCTTTTATGATGACTTTGTATTTGTTATATTGTCATCACGTATGGGAAAATCTTGTGGTTCATTAAACACTTCAAATTAACTAAACCTATGAACTCAACAACTTTATGTTGACGCTTTAGCAATGTTTTTCTCAGGTATTAAGAAGGAAGATGCTATGTGAGGTCTCATGCACTGCCGTCATTTCTATTGAAAACAAATATCATTTGTACTATTTGGAAACTATGTTTTGTAACTGTGACCAGTTTTATGCTTCCGCACTATGTTAAAACTATTTATTTTATCAAATGCAAGTGATCAATTTTCCGAACGTCTCATTTAGAGGTCGTTCTTTGTAACTGTGTGTATATGATAATCATGACGTCACCACTCCCTTGTTGCCATTATACTCTGATATTTTGGGAGTGTGACAGATTAGTATCAGAGCCATGGTTATAGAGAACTAGGTTGCATTTAGTAACTCTAGACTATAACTGTTATGTGTTTAGTTGATTATCATACGGATTGTAAGCATTAAGTATATATATACATGGATATATATATATGTAATAAATGGGATACATGTGCCTTAACAATTACGAGGTATATTTACATGGGGTACATGTGCAACAACAAAATCTGAGTTATGTTATATGAGATACATGTGGTTTGAACAATGATTGCTATATGTTATGTCGATGTCCCTTTCACGGACTAATTATATGGGGTATTTACACACATCTATTCTGTTTATGTTACAACGATGTCTTCTTCTGATGATTCGACGTCTACAGGGGCATACTACAACCGCAGTTCACAGTCGACTATCAGTTCATCGGTAGGATTACCTAGAGGATCACCATCAGGATATCCGTGGTACCGGATGATTTCAGATGATGAGACTGAGAGAGAGACTGAGGAGGTTTACCGTTCACCGATCCATATCCCTGATGCACCAGCAGATGACGTACTTAGCCTAGAAGGCGGAGGAGAGGACGACCTAGCCGCTGATGTGGTGCAGTCACCAGGACAGGCATCAGTCACTAGGGGTGAATCGATGGAGGATACTGAGGATGATGATATGGAGTTCACCGATGGAGAAGGTGAACCCATGGAGGTCACTGACACTGAGGACCCCCCCTGCTACATATGCTGCTACTCCTGAGGTTTCCATCGCACTCATCTCCTCGTCTTCGTCTGAAGACGAAGGGGAAAGGACAGACATCCCTACTCCAGCACCTGGCACTCTGCCTTTCTACTATGTTACGCGACGTCTTCGGGGGAGAGCCGCCCGACCACCACCTTCACCTTACCGACCCCTCATACCTTTCTCTGCCACTGACAGGCATGCAGCCCGCACACCTTCCAGTCCTGCCCCAGAGGCGTCACTACCACCACCACCACCAGAGACTGTACCTGCTGTGTATCAGGAGATGCTTGCCGATGTTGGCATCTCTACTGGACCGAGAGCTGCGACCCCTCTTCCTAGGAGAGCTACATCGACAGTTGTGATGCTTGGAGCAGCAGATGGATGTGTGACGACCCGTTTGAACAGGTTGGAGGATGCTGTGGAGACTTTGGGTGAGGAGTACAATGAGGTACAAGATAAGCTAGAGGCATTGACGAAGAAGAGCCCAGTGGAGGATGAGACGACATCGACGGTTTGTGTGACCCGTCTACGAGGACAGCTCCATGCTGTTCTCGACCAGATGGATACCATGCCGAATGCTCGCCTTGAGGAGATCGAGAGCCTGATGACCCGTTGGGGAGTAGAGCCATTGGTTGAGACAGGTGGACTAGAGGCACCTGTGGAGGACCCTATTGCTGACTTGGATAAGAGGTTTAGGGCCGCTTGTTATGATACCGATGTCAGACTTAGGGATTCCCAGGCTCGCGAGATCGTGGTTGAGAGGAGGTTGGCAGAGTTAGAGATAGCACTTCACCAGCGCCGTGAGGGTACTAGTTAGACTTACCATGTACTGTTGACTCATTGTTGTACGCCCACTAAGCTATGAGGTTTATCTCAGCTAGTTGGCATTTTCCTTTTTCTTTATTATGTATGTCGAATTGTGATGTATTGCAAAACATTTCTATGAATGACATTAGGTTATTTGGGTTACAAAAATTGTGAGATCATTATATATTGTTTATTATACCATTGAGCATTTCATAATTGTGTTGTGCGTGCCATGCATGTTATGACTGGCAAAACTCATTGTCTTGTTACCTTTTAGATTATGGCACCAGTTAGAAGATCTGAGACACAGAATCCACCAGCTGCTACCGGTGGGATTGACCCTGTCATGCTCAGTCAAATGATCGCGGAACGGGTGGCTGAGGCACTCGCAGCAGCTGAAGCGAATCGTACAGCGAGCACGCAAGAGGAGACAAACCAAGGAGCCACTGTTGCCATTGCGCGGACCTGCACCTACAAGGAATTCCGTGCGGTTACACAAGTGAGTTTCCGCGGTACTGAAGGTGCAGTAGGTTTGACTAGATGGTTTGAGAAGTTGGAATCCCAATTTGGGATTAGCAATGTTGTTGAAGCTGATAAGGTAAAGTTTGCGTCAAGCACATTGGTGGATGGTGCTTTGACTTGGTGGAACGTCTATGCTCGTGCAGTGACCATTGATGTTGCCCAAGCAACACCTTGGAGTGAGTTCAAGGCTATGTTTGTTAGGAAGTATTGCCCACGGAATGAAGTCAAACAAATGGAGGTTGAGCTATGGAACTTGAAGGTCAAGGGTACCGCTCTCACTGCATACAATAAGCGCTTTCAAGAGCTAATCTTTCTATGTCCCGAAATGGTGCCCAACGACGATCGATTGTTGGAGCGATACATTGAGGGCTTACCTTTGAGTATCAAGGGGAATGTGACTTCATCAAAGCCAACCGATTTGCATGAGGCAATCGATATGGCTCAGAGTTTGATGTACCAAGTGGTACAAGAGTTGGGAGAAAATACTGGAGACAAGAGGAAGTGGTCTGGCAATCACTACAACAACAATAACAACAATAGCAACCACAACAACAACACTAATAACTACAGTCAGAACAAGCGACAAGAGGTGGCTAGAGTGTTTACTGTTGGGCAAGGTAATGATGGGAACTATGCCAGAAGACTTCCTTTCTGTGGAAAGTGTGGCCGACACCACGAGGGAGCATGTCCCCCTACATGCTACAACTGTGGAAAGGCTGAACATAAGGCAAAGGAATGTCGAGCACCACCCCGTCCTGCTAACCAAAGAGGACCAGGAACTCAAGGTGGCCAAGGAGCGAATGTCACTTGTTTTGGGTGTGGAGAGAAAGGGCATTACAAGAATAAGTGTCCGAGCAGTGGGAACCAAGGTCGTGGTAATCAAATCCGAGGCAACCAAAACCACAACCAAGCAAACCAGAAACAGAACCAGGGGAATCGGGGAGGAAATAACCGAGCCACAACTAGTGCTCCTGGAGGATTCACGGCACCTAGCAAGCTGTATCATTTGTGTGCTGAGGCTGCGGTGCAAGACAACAATGTTGTGACTGGTACGTTTCTAGTCAATAACAACTATGCTTCAGTACTATTTGATTCTGGTGCGGATAGGAGTTTTGTGTCATCTGTATTTAGTGAACGCCTAAATATTACCCCTACTGCGTTAGATATTAAGTATAATGTAGAACTAGTTGATGGGAAGTCAGTAACCACCGATGCTATTCTGAAAGGATGTAGTATAAGGTTACAAGATCGTTCGTTCAGTATTGACTTACTCCCCATAGACTTGGGAAGTTTTGATGTCATCATTGGAATGGATTGGATGTCGAAGCATCACACGGAAATTGTATGTCATGAGAAGTGCGTCCATGTTCCTTATGGAAATGATGTACTAATCATACAAGGCGAAAGAAGTGGAGTGAAGAATGGATCAAGACTGGAAGTCATCTCATGTATTAGGACCCAAAGATACATTGAGAAAGGATGTCCAGTGTTCTTGGTTCAAGTAACGCGAAAGGAGGAAGAAGAAGATCATGAGAAGAAAGTTGAAGATGTACCGATCGTTAGAGATTTTCTGGACGTATTCCCAGAAGACTTATCGGGATTACCACCAGCACGACAAGTGGAGTTTCACATAGAGCTCACACAAGGAGCCGCACCTGTTGCTAGAGCCCCATACCGCTTAGCACCAGCCGAGATGACAGAGTTAGCTGAACAACTAAAGGAACTTTCTGGCAAAGGTTTCATTAGGCCGAGTTCCTCACCTTGGGGAGCACCGGTCCTATTCGTCAAAAAGAAAGATGGATCCTTTAGGATGTGTATTGATTACCGAGAGTTGAATAAGCTGACGATAAAGAACCGCTACCCATTGCCAAGAATTGACGATCTTTTCGACCAACTGCAAGGATCCAGCATATACTCGAAGATTGATTTAAGATCGGGATATCATCAGCTAAGGGTTAGAGAAGAAGACGTCCACAAGACGGCTTTTAGAACCCGGTACGGACACTACGAGTTCCAAGTTATGCCTTTTGGTTTGACAAACGCACCCGCGGTATTCATGGATCTCATGAACCGAGTTTGCAAACCATACTTGGACAAGTTTGTGATTGTATTTATCGATGATATTCTCATCTACTCTCGTAATGAAGAAGAACACAAAGAGCATTTGAAGACCATACTAGAGCTGCTGAGGAAGGAGAAGTTATATGCAAAGTTTTCCAAATGTGAGTTTTGGATAAACACGGTGCAATTCCTTGGGCATGTAATCGATAGTAGTGGTATTCACGTTGATCCTGCTAAGATCGAGGCTGTGAAAGATTGGGCGACTCCTACAACACCCACGGAGATCCGCCAATTTTTAGGTCTTGCTGGTTACTATAGGAGATTCATTGAAGGTTTCTCCAAGATAGCTAAACCAATGACGGAGTTAACTCAAAAGGACAATAAGTTTGAGTGGAAAGAGGATCAAGATTTGGCATTCCAAACATTGAAGCAGATGTTGTGTGAAGCACCTATACTAGCCCTACCCGAGGGTAATGAAGACTTTGTGGTGTATTGTGATGCATCCATAAAAGGGTTAGGTGCGGTATTGATGCAAAGGACTAAGGTCATTGCTTATGCATCAAGACAACTAAAAGTGCACGAGAAGAACTACACAACTCATGATCTAGAGTTAGGAGCAGTGGTGTTTGCCCTGAAGATTTGGAGACACTACCTTTATGGCACAAAGTGTGTTGTATTCACTGATCATAAGAGTCTACAACACATCTTGAATCAAAAGGAACTCAACATGAGACAACGACGTTGGCTAGAGTTGCTCAGTGATTACGATTGCGAGATCCGTTATCACCCGGGCAAGGCAAATGTCGTAGCTGACGCTTTGAGTCGAAAGGAGAGAGTTCTTAGAGTGAAAGCCTTGGTGATGACCATTGACTTATATCTTCCACCCTTAATTCTCATGGCTCAGAAGGAGGCAGTCGAGGAGGAAATTTTCAAGACTGAAGATGTTGAAGGCATGATAAAGAAGTTAGAAGCTCGCCCAGATGGGACATTATGCCTTGATAATAGGAGTTGGTTACCGTGCCATGGTGACCTACGACCTTTGATTATGCATGAGTCGCATAAGTCAAAATACTACATACATCCGGGATCTGACAAGATGTATCATGACCTTAAGATGTTGTATTGGTGGCCGAACATGAAGGCGGACATTGCTACATATGTTGGCAAGTGCTTGACTTGTGCCAAGGTCAAGGCCGAACACATGAAACCATCAGGATTATTGGTCCAACCCGAACTCCCAGAATGGAAGTGGGAAAGGATCACTATGGATTTCATTACAAAACTACCTAAAACCTCAGCTGGACTTGACACTATTTGGGTCATCGTCGACCGACTCACCAAATCGTCTCATTTCATACCAATCAAGGAGACAGACGGAATGGATAAGTTAGCAAGAACATACTTGGAGGAAGTAGTCACGAGGCATGGTGTGCATGTGTCTATAATATCTGACCGAGATAGCCGATTCACTTCACAGTTTTGGAAGTCGCTGCAGAAAGCGTTGGGAACGCAGTTGGATATGAGCACTGCGTACCATCCCCAAACTGACGGTCAAAGTGAAAGGACCATCCAAACCCTAGAAGATATGCTGAGAGCTTGTGTGATCGACTTTGGAAATAGATGGGATAGACACCTACCTCTGGTGGAGTTCTCATACAACAATAGTTATCACACTAGCATTAAGGCAGCACCGTTCGAAGCATTGCATGGTAGAAAGTGTCGTTCACCCGTGTGTTGGGCAGAGGTTGGTGAGGCCCAACTCACTGGACCCGAGATCATACACGAGACTACTGAGAAGATCTTTAAGATCAAGAGTCGTATGCAAGCCGCAAGAGATCGACAAAAGAGTTATGCTGACATGAGACGCAAACCCCTTGAGTTTAAGGTTGGCGATAGAGTCATGTTGAAGGTCTCACCTTGGAAGGGCGTGATTAGCTTTGGAAAGTGTGGAAAGTTGAATCCTCGTTACATTGGACCATTCAAGATCATAGAGAGGATTGGCCCCGTAGCCTATCGTTTGGAGTTACCTCAAGAACTTAGCCGAGTGCATAATGTGTTCCACATTTGCAATCCGAAGAAATGCTTAGCCGACGAGACACTCGTTATTCCTTTAGAAGAGATCCAACTCGACGACAAACTCAACTTCGTAGAAGAACCGGTGGAGGTCATGGACCATCAGGTCAAACAGCTCAAGCAAAGTCGTATACCTATCGTAAAAATCCGTTGGAATGCACGTAGAGGTCCAGAATATACGTGGGAACGTGAAGACCAATTCAAGAGCAAGTATCCTCATCTTTTCGCTAATCACCCTACTACAACAATGTCTTGATTTCGTGACGAAATCTCTAAAACATGGGAATACTGTGACATCCGTCAAATTTTTCATCTTTATTTCTACATGTATTGATTTAATGTGAGCTTTGAACCTTGTGGATTTAACGAATTGAGAAGTTATCTCATATTTATGAAGTATCCTTATTTACCAATGTGGTGTCGATGTAAGTGTATTATTTGTTTTGCTTTGCGGACAAAGCCCTCTTTAGGGAGAGCGAATGTAACAACTCGAATTTTCGCGTCTTGTATATTGTGAAAGAGACGTGTTAGTTATTAAACGTTCTATGTATAAACGGTTGCGCCGGTTATGAATGTTTGCTAAATCCTTCGAGAATACACGTATCCATCTTTGTTTTAGTTGTGTGTCGAGATTGTATTATGTTGTTCTTGTTATGCATTCGCGTCTAAAACTATGTCATATGATAAACCTTGCTGGGCCGAATGTTACAATTTAATTTAACACAAAGAGTGAATACAAAAATCAAACTTGGTAAACTTTTATTCAGATTTTTCAAATATTGGTCAACACTAGTCAAACATCCAAACCTGGAAACTATATTTTTTTGTTTATACAACCCACTACCCACAAGAATCCAGCACACATGCCTAGTTTACCCAAAATGGGTACATCACAAGACCTCCAATTCCAGATTTAGACTAACCCTAAGCAAGTATTACAAAGTTAAATACTATCCAAATTGTTTACTGTCCAAACACAACACAAAACACATCCACAGTCCAAATATTACAAGTTTGTTCCTGCTGTCATCCAAGCAGTTTAAATATAAGTTCTGGGTAAAAACATAAGGAGTAGTGACAAGGTCTTGAACCAGCCGAGCCGTTCCTTTCTTGTCCGAATACCAAACCGAAAACAAAACCCTCGTTGTGAGTCTTTTAACCACTTTCCTTTTATTTTCTACATATGTCTAGTTGTGCTCGTCAATTTTAAAATAACCTGCGAAACAAAACAAAGTAATTAGTCTTTTAAAAACTATTCGGCCTAAACAATAAAATGAAATAATGTTGGTATTGTGCTATCAAATTGGTCCGTGACCCACAAACCGCAACCCCTCATTGTTTATGCCGAGACTATACCAAGACCCCCCTTTACATTTTTTTTGTTGTTATTTTGTATAAAATTATCAGAAACTAGTAATAATAACAGTAGCCAACAACACCACTCGAATGATTTATATTCCTGCCGAAACCCTAATTACTCAAAAATTGGTCACAATATAAAATTTACACAATTCCTTTTACAAAAACACTACTTAACCATGATTAAACCCGCGGGTATAAAAACCCCCAAATTATTTCAAAACCCTAATTTTAATATATTGATTTAAACACTAATTAGACCTAATCTAAACACGAATTAACTAGTTAATTAGATTAAAACCGAAATATGAACAAACCCCTAATTTGACCGAAACCCTAATTTTACAAAGCGGATTGTTTGATGAAATTGATAAGTTTTTATGTTAGAAAACACTAATTAATTATTATTAAACATCATATTTATCAAAACCCCCAACATTTCGAAACCCTATTTTTGAAAACTCATTTTAATTCAATAATTAACATTAAGAGACTTATGAAAACATTAATTAATTGTAATGAAACCCTAGATTTGGAAAACCCCCAATATTCGAAAACCCTAATTTGGTTTTATTTAATCCGAAAATCTCTTATTCATATTTTTATACGACAAATGATTTCAATCTAATGAATCCTTTTTATTTTCGAATGTATAAAACAAAAATCAGTTTGAACCATTTATTTAGAAGGAAAGAAGATGAGAACTTATCTTTTGTGAAGAAACCATCATCGAATCTCCCTGGAAAACATCTCGAAATGGATTAGATTTGATGTGGGGATGAAACCCCACATCCCATGCATGATTGTTCACCCTAAGACTTCATGGTGATTGATGTTTATAAACCTGAAATGTTATTTTGGCCATGGAGGGTGTTAGATCCGGTTTGAGAGGAGAGAGAGAGAAATGAGGCGACTGGAGTTAATATCGAGAGAGAGTTTGTGTCTGTGTGTTTTGGGGAAAGTAAAATGATTATAACCAAACCCTTTTCCCCTTGTTTATATCGCCCTTGGGCTGGGCCGGGTTGGATAACACACACATGGGCCGAAACTTATTAAGGGTGAAATGGGGTATTTGTTTGGGCCATTCGGTTGGTTTTGGGTTTATATAAGGCCCAACTAAAATTTTAATATAAGTGTAATACAAAGCCCGTTTAATAAATTAACCAAGTTTTAAGTGTCGTGTTTTCCGTAAACGAAAAATGTCGTCAAGCACAACTAGGATGTCATGCTTTTATTGGTGTAATTTTAGATGTCGTAACACGGTCTTTATATTCAAATAGGTCGCGGGTAGCGTAACCGTATTCTTGAGCTACATTTACATTTCATCACCTTGCTGATTTAACGAGGTGAGTTTATAGCCCCACTTTTAACCGCTTTTACTACTTTTTGGGGTGAGACATTGCTTGATTTAACATATGAACACAAGTGCATTTACTGATTTATATACTAGTCTAAGTCCCACTAAAAACCCAGTTGCTTTGGCCCGTGAATCGTGAACCGTTAATTACTTCGTGTAAGCGCGAATGTTATGGATAGATCTACCGGGGTTGACGCCCCTGTCTGTCTTGGTCCAACAAGGGACAAGCGGGCACAGTTTCATTTGAGTCTGAGATAGGATGTCGTGGGTTTAGGCATCCAGTTGGGCTACATTTATATGACTATACTACCGGTGTTGTTAACGTTTCGGTGTCACGAGCTTAGACTGTAATAAATGCTTTTATGATGACTTTGTATTTGTTATATTGTCATCACATATGGGAAAATCTTGTGGTTCATTAAACACTTCAAATTAACTAAACCTATGAACTCACCAACTTTATGTTGACGCTTTAGCAATGTTTTTCTCAGGTATTAAGAAGGAAGATGTTATGTGAGGTCTCATGCACTGCCGTCATTTCTATTGAAAACAAAGATCATTTGTACTATTTGGAAACTATGTTTTGTAACTATGACCAGTTTTATGCTTCCGTACTATGTTAAAACTATTTATTTTATCAAATGCAAGTGATAAATTTTCCGAACGTCTCATTTAGAGGTCGTTCTTTGTAACTGTGTGTATATGATAATCATGATGTCACCACTCCCTTGTTGCCATTATACTCTGATATTTTGGGAGTGTCACATATTGATTTATTCACTCCGAATTAATTGGTATTGAAATGGTGGCACTCCTCTCCAGCCTCCGATCACTAAAATCCTAAATGCACGATCGAGTCTAGAGCCATTTGAGATCATCAAATATCTCATTAGGACACACTTTCATAATTCCTTGCTTCTTCACACTCTGTGAAAAGTAAGAAAGATTTTAAGAGTCCTACGCAAAATCTTCATGATATTGCCTGAACATCCGAGTAATACGAAAGTATTTACAATGAAGATGGAAATCCTTCTTGAGCGAACATCAAAAATCTCATGGTAGGTACTTGTGCGATTCTTTATGAATCAAACTTGTGATAACTGGAAAGCAACAGATGTTTAATTCTTAATTGAATTCAAACACGTTCCAGGCCTCTACGCAATATCTTAATGATCTTGCCAGACCACTCAGAGTGACACTCTTTAGTGTTCACAGTGATGAGTGGAAATCCTTCTAGCGTCAACATCAAACAGCACTTGGTAGGTAACTTGCAAGATTCTATATGAATTAAGCTAGTGACAACTGGAAAGCAACGATGGTGTGATTCTTTAATGGATCAAACTTGTTCCAGGTATATGTAGTGACGACTTCAATCATACGGATAATTTTATCCAAATGATTCACTCTTTACGTTCGCAGTCAGCTTTGGACGGTCGAGTAAAGAGAACAGGTTTACCCGCAAAATCTTGTCAAGGAGGTTCTTTATTGAAACTACCTGCCACAAGTACGATATTTAATATCGTCCAACGATCTTCACCGACCGGAGGTAAAATGCTACCGAATTAGAATGAAATGTTCAAGGCCATTTCATCCATGTATATGGTTTGTTGCTATCTGTCTTATGCAGCGTAACAAGAAGGTGGCATTACGGTGTACAATCCAGAAGAAGTCGTCACCACATGCTTATACTGCATACACTTAGTACTTCAACAAATTCAAGAAAGTCTGAAGGTCAAGTCTTCCGCTGTATCAAACTCTTAAGCTTTCAAGAATTTAAAGGTATAAGTATGTGGAACATGACGTCACGAAGAGGAGAATATCACAAGTGATGAATGCACAAGGTCAAGGCAAGGAAACATTCTCAAGACTAAAGTCAAAGATCGCATCAAGCATATTCACAGGAACAAGATCGAAGACTCAAGCATAGATGCTAGGTTTAAGATTTTGTAAAAAGATGTGACCTCCCTTAGGGGGAGATTGTTGGAAATACGTTTTTCCCAATAAAGTCTCAGTCACATCTTAGTTAACATAGATCACGAGATATAGACTATTTAGAACTTTGTCTCTTGGAGCAACCTCCCTAGGGGGATATTGTGGGAAATACGTTTTTTACGTATTTATGAAGGATCGGTCGCTCCAATGATATATTAGTGTAATGGGCTCGTGATCTAGTTAGTAAATGTATAACCCGTTAAGCCCACATGTAGGGTGGGCTATATAACTCTTCCTAGCATGTTAGGAAGGGTAAGTTTTCCATTATTCATTAATCCAATATCATTCTTCTCTTTCTCTCCTTTCTCACTCTTCTTTCTCTCTCTAGTTCTTCCATTTCCCATCCATCTCAATAGATTAATCATACATGACTAAATCCTAAGAAAACGTAGACCTACATACCGGTTTGCCGAGTATTTAATATTCTTGTAAAATAAAACTGTTATATGAATGTAAAAAATAAATAATGACTTGGACAAATATATGGATTGTTGTATCATTGATGGACATAAATAAATAACGAAATACAAATGATGAAACTGCCTTTATACATAGTCTCATCATCCAAAACGGGCTTTAAATGCATTCAGTATCATGAAAATGGCCAAATATATGCTTGTGTTTGTTACTTGTGTATTTTAGGTACGGATATTGAGAAAATGACAAAAGATCACAAGAAACATACAAAAACGAACACGGGAAACGAAGCCGCACAATGAACCAAGCCTTAATGAAGATTTTCCAAGAAAAACCCTTGTTGTTTTGAAGATTATGCAAGAAGGGTCCTCCAATATTAAAGAATTGACACTTTAAACCCTTGTATATTCATAATTACAAGTTTGGTCCTTAAAGTTTGTCAAAATTACAAAAATGGCCTCCACTTTGAAGAATTGGCAAGAATGATCCCTCAAAAATGAAGACTTGTCAATTTAAGTCCTCCAAAAAGTCAACCATACAAGTCAAGACCATTATCTATGAAGAAAATGCCAAAACAACCCTTCAAGAATCAACAAATGGCAAGAAATACTCCTAAAAATACTTTGGAAAAGTATTTGGGGCAAAAGTGTGAAAATAAAAACTTCCATAACAAATTTGGCCTATTTAATCACAAATGGAAAGAGTATAGAAGGCTGGGGGTTTGTTTTGCCAAGACACAATAGATATATAGGCCAATCAAATTGTTCCAAGTGTCCCACTAACCTATTTCAATCAATCAGAACCCATCCTTCCTCCACATCACCATTCCACTCCCAACGTTTTTAACTAATCTCTGATTAGTTAAGTTTTTTGGCGCTTAACACTTTTTAAAACCTAAAAACAGATTAAACATGCTACTATTCACACATGAAAAAGAATTGGGTATTCTTTTTTTTTTGGTAACCATGATTTCCGACTCATTGGCCGACTAATCCACGGGGTTTGAGCCAACCGCCACACAGACTCAAACCAGGTAAAGCCCTCACTTTTCATGAGGTTGGCGTGGCCAAAGAATTGGGTATTCTTGTTTAAGCAACAATTAAACCTCCATCATCTCCAGATTTATGATTAACATAATCATAATCATAATCATAACCCAACTTTAAAAACCCATGCCACATCACCCTAGAGTTCATATGCTCTATGCCCTGCACACGTTTTGGAGGATACTGCCAAATTTTGCCAGGGAATCAACACACATTGTTTAGCTTTGTTCCTAAGCATCAATATGGACCCTTGGATGCAATTTCAACCATGCCAACTCACACAAACTGCCAATACTTCATCACATGTTCAAGCAAAGTTCAAATCTGCAAGGGCAAATTGGGGACTTCACCGAGCATTAGGGTTACGTTTTTTATGTTCTTAGTTAACCATTGTAGCCTATAAAAGGCATAGGACTCTTTCATTTTCAGCTTTGCTCTGGATTTTTCCTAGTTCACTTTTCTGTAAATCCTTGTTCGTTGTTTAATGAAAAGAGTTTGAATTTGTGAAGAAAAACCAAGTGCCAATCTTTTATATCTGCTTGTTTATGTTATATGTTTGCAAAACCTGAATCTCAAAACGTTTTCTCAAGCTTTGTGCAAGAAATTGCTCAAAGTTCTAAAACCTTGATATTTTGCTAAGTTCCTTGGTACACCTTGGAATTCTTGGGCTATAAGTGGATCATAGCATCCTGATATTGTGTTATCAAGGTGTTGTGAGGCTTATAACTTCTGGATAATCAAGTGTGGGGTTAAAGGGTTGCATTAATCAAGATTTGTCACCTTTCTGTTTTTGATAATATTGCTTCTAACCTTGTTGAATCTTAGCAGGGTTGTTTGTGGAAGCTTGTGCTTGTTCTTGCTAGCACATCAGCTCAAAAATTCGTGGGTGTGGATGTACATCCATGAGGTTGGACCCCTTCTACCCAAAATCTGCTTTAATACTTGATTTTTGGTGAATTGGTGATCTTCTTGTGTTCTTGTTGAATTTGTGGCTTGATCTTGCTTGATACTGCATAATACATCTGTTATTATGTTTGATTGGGCTTGGGTAACACTAAAATACACTTATACTTGTTTAAATCTTGATTTGAAAAAGATAACGGGTGTTTGGGATTATCTGTTTAAGTGCTTAGATTGTTATTGTGTTATTGGAAGTTGCTTGTTTGAGTTGGTATCTGCTATTCACTTGGTTGTGTGCTAAAACCTGCAAGTTTTCAGCTTTGTAACCTCAAATTAAAGATTGTGCTATATCTCACTTGTTTTGACTGTTTTTGACCTAAGATTTTGGAAACACCTATAGTGTATGCATGTTTAGGGCTAAAAGTTGTTAAATAAAAGTTTGTGTAACCTAATTGGAAGATTTGAGTGTTTAAAATTGGCTTGGTGGTCAAGTATATCAGCAAGTGTTCAAAACTGCATGTTCTTTGTTCATCAATAACTTTTATATGCTTGAATCTTGATATAGACTTTGAATCGGTGCATGAAACTTGTTTAGATTTTTTCATTGGAATTAATTATAGCTTGTGTATGCATTTGGTGAAGTTTAGCTGGCTGATTTTTGCTAAAAGTGCTTATTGAACCAAAACTACTTATTGTTCATGTCTGTCTCTGATCTGGTGATGTTTTGAATTAACTGCATTAATTGGCTGTTTGAAATTGTGTTTTTGTGATTGATATTGACTCCTTATGATTAACTGATCATTTGGGTGCCTTTGCTTAACTTGAATCCACAAAAAAGTCATATAAGACAAAAAGTCAAGAAAGTCAAGCAGTGGGAAAAGTTCCCACTGCTCAACCACCAAAACTAGCCCCTACTAGTGTAAATTATCATTCAGCTTATTCATAAGCCAATTTGGCTTATCCAGACTTGCAACAACTTATTTTTGTGATAGATCTTCCTCATTTGACCCATTTATTTGATCTAGAGCTTATCAGACTTTGACTTTGACTTTTTACTAGAAAACTCATTAAGTTGACTTTTAAACAAGTGCTTATCTGCTTATTCCTGGCTTATTGCTTGTGATTATTTGAAAACTTTTTGATTATTCTGCTTAATTAAGTCATTTAAAAGCTTTTAAAACTTGAATCAGCACTTGAGATGGTCTAGAACTCAAAAAAGACTATTTTGTCGTTTTGGGAAGATAGCTTTTAGATTATTCGGGCTTATTTCTTGTGTTTTGTCAAATTTTATTTTTACAGATCTCTTAAGTAACTCAAAAGAAGCTTGTGTGTCAAATTTGAGCTTATGGCATCAGCTTATAGCTTAATGGGCCAAAAAGCCCAATAAGAATAAGCTGCTTTGAAATAAGCCAGCTTAAACACATTTTCAGCTTTTGGGCCTTCAGAGTTTTGTTCTTAAAATCAAATTTTTAGTCAGATAGGAGATTTTGGGCTTATTTGGACAACATTTTTCTTATTGGGCCTTAAAAAGCCCATTAAGGGGTCTGTTTGGACTTTTGGCCCATTTCAAGGCCCAATAGGGGTATTTTGTAACTTCAACTTCATTTCTGTGTTATTTAGGTTAAAATAAGTAGGTTTGCAACTTTTTAGAATTTTTTATAAATTTTGGATTTTTATTAATATTTTATTATTATTTTATTATTAAAAATTAAAATTTGCATTTTTCAAGTTTTTTCATTTTTCTTAATTGAATACATTAAGTAGGAATTTTACAGTTTTTAAAATATTTTTATTGTCATTAGATTAATTTTTAGAATTATTTTAAGTTTTAATAGTTTTTAATTAGTTTTTAAATAGTTTTAATTAATTTTAAAATTTTCAAAAATAGTTATAAATTTAGTTAAGTTATTTTAGAGGTTTACAAGTGAAAAATTCTCATTTTGGGCTTTTTATTAATTAATTTGATTTTTTAGGCTTTAATTAGCATTAAAAGATTATTATTTAATTAAATAAAAAGTTTGAGTGATTTTTGATTTTTTTGTTAACTCTAATTACATTTTTTAGGATTTATTGCAATTTTCTAGGAATTTTTAGGGTAAATTTTTAATTTTGTCACTTTTACGGTTTTACGTGCACGACTATTCGTCTTATTCATAATCGTAACCTTCATTCTCTTCTAATCTCTTTTATTCTTTTCATTCTCATCAATATAATCACAAACCATTAATCAATTCTTAACACAACGCACTTGCCTCCTTGGGAAACGAACTTGAACTTTATTGTTCATTAGTGATTGGTTTTCCTAAACCGACACTTAACACTTGCTACTTTTGCTCTCTTTTCCTAAAGAGTAGTAAAACCACTACATCATTTTGGCGCCGCTTCTGGGGAAGCGTGTTGTGTTTTGATTTGGAAATTGTTTTTTTATATATAGCCATAATATCTATTTGTATTAGTAGCACTCTACTAATACGTATTATCGGTTTTCGTTTTTTGTGTGAATATTATTATTATATTGTATACGTAGAACAATAAATTCACAAGTACTCCAAAAGTGTAAAAACACAGCCTTGATTGGGAGGTCATTACTCAATCATTGTATTCGAATCTCAAAAAAGAAAGAAAAGGCAAAATAGATAAATACTTTCGTGAAGCTTAATTTTGAAAAACACAAACTATAAGGTGGTTATAAGGCGGGTATTATAAAATATACCCTAAGGAAAAAGGATCTTAAGTGCTTCGCGCCACCTCGTTTCCCCGCTTGCTTGTGAGTGTTTAGATAAAAAGGGCTAATCGAGGGTTTGCCAACCAAAGTATTATCTAAGCATCATATATATTTTCTTGGTTTCATTTGATTAAACCCTCTTGAACGTTTTGGTGTTCCACCAACGTTCTAAAGTCATCGAAGGCGTTCACTTCACGTGATCGTTTTCATTCCTTGAGACTTCTTTAATCAAGAGATTTGATTAAGGAGGAGATTTGTAGATTTTTGTCTACTTAATACAATCACAAAATCCAAAAAAAGTAAAAACAATCAAAAACCACAATAAAATTAGAAAAATTAAAAACACCAAAAAGAATCTTCTTTGCTCATCCCCACGTTGTACGTGACGTTTATGCTTACTCGTAATCAAGCAAGACTTGCACGTAAACGAAAAAGCCGAAAGAGTCAACACCTACTCCTAATCTTTCTAGTGAGGAATCTCCTATTGAAGAACCTATCGTAAGAGAAGAACCAAACATGGCAAATCGAACTATGATGGAGTTACTTCAAGCACCCACCGAGGGTTATGGAGAGGCTATTATTATTCCCGCTATCCTTGCGGAGAATTTTGAAGTGAAAACGGGTTTGTTGTCGATGATCCAAAACAACAAATTTCGTGGTGAGGAAAAGGACAACCCGCATAACCATATCCGCCAATTCAATCGTCTTACCACCACTTGCAAATTTAAGGATGTTGCTAATGACTCGATTAAGATGATGCTTTTTCCGTATTCCTTAGCGGGGCCCGCTAAAATTTGGTTAGAGAAAGAGCCACCCAATTCTATATTGACGTGGAAGGATCTCGTTTCAAAATCTGTGAAGCAATTTTTCCCGCCCTCTAAGACTACGCATTTGAAAAACGAGATTTCAAAATTTTCACAAGAATTTAATGAGAGTTTTTCAACGGCTTAGAATAGGTTTAAGGAAATGCTACATGAGTTTCCTCATCACGGTTTTTCCGACTTGCGTCAAATTGACACGTTTTACAATGGATTAAATGGTCATGAAAGAGATTATCTAAATGCCGTCGTGGGTGGTAACTTTTTGTGTAAAACGGTTGAGGAAGTGTTGTTGATAATTGAGAATAGATCTAAGGTGTATAGTCCTCGTAACACATCGAGTGTTCGTAAGGCTTCGTCTTCGGCTTCACCTTCTTTGTCCAATACCATCGATACTTGACAAATTGAGGCGAACTTGGAAAACAAAATCTTTGATAAGCTTAAAGATCTTTTAATTGAATTCAAAGTTGGAGAACAAAGTGCTCCTGCTACGGCTAAAGCGGTTGAGGTTTCATGTATGTATTGTGGTGGAGGTCATGATTTCTCCGAGTGCATTACCAACGGTGGTAACACTTCGAGTGCCTATGCGGCCACGAGAACTTACAACCAAAACGGTCAAGTTACCCGCTCTAATAAATTTACTCCACTGGGTTTTGCTCCAAATCAAAATGTTAACAACAACTATCGAAACAATCAAGTTGGTTTTAAAAACAACTACAAAGGAAACTATGGGAATCAAGGGTCTAATAACAATCAAGTTTCAAACAAAAATCAAAACAATGATTTTCAAAACAACAACAAGGGTTTGCAAACTTTGAAAGATCTTCCAAATGAATTTGTTGAATACGCTAATGGAAACGATGCTAGGTTTGACAACATTCAAAGAGAAATCATTAGCCTAAGATCCGAGTTTAAGAATGACTTGAAAAAGGAGTTGAAAAACGAGTTAGCAAATAAGCTTAAAATCCATACAAACAAAATGGAGGGAAATGTAACTAGGTTACAACAAAACCAACAAAAAATGGAACAAGGGTAACATGAAATAAAACAAGAGATGATTAAGGCCGAGAAGAGGCAATCCATGTTTGAGGACAAAATTTCATCAATGTTTGAGGCTATAATGTGCAAACTGTCTTCGATTAGTCTTCCTAGTAACACCATATCGAACCCTAAGGGAGAGATGAAAGTGATTACCACACGTAGTGGTAAAACACTTAAGGAACCGACTCCTCAACCAATTTCTCCTACGAAGGAAGCAATTGAGGAAGAACCCGAGGTTGTGGTCGAAAAGGAGCATGTCCCAATCCCACGAAGTACCGCTCATGCCACACCTACGGTTGACCCATTACCACATTTGGAACCCGAGATTCCAAAGGCTATGCCTATGCCTCAACCCACACCACCTCTGCCCTATCCATCGAGACTTAGAAAGGAGAAACGTCAAGAGCGCGACACTTACCAATTTGAACTTTTTATGAAAATATTTCGTGATTTGCATTTCAATATAAGTTTTGCCGACGCTTTGGTCATGATGCCTTGATTTGCCGCTAACTTTAAGAGTATGTTAAACAACAATGAGAAATTGCAACAATTTTCTAGTTGTTCATCGGTTTATCTTAACCGCATACCTCAAAAAGTCGGTGATCCCGGTAAATTCTTGATTCCTTGTGCAATCCAAGATATGGAAGAATGCTATGCCTTGGCCGATCTTGGTGCTAGCATTAACTTGATGCCACTTGCAATATTCAAGTCGCTCAATCTTCCTAATCTTACTCCTTCGCTAATGTCTATCGAGTTGGCCGACCATTCCACGATTCCCGCATGTGGATTGGCGGAAGACGTTTTTGTGAAAGTGGGAAAGTTCTATTATCCGGTAGACTTTATCGTTGTCGATATTCCCATGGATCCTCAAGTTCCTCTCATTTTAGGTCGTTCGTTTTTAGATACGTCTATGGCTTTAATTGATGTGCATGCTAGAAAGATCACCTTACGTTTCAACGACGAGGAACTTGTTATAAACGCAACTCAAAATTCTTAAATTTCTCATGTTTATTTCGTTGCAACCGTAAACCTCGTTGATATGATTGACGTTGTTTGCGAGGAATTTTCACAAGAAGTTCTAGGTTTTGGTGATAATGAGAATAGTGGCAATCCCACTATGTTAGATCCCATTCTTGATAACTCGATACCAACCTTCACTCCATTTGAAGGTGGTGGTTTTACGTTGGAAGAATTCGATGTTCCACGTACTTGTGACGAAGACCTCGACAATGATTAGGACTTCTCGATTATCAAGGATTTTCTTAACGATTTCCCATTTCCTCTACCCGAGGAGGTTATGAGTATCGAGCCAAAATCTTCAATTGAGGAACCACCTATCCTCGAGTTGAAAGATTTACCTCCTCACCTTGAATATGTATATTTGGAGGAGGACGACAAGTTGCCGGTTATTATTGCGAAAGATCTTTCGGATGATGAAAAACCCGCACTTGTCGATGTTCAAAAGGATCACAAAGGGGCAATTGCGTGGAAGTTATCCGACATTAAGGGGATCGAACCCAAATTTTGTACCCACAAAATCTTAATGGAGGAGGATTACAAACCCGCAATCCAATGTCAAAGGAGGGTGAACCCCAAAATTCAAGACGTCATCAAAAAGGAATTCCTAAAACTCCTTGACGCGGGAATGATTTACCCTATTTCTGATCGCCCTTGGGTGAGTCCTATCCATTGTGTCCCTAAAAAGGGAGGAATGGCTGTTGTCCCAAACGATGCCAACGAGTTAATTCCAACTAGACTCATGACCGGATGGAGAGTGTGCATTGACTATCGTAAGTTGAATGACGCCACTCGAAAAGACCATTTTCCCTTGCCCTTCATGGACCAAATGTTGGAGCGTCTTGCAGGAAACGATTTCTATTGCTTTTTAGATGGTTTTTCCGATTACTTCCAAATCCCCATCGATCCTCGTGATCAAGAAAAAACTACGTTTACGTGTCCATATGGAACGTTTGCCTATCGTAGAATGCCATTCGGACTTTGCAATGCACGGGGAACCTTTCAAAGGTGCATGATGGCTATTTTTCATGACATGATCGAGAAGACGATGGAAGTCTTCATGGATGACTTTTCCGTGTTTGGTAGTTCGTTCACTTCGTGTTTTTTGAATCTTGAGAGAATGTTAAAACGTTGTGAGGAAACCAACCTTGTGCTTAATTGGGAAAAATGTCATTTTATGGTTAAAAGTGGAATCGTCTTAGGGCACAAGGTTTCGAAAGCAGGGATTGAGGTAGATCAAGCTAAGGTAGACGTCATCGCCAAATTATCTCCTCCCAAAACCGTCAAGGGATTTAGGAGTTTCCTAGGCCATGCGGGCTTTTATCGTCGATTCATCAAGGATTTTTCAAAGATCTCTCGACCTATTACACATCTCCTTGAAAAAGATGCACGTTTTGTCTTTGACGTAGATTGTGTACGAGCCTTTGAAATCCTTAAGAGGAAACTTACCGAAGCTCCCATTCTTGTTGCTCCCAATTGGAACCTCCCCTTTGAGCTCATGTGTGATGCTAGTGACTACGCTATTGGGGCCGTATTGGGGCAACGTCATGAAAAACACTTCTTGCCTATTCACTATGCTAGCAAGACGATGACCGAGGCTCAACTAAAATACACTACAACAGAGAAGGAATTCCTTGCCGTGGTGTATGCATTTGAAAACTTTCGGCCTTATCTCGTCTTGACTAAATGCATAGTGTATACGGATCATTCGGCTATCCAATATCTTATGGCTAAACAAGATGCAAAGCTGAGATTACTTCGTTGGATTCTCCTCCTTCAAGAATTTGATCACAAAATCGTTGACAAAAAAGGAGCCGAGAATCTAGCGGCCGATCATCTTTCTCGTTTAGAAGATCCTCACCAAAGTGTTTACGAGCCAAAGGAAATCACCGAAACATTTCCGCTCGAGACGCTTGGTGTAGTGAATTCTAAGATTGATTCTTCTAACCCATGGTTTGCGAACATCGCAAATTACCATGCGGGGAACTTCATCATCACGGGTATGACGACTCAAGAAAAACGAAAATTCTTTCGTGACATCAAGTTCTATTTTTGGAATGACCCTTACTTGTTTCGAACTTGTGCGGATCAAATTATTCGACGTTGTGTCTTTGGTACTGAATCTTCTAACATCCTTAGAGCTTGTCACGAGGGACCCACGGGTGGTCACCACGGTGCTAATCTCACGACTAAGAAGGTTTTTGATGCCGGTTTCTTTTGGCCTACTATTTACCGAGATGCACATGCACTTGTGAAGTCGTGTGACTCGTGCCAACGACAAGGAAAAGCCTCACAAAATGATGAAATGCCACAAAATATCATCCAAGTGTGTGAGATCTTTGACGTTTGGGGCATTGACTTTATGGGGTCGTTCCCATCATCTCATGGTAATAAGTTCATCCTTGTCGCTGTTGACTACCTATCTAAGTGGGTGGAAGCTAAGGCTTTGCCTACCAACGATGCTCGTGTGATAGTCAAGTTTTTGAAGCAATTGTTTTCTTGGTTTGGAACCCCTCGTGCGATCATAAGCGATCGTGGAACCAATTTTTGTAAAGACCAATTCGAAAGGGTCCTAAGGAAATATGGGGTTACAAATCGTCTTTCTACGGCTTATCACCCACAAACGAGTGGGCAAGTCGAGGTTTCAAACCGAGCTTTGAAGAGGATCTTGGAGAGATCTATTGGGGAAAACCAAAAATCTTGGTCGGATAAGTTGGACGATGCTTTACGGGCCTTTAGGACCGCTCATAAGATGCCTATCGGGTGCACTCCCTATAAGCTTGTGTATGGGAAGAATTGTCACTTGCCAATTGAACTTGAACATAAAGCTTATTGGGCCCTTAAGCATTGTAATGATGATATGGACACCGTAGGAAAACACCGGAAAATGAAATTAAATCTAATATAGATGAATGGAGGGATATTACTTATGAAAATTCATTAATTTACAAAGAAAAAACTAAAAAGTTTCATGATTCAAAAATTAAAAACCGGGTTTTTAACGTTGGGGATCAAGTGTTGCTTTTTAACTCACGATTGAAAATATTTTCCGGTAAGTTGAAATCCCGTTGGTCCGGTCCATTCATCGTGACTCAAGTTTTTCCATATGGGACCATCGAGCTAGCTCAAAATGATGGCCCCAATTTCAAGGTGAATAAACATAGGTTGAAGCACTACTTTGGCGGGGAAGTTACATCCTTGAACTACCTCGACCAAATCACCTTCCCCAATGATAATTAGTATTGAGGGGATCGAGTCGAGCTCATGACTCGGTAATAAAAAACGAGGTGCCTTGTGGGGGAGTCCCATGCTTATCCTATGTACATATTATCGCTTTCTAATGTAGTAACGTGTGGGGATTTGTGCCCTTCCAACCTTTGTTCCGTGGTTGTTTGTGAATTGTGGATTTTAGATGATCATTATCTTCACGATTGGAGCCTCTCTTGTTCGTTTTTATGGGAGCACTCGATAGTTTGCTTTGAAGAATTTCTCAATATCCATGATATATCCTTTTATGTTCTAACCTTAGGTTTTTAGCACACTTTATAAACGGATTTTAATTTAACGGTTACACCCTTTCCATGCTAGATTAAGCATTCGACTACGTCTCTAGTATGGGGGTGTTTGCACCCCTAGACTCGAAACATTGAGGACAATGTTTAACTTTAGTATGGAGGGGGTGAATAGATACTTGCCTTGACAAACCCTCACGCTTTCCAAAGTTTATCTTTTTGTTTATCGTTTTGTTGCAAAATAAGGCTAAAAATGGCCAAATTTTAAAATTTTTCTCATGTTTTATAAGTGTTTAAGACACAAATGTAGATTTTCTGATGGCGAGAATAAGAGTAGTTTTTGACTCGACCGTGCGTGTTGATCACTTAGCTTCGATTCCTTAACTTTATATTAGGCTAAGTCTCTTAAATGAGGACGAGAGATGATAGAGCTAATTATAAGTTACTATGCTAAACGTAAAGTACTTGTATTCTTTCAAAAACTCATGTGTTCTCGTTGTTTGCTTATTCTCCCTTCGCTTGTAAATATATTTTGCTTAATAAGTATTGACTTAGCGGTTTAGTCTTGATTGTTGGTTTCTAGTCTTTTCTAGTAGCTTCCATGTAATTAAATTGGGAAGACATTAAGATATCGCCAGCGTCACGGTTTTGAAGTATTGGCAACCCGAATAATCGAAAGCTTCACCCAATAATAAGATTTCAAGTGCTCACCTAAATCAAGCAAACAATTTGAAGCTCACAAGGCCGAAAAATCTATGCAAAATTGAAAGTGAATTATGCCTTAATCTTTGAAGCTTTAAAGATCCAAAATTCGCCTTAGCGTGAGGATATACGTCTTTGGCCACAATAAACACATCATGGCGAGGTTAAATAAAAGGCAAGGCAAGACCGAAGTCATAATAAAAGCTTCATGGCGAAGTTGAATAAAAGATGGAGGTAAACCTATGATAATAAGGCCCATCCGGTAGGGGTGTATAAAAGTCTTGGTAATAAGTCTCATGTTCAAAACCGTTATAAAACCGTGTTTATCGATCCTTCTTGTTGACTTAATTTTTGGACATCGTTGTCTATTATTAGGGGCTATTAATTCGATGGTCTTGGTTACACCATTAGGACTTTATTTTTAGACCTAAATCTCTATTATCGCATAAGTCAAACAATGTATCCTCGTGAAAAATTCAAGACAAAATAAAATATAAGAGATACAACTTAGGAAAATGGGAGGATAAGTACGTGATTAGGGCATATAAGTAGTGTTAGCATTACTAACTTATAATGACAATGATCTCGTTGCACGCTTGGCATGGAATTGGGGTGAAAATCGAGGACGATGAAATTATTTCTAACGAAGCATTCACGTGTTCTTATTCTATGAACCTAAACGTCCCATTTTGTGATGAAAATCATACATTATGTCTAAAACACAAGTAGAAGTAATAGTAGTAGTATAGCTAGTTTATCATTCAATAAAAGTGTATAAAAATGAATTTTGGAGGTGCTACGATACTTTATTCTAGCATGTCGTGAGGGCACGGCAATGGTTTAGTATGGGGGAGTGATGAGACTACTTTTATACATAGTCTCATCGTCCAAAACGGGCTTTAAATGCATTAAATATCATGAAAAATTGCCAAATATATGCTTGTGTTTGTTACTTGTGTATTTTAGGTACGGATATTGAGAAAATGACAAAAGATCACAAGAAACATGCAAAAACGAACACGGAAAACGAAGCCGCACAATGAACCAAGTCCTAATGAAGATTTTCCAAGAAAAACCCTTGTTGTTTTGAAGATTATGCAAGAAGGGTCCTCCAATATTAAATAATTGACACCTTAAACCCTTGTATTTTCATAATTACAAGTTTGGTCCTTAAAGTTTGTCAAAATTACAAAAAGGGCCCTCCACTTTGAAGAATTGGCAAGAATGATCCCTAGAAAATGAAGACTTGTCGAGTTCAGTCCTCCAAAAATTCAACCATACAAGTCAAGACCATCATCTATGAAGAAAATGCCAAAACAACCCTTCTAGAATCAACAAATAGCAAGAAATACCCCTGAAAATACTTTGGAAAAGTATTTGGGGCAAAAGTGTGAAAATAAAAACTTCCATAACAAAGGGAATCCGAATATGGCCTATTTAATCACAAATGGAAAGAGTATAGACGGTTGGGGGTTTGTTTTGCCAAGACACAATAGATACATAGGCCAACCAAATTGTGCCAAGTGTCCCACTAACCTATTTTAACCAATCCGAACCCATCCTTCCTCCACATCACCATTCCACTCCCAACGTTTTTTACTAATCTCTGTTTAGTTAATTTTTTTGGCGCTTAACACTTTTTAAAACCCAAAAACGGATTAAACATGCTACTATTCACACATGAACAAGAATTGGGTATTCTTGTTTATGCAACAATTAAACCTCCATCATCTCCAGATTTATGATTAACATAATCATAATCATAACCCAACTTTAAAAACCCAAGCCACATCACCCTAGAGTTCACATGCTCTATGCCCTGCACACGTTTTGGAGGATACTACCAAATTTTGCCAGGGAATCAACACACATTGTTTAGCTTTGTTCCTAAGCATCAATATGGACCCTTGGATGCAATTTCAACCATGCCAACTCACACAAACTACCAATACTTCATCACATGTTCAAGCAAAGTTCAAATCTGCAAGGCAAATTGGGGACTTCACCAAGCTTTAGGGTTACGTTTTTTATGTTCTTAGTTAACCATTGTAGCCTATAAAAGGCATAAGACTCTTTCATTTTCAGCTTTGCTCCAGATTTTTCCTAGTTCACTTTTCTGTAAATCCTTGTTCATTGTTTAATAAAAAGAGTTTGAATTTGTGAAGAAAAAACAAGTGCCAATCTTTTATCTTCTTGTTTATGTTATATTTTTACAAAACCTGAATCTCAAAACGTTTTCTCAAGCTTTGTGCAAGAAATTGCTCAAAGTTCTAAAACCTTGATATTTTGCTAAGTTCCTTGGTACACCTTGGAATTCTTGGGCTATAAGTGGATCATAGCATCCTCATATTGTGTTATCAAGGTGTTGTGAGGCTTATAACTTGGGGATAGTCAAGTGTGGGGTACAAGGGTTTCATTAATCAAGATTTATCACCTTTCTGTTTTTGATAATATTGCTTCTAACCTTGTTGAATCTTAGCAGGGTTGTTTGTGGAAGCTTGTGCTTGTTCTTGTTAGCACATCAGCTCAAAAATTCGTAGGTGTGGATGTACATCCATGAGGTTTGACCCCTTTTACCCAAAATTTGCTTTAATACTTAATTTTTGGTGAATTGGTGATCTACTTGTGTTCTTGTTGAATTTGTGGCTTGATCTTGCTTGATACTGCATAATACATCTTTTATTGTGTTTGATTGGGCTTGGGTAACACTGAAATAACTTATACTTGTTTAAATCTTGATTTGAAAAAGATAAGGGGTGTTTGGGATTATCTGTTTAAGTGCTTAGATTGTTTTGTGCTATTGGAAGTTGCTTGTTTGAGTTGGTATTTGCTATTCACTTGGTTGTGTTCTAAAACCTGCAAGTTTTCAGCTTTGTAACCTCAAATTAAAGATTGTGTTATTTCTCACTTCTTTTGACTGTTTTTGACCTAAGATTTTGGAAACACCTAGAGTGTATGCATGTTTAGGGCTAAAAGGTGTTAAATCAAAGTTTGTGTAACCTAATTGGAAGATTGGAGTGTTTAAAATTGGCTTGGTGGTCAAGTATATCAACAAGTGTTCAAAACTGCATGTTCTTTGTTCAAAACTGCATGGTCAAGAAAGTCAAGCAGTGGGAAAAGTTCCCACTGCTCAACCACCAAAACTAGCCCCTGCTAGTGTAAATTATCATTCAGCTTATTCATAACCCAATTTGGCTTATCCAGACTTGCAACAACATATTTTTTGTGATAGATCTTCCTCATTTGACCCATTTATTTGATCTGGAGCTTATCCGACTTTGACTTTGACTTTTTACTAGAAAACTCATTAAGTTGACTTTTAAACAAGTGCTTATCTGCTTATTCTAGCTTATTTCTTGTGCTTATTTGAAAACTTTTTTATTATTCTGCTTAATTAAGTCATTTAAAAGCTTTTGAAACTTGAATCAGCACTTGAGGTGGTCTAGAACTCAAAAACGACTATTTTGTCGTTTTGTGAAGATAGCTTTTAGCTTATTCAGGCTTATTTCTTGTGCTTTTTCAAAATTTCTTTTTACAGATCTCTTAAGCAACTCAAAAGAAGCTTGTGTGTCAAATTCGAGCTTATGGCATCAGCTTATAGCTTAATGGGCCAAAAAGCCCATTAAGAATAAGCTGCTTTGAAATAAGCTAGCTTAAGCACATTTTTAGCTTTTGGGCCTTCATAATTTTGTTCTTAAAATCAAATTTTAAGTCAGATAGGAGATTTTGGTCTTATTTGGACAATATTTTTCTTATTGGGCCTTAAAAAGCCCATTAAGGGTCTGTTTGGACTTTTGGCCCATTTCAAGGCCCAATACGGGTATTTTTGTAATTTCAACTTCATTTCTGTGTTACTTAGGTTAAAATAAGTAGGTTTGCAACTTTTTAGAATTTTTTATAAATTTTGGATTTTTATTAATATTTTATTATTATTTTATTATTAAAAATTAAAATTTGCATTTTTCAAGTTTTGTCATTTTTCTTAGATTGAATACATTATGTTAGAAATTTTACAATTTTTATAATATTTTTATAGTCATTAGATTAATTTTTAGAATTATTTTAAGTTTTAATAGTTTTTAATTAGTTTTTAAATAGTTTTAATTAATTTTTAAAGTGTAAAATTTTCAAAAATAGTTATAAATTTAGCTAAGTTAGTTTAGAGGTTTACAAGTGAAAAAATTCTCATTTTGGGCTTTTTATTAATTAATTTGATTTTTTGGGCTTTAATTAGCATTAAAAGATCATTATTTAATTAAATAAAAGGTTTGAGTGATTTTTGATTTTTTTGTAAACTCTAATTACATTTTTTAGGATTTATTGCAATTTTCTAGGAATTTTTTGGGTAAATTTTTAATTTTGTCACTTTTTACGGTTTTACGTGCACGACTATTCGTCTTATTCATGATCGTAACCGTCATTCTCTTCTAATCTCTTTTCTTCTTTTCATTTCTCATCAATATAATCACAAACCATTAATCAATTCTTAACACAACGCACTTGCCTTCTTGGGAAACGAACTTGAACT
The DNA here is from genome assembly GCA_025667525.1 of Glebionis coronaria. Lineage (NCBI taxonomy): Eukaryota > Viridiplantae > Streptophyta > Magnoliopsida > Asterales > Asteraceae > Glebionis > Glebionis coronaria. The sequence goes on from CM046877.1 coordinate 533,333,357, forward strand.
TTATTGGTCATTAGTGCTTGGTTTTCCTAAACCGACACTTAATACTTGCCACTTTTGCTCTCTTTTCCTAAAGAGTAGTAAAACCACTACATCAACAAACGAGAACACGTTTAAAGACGTTTGAGAAATTATTTTATCGAATAATCAAAAAGATTAATTTAATTTTTTTTTCATAAAATAACTTTTATAAATAAAAGGTTGAAAATAAAATAATGACACGAAAAGTACGGGATGTTATACATTGCGATAGAATCTTTGAGACACTGCAAAATCTTCACAACTATTCTGAGATTTTTTCAAAAAAAAACGTGATCTAGAAAATTTCGTATCGTGAGTTTTTTTGGTCTTAGAATTTTTTGGTTTATTGAGAACAAATTTTAGGGGATTTCAACACTGTTTCTCGACTTCTACACACGACAACAAACACAATAACTTTCTTTCATTGATCGATCAACAAGTAATCCTTACTTTCGTTTGTCATCGAACTTCAATGGATTGGTTGAATTCGACATCTCAAGAGGGACAATTGCAGAAGATGCAAGACGAAGCAAGAAAAAGATGTCAAGTCTTATTTAGACAACCTAAATGTCATCTCTACGAGTTTACAAAGCTCAGGTATGGACAATCCTTTGTGGCAGTCTTTGGTCAAGAGGCTCCTTTCTTCATCGGCGATATGATGATAAACTTGGATATTCTTGAGCAGAAACTTGACAAAGAAGACTTTAATCACATTGAATCCGTATCTGCACTTTAAGTTCTTTTGAAACAATTATTGATTTTTCTTCAATTCGATGTTGCCAAGAAAGAAAATTCAGGGCTCTGCAAGTCATTCCTTGAAGACATGAATACCGAGATTCAAGACTTCTGTGGTACTTTGTCCAAATACGTGACCTCTCTTACGCATTTGTTTCATGAACGATCACGACTTAAAATTGCTTATGATAATTAGAAGCAAGAAAATCCGATGGAGATGCCAGAGAAAACAAATGATCTTACGGATGACTCAAAGGAGACCGCTTTGGTTAATGATGATAGCAGTGTCATAGATTCACGTCAAAGAATGCATGATGAAGAGCCAATAGTTGAGGTACAACTGAATACTGTATCTAACAATGATCTACAGCATGTTGAGAACTCTGAACCTACCTATGCCAAACATGGGATGGAAAAGGGTGATACCACTTCTGATTCATCCGATGTAAGTCTTAATGGGGGAGAAAGTGATCAAAATGCTAAAAATCATGATATATGCCTTATGACTGCTTCTTTAACCAATTCGGCTTCTAGGATTGAAGAGCTTGAAACGATCATAGCTCAACAATCAAAAGAGCTTGAGGATGCCAAAATTGAATTTTCAAAGAAAACGGATAAATTTGAAAATTATTTTGAAAAACTTGAAAATTCAAACGTTGTTCTTAAACGAAAATTAGATCAAAAAATTCTAGATTCTAACACTGAAAAGGATAATTTTGTGAAACAAATTACTTTGCTAGAATCTAAGTTGGCATCCCAAGACCTCTTGCAAAAGGAAAACGAGACCTTAAAACAGCGCTGTAATGAGTTAAATAGTTCTATCGTAGAGATGAGGTCTAAAACTCTAGAGTCAACGACCTTGTTAACTACTGAAAATGTTGATTTAAAGGCTCAAGTTCAGAAAAAGGTTTTTGCTATAGCTGCTCTGAAAAACGAGCTAAGGAAAATTAAGGGCACTAGTGTGGATACTAAGCTTAAAAACCATCAATCTTGGGGAAACCGCCTAAAAATCAGTCCGTTCGACAACCAAGTGCTTTTAGATCCAAGCGACCAAAATCCTCGAGACCAAGGTTTGCCTCCCAAGTTGATATGGTCCATAATTTTAGACCAGTCACTCCACTATCTATGCCTATTGTGATCAAATCAGCCTATGCAAAACCTACAAACAAGACTACTACTAGTGATTCTAGGTATAGTTCTAAAAATATGCCACAACATAGGTCGAATAGCATGCCTAATAATCACTATGTAGATGAATCTAAGAAAATGACACAAGCAAGAACTAGGATTTCTAGATCTCATTCGGATCTCAAACACGGTGTTTGTTCCGTATGCATGAAAAGTGTCTTCACGACAAATCATGCGGCTTGTGTAACTAAAGTCTTGAAGGAGCTGAACTCAAGTGCTAAAAGAGGGATCCTAGAGGAAATAGGTTTTCTACCGCTAAGTATTCCGTTGTGCATAAGAAAACCATGTCGCCTAGATCCAATCTTAGGTGGCAACCCACGGGTAGGATTCTCAAATCGAGTAATCTTTAATGGGTTCCTACAGGAAGGATGCTCCCCTCTTGCACTACCAAAGTTGGTTGTGAACCCCCACATGGTTCTAAAATAGATATCGCTAACCCATAACAAAGCAAACAAACTCCTAATGAGAATGAATGTACAAATTGTTGGGCCAATGAAAGTTCTAACTATGGCCCAGTCTAGATTTGTTTAAATTAGACTAAGTGTTACTTATCGCTGAGAGGACCAACGACAGAGACCAGACTAGCGAAAGGCAAAGCCTCAGCTGGCACACCAGGAACATTCAAGTCAAAGACAACGTCAGAGAAGTCGAAGACAATCTGAAGTCATACTTACCAGCGATTATGAATAGCTGGGATGTAGAAGGAATGTGCTGGTGTTCAAGGATCTCTGAGTTGACAATACTCAGAGATCACTTAAGAACCCTAGAAGTCTGACACAAGCAAAGCTTGTCTAATCCTTTATAGTTTAGGCGGGAGAATCTACAAAGTGTTTTGAGCGGGATAAAACAAGAGATTCAAGATAAAGCCTAGTACGACCTAGCAGGACAAAAGGTGAACAGTTGGCAGAACTGTTCACCTAAATTTGTTTAAAGGTATGTCTCGATTTGGACATGCATTTAATACGTTGTACTCTTCCACTCAGAAGATGACATGTATCAACTACTCCCACTAAGGAAGCAACCTCGTACCACTATAAATAGGAGTGAGAAAGAAGAGTTAATTCAACCCTTGTGCTTGGATAAATTATCAAGTTCTTTCTCCCTTTGGAACCTCTGAGCCCTCAGCTGTCTACCAGCGACTCATAGGTTCTCTTGTAAACTTGAGTCTCGAATCAAGTTTACTTGTTCTAGGGTTCAATTCTTATTGTCATTCAACGGGGTATTCATAGCATTTTGTAATACTTTGTTTATAATAGTTAATAAAGCATTACGCATTTGAAAAGTATTTCGTTGTGTAATTGTGTTTATACGAGTTATAGTTTTGAAAATTGTTATATTAATGGACTTTCAATTGGTATCAGAGCGGTTTGATTTATAAAACCTTTTATAAACTGTTCTTGTTTTTAAAATCAAAATCCTAATATGACTTAAACTATGCCTCCTATACCACCACCCTTTGGTCAAACCAGTCAAGGTAACACTTCGACCAACACACCGGCCACCACATCTACTACCATGCCTACACCGGTTATAAGCACTGGTAATAATGATGATGACCTTCCCCAACTTCTTGATGTTCGTGGGGGGTCACATGTGTCCAATGTCCCAGCGTTGGATGAAGAAGATTTTTCAAGTTGGAAGAGTGAATTTCTTATATATTTAGATGGCTTAGAACCCTTCTTGATAGAAATCTTAGAAAATGGTCCCTATGTACCACTGGCCATTTCCTCTACCCTGAGAGACCCATTAAGAAGCATGTTAAGCAATGGTCTTCAGCGGATAGACGTCTAGCTAACCAGGACAAGAGACTCAAAAGTATCATAGTCTCTTGCCTACCCAAGAACATTATGAAGTCCATTATCAAATGCAACTCTGTTAAGGAGATGTGGACCGAGTGAGTTCTAGGGTATGAAGGTCCAGAGGAAACAAAAGAAACCAAAATCCAAGTCCTTAGACTTAAGTTTAATGCTTTTAAAGCTTTAGAAACAGAAACTGTTGCTCAAACTTATACTAGGCTTAAGATTTTGCTTAATGATTTGGGAAATAATAGAGTTGTTCTACCTAAGGCTGAGGTTACTGCTACATTTGTCAATAGTTTACCTAGAAAATGGCTTAGCCTAAACCAGACCTTAAGAGCAAATAATGCTATCAAGAATGATACTTTGGCCCAACTGTTTGGTAGATATAACTATGAAGAAGGGCTAATTGACTCCATTTACAAATCTGAGACTGATAGGTTTACCACCAATATCACTGGTTCAAAAACTATTGTTGCTAACCATTCTTTTCAGGACAGCGACTCTGACATAGAAGAGGATACCAGAAGCAGTCAAGAATTTCTTGATGAATTGCATGCTGAGTTCCATGACATGGCTCTTCTAGCTGACCAAAAGAGGTACTACAAGAGATCAGGTAGAGTTGTAGCTGCCAAGGTTGATAAATCCAAGGTGTCATGCTACACTTGTGGAACGACTGGTCACTTTTAGAAAGATTGTTGGTCAAACAAAACCTCCTCTCCAAGCTTTCCATCATCCAGCAACAACCACAACAGCAAGAAGAAGTTCTCTACCTCACCTTTCAAGCAAACTTCCCACTCTGACTCAGAGGGAAAGAAGGACTACAAAGTAAAGTACAAAGCTTTGAAAGTTGAGCTGATGAAACTCAACCAAAAGGCTGAAGATGCAGCTAAGAAAAAGGACAACAAGAAGACTGAAAAAGGTCTGATTTATGCTTCATTTGACTGGGATGATGAACCTCTTACATCTGAGGATGAAGGAACTACTACTGTCATGGCTTTTATGGCAGTCGCTGATGAAGAACCTGATGTGGGAAAGAGCGAGGCAAGATCAGGTCAATGGGTGGACATCACCATGAAAAAGGTACTAAGATTGCTTTCTATGCCTGAAGGTCCTGATAGAGACCATGTCAGTGACTATACCTTTGTTGACCTCCACTTTGTGGAAGAGCAAATAAAAAACTTGTTAAACAAGTTTCATAGTCTTAAAACAGAGTTAAATCTTTGTCAATCCTAGTTAATAAATCTCAAACCTTTTGTGAATCTTGCAAATCAACTTCAAAATGAAGTAAGCAAACTGTCCGTTGAAAATGAGTCTTTAACTGATGAAAACGCTGAACTCAGAAGAACCATAGAAAAATGGAATTTGGCTCAATCTATAGTGGAGGAAATAGTTGCTGAAGCCATTCCAGGTGATGTGGTTCAGGCTATTGGGGGGAAGGGAAGGTTCAAAAATCACATACCTGTACCCAATGTTAAATTTGTCCCTTTAGATATTTCTTCTCCATCTTCCACCTCTGTGGATGAGAAAAACTCTGACAAGAAATCAGAGGCACTAGCTCTACCAAAACTCGCTGGTGCTAACCCATCTGATTCCTTGCTTGGCCCAAAACCTCCCACCAAAACCCCTGGGAATTCAATTCTTAAAGTCGCTGATAAAGCGCACAAAAAGGTTTTTTGGCCAAAGACTCCACCAAACCCACTCCTCCCCCTAAAGAGCTTTCACCCACCAAGCAACTTCTCCTCACCTTGATGGAAGAAGTAAAGGGGTTGAAAGAACAGATCAACCCCAGAGTCAACAGTCCATCTGTTAACTTTGTTGGTGAAGGATCAAGTAGCTCTAAGGGGAGAGTATTATTCAGACCTTGCAAACATTATGGTTTCAAAAATCATTCCTCTGAGGATTGCACTAAGAAACCAAAATGTATCACATGTGAGTCTACTGAACACACCTCCAGAGAGAATGAGGAGAACCATTGTTGTTCAAAGAACAAGAACTCAGTTAAGGTCTAAAACTCCTCACATGCCCTCTAAGAGACCTGAACCTATATCCAGAGACAATCCTCAGGGTTACAGACCAAATCCCCCATGCAAGTATTGCGGTTTCTTTGACCATCACTCTGATGAGTGTGACATTATCTCGGATGTGACATCTGTAGAAGTATGCGTCATGAACCCAGAGACTACAACAAAAAAGGGGGAGAAAGGAACCAGAGAAGACCCAATGTCGCTGGTCAGTGACAGCATGGACCCACTGGAAAGTGGGTTCATCATCGAAACTAATCTGGATCTGTTATGCAGGAATACTTGAAGAAATCTGTTTGGTATCTGGATAGTGGGTGTTCCAGACACATGACAGGGGTTAAACAATATATGCATAGATATAAGAAGGAGTCTGGTCTGAAAGTAGTCTTTGGAGATGACTCCTCATGGGCTACGAAGGGTTATGGATCAGTGGATTGCAATGGTATAACCTTCACAAGGGTCGCTTATGTCAATGGACTAAAGCACAACTTAATCAGCATTAGTCAACTCTGTGATGCTGGTTTCAAATTTCTATTCACCAAGACCCAAGGAACAATCTTCAATCAGAATGATGATGTTGTTCTAATTGCACCCAGAAGAAGGGATGTGTATGTCATTGACATGACATCATGTCCAGAAGGGGAGAACACCTGTCTCTTTGCCAAAGCGTCTGATAGTGAAAATTGGCTTTGGCATAAGAGACTCTCCCACCTTAACTTCAAGAACATCAACAAACTGGCAAAGAATGATTTAGTTGCTGGGCTTCCCTCTCTGACCTTCACCAAAGACAGACCCTGCTCTGCCTGTGAGAAAGGGAAGCACCACAGAGCCTCACTTAAAACAAAGCAATCATTCTCCATAAATAAGTGCCTCCATCTTCTTCACATGGACTTATTTGGGCCAGTAAAACCACAATCCCTAAATCACAACAAGTATACACTAGTCATTGTAGATGAATTTTCTAGATTCACATAGGTATTCTTTCTTAAAAGAAAGAGTGATATAGCTGAAAGAATAATGTCTTTCATCACAGAAATAGAGAACTTCAATGACTGCAGAGTTAAGTCTATCAGAAGTGATAATGGCAATGAATTCAAGAACCATGCCATGGAAGCCTTTTTGTGATGAAAAGGGAATCTCACCGAATTTTTCAAACCCAGGAACCCCTAAACAAAATGGTGTTACTGAAAGAAGAAACAGAACTCTCATAGAGGCTGTCAGAACCATGCTCAACGACTCAAGACTTCCAAAATAATTTTGGGGTGAAGCTGTGAACACAGCTTGTTACACACAAAATAGATCTATAATTGTGAAGAGACACGGCAAGACCGCTTATGAAGTGTATAGGAAGAGAGCCCCTGATGTAAGCTACTTCCATGTCTTTGGTTGCTCTATTTTCATTCACAACTACAGAGATCATCTGGGAAAATTTGACGAAAAGTCAGATGATGGATTCTTTGTTGGTTACTCTCCTACCTCCAGAGCCTATAGAGTATTCAATATTTGCAGGCAAGAACTTGAAGAATCCATTCATGTTACCTTTGATGAAGCAGATGCTGTCATTACTCACACCAACCCAGAAGAATGTGACGTTGATTTCAATGAAGTCAAATCATATTCAAAGGATGATTTCTCAAATACCAAGGAATCACCTCAGGCATGTCACAAGGACTTTCCATATGTTCATGCATTTGATCCTCACTCAATCTCTGACATCACTCCAGAGGTTGCAATTGCTTAATCTATCACTCCACCCACAGAAGTGAATGTTGATCTTACCGAACCAATCTCTCACTCAGATGAAGAGATTATGGATGAAGAAATAATATGTAAAGCTCCTCTAGCATTCATTGAACATGTTGTATCTTCTGAACCCACAGAGACTCCTGCTCCTCAATCCAAATGGAGTAGGAACCAAGATATTCTTCTGGTGAATATTCTTGGTGAACCCTTTGAGGGAGTCACCACCAGAGGAAAGTTGAGATCTCTGGAAACCGCCTCAGCGAATGAATGCCTTTTTGCTGACTTCCTCTCTGAAGACGAACCTAAGAATGTGGCTTCTACTCTTCTAGATGAAGTTTGGGTTGTTGCCATGCAAGATGAATTGAATTAGATCAAGAGGAACAAGGTGTGGACTGTGGTAAAAGCTCCCGTTGGAAAACAAGTAGTTGGAACTAAGTCGGTCTATCAAAACAAGAGGGATGAAACTGGCATGATTGTTAAAAACAAGGCTAGGCTTGTGGTGCTGGGGTACAATCAATCTGAGGGTATTGACTATGATGAAACGTTTGCACCAGTAGCCAGACTGAAATCTATCAGAATCTTCCTAGCCTTTACAGCTTATATGGGGTTCACTGTATACCAGATGGATGTAAAGAGTGCTTTTCTAAATGGTAAGCTTGTAGAGGAAGTATATGTCTATCAACCCCCTGGGTTCGAAAGCAGTGAATATCCTTATCACGTCTGCAGACTTCATAAAGCACTCTATGGGCTGAAACAAGCGCCTAGAGCCTGGTATCAAACTCTATCAAAATTCTTACTTGAAAATAAGTTTGTCAGAGGTACCATTGATCAAACCCTGTTCACATATAGGTCCAAAGGTGATGTCATTTTAGTACAAATTTATATGGATGACATAGCTTTTGGTTCAACCAACATTACCTTGAGCAAACAATTTGCTAAACTTATGACCAAAAAGTATTAAATGAGCATGATAGGGGAACTATTTTTTTTCTTGGGTTTTCAAACCAAACAAAATTCAAAAGGAATTTCTATTTGTAAAGAAAAATATGTTAAGGATTTTCTCAAGAAGTATGATCTGTCTGACTGTGCATCAGTGAAATTCCCCATGCTTCCTCCCATCAACTTGGAAGCTGATGACTCAGGGGTCTCTGTTAATGAGACCTTATACCGAGGCATGATTGGGTCACTGATGTACCTCACAGCAAGCAGACCAGACATACAAATTGCCACATGTCTCTGTGCTAGGTACCAAGCTAACCCCAAGGAATCCCCCCTTGTAGTTGTCAAAAGAATTTTTAGGTATCTAAAAGGATATCCCATACTGGTTCTCTGGTATCCAAATGGATCAAGCTTCGACCTCAAAGCCTACTCTGACTCAGATTACGCTGGTTGTTGCCTTGATAGAAAGAGCACCTCTGGGAGTTGTCAAATCCTTGGAGGAAAGTTGGTATGCTGGAGTGCAAAGAAACAAAACTCTATGGCCATGTCATCAGGAGAAGCTGGATATGTGGCTGCCGCTATTTGTTGTGCTCAAGTTCTCTGGATGAAAAGTCAGCTGGCTGATTATGGGATCAATTATGAAAAGGTTCCCATCATCTATGACAACACAAGTGCCATAGCCATCTCCAATAGTCTGGTACTTCAATCTAGAACCAAGCATATTGACATCAGGTATCACTTTATCAGAGACCATATTTTAAAAGGTGATATTGAGCTTCATTTTATACCCACTAAATACCAGCTAGCTGATATTTTCACCAAGCCTCTGGCTGAGCCAAGTTTTACTAGGCTGGTTGCTGAGCTAGGTATGCTTAATATTGGTAAACAAATCTGATAAATGATCTCTGTCTCTGGGCATTTAAAGGAATTGAATGTAACGAGGTAGTTACATTTTAATGGGAGTTAATATATTCCCATATTTAATCAAATGATTATCCTTCAATGTCAACAACTTTCCCGCTTTCCAAGGGGACAAAAAAATCACGTGAAAGGTCAATGGGACCCACTCTTTCTTAAAAGGCAAATGATTACATTAAATGCATTAATTGAAAAACGACAAAACCTTTTCAAAACCCTTGACTCCATTTCACTTTATCACTTTTATCATTTTTTTCTAACACACACATACTGTTCATCTACTTCTAATCCTCCAAAACTCTCACTTCAAACAACAATGGCGTCTTCATCAACAAACCCCTCGTTCACCGTCTTGGCCGCTTCAAATGTAGACTTTGGGATAAACGCTGGAAAGATTGCGCTTAACAATTGTGTTGCTCTCCTTGAACACAACAATCCCCTCTACCATCCTTTGTTAACCTTCCTCAAGAACTCCTTCATTAACGAAGATATAACTAGGGAACCCTCTACATGTTACTACCAATACCTGAGGGAGTTCTGGTTCAGTGCTGAAGTTGATCAAACGTCTTCACTCATCACCTTCAACCTATCTACCCATCCTAAACCTCTCACTTTTGACTTCATCACCTTTTCCAAAGTCATTGGACTTCCTGTCAATGAAGGCATGACCGATGTGCCAGCTAGCGCCATAGTAAAGAAGGCTCTGGCTACCCTTCGTCCTCATGATGACGATGATAAACCCTTCACCTCTCAAGGCTTCCAGAACAAATCCCTGATTAAGGTGAATTACTTCTTACCCATATGGAGGACGCTGATGCTTTACATAGTAAAATGTCTGGGAGGAAACCAGGGGTCACATGATCAGCTGAATGGTTCTGAGCAAGCAATAGCTTACAGCTTGATTTGGGGGCAGGATATAGGGATCACCCACAGACTTTACACCGACCTCATTGACAAGCTTGAAAACAAAGGGAAGAAAAATCGACTGGCCACCATCTGCTACACAAGATATCTCTCTCTCATCATAGAGGATATGCTTGGTGAATCTTACACCAATGATGAACTCCACTCTTTCTCTCCCTGTCACATTACATCAGCTTCGCTGAAGACTCCCTTAGAGGATGAAGTGCCTCTGAGTAGGCATATGATGAAAGTTGTTGGGTTTCTCGTTGATGATGAAGAGCCCTTGATCCCTCACAATGAGGTGAATTCTGAAAGTCAGATTGACAAGTCTTTGTCCAAGACCTCTGTGCAATCTAGTTCTCAGCCCAAGGCGCTGAAGAAAAAGAAGAAGAAGAGGAAAGACATCCCCATTTCCTCTGAAACCCCTTATGTTAATCCATCAAAGAAGAAGAAGACCAAGAAGAACCCATCCCCTTCTCTAGCGGATGTAGATAAAGAGCCAACAACTGATAAAGAACCAGAGTCTAGCGTCTCCTTGTCAGCAGAGACGACTAAGAACCCTCTCCACGCTGATATCACTGAGGTATTATGATGAGACGGCTTTTATACATAGTCTCGTCGTCCAAATCGGGCTTAAAATGCATAAAATATCATTAAAACTGCCAAATATATGCTCGTGTTTGTTGCTTGTGTATTTTAGATACGGATATTGAGGAAATGGCAAAAGATCACAAGAATCAATCAAAAATGAACATGGGAAACGAAGCCGCACAATGAACCGGACCCGAATCATGATTTTCCTATCAAGACCTTGAAGTTTGAAGATTTGGCAAGAATGATCCCTCAACTTTGGAAGACTTGGCAATTTATACCCTTGTAAACTCATAAATTACATTGGGGTCCCTAAATTACCAAGAGTATGCATATCCATCCCTTGAAGAATGCTTAAATTACATAAGTGGTCCTTGGAAAAAGTTTGAAACTATGATGGGCCATTTTCAGCAAGTTGGCAAAAGTTGTTACAAGCATAATGGGGCGTTGATAATGTTTATTCATCAAGTAGCAACATCATGAGAGTCAAGGGGCCAAACTGGCCAGACAACCAAAACCATTTCCTCCACTCCCTAGCCAACACGTCACCCACTATCAACTATTAACCAATCACCTCCTCACCTCCATCCACGTCACTTTCCCACTCATATTAAGTAAAAACTGATTTTTAACATCAGTTTAATGAAAGGATTAAGTGTGGGAAACACACTTTTAAACCACCAAACGAATCAAATGACACTATTTAACCACCTTCATCCCCACAAACCCTAAAATAACCCAGTTCTAATCACCCTAATTTCTAACCTAAATCCTAATTAAGATTAGGGTTTTTACTCCCTACCCCACTCCCAACACACCCAACAACCCAGAAAATGACCACTCAACCTTTTGTCCCCTCCCCTGCTCACCCATCACATGCCTTTGACTACATCAACGCCCCAAAAACTATTCCTTGTCCTCCACAACAAAATTAAGGGTCCAAGATCATCAATGCTAGCTGTCAACAAGGACAAACATCACATGGATGCCTAGAAGACCAAGATTCAAATTTGAACCAAGGGCATTTAGGGGAAATCAGCACCTAGGGTTTTGCTCATTGTAATATTTTATTTGAAATTCTAGAATAGTCCAAGTAGTAGTATAAATAGGGAATGTGCATGTACATTTCCCTTTTGTTCCAGATTTTTTGTAAGAAACATTGTAATCCCTTTTTTAATGTTATAAAAGTTGGTATTGTTTTTAGATAAATCTGAGTTCCACATTTGATATTTTAGTAAGGATTTTTCAAAAGTCATCCTTTTTCAAGTTTCTGAAAAAGGTTGAATTTTTTTGGGTAAAATCTGGTTCCAAATTTGATTTTCCAGATTGTGAGTGTTTAGTTTAAGTGTTTTTGAAAGGAAAAGAGTTTAAGGAAAATATTTGAAAAAGATTTAAAAAGAGAAAAAAAATCAGATTATTTGGTATATTGGTTTTTCCTCCTTGTTCTTAGCAGGAACCCATTGGAAGCTTATCCAAGGTTCAGCACAAGCCCGAGCTTGTGGGAGGTGACTTTTCAGTCACCGTGGGACCTGGATGTGGGTCCCACAAGGTAAATCTCTTATTCCTTGTTTAAGTTTTCAGCAAATTGTGAAAGTTGTGAATTTGAGTGATTTGTATGAATGTGAGTTTTGGTTGTTGTTTATGGTTTGTGTAAGCTTAATTGGTAATTTCATGCATGTTTAGAACCTTGTAAATCAGTTTGGTTGAGTGGTGTATGCATTTGTTGTGTTAAATCATTTTCAGAAAATATTAAGGAGTGTTTGGATTAGGGTCTAAACTAGTTTGAATGGTTTTAATCTTGGTTTAAAACCTGTCTTAAATACTCTTTTGGTTGATAGTAGGTGATTTTGTTACTCAGCTTTCAGTTTGGTAAGGTTTTAAACACAATTGCAAGTTAAAAGTTGGCCTAAGTAGTAGAAACCAGTAAGTGCCCTGAGTGACTGTTTTTGTTGGAATTTGTGCATCAAATCTTGTAGTCTGAGAGGTTATAGGTCCATCTAGGGTTTGCTATCATTTATATGTCATTTGGTTGGATTATGTGCAAGTTATGAGCTCTTGAAATTCACTTTTGTGCATATAAAATCAGCATAATACCCCCAGACCTGTGCTAGCTTAATCAGTAACTTCTATGGCTTATTTGGTGCTTATTTGTTAAGTGACTTGTGTGTTTTTGTGTTTACTTAGACTCCCCACAACCCAATTGGTGTGGGGGTGCCCAATTGTCCAAAGAAATCCAAGCATTGAGCTTTCCTAAGCTCATTTGGACAACTGCCCTTATTTTTGCACTATCAGTGGGAACATAGTTCCCCCTACTTGCACAAAAGTTACCACTGCTTCACTAGAAAACAAAACCAGCAAAGTGTCACTTTCATTAATCTTTCTATTTTGTCTTTAGTGGGCAAATTTGTGACTTAGACTTTCAAACAAGTTTTGTAATTTTTCTAATTTTATTTCTGATTTTTCTGTTTAATTAAAATTTGTATTACTGTTCATTTACTATTTTTTACAATTAATAGCTATTTTAATTAACTTTTTATTTTATGTTTTTGGCATTTAGTGTAAAAAATTAGTATTTTTAGATTTCAAAAATTTTGTTAGATTCAGAAAAAGATTTTAAGATTTTTAGTTAAAAAAGTTTTTACTGTTCACTTTTTAATTATTTTTTATAATTAATTTAGTTTAATTAGGGTTTTAAATCAAACTGTTTTTGTGTTTTAGTGAAAAATTTTATATTTTTCAAACTTTTTCATTTTTCTTCTGTTCATTAGAGTAAATTAGGATTTTTAAAATTGGCAAATTATATTTGGCATTATTTTATTATTTTTTATAATTATTTTAGTTTTAAATAGTTTTTAGTGATTTAAAAATAGAAAAATAGTTTTTAAAAATTAGGAAAAATACTTTTTAGTCTTTAGATAATATAAGTAAGTTATTTGTTCAATAAAATAATATTTTGGACATTTTGATTAATTATATTTAATTTTAGGGCTTTAATTAGCATTTAAAATTGAATATTTAATTAATAAAAGGTTTTAAAATATTTTTATTGGATTTTTATTCTTATTTATATTATTTTAGACTTATTTTAGCTATTAATTAATTTTTAGGTTTAAAATTTTTAATTTTGTAGTTTTTACGGTTTTACGTGAACGCCTTTTCGTCTTAGCTCGATCCGTCTTCGTAACCGTCATTCTCCTCTTACCCCATTTCTATTTACTTCTTTTCTCAATATAATCAAAAACATTAATCAATTCATCACACAACACACGTGCCTCCTTGGGAAACGAACTTGAACTTTCTTAAGGGTCATTAGTGCTCGGTTTTCCTAAACCGACACTTAACGCTTACCACTATTTTGTCATCCTTTTCCTAAAGGGTACAAAAAATCTACATCATATTAGTTTGCCTCTTATTTTTTCTTTTTGGAGGCTCACATACAATCATTCTCAAACGTCTGTAGGAGAGAGTGATGAAGTTTAGGGTATGCCTCAACCCATAGAGTGTCTGTGTCAGCACCTAGATCTTTTAGGATTATCTGTACACTATGTCTTGGCACTAGGAAGTGATTCACTTGTGCTCATAACACACCCTGATGATCCTTCACCCTCTGGACTGAGCTCTTGCCAATAACAACTTGAGTACACTATAGGTCCCGACCCAGAGTCTCTGCACTTCACGTGGACTCTGGGTCCCCTCATATTAAAAGAGTCCCAAAGAATTTATTCTTTTGGGGGGAGACTGAATAATCACCCTCAGTCTTCCCAGGGGCAGTGATAAAAGGCGACCTTTACCTTCAAATATTTCACAACTAAAAGAGTCCCAAGGAGTAATCCTTCAGGGGGAGTTGGATAATCACACCCAGCTATCCCAGGGGCAGAGAAAGGCGACCATTCCCATATAATATTTCACAACCAAAAGAGTCCCAAGGAGCAATCCTTCAGGGGGAGCTGTATAATCACACCCAGCTATCCTATGGGCAGCGAATGGCGACCACTCACCTCACAGTATTCACAAATTAAAAGAGTCCCAAGGAGCAATCCTTAAAGGGGAGCTGGATAATCACACCCAGCTATCCTAGGGACAGCGAATGGCGACCCTTCAACGTATTTTCTTTTCACAATAAAAGAGTCCCAAGGAGAAATCCTTAGGGGGGGGGGTGGATAATTACACCCAGCTTTCCTAGGGGCAGCGAATGGCGATCTATAACTACATTATTATTTCACACTGGTTACTAACAACTCTCATAACAGGCTCATAATCTTCATGAAGAACAACAAAACAATGATGCTTACACCATTGCTGAGGATGCTGATGTTGACGCCTCCACCATTGATCTCGATGCCTTGTCAGACATTTAATCCCTGCCTGAAGATGAAGTCTTTATCATTGACGATGAAGTTTTTGTCTCTGACTTTGAAGAGACGGCCACTGATGATTACCAAGTATCATCGATTGAGCTGAAGCCTATCCCATTCCCATCACTACCAAGTGTCCAAGAACTGGCTGCCAAACAGCTATGGAACCTGCGGTCTAGTCCACCAACCCTAGTTCCCTTCCCTACTTTGCCCAATGTTAAGGAACTGGGGGCACGAGAACACTTGGAGTATTTGCACACCCTTAAGCCTATCCATGTTCCAAGGATGAAAGACATCCAAGAATTGGCCGCTGAGAAATTATGGGTCCAGAGGGGAGATATCAGCATCACCAAGCCTAAAGTCACAAATGATGTTCTCCTCTCTGAAATACAAACTCTCACCCATGGTGCTGAAGAACTCACCACCAACTTACAGACTTAACTCACTTCATCAGTGGAATCCTCCATGACTTCATTGCTTCCGCAACTGCTGGAAAATGCTCTGCAAACTCACCTCCCAGTGGTTCTAAACAAGAGTCTCCAGCAATACATGCCATCCGTCCTCACAACAGCTGTCAAAGCTAATGTCGCAGCTATTGCCAAGGCATCTGAACCATCCAAGCATCTTCCTCAGGAACTTCTACAAAACGAACTTAAAGAAATCTGTCTCTTTGTGCATCAATAGTTCGTTAAGTTTCATAGAGCAGGATCAAGCACAACAACTACCGGCGCTATACCTGAGGGGGGGGGGGGATTTTGCTACTTCTACCTCTGAAGAAGAAGAAGTTGATGCTCCACCTAAGGGGGAGCAATCACTTAAACAACATGCACCCACAACAGAGATCCCAACACCAAAACCTATCAGATCCTTCAACCTCATCACTGAGGTGGCAAAGGACAAGGGAAAAGGTATTGCCACTAAAGTGCCAGAAACTACCCTGCACTCTCTCCAAGAAGAAGGTGGATCCACTACTAGACCCTCTGAGCTGAACAAATTTAGAAGCGCAAATGAACCACCACTAACCCCAGAGCAGGCAAAGGCTCAAATCATGGAACAAAAGAGGTTAGCTGACATTAGAGCTGCTGAAATCAAAAGCAAAGAAGCTCTAAACAAACTACTCTCTCCAACTGTAAAGGAAGCTCATCTAAATAAGCTCAAGGAACTTGAAGTCAAAAGGAGCAACCTTCAAAAGGAATATGAGAGAATAGTGGACCAAAGATCAGAGCCTGGTCATATCACCAACTACACTTGTTACACTGATAAAGACAAAAGAGTAGTGATGACCATATACAGAGATAATCAAATAACCAACTACAAAGTCTTCAATGACTTTAGACTCAGAGAACTAGGCCTCTCTGAATGGTTAGAAGTGTTGTCTCTTACCCAAAAGAAGACTGGGCCTGGTGCTGCTCAAATGATGAAGAACATACAAGCATAGCTTAATTAGGTAAGGGACACTCCTAAGAAGCTAAAACTACCTTTGCCTCCCCAGCTATCACAACAACAACTAACACAAGGACAAAGAAAGAGGAAAACCCCAATGGGACCTCTGGTCGAGAAACTGGTTACTACAGATGTTGTTGTAGATGGAATGTACAGAAACCTTGTACTTCCAAAGGAAATCACAAAGCCCATTGGTGGACAAGTCTATTCCGAACCAGATAAAGGAATGGTCTTTATGAATGGTAATTGGGAGTATTTCTTTCAGAGGATGAATGAACTTCATCTGGCTTCAACTGTCCAACTCATTAGACTCAAACAGGGCATCCTAAGGAACTGCAAATTAGCTGAATATTTTGAGTTTGAAGTTGAGCTGATCATTAACACCAGGAGTGACAAAGTTGAAGCTCAGAGAATCTGTGGCCAAGGCCTCGATCGCTGAAGAACCATTTGTTTTGTTTTACTTTACACCACTGGGTATCTTTGTAATAGACTAGGTTCTTTATGTTTAATAAAACTCTCAGGTATGTTTGTTAAAATTATGTGTAAGAAGAAGTTGTGTACTCACTTACAATAATTCTAGACTTAGTATAATTTATAAACAAATAGGGGGAGATTGTTGGGCCAATGAAATTTCTAACTATGGCCCAGTATAGATTTGTTTAAATTATACTAAGTGTTACTTGTCGCTGAGAGGAACAGCGACAGAGACCAGACCAGCGGAAGGAAAAGCCTCAGCTGGCACACCAGGAACATTCAAGTCAAAGACAACGTTAGAGAAGTCGAAGACAATCTGAAGTCATACTTACTAGAGATTATGAATAACTAGGATGTAGAAGGAATGTGCTGGTGTTCAAGGATCTCTGAGTTGACAATACTCAGAGATCACTTAAGAACCCTAGAAGTCTGATACAAGCAAAGCTTGTCCAATCCTTTATAGTTTAGGCGGGAGAATCTACAAAGTGTTTTGAGCGGGACAAAACAAGAGATTCAAGATAAAGCCTGGTATGACCTAGCGGGACAAAAGGTGAACAATTGGCAGAACTGTTCACCTAAAGTTGTTTAAAGGTATGTCTCGATTTGGACATGCATTTAATACGTTGTACTCTTCCACTCAGAAGATGACACGTATCAACTACTCCCACTAAGGAAGCAACCTCGTACCACTATAAATAGGAGTGATAAAGAAGAGTTATATCATCCTTGTGCTTGGATAAGTTATCTAAGTTCTTTCTCCCTTTGGAACCTCTGGGCCCTTAGCTGTCTACCATCGACTCATAGGTTCTCTTGTAATACTTTGTTTATAATAGTTAATAAAGCATTACGCGTTTGAAAATTATTTCGTTGTGTATTTGTGTTTATACGAGTTATAGTTTCGGAAATTGTTATATTAAAGGACTTTCACAAATGTCAATGTTCAGCAAATCGGTCCAGTCGCTTTATACCATTCAGCTCAGGACACACTCAGAGTTTGGTTACTGAAGAAGCTGATATCTACGAATCAAGTGTCTCAAGGGTTTTGCAGTTAAACTCACAACAATGGCTCACAGTTATATCACAGATTGTGACCCGCACTTCAAAGAAATGGAAGTTTATCTATGCAACGGTAACTTACCCTCACAACGAGAAATTAATTTTTCTCGGGCATGAGTTTTTTATTAAAAACATTCTAAGTTTTTAAGCTCATGCACAATGGCTCATCATTAAATATCAGACGATGACCCGATCTTCAAATAAAGAAAATTTTATCGCCGATGATAACTTATCTTTACAATGAGAAATTAATTTTCTCGGGCATGAACTAATATTAAAAACATTCGAAGTTTTTAAGCTCATGCACAATGACTTACAGTTAAATATCAGACTGTAACTCGGACTTCAATTTTAGGAAAGCTTATCTTTATGATAACTTATCCTCGTAACGGGAAATTAATTTTCCTCGGTCATGAGCTTGTATTAAAACATTCTAAGTTTTAAGCTCAGAAAGGAAAGTGTATCTTTTAAATAAGAGAACTTTTCCTCCTAACGAGAAATTCAACTTTCTCGATAATGAGCTTTACGTTAAAACATTCAAAAGTTTTCAAGCTCATGAACATGACTTCTAAGTAAATGTCAGCTTAGAACTCGTTCTTCGGTTAAAAGGAAAGTTTATCGCCGATGGTAACTTATCCTTAACAACGGGAAGTTTACAACTTCTCGGACTTGAGCTCGTGACGTAAGATATTCAAAATCTTATGCTCAAGTAATTGGTTTCAAAACGTTGAACACAATTTTTCAAGAATTTTTCAAAAGGTTTTTCTAAATCTTTCAAAATTATGTGTTCAACAATGTTTTGATAAAAAGAGCATGTCTTTTGGAATCGATAATATTTACGATCCTAGAAATGTCGTTCAATAATGACACGGGGTTGTAAATAAATTTCGAGCAGAAGTTTAAATTATTTAAAACATGCTCAACATGGCTTCTCAGCAAAGCAGCTCTGAACCTACACTTCATGAAATGGGACCAAGTAACATTAGCTCTGGTCTTGTCACAAACAACCTCACTTCGTCATCATTTACACCACCTTCTAGGAATGAATAGGATACGTTGTTTCAACCATTCTTTGATAAATTCTTCACTCCTCTAAGTATTGTTTCTCAAGAACCTGAAATAATAGCTCCAATTAACGAAGTTGTAGCTCCAGCAACCGAAGCACAATCAGATACGTCTACACCAACAATTGGTCTAGATATAACTTCAACAAGTAATTCTCAACCAACAAATGTATCAACTACCCATGTCATACCTATTGATGATGAAGAGGATGACGTTGATCACGATTTGGAATTCGCTCAAATGCGTGAACTTCCTTTCTTTGGTGTACCAATTCCCGACTCTAATCAATCTGGGTCGTCCACCTTAGAGGAAGCTCCTAATATGCTTTACTCCAATCCACGGATTCGTGAACATGACATCAAGTGGACAAAGAATCTTCCTATAGATTCTATTATTAGTGACCCTAATCGTTTGATATCCACACGAAGTCAGCTACAAGAGAGTGCAATGTTTTGTCATTTTGATGCCTTTCTCAGTGAAGTTGAACCTAAGACGTAGCAACAAGCATTTACCCAATCTTGTTGGATGGAAGCTATGCAAGAAGAAGTTAATGAATTTGTACGTATTGATGTATGGGAACTTTTCCCATGCCCGGATCAAGTGAAGTTACTCACTTTGAAATGGGTTTACAAGGTGAAACTCAATGAGTTAGGCGGAATATTGAAGAACAAGGCTCGACTAGTAGCTCGTGGATACAAGCAATTATTAGGCATCGATTTTTTGGAATCCTTTGCACCGGTTGCCCGTTTGGAAGCTATTAGACTATTCCTCGCTTATGCTACCCACATGAATATGACCGTCTATCAAATGGATGTGAAGACAGTATTTTTAAATGGCGAACTCAAGGAAGAGGTCTATGTTCAACAGCCGGATGGTTTTGTGAATTCTAAATATCATAATCTTGTGTACAAGCTTAAGAAGGCTCTTTATGGGTTAAAGCAAGCTCCACGCGCGTGGTAACAATTCCTCAGTACACAAGGCTTCGCTAAAGGCAAGGTGGATCCCACGCTGTTTAATACAAGGGTTTGCCTCGTATGAAAATTCGTTGTTCCGATCTTTTCGAATTGATTACTAGTTAAGAGTGTGACTCAGTCGTTCTTGGTGGAAAAATAAAATGGTTTGATTATCTATTTTTAACTAAAAAAGCAAATATGAAAATGTCGTTGAGTAAATAAGTAAAAATTAAAGCTTGAAAATATTTAAAACTAAAAATAAAGACTTATAAAAATTTAAAAGTAAATGATTAAGACTTATAAAAATGTAAACTTTAAAGACTGAATTAAAACAAGACAAGTTAAAATAATTCTAAGTAAAAGGCGGGAAAAATAAAGTTTAAATTCAAAACTAGAAATAACAAAACCTTATCCCGAATAATTCTTCTGATTACTATCCGGAATACAAAATTTAGAGGCTTATCCGAAATAATTACTTTGAAGCCTTATTCAGAATGTTTAACTTCTCATTATCCAGAATCTGAGACTGAGAGGCTATCCGGAATCCACAACTTATCCATATCCGGAATAGGTTGAAGTTCTTATCCGGAATATTTGATGATACTTATCCGGAATAACATTCGAACAGTTATCCGGAATAATTTGTTGTGCAGCTTATCCGGAATATGGGCTTTCAGGAGCTTATCTGGAATCTTTTCTTCTTAGGCTTATCCGGAATGTCTCGCTGATGAGACTGCTTTTATACATAGTCTCATCTTCCAAATAGGGCTTAAAATGCATTAAATATCATCAAAATACCCATATATATGCTTGTGTATTTTAGGTACGGATATTGAGAAAATAACAAAAGATCACAAGAATCATTCAAAAACGAACACGGGGAACGAAGCCGCACAATGAACCAAGCCCTAATGAAGACTTTCCAAGATCAACCCTTGATGATTTGAAGAATTATGAAGAAGGGTCCTCCAATATAGAAGAATTGACACTTTATACCCTTGTATCCTCATAATTACAAGTTTGGTCCCTAGAGTTTGTCAAAATCACAAAAAGGGCCCTCCACTTTGAAGAACTGGCAAGTTTAGCCCCTCAACAAAGCTAAATTGTCAATCAATGTCCTCCACAAAGTCAAATCCACCAAGAAGGACTCCAAGTTACAAGAATTACAAGTTTGGTTCTTTGAAAATCCCAAAATTACAAAAAGGACCCTCAACTTTGAAGGTTTGGCAAAAATGGTACCTCAATCATTATGACTTGGCAATTTTAGTCCTCCAAAATACCAATCAAACAAGTCAAGACCATTACCATTGAAGAAATTACCAAATCAGCCCTTCAAGAATCATCAAATGGCAAGAAATACCCCTGAAAATTCTTTGGAAAAGTATTTGGGGCAAAAGTGTGAAAAGTAAAACTTCATTATAAAGGGAAATCTGATTTTGTGCATTTAAAATGGAAATGAAAGGAGTATAGAAGATGAGGGGAGTGAACTGCCAAGACAAGGAAGATACATAGGCCAGTGTCATGGTGACACGTGCCCCACTCACCCAAAACAACCAATCACCACTCAGCCTTGTGCCACATCATAATCCACTCATAACCGGATTAACCACTTAATTTATTAAGTTAAAAATGGGCGCCTAACACATTTTTAAACACTAATCTGGATCAAACACACCAACTATTCACTCAAGAACAAAATTGGGGGTTTGTTAAATACTTTGAATTAAGCCCTAATCATCTCCAGTTTATTGATTAAGGGTCTTTTAAACACAACCCAACTTTTAAATCACTTGCCACATCATCACGTTTGTCCCCTTATGACTCCCCTGCTACAAAGTTGAGAAGAAGACAAGAATTCTACACATGATCAACGGCCACAATCCATGCTTCATCCCTAAGCTACTTTGGCACCTTAGGATCACAAAGAAACAAAAAGGAGTCACATGTTTCAGCTCCAAGAACAAATTCAAAAGCATAATACCCAAATCTGCAAGGGCATTTTTGGAAGTTCATACACTAGGGTTTTATTTTTTTCCTGCATTTCTAGTTCACATGTAGCCTATATAAAGGCATTTAGGCTTTCATTTTTAGTTTGCTTTTGATTTTTCCTTGTTCAAGTTTCTGTAAATCCCATTTCAAGTTTAATGAAATTGTGTTTGAAGCATTGAAGAAAAGTCATTGGCCAATCTTTGTTACTGCTTATTATTGTTATATGATTGTTAGTTTAGAAGTTAAAAACCTGCTTTCAATTGGAGGTTGCAAAAGTTTGCAATTTTCCTCATTCTTGATATTTTGCTAAGTACTTGTTCCAACCTTGGAATTTTTGGGTTATAGGGCTGATCATAGCATCCTAATTGTGTTAATTAAGGTGTTGTGAGGCTTATAACTTGGGGATAATCAAGTGTGGGGTAACAAGGTTGCATCAATCAAGATTTTTGAAGTTTCTGTTTTTATACTCTTGTGCTTTAACCTTGTTCAATCTTAGCAGGCTTTGTTGTGGAAGCTTGTGCTTGTTCTTGCTAGCACATAAGCTCAAAATTTGTGGGTGTGGATGTACATCCATGAGGTACACACCCTTAATCCCAAAATCTGATATAATTTTAGATATTTGTGATATTTGAGTGTTACCTTTGTTCTTTTGTGTTTTGTGGCTTGATCTTGCTTGAATCTGTTTATCTTACTTGTTTTTGTGTTAATTGATGCTTGGGTGGTCTTGAATCTTACTTTTTCTTTGAAAAATTTGATTTTGAAAAGTTAAAGGGGTGTTTGGGTCTACCTGTTTGTGTTGATTTTGTGTTATTGTGTTACGGGAAGTTGGTATTTGTGCTTGTTATCTGTTGTATGCTCATAATAGACCACAAACCTGCAAATATTTGGACTTGAAACCTTGAATTGTTCAATCTGCTATATCTTGTTGAGTTTTACTGATTTTTGCCTAGATTTTGGGAAAACCTAGAGTTTATGCATGCTTAGGTGTAAAAGTTGTCTAAACCTCATTAATATAACATACTTGAAAGATTTGAGTGTTTGAATCTGAGCTTTGGGTCAAGTGTATCAGCAAGAACATCATTTGGTCAAAACTTGTTCATCAGTAACTTTAAGCTGTTTAGATCTTGTTCAAATCTTGTAAGTTTTGCATGAAACTTGTTTAGACTTGCTCATTTAAGTTTATTTTAGCCTGTGTAAGCTTTTGGTGCAATTTGGTTAGCTTATTCTTGCTAAAACAGCTTATTGGTTCAATCTGCTATACTTGTTCTTATTTTGCCCAGATCTGGTACTTGTTTGAATTAACTGTATCATTTGGCTGTTTCTTATTGTGATTTGTTGATTGTTCTTGACTCCTTATGATCCAAAGATCATTTGGGTGCCTTTGTGTAATCTGAATCTCCAAAACAGCCACTAAAGACAAAAAGTCAAACAAGTCAAGCAGTGGAAAAAGTTTCCACTGCTCAACACCCAAAACTAGCCCCTGCTAGTGTAATTTTGAACTCAGCTTATCAATAAGCTATTCTAGCTTATCCAGACTTGCAACAACTTATTTTTGTGATAGGTCTTCATTATTTGACCCATTTAAGTAGACTGGAGCTTATTGGACTTTGACTTTGACTTTTTACTAGAAAACCAACTTATTTGACTTTTACATAAGTGATTATTTGCTTTTTCCAACTTATTGAGTCAGCTTATTTGAAAACTCTTTGTTGATTTTGCTTAATTAAGTCATTTCAAAGCTTTTGGAACTTGAATCATCACTTGGGGTGGCCTAGAACTCAAAAACGACTATTTTGTCGTTTTCTGTAGATTGCTTATTGCATTTTCAGGCTTATTCCTTGGGCTTATTTCAAATTTCTTTTTGCAGAAGTCTTATGTAGGTCAAAAGAAGCTTGTGTGTCAAATTTTAGCTTATGGCATTGGCTTATAGCTTAATGGGCCGAAAAGCCCATTAAGAATAAGCTGCTTGTTATAAGCTAGCTTATTTCACACTTTCAGCTTTTGGGCCTTTGGAAAAAGTTGTTTAAAATCAAACTTTGAGTCAACCTGTGCTTTTTGGGCTTATTTTGAACACTTTTTTATATTGGGCCCAAATTTGGCCCAATAAGCTACTGTTTTGGGTTTAGCCCATTTTCTAGGCCCAATAGGGGTATTTAGGTAATTTCACTTTCATTTCTGAGTTATTTAGGTTAAATTAAGCTAGTGTGCAAGTTTTTAGAATTTTTTATGATTTTTGGATTTTTAATATTATTTTAATATTATTTTATTATTAAAAATTAAAAGTCTGATTTTCTAAGTTTTTATATTTTTCCTAGGTTCTAAACACTTAATTAGGAATTTTTCAACTTTCTAAATATTTTTTAGGTCTTTTAGTTATTTTCTAAAATTAATTTAAGTTTTAATTGATTTTATTAGTTTTTAATTGTTTAAAAATAGTTTTTAGTGGTTTTAAAATTTTGAAAAATACTTTTTAGCTTAATTAGAGTATTTTTGAGGTTTACAAACTTTAAAATCTTGTTTAGGGCTTTTTAATAATTAATTTTGATTTTTAGGGCTTTAATTAGCATTAAAAAGTCATTATCTAATTAATTAAAAGGTTTTGGCAAGTGTGGATTTTTTGTAAACTCTTAGAATATTATTGTGGATTTTTGGTAATTTTTAGGAATTTTTAGGTTAAAATTTTAATTTTAGCACTTTTTACGGTTTTACGTGTACACCTTTTTCGACTTAGTTTAATCCGTCTTCGTAACCGTCATTCTTTTCTCATCCCCTTTCTATTTTTCTTTCTCAAAAATATAATCACAAAGATAATCAATTCATTACACACACACTAGCATCCTTGAGAACGAACTCATTCTAGGGTCATTTACACACGGTTTTCCTAAATCGTCGTGCTTACCCTATTTATTGCTCTTTTCCTAAAGGGTATACAAAAACTCAACCATCATTTTGGCGCCGCTGCCGGGGAGGCACTCTACTAATACGTATTATCGGTTTTTGGTTTTTGTGTGAATACTATTACTATATTTTATACGTAGAACAATAAATTCACAAGTACTCCAAATACGTGAGAAATCACAACCTTGACTTGGGAGGTCATTACCCAATCATTGTATTCGAATCTCAAACCAAAGAAAAAGGCAAAAATATATAAATACTTTCGTGAAGCTCGATCTTGAAAAATACAAACTATAAGGTGGGTACAAGGCGGATATTATAAAATATATCCTAAGGAAAAAGGCTCTTAAGTGCTTCGAGTCGCCTCGTTTCCCCGCTTGCTTGTGAGTATTTGATTTTGAGAGCTAATCGAGGGTTTTGCCGCCCAAAGTATTATTAAGTATCATATATAATTTCTTGGTTTCATTGATTAAACCCTCTTGAACGTTTTGGTGTTCCACCAACGTTCTAAAGTCATCGAAGGCGTTCACTTCACGTGATCGTTTTCATTCCTTGAGGCTTCTTTAATCGAGAGATTTGATTAAGGAGGAGATTTGTAGATTTGTGTCTACTTAATACATTCACCAAATATCAAAAAGGTTAATACAATCAAAAACCACAAAAAAATTGAAAAAATACAAAACACCAAAAAGAATCTTCTTTGCTCGTCCCCTCGTTGTACGTGACGTTTATGCTAACTCGTAATCAAGCAAGACGTGCACGTAAACGAAAGAACAAAACTCCCACTCCCAATCTTTCTAGTGAGGAGTCTCCTATTGACGAACCCATTGTAAGAGAAGCACCAACCATGCCGAATCGAACTATGATGGAGTTACTTCAAGCACCCACCGAGGGTTATGGAGAGGCTATTGTGATTCTCGCTATCCTTGCGGAGAATTTTGAGGTGAAAACGGGTTTGTTGTCGATGATCCAAAACAACAAATTCCGTGGTGATGAGAAGGACAATCCACACAACCATATCCGCCAATTCAATCGTCTTACCGCCACTTGCAAGTTTAAGGATGTCTCGAATGACTCGATTAAGATGATGCTTTTTCCGTATTCCTTAGCGGGGCCCGCTAAAATTTGGTTAGAGAAAGAGCCACCCAATTCTATATTGACGTGGAAGGATCTCGTGTCTAAGTTTGTGAACCAATTTTTTCCGCCCTCTAAGACTACACATTTGAAAAACGAGATTTCAAAGTTTTCACAAGAATTTAATGAAAGTTTTTCAACGGCTTGGAATAGGTTTAAGGAAATGTTACATGAATGTCCTCATCACGGTTTTTCCGACTTGCATCAAATTGACACGTTTTACAATGGACTTAATGATCATGAAAGGGATTATTTGAATGCCGCCGCGGGTGGTAATTTTTTATGTAAAACGGTTGAGGAAGCTTTGGTGATAATTGAAAATAGATCTAAGGTGTATAGTCCTCGTAGCACGTCTAGTGTTCGTAAGGCTTCGTCTTCGGCTTCACGTTCTTTGTCTACTACCATCGATGCTTGCCAAATTGAGGCGAACTTGGAAAACAAGATTTTTGATAAGCTAAAAGGACTTTTGATTGAGTTTAAAGTTGGTGAACAAAGTGCTCCCGCTACGGCTAAAGCGGTTGAGGTTTCTTGCATGTATTGTGGTGGAGATCATGATTTCTCCGAGTGCATTACCAACGGTGGTAACACTTCGAGTGCCTTCGCGGCCACGGGAAATTACAACCAAAACGGTCAAGTTTCCCGCTCCAATCAAATGACTCCACCGGGTTTTGGTTCAAATCAAAATGCTAACAACAACTATCGCAACAATCAAGTTGGTTTCAAAAACAATTAAAACAAGGGAAACTATGGGAATCAAGGGGCTAATAATCAAGTTTCAAACAAGAATCAAAATGATTTTCAAAATAACAACAAAGGTTTGCAAACATTGAAAGATCTTCCAAGTGAGTTTGTTGAATACGCTAGTGGGAATGATGCTAGGTTTGACAATATTTAAAGAGAAATCATTAGCCTAAGATCCGAGTTTAAGAACGACTTGAAGAAAGAGTTGAAAAATGAGTTAGCTAATGAACTTAAAATCCACACCAACAAGATGGAAGGAAATGTCACTAGGTTGCAACAAAACCAACAAAAAATGGAACAAGGGCAACATGAGATTAAACAAGAAATGATTAAAGCCGAGAAGAGGCAATCCGTGTTTGAAGATAAAATCTCGTCTATGTTTGAGGAAATAATGTGTAAACCGTCTTCGAGTAGTCTTCCTAGCAACACAGTATCCAACCCTAAGGGTGAGATGAAAGTGATTACCACACGTAGTGGTAAGACACTTAAGGAACCGACTCCTCAACCAATTGCTCCTACGGAGGAAGCAATTGAGGAAGAACCCGAGGTGGTGGTCTAAAAGGAGCATGTCCCGATCCCACGAAGTACCGCTCATGCCACACCTACGGTTGACCCATTACCATCATTGGAACCCGAGATTCCAAAGGCTATGCCTACCATGCCTCAACCCACACCACCTTTGCCCTATCCATCGAGACTTAGGAAGGAGAAACGTCAAGAGCGTGACAATTATCAATTTGAGCTTTTTATGAAAATGTTTCGTGATTTGCACCTTAATGTGAGTTTCGCCGATGCTTTGGTCATGATGCCTCGATTTGCCGCTAACTTTAAGAGTATGTTGAACAACAAGGAGAAGTTGCACCAATTGTCTAGTTGTTCGGCGGTTTATCTTAATCGCATACCTCAAAAAGTCGGTGATCCCGGTAAATTCTTGATTCCTTGTGCAATCCAAGATATGGAGGAATGCTTCGCCTTGGCCGATCTTGGTGCTAGCATTAACTTGATGCCACTTGCAATCTTCAAGTCGCTCAATCTTCCTAATCTTACTCCTTCACTAATGTCTATCGAGTTGGCCGACCATTCCACAATTCCCGCATGTGGTTTGGCGGAAGACGTTTTTGTGAAAGTGGGGAAGTTCTACTATCCCGTAGACTTTATCGTTGTTATATCCCCACGGATCCTCAAGTTCCTCTCATTTTAGGTCGTTCGTTTTAGATACGTCTATGGCTTTGATCGATGTTCATGCTAGAAAGATCACCTTACGTTTCAACGACGAGGAACTTGTTATAAACAAAACTCAAAATTCTCAACTTTCTCATGTTTATTCCATTGCAACCATAAACCTCGTTGATATGATCGACGTGGTTTGCGAGGAATTTTCACAAGAAGTTCTAGGTTTTGGTGATGAAGAAACTAGTGGCAATCCCACTATGTTGGATCCAATTCTTGATAATTCGACACCAACCTTCACTCCATTTGAAGGTGGGGGTTTTACGTTGGAAGAATTCGATGTTCCACGTACTTGTGATGAAGACCTAGACAACGATGAGGACTTCTCGATTATCAAGGATTTTCTTAACGATTTCCCATTTCCTCCACCCGAGGAGGTTATGAGTATCGAGCCCAAATCTTCACTTGAGGAACCACCTATCCTTGAGTTGAAAGATTTACCTCCTCATCTCGAATATGTCTATTTGGAGGAGGACTACAAGTTGCCGGTTATTATTGCGAAGGAACTTTCGAATGATGAAAAAACCGCACTTGTCGATGTTCTAAAGGATCACAAAGGGGCAATTGCGTGGAAGTTATCCGACATTAAGGGAATCGATCCCAAGTTTTGTACCCACAAAATCTTAATGGAGGAGGATTACAAGCCCGCAATCCAAAGTCAAAGGAGGGTGAACCCCAGAATTCACGACCTCATCAAAAAGGAGGTCCTCAAACTCCTTGACGCGGGAATGATTTACCCTATTTCCGATAGCCCTTGGGTGAGTCCTATTCATTGTGTCCCTAAAAAGGGAGGGATGATCGTTGTGCCAAACGATGCCAACGAGTTGATTCCCACTAGACTCGTGACCGGATGGAGAGTGTGCATTGACTATCGAAAGTTGAATGAAGCCACTCGAAAAGACCATTTTCCCTTGCCCTTCATGGACCAAATGTTGGAGCGTCTTGCGGGAAACGATTTCTATTGCTTTTTAGATGGTTTTTCCGGTTACTTCCAAATTCCCATCGATCCTCGTGATCAAGAAAAAACTACGTTTACGTGTCCATATGGAACGTTTGCCTATCGTAGAATGCCATTCGGACTTTGCAATGCACCGGGAACCTTTCAAAGGTGCATGATGGCTATTTTTCATGACATGATCGAGAAGATGATGGAAGTCTTCATGGATGACTTTTCCGTGTTTGGTAATTCGTTCACTTCGTGTTTGTCGAATCTTGAGAGAATGTTGAAACGTTGTGAGGAAACCAACCTTGTGCTCAATTAGGAAAAGTGTCATTTTATGGTTAAGAGTGGAATCGTCTTAGGGCACAAGGTCTCGAAATCGGGGATTGAGGTAGATCAAGCTAAGGTAGACGTCATCGCCAAATTACCTCATCCCAAAACCGTTAAGGGAGTTAGGAGTTTCCTTGGCTACGCGGACTTTTATCGTCGATTCATCAAGGATTTTTCAAAGATTTCTCGACCCATTACACATCTTCTTGAAAAAGAGGCATGTTTTGTCTTTGACGAAGATTGTGTACGAGCCTTTGAAATCCTTAAGAGGAAACTTACCGAAGCTCCCATTCTTGTTGCTCCCAATTGGAACCTCCCCTTTGAGCTTATGTGTGATGCTAGTGACTACGCTATTGGGGCCGTTTTGGGGCAACGTCATGATAAGCACTTCTTGCCTATTCAATATGCTAGCAAGACGATGACCGAGGCTCAACTAAAATACACTACAACAGAAAAGGAGTTCCTTGCCGTGGTGTATGCATTTGAGAAATTCCGACCTTACCTCGTCTTTGCTAAATGCATAGTGTATACGGATCATTCGGCTATCAAGTATCTCATGGCAAAGCAAGATGCTAAGCCTAGATTACTTCGTTGGATTCTCCTCCTTCAAGAATTTGATCTCACCATCGTTGACAAAAAAGGAGCCGAGAATCTAGCGGCCGACCATCTTTCTCGTTTGGAAGATCCTCACCAAAGTGTTTACGAGCCCAAGGAAATCACCGAAACATTTCCGCTCGAGACACTTGGTGTAGTGAATCCTAAGCTTGATCCTTCCACCCCATGGTTTGTGGATTTTGCAAATTACCATGCGGGTAACTTCATCGTTAAGGGTATGACGACTCAAGAAAAACGAAAATTCTTTCGTGACGTCAAGTTCTACTTTTGGAACGACCCTTACTTGTTTCGAACTTGTGCGGATCAAATCATCCGACGTTGTGTATTTGGCACCGAAGCTTCTAACATCCTTAGAGCTTGCCATGAGGGACCCACGGGTGGTCACCACGGTGCTAATCTCACGGCTAAGAAGGTGTTTGATGCCGGCTTCTTTTGGCCTAC
Organism: Glebionis coronaria; assembly: GCA_025667525.1. Lineage (NCBI taxonomy): Eukaryota > Viridiplantae > Streptophyta > Magnoliopsida > Asterales > Asteraceae > Glebionis > Glebionis coronaria. Next base: position 533,363,876 of record CM046877.1, read on the forward strand.
TATTTACCGAGATGCACAAGATCTTGTGAAGTCGTGTGATTCATGCCAACGACAAGGAAAAGCCTCACAAAAAGATGAAATGCCACAAAATATCATCCAAGTGTGTGAGATCTTTGACGTGTGGGGTATAGACTTTATGGGGCCGTTCCCATCATCTCGTGGTAATAAGTACATTCTCGTTGCGGTTGACTACCTATCTAAGTGGGTAGAGGCCAAAGCCTTGCCCACCAATGATGCTCATGTGGTAGTCAAGTTTTTGAAAAGCTTGTTTTCTCGGTTTGGAACCCCTCGTGCGATCATAAGCGATCGTGGAACCCATTTTTGTAACGACCAATTCGAAAGGGTCCTAAGGAAATATGGGGTTACACATCGGCTTTCTACGGCTTATCACCCACAAACGAGTGGGCAAGTCGAGGTTTCAAACTGAGCTTTGAAGAGGATCTTGGAGAGATCCGTTGGGGAAAACCGACAATTGTGATCGGATAAGTTGGACGATGCTTTATGGGCCTTTAGGACCGCTTATAAGACACCCATTTGGTGCACTCCCTATAAGCTTGTGTATGGAAAGAATTGTCATTTGCCTATCGAGTTAGAACACAAGGCTTATTGGGCCCTAAAGCATTGTAATGATGATATGGAGACCGCGGGAAAACACCGGAAATTGCAATTAAATGAATTGGATGAATTGAGGGACATTCTTATGAAAATTCATTAAATTATAAAGAAAATGTGACAATCCGTCAATTTACGATTGATATTTTATTCTCAGATATTATTTAAAAACATTATTTTAATGTTATAATATGAACTCACTTATTTTTGGGAAGTAATTTGGATTTACGTCTTGAAGTAGCATCGACTACGTCTAAACCGGAGGATTCAACGTTACGTGCTTACGTTTACATACACCGTCTTTGGTGACAGTCCGACATTTCAGAAAATAAATTTGTCCGTGAATATTATTTTGGAATTTTAATTTTGAGTTGGTTCATAAGCTCACAAATTTACGAGAAGAGATTAGGACTTACGATTTTAATTTAACGTCCTTTACGATTAAACCGGAAACCTTAGGATTACGTATTTACGTTTTCGAACTCCGTTTTTGATGAGACACTTTTTATTAGATTCGTTTTGTGCCGTTGATTCACAATTTATAAAAACGTTTTTCGTAAAACGACCCGAGGGCACGCAAATCGAGGAAACTAGAATCGAGGAGTGCCCATAAATAAATGGGGATGAGACAAGTGGGACACTTGTCCCACCCCCACTCAAACCGGCCTAACTAGCTACACAACACACTTGATGTGTCAAGTTGTAAACAATAAGCTTACACTTGTCACCTTAGCTTACAATGTAAGCCTTCTACCACAAAACTAGAAACTTCAAACCACTCACTCATTTCTCATCCATGCAAACCTCTCAAACTCACAATCTCTCTCTCTTGGATCTTCTTCTTGCCGTTCCATCTCAACCAAAACACCACCATCATACAATTTTTAACCACAAACATATGTTATAACTTACATATGTTAATCTCCATTCAAAAAGAGGAAGATTGGTGCAAGTTTTAACATCTAAGGAGGAGTTTCCATGGAGTCTTGGGGCTGATTTTCCACAAGGTGTTCATGAAGAATGGTGGTCTTGAAGATGGTCTTGGTTATTCATAAGTTTCTCCATCAAAATCCATGTTTTGATCATAACCTACATCATCATGGTGGTATAAAGATAGTTCTTCTCATCCTCTTGTTATTTTTGATTATGTAATCTTGTATTTCTTTCACTTATGTATATGTATATGATGATGAATGATGATGAAAAGTATTGTGTGGGGATTTGGTGTTGATAAACATGCTTAAAAAGATGAAAAACTATAAGAAACAAGGTTAAAATCTTGCTTAATTTAGATGGCTGTATAAAACAGTAAAGAATCATATGGTAAACTGGTAAAATGACTTGAATAGATTGATATACAGTAAGCTATGAGTCTTGTACACATGTGAGAGTTGGCCATGCAATGGAATCATTGTAATGAGTGAGATATGATCAAAACAATTTTAGAGTACTAATCTGAGTTCACTGTTTTGGACGATTTTTCGAAAATACTTAGAGGCTGAATAAACAGTAGCTACAGAAGCGTTAAATGGAGCACATATCATATAGTTTATGTCATAAAAATTTGAGCTTCTATCTCCATATAGAACTCTAGATATGGCAGTTTTGGTGAACATGAAAATAAAAATCAGATTTTGGAAATTAAAGTATAATAGTATTATATAAGCACTCAAATAAAAATAGTATAAAATGTGAACTAAAACCCACTAACTCATATAATACATTTATATAAATATGTATAAAGATAAATACATGAACATTGTATAAAAATGGTAGTTTGATAAGTTTTATAAGTTATAAAACTATAAACATGATTTTCACGACTTTTCGACTATTATCGTAAAATTAACGTTTTTGCTAAATAAAACTTAGACGGTTGGACCCGTCTAATGTGAACTTTATAAAACTTATATACTGATATATAAACATGTATAACAAGTAAAAACCGATAAAACCCGAACTATATAACATACGGACATTAACGGGCTACGTTAACGTTATTGGACTAATAATACAACAAAATGGACTAAAACACTTATAAACTTATTTATTGGGCTTAACCCATTTAGGCCCAACTTGTAAAGTGTAGATACTGATAATATAAGTATAACATGGATTAATACAAGTTAAAGAACTTATAATAAGTTTATTGGACTTAAAACACGTAAATAGGTAAAACTAATAAACTAGTAAGAGAATACCAATACGTAAACACTAAAATGAGTAAAAGGGAATATGTAAACCCAATTGATCATCATATATATATAATCATCATATGTATACATAATTGTTATTTTTATAAAATCATTGGACATGAGTCTAAGACGAGTATTATTTGTCTAGGTTTCCGTGATTAAAGCACGTACCGTACGTCCGAGTTGCCGATAACCCGCCTTCCCACATCAACGTGAGTTCATAGCCTCGCACTCTTTTAAATGTTTTTATAAATGTTTTGTAAACCCGCGAGAGAGATAACATGTTAGTTTTTATAAAATAGGACACCATTTGTCCCGATTGTTTGTTTATTGATTTGGACCCGAATGATTGTATGACCCGATTGTATGACCCGATAAATGATTAAAAGATCCGATAGATGAAATGAAATGGATTATTAAAGTTATGTTATGTCACTAAAAGTCTAATTAGCATGAATTGTGAACTACCTGGATTTGGTAGACGCTTATGCATATAATAGTACTATTTGGGGACGATCACCCCAGTTCGCGCCTTGATGGTTGATCCCCGTCGTGCCACATTGATTGGTAAGCGAATTTATGTATGAGAAGATTTCCATAGCGTGACCTTTGTGACGACACGCTAATTTAGATGGGCAAATTGAGTATCGGGTTAGCTACCCGTTGTTTGATTTAGTAAGGTAACAATGTCATGCGGCTTATAATAATCCAAATTAACGAAATACTGTTGTACGCTCTAAATTACGATGTATTGCCTGACTAGCAATACGGGGTCATACTAATGATATTATGTTTGTGTTTTGGTTTTCGTAACCATATTCATATACGGTTTTTATTTAACTTTATACTACGTCGTAAGACGTATTGTATGATGTTTTTACGACATTGGCTCGTATAATGATTTTTAAGGCAAATGCCTATATTATGATTTTCGATAAGGATTTGTATAAAATGACTTCCGCTATTTTATGGCCTATTAAAATGATTTGTACAAAATGATTTTCGGTAATAATTTTATACTGATATTATATTGATGGTTTATTAAACTCTATGAATTCACTCGGCGTTATCGCTGACCTTTTCTTTTAACATGCTTTATCTCAGGTACTTGAAGGTAATTCTCGGGAAGACGACAAGAATTCATGGCCCGCACTTAAATTATAATTTCCAATCAAATGTTTGTAAAACATGTATTAATTACAATGACTTGGGACCTATGTAACTTTAATATTTATGAATGGAAATGCTTTATTATTAAACGACGCGATTTTTATGCGTTGTCTATGATGTGAGTAATGTGCTATCCTGTAACACCAACTAGTCTTCCGCTGTATTGAGTTGTATAAATTTGGGGGTGTTACAGTTTGGTACCAGAGCTCTCGTTATAAAGAACGAAATATTTTTAAAAACTAATCTTTTGAATAAAACATTTCAAAATCTTTTAACTATAAACATTTTTCTAAAAATGTCTAAAAATCTTTTGACTATAACGGTGCCGAAGAATTCCCGAGTTACCGACAAGGCCAGACTGAGAAGTGTTATTTTAATATATATATATATAACTTGGATTATATATATATATATATGATGTAATTTTGTTACATGATTGTTTGATGATTATTTTTATATTTATACGAGGTATTTATACGACGTAGATTGTCACAAGATACCCTAACTCCCCTAGCAAATCAATCGAAGCTATTCCCGTAGGAATTCTAGCTATCCTAGATCTAAACCAAGTTGTGGATGTTTATGATCCCAACAAATGGTTGATATTCGTAGAAATGTAGATATTAGTTGATTGTGATATTAAAGAAGAATTGGCGATATTAAATCTGATATCGATGTCATGACGATCTTTCCTTATAGAGTGGAGTTTGACAAAACATTACCACCTAGAAAGATGTCATATGATTCGTTGTCATCCAATTCTTAAATTGAAATCGAAAGGGGTGAATGTTGCACTTGAGGCTGTCATTGGAAACATTACCTAAAAGCCTCATGCCACTAATACCTTTCCGAGAAGTCTAATTGAATGTGTGATTCATTTCATACTAGTGACTCATTTGATAACTATTGTTGTAAGAGCTAATAGGGTTGGAAATTAAGCGTTGTTGATCTCGAGCTTCTATTGCCCTATTAAGGCCTAAGAATAAGATTAAAAGTATTGGAGAATGAAGTAGGATATCGCATTAAGTCTAAGTTGATTGAAACTTGAATGAAGTAAGATTTAACCCGTATGGAATATGAGATTATTAAGAGGAAGTCATTAAGTCCTGTGATTGAATTATAAGGTTTTAATTGATTGTTGATTCGTGTTAAGTGTTGTTCCTAGGCCATTGTCCAATGATGAGGATGCCCAGTGTCCAAGAAATGAATTGTAGAAATCTTCTTCTGAATTGAGACCAATGGATCTTCTAGGACATGTGGAACACCTAATGACTCTTGTAGATTAGTATTCATTGTGGTATCTTTTAAAAATAATCCCTAACCTAACTGAGACATCAGTTGGTAGGATGAGTTCTTGGAATTGTATGACATAGTGACACGTAATGTGTTACGTTACAATTTTGACTTGTTTGTGATTAATGAAAAAAAAAGACTACCCTTGATTGCTAAATTCTACATGTATCGATGTTATCTATCCTTTATTGCTTCATCCTAATGTTCGCATTAGTGATGCAACCATTGAACAAGTACTCATCTTGATTTGAGTTACATTGTGGATTATTCTTTTGAGTGCCATCGAGATCATGAACCTCATGATTAATTGGCTAATCTCATCTCCTATCATATCGTAGTTAGTTCTTGGTGAACAAGCTTTCATCACTCTTCTGTAGATCACTCATTCTTTTTATAAGATTAAACAGTATCCCTTGAGAAAAATTGAATTTTCATCACCATAAGGATTATTTAAAGTAAGATTTATAAGTGATTGTTAACGAAATGAGGCTGTTTATAAAACACCTTGGAAAACTTAATTGTTTTCATAATAAAGAAAATCTTTGTAAATTTATTTGTGATTCTTATTTAAGAATTAAGCATGAAAGTGTTTTTATTATAAACATGATGATAAAATTTTGACGAACTGAATATTGCATAGTTAATCTTGAAATTGTATATAGTTGCGCGCCTACATACAATTTGGAATGAACCATGCAAGGCTGATTAGTAGTCACCATAAAACTAATGAATAAACACTACATTTTCTTTGAAGATTGTGAAAGATTAAATTTTATGAGATCTGCAAGAAGTGAAAATAGGGACATAGTGTTAGGGACACCTACATATGTGCCTGTAACATCTATTCTTCTTAGTCGAATTTACTCATCTGTGGAAATTGTCTTATTTGACAAGTGACAATTCTTTCTTGTCCAATTCTCTCGTAGTAAGATTCTTAGGAAATGTATCTGATTACCGAGTGTTGATACCCGACTGGATGTATCGACGTTCCTATCATTTCTTTTTTGATTTGATTTCATTTGAATGACCTAGGTAACGATCCGAGGAGCTTTCGAATGCGTACTCAAATTATGAAAACATGGGATATATTCATATTCATTAAATGTTTTCGTCTGTATCTGATTTGAAATTCTCTCGCATAGATTATGCGTTGACCTTACTCTTTTAAGGTTAGTTATGTCTCCTGATATCCTTGAATTTGTGAAGGATTGTGAGTTATTATTAGTCTTTTGAGAAGTTCACATCTTATCAACGGCAATAAAACTGGAAAGTTGATAGTGCCAGTAGAATGGATTGATTGATTATGATATGACGACATTGTCTTAATCGATGGGAACTCGAATAGAATTCCCCTAAATGATAAGATGTTGATTATCAAAAGTGATCTAAATAATTCTTGATGGATGTCCATATCCTGCATTTAGACTTGAAATTATACCGTGAATGGTTGTAGATATGGTAATCTAGAAAGAACCTAATATGAATTTATTAAAAGATGTTTCTGTTATCTGAAACCTTAGGAAGTATTTGTTGATGAATTACCTAGACTTTCGCCATTAAGGCAAGTCAAAATTGGTATTGATTGTATTTCAGGTGCTGCACCTGTGGCTTGTGCACTGTACGTCAGCACCATCTGAATTAAAGGAATTACCGTACAACTGAGAGAGTTGTCGGAGAAAGATTTTTTTTTACCGAGTTCGTCATCATGAAGAGCTATGGTATTATCATTCCTTATATTTATAGATTACTGTGGACTGAGTAAATTGACAATCGAAAATGATATCCATAACTCGAAATGGAAGATTTGTTCGATCATTTACAAGGTTCTAGCAATTTGATCCACGGCATGGTTATCATCGACTTCGCGTCCGCGAAAGAGATTATCTATTCCAATCACTACATCCGGTACTTGTAATAAACAATATAAGTTTCACGTGACGACGTTTGGATTGACTAATACACATGTAGCATTCATAAATTTGGTGAATCACGTGTGTAGGCTGTAATTTGATAAATTCATGCTCGTGATCATTAAGGACTATATGTTTGTTTATAAGAATAAGAATGAGTTAATAATTATTTATAGATTGCCCTGAATTGACCGAACAATAAAAACCTGTACCTTGAATAATTAACATGTGATTTAAGCCTTAATTCTTTACATAAAGTGACCGTTTGATTAATGATGGTAAGATATATATATAAATATTGACTCTTCAAAAATTAAGAGCCCTTTTAAGACTTTGGATTATTACTAAAAAGAAAGTGCAAATATGTTTTGATAAATATTTTAACAAAGGATTTTAAGGGGTTATTCTCTTATACCCAGAACATTTAACTAAACTTCTGTTTAGGGGTAAATGTTCATGTATACCTCAAGACAACCTAAGCGGAATTGAGGAAACCATTTATATCATGACTTGAAATAAAAACGAGAATTTTTGCTTTTTAACTAAGAAAACTTTGACCAAAGTATAAACAAAGACTTTTCAAATATAATTACGAATCTTATTAATTATTTTCGGTAAATCAACAAAAATCTTGTTAATAAAATTCAAATTTATTTTGAACATTTTTATAATTGGTCGGACTAAGAAATTTAAAATCTTTACGTTTACGTTTCATAAAAATTGAATATTTAATATTTAATTAGTTGTAATAATTATCGACGTCGGATTGAGTAAAACAGATAAAAATAATAGTTGGGATGAAACTAAAACTTAGAAAATATGAAGAAAGAATATCTGAGTGAATTGTGGACATGATAATTAAATCATCAGGAGAGGTGAATTTAGATATCGACGCATTATGTAAAAAGTATAAAGAACCAATTAGGACACGTTTCTTAATAATGAAGGTGCAAAATAAATTGCTGAACATTTTAGAAATAACCGATGTTTGTAAAAAGGGATAATATAGATAATAAAGGGGGTTCGCGGCTAATGTGAATCATTAAAATTGAGAAGCCGATGGCGTTAAAATGTATAAAAGGCCACTTGTGGTTGCCTAAATATGGAGATTTTGAGATATAGTTATGTTGGAGTCTTGTAAGTATAAGTATTCTATTCCTGTCATTTCTGACTTAATGTATCTTTATCTGAAGAAGTTGTACTAATGGAAAATTATGAAGGCAGACACCGCCTCATACATTAGTAAACGTCTAACTATTGCAAAGGTCATCATCTGAATATTATTCGATTTGGGTCATTGTCGACAGACTGACCAAATCTGCTAATATCATTCCCGTTAATGATAAATGCAAAAGAGTTATGTAAACATAGTGTACTTGTATCGAACATCTTTATCAAGATCCTCGCTTCGTATTGAATTTCTAGAGATTTGCTCAGAAGTCATTGAGAACGAACCTTGATGAGAGTACTGTGTACCACCCCAATCGAAGGGACGAGGTAAAGTAACGATACAAAATACTAGAAGTGCTGTTTTGTGCTTGAATGATTGACCTTTGGTAATAAACCGTATAATCGCTTTCCTTTGGAAAGATTATCATTGATAATTATCGTATTAGGATCGAGATCGAATCTTGTTAGGATCTATATATTAGAGCATCTGTAAGAAGGAGTTGAGATGAAGACACCCAACATACACCCACTGTGAGTTGGACATGTCTTTTAGGTTTAAGGTTTTCTATGACGACAAACCTAACCTTACAAAATACCCAACCCGCGAGACCTGAAATGATTGTTGAAATTAGGATCTGATTATTGACTGCCGGTAGTGGGCAAGAGGTTATGTGAATATGAAATGTAGATCTTGAAGGGCCAGATGGGTAGCGAAGTTATGCCAAAAATTTTAACCTTGGAAAATGAATTAATGATCTGACAAATCATGGGATATAAGTCCCCGTTGTATGGGACCATTGAGATGATGTAAAAGTTGGGATTGAAAGGCATATAAGCTGGATCTATCCTAGGACTTCAAGAGCTGCGTGAAATATGTTTCGTGTATCGAACTTGATGGAATATCTATTAAGTAAAAATCTGAATTCTTCTTAATAAAGCTTAGATCGGCGAAAAGTTGCATTCATCAAAAACCCTTGAACATCATGGATAGAGAAAGTAAGTCAACATTAAGCCTGATCTTATCCCCGTAGTTATGTTTGATGAAACTCGCGTATTGTAATGAATTGCACTTGCGAGAAAAGACCGAATGTGGAGGAAATACCCACATGGCTTTAACTCTATAAGAAGCGAGTAGTAAGATGATCTTTGAGGACAAAGATCCTGTTTAGGGGTAAATGCTGTGACAATCCGTCAATTTATGATTGATATTTTATTCTCAGATATTATTTAAAAACATTATTTTAATGTTATAATATGAACTCACTTATTTTTGGGAAGTAATTTGGATTTACGTCTTGAAGTAGCATCGACTACGTCTAAACCGGAGGATTCAACGTTACGTGCTTACGTTTACATACACCGTCTTTGATGACAGTCCGACATTTCAGAAAATAAATTTGACCGTGAATATTATTTTGGAATTTTAATTTTGAGTTGGTTCATAAGCTCACAAATTTACGAGAAGAGATTAGGACTTACGATTTTAATTTAACGTCCTTTACGATTAAACCAGAAACCTTAGGATTACGTATTTACGTTTTCGAACTCCGTTTTTGATGAGACAATTTTTATTAGATTCGTTTTGTGTCGTTGATTCACAATTTATAAAAACGTTTTTCGTAAAACGACCCGAGGGCACGCAAATCAAGGAAACTAGAATCGAGGAGTACCCGTAAATAAATGGGGATGAGACAAGTGGGACACTTGTCCCACCCCCACTCAAACCGGCCTAACTAGCTACACAACACACTTGATGTGTCAAGTTTTAAACAATAAGCTTACACTTGTCACCTTAGCTTACAATGTAAGCCTTCTACCACAAAACTAGCAACTTCAAACCACTCACTCATTTCTCATTCATGCAAACCTCTCAAACTCACAATCTCTCTCTCTCTTAGCTCTTCTTCTTGCCGTCCCATCTCAACCAAAACACCACCATCATACAATTTTTAACCACAAACATATGTTATAACTTACATATGTTAATCTCCATTCAAAAAGAGGAAGATTGATGCAAGTTTTAACATCCAAGGAGGAGTTTCCATGGAGTCTTGGGGCTGATTTTCCACAAGGTGTTCATGAATAATGATGGTCTGGAAGATGGTCTTGGTTATTCATAAGTTTCTCCATCAAAATCCATGTTTTGATCACAACCTACATCATCATGGTGGTATAAAGATAGTTCTTCTCATCCTCTTGTTATTTTTGATTATGTAATCTTGTATTTCTTTCACTTATGTATATGTATATGATGATGAATGATGATTAAAAATATTGTGTGGGGATTTGGTGTTGATAAACATGCTTAAAAAGATGAAAAACTATAAGAAACAAGGTTAAAATCTTGCTTAATTTAGATGGCTGTATAAAACAGTAAAGAATCATATGGTAAACTGGTAAAATGACTTTAATAGATTGATATACAGTAAGCTATGAGTCTTGTACACATGTGAGAGTTGGCCACGCAATGGAATCATTGTAATGAGTGAGATATGATCAAAACAAGTTTAGAGTACCAATCTGAGTTCACTGTTTTGGACGATTTTTAGAAAATACTTAGAGGCTGAATCAACAGTAGCTATAGTTGAGTTAAATGGATAACATATCATGTAGTTTATGTCATAAAAATTTGAGCTTCTATCTCCATATAGAACTCTAAATATGGAAGTTTTGGTGAACATGAAAATAAAAATCAGATTTTGGAAATTAAAGTATAATAGTATTATATAAGCACTCAAATAAAAATAGTATAAAATGTGAACTAAAACCCACTAACTCATATAATACATTTATATAAATATGTATAAAGATAAATACATGAACATTGTATAAAAATGGTAGTTTGATAAGTTTTATAAGTTATAAACCTATAAACATGATTTTCACGACTTTTTCGGCTATTACCGTAAAATTAACGTTTTTGCTAAATAAAACTTAGACGGTTGGACCCGTCTAATGTGAACTTTATAAAACTAATATACTGATATATAAACATGTATAACAAGTAAAAACCGATAAAACCCGAACTATATAACATACGGACATTAACGGGCTACGATAACGTTATTGGACTAATAATACAACAAAATGGACTAAAACACTTATAAACTTATTTATTGGGCTTAACCCATTTAGGCCCAACTTTTAAAGTGTAGATACTGATAATATAAGTATAACATGGATTAATACAAGTTAAAGAACTTATAATAAGTTTATGGGACTTAAAACACGTAAATAGGTAAAACTAGTAAACTAGTAAGAGAATACCAATACGTAAACACTAAAATGAGTAAAAGGGAATATGTAAACCCACTTGATCATCATATATATATAATCATCATATGTATACATAATTGTTATTTTTATAAAATCATTGGACATGAGTCTAAGACGAGTATTATTTGTCTAGGTTTCCGTGATTAAAGCACGTACCGTACGTCCGAGTTGCCGATAACCCGCCTTCCCGCATCATCGTGAGTTCATAGCCTCGCACTCTTTTAAATGTTTTTATAAATGTTTTATAAACCCGCGAGGGAGATAACATGTTAGTTTTTATAAAATAGGACACCATTTGTCCCGATTGTTTGTTTATTGATTTGGACCCGAATGATTGTATGACCCGATTGTATGACCCGATAAATGATTAAAGGACCCGATAGATGAAATGAAATGGATTATTAAAGTTAGGTTATGCCACTAAAAGTCCCATTAGCATGAATTGTGAACTACCGGTATTTGGTAGACGCTTATGCATATAATAGTACTATTTGGGGACGATCACCCCAGTTCGCGCCTTGACGGTTGATCCCCGTCGTGCCACATTGATTGGTAAGCGAATTTATGTATGAGAAGATTTCCATAGCGTGACCTTTGTGACGACACACTAATTTAGATGGGAAAATTGAGTATCGGGTTAGCTACCCGTTGTTTGGTTTAGTAAGGTAACAATGTCATGCGGCTTATAATAATCCAAATTAACGAAATACTGTTGTACGCTCCAAATTACGATGTATTGCCTGACTAGCAATACGGGGTCATACTAATGATATTATGTTTGTGTTTTGGTTTTCGTAACCATATTCATATACGGTTTTTATTTAACTTTATACTACGTCGTAATACGTATTGTATGATGTTTTTACGACATTGGCTCGTATAATGATTTGTAAGGCAAATGCCTATATTATGATTTTCGATAAGGATTTGTATAAAATGACTTTGGCTATTTTATAGCCTATTAAAATGATTTGTACAAAATGATTTTCGGTAATAATTTTATACTGATATTATATTGATGGTTTATTAAACTCTATGAATTCACTCGGCGTTATCGCTGACCTTTTCTTTTAACATGCTTTATCTCAGGTACTTGAAGGTAATTCTCGGGAAGACGACAAGAATTCATGGCCCGCACTTAAATTATAATTTCCATTCAAATGTTTGTAAAACCTGTATTAAATACAATGACTTGGGACCTATGTAACTTTAATATTTATGAATGGAAATGCTTTATTATTAAACGACGCGATTTTTATGCGTTGTCTATGATGTGAGTAATGTGCTATCCCGTAACACCAACTAGTCTTCCGTTGTATTGAGTTGTATAAATTTGGGGGTGTTACAGAAAAAAATAAAAAGTTGCATGATTCTAAAATTAAAAACAGGGTTTTTAACATTGGGGATCAAGTTTTGCTTTATAATTCTCGCTTGAAAATCTTTTCCGGTAAGTTGAAATCCCGTTGGTCTGGTCCATTCACCGTGACTCAAGTGTTTCCGTATGGGACCATCGAGCTAGCTCAAGATGATGGTCCTAACTTCAAGGTGAATGGACATAGGTTGAAGCACTACTTTGGCGGGGAAGTTCCATCCTTGAACTACCTCGACCAAGTCACCTTCCCCAATGATAATTAGTATTGAGGGGATCGAGTCGAGCTCATGACTCGGTAACCAAAAACGAGGAGCCTCGTAGGGGAGTCCCATGCTTATCCTATGTATATATTATCGCTTTCTAATGTAGTTAACGTGTGTGGATTTGTGCCTTCCAACCTTTGTTCCGTGGTTGTTTGTGATATGTGAACTTTAGATGATCATGATCTTCACGATTGGAGCCTCTCGTGTTCGTTTTATGGGAGCACTCGATCGTTTGCTTTGAAGACTTTCTCAATATCCATGATATATCCTTTTGATGTTCTAACCTTAGGTTTATAGCACACTTCATAAACGGCTATTAATTTATTGGTTACACCCTTTCCATGCTAGATTATGCATTTGACTACGTCTCTAGTATGGGGGTGTTTGCACCCCTAGACTCGAAACATTGAGGACAATGTTTAACTTTAGTATGGGGGGGTGAATAGATACTTGCCTTGCCAAACCTTCACGCTTTCCAAAGTTTATCTTTTTGTTTATCGTTTTGTTGCAAAATAAGGCTAAAAATGGCCAAATTTTAAAAATTTTCTCATGTTTTATAAGTGTTTGAAGACACGAATGTAGGTTTTCCGATGGCGAGAATAAGAGTTATTTTTGACTCGACCGTGCGTGTTGAGCACTTAGCTTTGATTCCTTAACTTCACATTAGGCTAAGTCTCTTAAATGAGGACGAGAAATGATAGGGTTAATTATAAGTTACTATGCTAAACGTAGAGTACTCGTATTCTTTCAAAAACTCATGTGTTCTCGTTGTTTGCTTATTCTCCCTTCGCTTGTAAATATTTTTTTCTTAATAAATATTGACTTAGCGGTTTAGTTGGGATTGTTGGGTTTCTAGTCTTTTCTAGTAGCTTCCGTGTAATTAAATTGGGGAGACATTAAGGTATCGCCAGCGTCACGGTTTTGAAGTATTGGCACCCGAATAATCAAAAGCTTCACCCAATAATAAGATTTCAAGTGCTCACCTAAATCAAGCAAACAATTTGAAGCCCCACAAGGCCGAAAAATCTATGCAAAATTGAAAGTGAATCAAGCCTTAATCTTCGAAGCTTTAAAGATCCAAAATTCGCCTTAGCGTGAGGATATACGTCTTTGGCTAATAAAACTACCGATGAGGTGGATAATAAAAGGAAAGGCAAGACCGAAGTCATAATAAAAGCTTCATGGCAAAGTTGAATAAAAGATGGAGGTAAACCAAAGATAATAAGGCCCTTCCGTTAGGGGGCGTATAAAAGTCTTGGTAATAAGTCTCATGTTCAAAACCGTTATAAAACCGTGTTTATTGATTCTTCTTGTCAACTTAATTTTTTAACATCGTTTTCTATTAGGAGGGGTTATTGATTTGATGGTCTTAGTTACACCGTTAGGACTCTATTTTTAGACCTAAATCTCTATTATCGCATAAGTCAAACAATGTATCCTCGTGAGACATTCAAGACAATATAAAATATAAGAGATACAACTTAGGAATAATGGGAGGATAAGTACGTGATTAGGGCATATGAGTAGTGTTAGCATTACTAACTTATAATGACAATGATCTCCTTGCATGCTTGGCATGGAATTAGGGTGAAAATCGAGGACGATGAAATTATTTCTAACGAAGCATTCACGTGTTCTAATTCTATGAACCTAAACGTCCCATTTTGCGATGAAAATCATACATTATGTCTAAAACACAAGTAGTAGTAGCAATAGTAGTAGTGTAGCTAGTTTATCGTTCAATAAAGTGAATAAAATGAATTTTGGAGATGCTACGATACTTAATTCTAGCATTGCGTGAGGGCACGGCAATGGTTTAGTATGGGGGAGTGATGAGACTGCTTTTATACATAGTCTCATCTTCCAAATAGGGATTAAAATGCATTAAATATCATCAAAATACCCATATATATGCTTGTGTTTGTTGCTTGTGTATTTTAGGTACGGATATCGAGAAAATGACAAAAGATCACAAGAATCATTCAAAAACGAACACGGGGAACGAAGCCGCACAATGAACCAAGCCCTAATGAAGACTTTCCAAGATTAACCCTTGAAGATTTGAAGAATTATGAAGAAGGGTCCTCCAATATAGAAGAATTGACACTTTATACCCTTGTATCCTCATAATTACAAGTTTGGTCCCTAGAGTTTGTCAAAATCACAAAAAGGGCCCTCCACTTTGAAAAATTGGCAAGTTTAGCCCCTCAACAAAGCTAAATTGTCAATCAATGTCCTCCACAAAGTCAAATCCACCAAGAAGGACTCCAAGTTACAAGAATTACAAGTTTGGTCCTTTGAAAATCCCAAAATTACAAAAAGGACCCTCAACTTTGAAGGTTTGGCAAAAATGGTCCCTCAATCATTATGACTTGGCAATTTCAGTCCTCCAAAATACCAATCAAACAAGTCAAGACAATTACCATTTAATAAATTACCAAATCAGCCCTTCAAGAATCATCAAATGGCAAGAAATACCCTTGAAAATACTTTGGAAAAGTATTTGGGGCAAAAGTATGAAAAGTAAAACTTCATTATAAAAGGAAATCTGATTTTGTGCATTTAAAATGGAAATGAAAGGAGTATAGAAGATGAGGGGAGTAAACTGCCAAGACAAGGAAGATACATAGGCCAGTGTCATGGTGACACGTGCCCCACTCACCCAAAACAACCAATCACCACTCAGCCTTGTGCCACATCACAATCCACTCATAATCGGATTAACCACTTAATTTATTAAGTTAAAAATGGGCGCCTAACACATTTTTAAACACTAATCCGGATCAAACACACCAATTGTTCACTCAAGAACAAAATTGGGGGTTTGTTAAATACTTTGAATTAAGCCCTAATCATCTCCAGTTTATTGATTAATGGTCTTTTAAACATAACCCAACTTTTAAATCACTTGCCACATCAACACGTTTGTCCCCTTATGACTCCCCTGCTACAAAGTTGAGAAGAAGAAAAGAATTCTACACATGATCAACGGCCACAATCCATGCTTCATCCCTAAGCTACTTTGGCACCTTAGGATCACAAAGAAACAAAAAGGAGTCACATGTTTCAGCTCCAAGAACAAATTCTAAAGCATAATACCCGAATCTGCAAGGGAATTTTTGGAAGTTCATACACTAGGGTTTTATGTTTTTTCCTGCATTTCTAGTTCACATGTAGCCTATATAAAGGCATTTAGGCTTTCATTTTTAGTTTGCTTTTGATTTTTCCTTGTTCAAGTTTCTGTAAATCCCATTTCAAGTTTAATGAAATTGTGTTTGAAGCATTGAAGAAAAGTCATTGGCCAATCTTTGTTACTGCTTATTATTGTTATATGATTGTTAGTTTAGAAGTTAAAACCTGCTTTCAATTGGAGGTTGCAAAAGTTTGCAATTTTCCTCATTCTTGATATTTTGCTAAGTACTTGTTCCAACCTTGGAATTTTTGGGTTATAGGGATGATCATAGCATCCTAATTGTGTTAATTAAGGTGTTGTGAGGCTTATAACTTGGGGATAATCAAGTGTGGGGTAATAAGGTTGCATCAATCAAGATTTTTGAAGTTTCTGTTTTTATACTCTTGTGCTTTAACCTTGTTCAATCTTAGCAGGCTTTGTTGTGGAAGCTTGTGCTTGTTCTTGCTAGCACATAAGCTCAAAATTCGTGGGTGTGGATGTACATCCATGAGCTACACACCCTTAATCCCAAAATCTGATATAATTTTGGATATTTGTGATATTTGAGTGTTACCTTTGTTCTTGTGTGTTTTGTGGCTTGATCTTGCTTGAATCTGTTTATCTTACTTGTTTTTGTGTTAATTGATGCTTGGGTGGTCTTGAATCTTACTTTTTCTTTGAAAAATTTGATTTTGAAAAGTTAAAGGGGTGTTTGGGTCTACCTGTTTGTGTTGATTTTGTGTTATTGTGTTAAGGGAAGTTGGTATTTGTGCTTGTTATCTGTTGTATGCTCATAATAGACCACAAACCTGCAAATATTTGGACTTGAAACCTTGAATTGTTCAATCTGCTATATCTTGTTGAGTTTTACTGATTTTTGCCTAAGATTTTGGGAAAACCTAGAGTTTATGCATGCTTAGGTGTAAAAGTTGTCTAAACCTCATTAATATAACATACTTGAAAGATTTGAGTGTTTGAATCTGAGCTTTGGGTCAAGTGTATCAGCAAGACTCATTTGGTCAAAACTTGTTCATCAGTAACTTTAAGCTGTTTAGATCTTGTTCAAATCTTGTAAGTTTTGCATGAAACTTGTTTAGACTTGCTCATTTAAGTTTATTTTAGCCTGTGTATGCTTTTGGTGCAATTTGGTTAGCTTATTCTTGCTAAAACATCTTATTGGTTCAATCTGCTATACTTGTTCTTATTTTGCCCAGATCTGGTACTTGTTTGAATTAACAGTATCATTTGGCTGTTTCTTGTTGTGATTTGTTGATTGTTCTTGACTCCTTATGATCCAAAGATCATTTGGGTGCCTTTGTGTAATCTGAATCTCCAAAACAGCCACTAAAGACAAAAAGTCAAACAAGTCAAGCAGTGGAAAAAGTTTCCAGTGCTCAACACCCAAAACTAGCCCCTGCTAGTGTAATTTTGAACTCAGCTTATCAATAAGCTATTCTAGCTTATCCAGACTTGCAACAACTTATTTTTTGTGATAGGTCTTCATTATTTGACCCATTTAAGTAGACTGGAGCTTATTGGACTTTGACTT
Source organism: Glebionis coronaria (assembly GCA_025667525.1). NCBI lineage: Eukaryota > Viridiplantae > Streptophyta > Magnoliopsida > Asterales > Asteraceae > Glebionis > Glebionis coronaria. The sequence continues at coordinate 533,381,858 of CM046877.1, forward strand.
TGACTTTTTACTAGAAAACCAACTTATTTGACTTTTACATAAGTGCTTATTTGCTTTTTCCAGCTTATTGAGTCAGCTTATTTGAAAACTCTTTGTTGATTTTGCTTAATTAAGTCATTTCAAAGCTTTTGGAACTTGAATCAGCACTTGGGGTGGCCTAGAACTCAAAAACGACTATTTTGTCGTTTTCTGTAGATTGCTTATTGCATTTTCAGGCTTATTCCTTGGGCTTATTTCAAATTTCTTTTTGTAGAAGTCTTATTTAGGTCAAAAGAAGCTTGTGTGTCAAATTTTAGCTTATGGCATTGGCTTATAGCTTAATGGGCCAAAAAGCCCATTAAGAATAAGCTGCTTGTTATAAGCTAGCTTATTTCACACTTTCAGCTTTTGGGCCTTTGGAAAAAGTTGTTTAAAATCAAATTTTGATTCAACCTGTGCTTTTTGGGCTTATTTTGAACAATTTTTTATATTGGGCCCAAATTTGGCCTAATAAGCTACTGTTTTGGGTTTAGCCCATTTTCTAGGCCCAATAGGGGTATTTAGGTAATTTCACTTTCATTTATGAGTTATTTAGGTTAAATTAAGCTAGTTTGTAAGTTTTTAGAATTTTTTATGATTTTTGGATTTTTAATATTATTTTAATATTATTTTATTATTAAAAATTAAAAGTCTAATTTTTTAAGTTTTTATATTTTTCCTAGGTTATAATCACTTAATTAGGAATTTTGCAACTTTCTAGATATTTTTTAGGTCTTTTAATTATTTTCTAGAATTAATTTAAGTTTTAATTGATTTTATTAGTTTTTAATTGTTTAAAAATAGTTTTTGGTGGTTTAAAAATTTTGAAAAATACTTTTTAGCTTAATTAGAGTATTTTTGAGGTTTACAAACTTTAAAATCTTGTTTAGGGCTTTTTAATAATTAATTTTTATTTTTAGGGCTTTAATTAGCATTAAAAAGTCATTATCTAATTAATTAAAAGGTTTTGGCAAGTGTGGATTTTTTGTAAACTCTTAGAATATTATTGTGGATTTTTGGTAATTTTTAGGAATTTTTAGGTTAAAATTTTAATTTTAGCACTTTTTATGGTTTTACGTGTACACCTTTTTCGACTTAGTTTAATCCGTCTTCGTAACCGTCATTCTTTTCTAATCCCCTTTCTATTTTTCTTTCTCAAAAATATAATCACAAAGATAATCAATTCATTACACACACACTAGCCTCCTTGAGAACGAACTCATTCTAGGGTCATTTACACACGGTTTTCCTAAATCATCGTGCTTACCCTATTTGTTGCTCTTTTCCTAAAGGGTATACAAAAACTCAACTATCACTCGCATATCGGCTCGAAGATCATTCCCTTGTTTCACCATATCTCCTTTCAAGTTGGCCATTTGGCGCTGAAGATTCTGCACTATCGCGTCATTAGTCCTCATGTAAGTTTCAACCTCGTGATTAAATGCGGTGGTTTGGTTGGGAGGAAGAGCATGGTAGGCAGGTGGTTGATAAGCGGGTTGTTGGTAAACTTGGTTGTTTCCTTGAGGTGGATATGGGTTTCTTTGGGTTGGATATTGATTTGGAGCTCAAGGTTGGTTTTGATTGTTACGATTGAGGTTGTTTGGGTTTTGAGGTGGAAAACCGGGTGGTGAAAGAAAGTTTTTTGAACGATAACTGAGCAAATTGCGGTCACCTTGAGGACGTGCTTGATATCCTCCCGTAGAAAAGTTACCTTTGGCGGCATACACATTTTCTGGATTGTCATGAGTCGAAGGACGATCGGTGTATGAATGAGATCCCCCGCATATTTCACATGACTGACTCATAGCATTAACTTGTGCATTGATAGCTTTGGTATTGTTAGCGGTTTGGAGAGCAAGTGTTTCAACAAGCGAAGTAAGCTTATCAATTCTCTTGTCGCTCTCATTAGTGCTAGCACTAGTCACATTAGTCCGAACACTCTTGGTTTGCACTCTAGACTTATTCTCAATAATGTCCCATGCGGCATTAGAAGACTTAACCAAAATATTACCCCCCCCCCCCCCCCCCCCCCCGAGGCACTATTTAGTGAATCTTGGTCATTCATGCTTAAACCATTGTAAAGAGTATTAATTTGATGTACTTTTGTGAAACCATGTTGTGGACACTTTCTTAAAAGTTCCTTAAAACGGTCCCAAGATTCACTACATGTCTCACCGTACTTTTGTTCAAAGGTAATAATTTCATTCTGCAAAGCGGTAGTACGTGAGGGTGGGAAAAAGTAGTTGATGAATTTAGTCTCTAAATCTGTCCACGTAAGAATACTTTGTGGCGATTCCTTATCAAGCCAATTCCGGGCTTGTCCCTCTAAGGAGAAAGGAAAAAGTTGCAAGTGAATCACTTCTTGTGAAACCCCATTATACTTAACCATATTGGTGAGTTGAAGAAACCTTTTTATATGGTCATGAGGATCATCAAGCGAACGCCCCAAGAAAGGTTGAGCAGAGACCATTTGAATAAAGCCGGATTTGAGCTCAAAATTGTTGGCTCCAATCTCGGGTATGACAATAGCATCGGTGTTTCCCTCTACGTGCGATTACAAAAGCTCGATCATTGGTTGATTGGCCATGGTGACAATAGGTGGAGTTATGACTTCGGCTTGAATTGCTTTCTTCTTACGAGCACGAGTACGCATACACACCTACAAAAGGAAGAGAAAAATAGACAAGAAATATTTTTGGTTTTTATGTTTTTCTATTTTTTTGAATTTTTGAAAATTTTATATTTTTTAGGATTTTTGAAAATTTAAAAGCAAGGAAAATAACGTTCAAAAGTGAACGGATCCCAAAATCCAACGCGTCTCTCAATTAAAACCGTTAATCTTAACGATAAGAGCCGGTAGCGGCGCCATTTAATACAAGGGTTTGCCTCGTATGAAAATTCGTTGTTCCGATCTTTTCGAATTGATTACTAGTTAAGAGTGCGACTCAGTCGTTCTTGGTGGAAAAATAAAATGGTTTGATTATCTATTTTTAACTAAAAGCAAATATGAAAATATCGTTGAGTAAATAAGTAAAAATTAAAGCTTGAAAATATTTAAAACTAAAAAAAAGACTTATAAAAATTTAAAAGTAAATGATTAAGACTTATAAAAATGTAAACTTTAAAGATTGATTTAAAACAAGACAAGTTAAAATAATTCTAAGTAAAAGGCTGGAAAAATAAAGTTTAGATTAAAAACTAGAAATAACAAAACCTTATTCCGAATAATTTTTCTGATTACTATCCGGAATACAAAATTTAGAGGCTTATCAAAAATAATTACTTTGAAGCCTTATTCGGAATGTTTAACTTCTCATTATCCGGAATCTGAGACTGAGAGGCTATCTGGAATCCACAACTTATCCATATCCTGAATCGGTTGAAGTTCTTATCCGGAATATTTGATGATACTTATCCGGAATAATATTCGAACAGTTATCCGGAATAATTTGTTGTGTAGCTTATCCGGAATATGGGCTTTCAGGAGCTTATCCGGAATCTTTTCTTCTTAGGCTTATCCGGAATGTCTTATCCGGAATGTTTTCAAGCTGGCTATCCGGAATGATCAATTTCGGGTTGTTATCCGGAATTGGTTATAAGGCTTATCCGGAATTAAAAAAATGGGGACTTATCCGGAATACTTAGAGGAACCTTATCCGGAATTGTTTCTTTGCAGCTTATCCGGATTACAAAACTGAAGAGGCTTATCCGGAATGATGAAATGAACTATATCCGGAATATGGGAATTCGATCCCTTATCCAGAATGATGAAAACTCGTAACTATTCGGAAAACAACGGTTTAAGGAACCCGGATATTACTAAAATCAAGCAAATAAGCCAATCTAAAATAAGCACTTACCAAAACTAAAACCAAACAGATTTTTAAGAAAAACTAATAAGTCACAATTTAAAAACTACTAAAACACTAAATAATCTAAATAATGAAAATCAACTTTTTTATAAACATAATAAACTTATCAAAATCAACTTATTTTTAAAAACTTTTAAGCATTCAAATTAAGAAAATAAGCACTTTAATCTACAACTTTTAAAATCACCAATTCAATAAGCACAATCAAATAAGCTAAACAATTATATCATCAACAAAATTAAATAAACTACATGATTATCAAGATTAAAAAGATTAAGAAAGGTAGAATGAGAATTAAGAAATAAGCTTGATTTGATTAAGGATTAATATCAAAACATTACAAGATTAATGTTTGATCAACTTAAAAAAACTAGAGAGGAGAAAATAAAAACACACTTAAACTTAAAAATTAAAAAGACTAAAAATTAATCTAACAACTAACACCCTCCTAATGACATATTAGGAGGGTATTTATAGGAGGTGGGGAGGTTAAGTGTTTAAGCTTTCTTCTTTCTTTCTTCTCGTCTCGACTCGATTTAATTTCTTTGTCTTTCTCGATGTCGTCTCGGGATTTGTCGATATAAATTGAACTTGTCTTATAATTTTCTTCTATAATTAGACTTGAGTTCTTTGACTTCACTAAACTTCCGTCTTTAGACTTTTTCTTTGATAAATCTTCATAATAGGCCTTGGACTTCCGTTCTTTCTGCACTCTCGACCTTTTGACTTCGTCTTTTGTCTTTTTCTTCGATAAAAGCCCGTGATAGCCCATGTTTGCTTCCTTTTGCATATTTTTATCATGAAACACAATAAAAACACAAACCACGCATAATTCCAACTTTTATGACATAAAATATACGTTTTGGTCTTGTTATTACTGGAAATAAGTGGTAAAAGGATAAGTTTTTTCACACTTATTAAATTCCCTACACTTGACCATTGCAATGCCCTCATGCAATGCATAAATTTCAAAGCACAGTTTACATTTTTCATCATAAGTAACCCACCTTGGCCTTTATTAAATACTAAACACTAAGGAAGCTAAAGGAACAAAATAAGTAAAGAAATCAAAGACTTACATTGGGGTTTTGGTTTTCATGAATGTTCATCATCCTCAAGTTTCACGTTCCCCATACCAAGCTTAAAAACGAGATCATTGTTATTATAAGTTAGCAAACTAACACGAACTCATGTGGCCCAATTATTTACTTAGACTCCCTTATTCCTAGGTGTATCTCTTATATTTTAATTTTGTCTTGAATGATCACGAGGATGCATTGTTTGATTATTTTGATAGTTATTTAAGCTGAAAATAAAGTAGGACGATTTAATCAATAGTTAGCTAAAGGACAAAATCTTTTAAAACAGCTTCTCGGGACCTCATAAAGTTCATATCTTGGCATAACTCGCTTCACGATTTGAGACCTTTCATGGACCGATATTTGGCAGCGACTTCATACTTCAAATCTTTGAGAGACGTTCTTGAAGTTATGGTCTTCTCTTCATAATAGGAGTTTTTTCACTTGAAGTTTTAAGAGATTCTTCATCTTTGGACCACGACTTCTTCATATTTCTCCAATCTTTATTTTGGACTTTGATATACAACGATCCGCCTCCTTTTACGACTTGGATCTATTTATCCTCATACCTTGTTAGGGCCTTTTTGGATAGACTTCTCCATGATCTTTAAGGGAGTTTTTGCTTTTCGTCGTGTGTCTCGATCCTTCATATTGATTTTTGATAAATGATTCTTCACATCACCTTTGGATCTTTAGCAACAAAATGTAGCCCTCATGTCTTGTTAGGACCTTTTTGGACTCGCCAATCTTCGCATCCCGCTTCAATAAGTTATGCCTTGGCTATGAACTCTAATTAATACCGAGCAACTTTTAAATGATCTTGTGCTAGAAGCTAAGTAACTTTTCAAATCGTACAACCTTATTTATTGCATTTAAATTTATTAGCAAGCGATGGGAGAAAAAGCTTATAATCAACTCACATAAATTCATGAAAGAATACCAAACTTATAATTGACTTTATCATCTCTCGTTCTCCACAATTTAAAATCTCAAGGAATAAGACTCGTGGATGCTTAGCCAATTAAATCAAAGTTTTGGGTTTTTAAGTCATCTATAGGATCTTGCAACTTCTTAGACTTTTTCAAGTTTAGAATTCGCATTTTAAAGTTCCCTTGATAAACGACTTTCTAGGATCAATTATAGGAACTTGCGAAATGTTCTTGTTCTTAACCCGTAAGAGTTAAGACTTTCGCGTTTTAAAGTTCCCTATATAAAAGCCTAGCCAAACTTGACTTAAACACGTTAAGGATACTAGCTAGAGTAAACTTGGATAAGTAAACTCGGGTTGAGTCAAAAGATTCACAACGTTGAAAGATTAAAACCACTTTATTAAAATTTAATCTAGCAAAGAAAGAAAATAACTATACAAAGGTAAAAACAACTAGGCCAAAATAGATCAAAAATTTGAAAAAAATGTCGAAAAATCAATTTTCCGGTTAAAATGTGGACAAATTCATGGAAAAGGCCACTTAACTTCGATAGAAGTCCCCTCTACACTTAATATAAACATTGTCCTCAATGTTTAATCATGTGGGAGTAAACTCCCACATACTTAGGACATTGTGCACGTTGTTTAAATCTTGTTAAGGAAGAGACAACTAAAGTGATTCCTATTTTAATATTGAATAATATAGAATAGTGAATCAAAAGAGTTTAGGATAGAACTGGGAAGACGGGAACACGGAATCACGGTTCGTCAAAAGTCATCGAGAATGGATATTTGAAGCTTTAATCCCTGCACACTAGAAGAAACAAGACAACAAACACATACGGGGCTCCCCATACACTTATTATGAAAACGGTAAAGGATAGATCAACGGGTTGCCTCCCAAGAAGCACTTGTTTTTGTTAACCGAGTCACGAGCCTGACTCGACCCAGAACTAATTCAAGAGGAACGTGGTGAGGGATGGAATCATCTCATTAGAGATGTCCTCACCAAAGTACAACTTCACGCGCTGACCATTCACTTTAAAATTTGGCCCATTTGGCTGAGAAAGCTCAATGGTGCCATATGGGAAGACTTTGGCGACGGTGAATGGACCAGACCAACGGCTCTTCAACTTGCCCGAGAAGATCTTCAACCGAGAGTTAAGAAGTAAGACTTGATCACCGATGTGGAACTCTCGGTTCTTAATCCTTGCATCATGAATGATTTTGGTCTTCTCCTTGTAAATCAGTGAGTTCTCATAAGCTTCATTCCTTAGTTCATTTAGCTCATTGAGTTGAATCTTCCGAAGATCGCCAGCTTTGTTGATGTCAAAATTGGCCCACTTCAAGGCCCAGTATGCCTTATGTTCCAGCTCGATAGGGAGGTGGCATGCCTTCCCGTACACAAGAAGATAAGGTGTACAACCAATCGGGGTCTTATATGTTATACGGAAAGCCCACAAAGCATCGTCTAACTTATCGGCCCACGAGGCACGATGCTCTCCCACAGTACGCTCAAGAATTCGCTTCAATTCACGGTTAGATATCTCGGCTTGACCATGTTGATCCCAAACTTAGATCGTTTTAGCTTTATGTATACGAGATTAGATCAAGTAATACACTTAGAGAAACTTTTGTATATGTATATGATAATCTAAGTGTTATGCGGAATTAACACTTAAACAAGAACACAAAGATGTAAAAAAACTTTCACCTTGATTAATGATAACAAACTTGCTTACAATGAAAGTGTTAACGTATGAAAACTTATATTGAACAATAACCTAAAGGTCATCTTTTATAGACATAAGAAGCCTTGTACAATAATCTACGTATCAACTATTCTAGGTAAAGATAAATATAGAAAATACATTGTTGTTCCTATCTTTACTAGAAGTAATCTAGAACATAATAAACGCGTAGATCATATCCTTCCATCAGTGCTTGTCTTCAATGTATCAACGCTTGACTTCTTCTTGTCCACGCTTGATCTGTCAGCGTTGGTTTTCTTCCTATCAACGCTTGTTTTACTCTTGTCAGCGCTCAAGTAGACTGGCTATATTTTATTCCCAACAATCCTCCCCTAAACTTGATATCTACTCTAGTAATCAAGTTTCTGAATAAACATTTAAGAACTAGGAGGAATCTTACAACACTTATCATATTGGTAATAAATAAATCTGATCAAATCTTTGGCCACGTCACTTGAATAATCAATTTCCAGCTGTGTATTCTTCATCTTCTCCAAGACTTCCTTGGACATGAAATATTGACCATCTACAAGTAGATACTCAGCAAACTTTGTAGAACTAAAATAATAAACACCAGCAGCTGAATACAAACGCCATTGAAGACCACTGAGGTCATCTTCAAGATCCATCCAAATAGCAGGATCTTCATCTCTTGGTCCACACATTCTCTTGAATGTTGACCATAGTTTTATTGCATTGACTGAAGTGAGAGCTTCAGTCTCATACTTGGCCTCTGACAACCTCCATAGGTCTACCAAGTCTTCTCTATAAAAACTTGCAAACAAAGATATAAGAGTGGTAAAAGTGTGAACCTCTTTTCAATACCTGCCAATCTTCCAAACCCCACATTCATCTTCTTCATAGCTTATAATAGGGTTTCTGGAATCAAGTGGTAACACTTGTACCATATCTGAAGCTTCTAATGGTGAGAGCTTGAGGCTCTTTCTTATAACAGCTTCACTTGGATTTAACCTATCCATATCTTTGGGAAACTCAAGAGGGACTCCCTTCTTCACAGGTCTGGGAACAATCATTGCCTTCTTAAGCTCCATCTCTTCTGCAAGTTCTTCTTTCCTTTCATCAAAAAGAAGTCTTAGAGTGTTTTCTTCCTGCACTCTTACCCAAATGGGATAAGCTTTGAACTCCAACTCTTCAAATGTCAATCCAATCAATTTCTTATAATTCCACCCTGTTCCATGACATCTAAGTAGCATGTAGTACAACTCCCTTCTATCCCTTTCCAAATTTAAGAGAACATTGCTTGCTTTGTGTTTCAGAATGACCTTGCAATCCTGTTGTACTCTAAGAAGAATCTCCAAACCCCATATCTGATCTGAAATAGTCAAATGTGGATTCTCAATACACCTATCTTCCCAAGCATGGTACATTTGAACAACTTCTGGCATATCAAAATCAACCTGCAATTTCAACTCATTCAACTTCTCTTTTGCCAACTCATCACCATACTCAAGTCTTTCTTGTTGTTCTATGATCATTACACTTGAGTCTGAACTGGCTTCATCACTTCCTTCTTGCTCTTCTGAAGTGACAACAAAAGGTGATTCACCCACCTTCTTTCTTTCTTGTTCCACAATTTGTGCAGCCAACCTTCTATCAAACTCAATTTGTGTTGCATTCTTTGGAACATCTACTTCTACCATAATACCCTTACCCTTATCTAATGGATCCAATGTGGGTAAGGAAGATGGTAATACCTGTGAAGAAACATCTTTGATGATGGATGATGACTGGAATACATCAACCTCATCTGCAGGCCTGTCAACGCTCACTTTTGCTTTATCAGCGCCCAAGTTACTCATGTCAGCGTTCAAATCTTGCTTGTCAACGCCCAAAGTACCTGTCTCAGCGCCTCTTGTAATTTCCTCCAACATGGCTGTAAATGACAAATTTAAGTTTGTAGGAGAGACTAGAGACGTATCAAAACTTGTCTGTTTCTTCAAACTAGTTAGGGCCTCAGCAACACCCAAAGATTCACCATCATGTGAGCCCTTATCACTCACATTTATCTATTCATCCTCCCCTTTGGAAGATTCCTCCATCCCTCTCCTTGTGCTAGCATTTTCCAAAACAACAATCCTCTCCCTCAATTGCTTGAGTTCAAGGCCTTGTGTGCTGACAACTTGTACCAAGTCTGCATTTTGCTTTTGCAAGCTAATGCAGACTGCCATCAATTCCATCAAAGTCATTGGTTCCAATCTGCCCTCCTCTAAAATGGGTATTTGACCTCCCAAGTTAGACTCATTGGGCATGAATGAGGTCTTAATAATGGTAGGACTGTCTTGGCCAGCTTCTAAGCCAGAACCAATAGTCCCAGCCTCATCCATATCACCAACCACACTTGTGGTGGTGGTTCTCTCTGCTACATGGCTAGGACCACTAAAGGAGAACACTCCAGTAGTCCTTTGGCGTTTTTGCAACCTATATTATGTTGGGGGAGAAGATGATGTGGATTGAGTGGATGTGGGTTGGTTAAGGGGTGTTTGGGTCTGTGAAGGATTTGTGTCAATGTTTGGAATAGGCATGTCAACGCCAACATTTAACGTGTCAGCGTCGAAGGGTTCTTGGTCAAGTTGCATGTGTTGTGGTGAAGGTAAAGGAGAAGTTGGGATTGTGGGTCTGGTTGGGATTGTGCTGCTTCAATGACAACAATCATAGCTGGGGTTAGGGGTAAGTCACGATGTAGGGGTGAGTTCATCTTTGTAAAAATTGCTTTCTTTTGCACAGGGATCTCATAAAAATCATCATGATCCCTTGTGTAGTAACTTTGGACATCAAAAACCATTTGTAAAAATCTGGGATAAGCTAAAGTCATTTTGTTCCCTTTATTTTTACACATGCCTTCAAAAATCATTTTGGAATAATTAAACTTTTGCCCAGTAGCAATGCACACAATAGCACTTGCAATAGATCTATTGATCTCATTGTGTGCAGTACACTTGGGACTCAAACATTGCAAGAGGACATGTATTAGGTACTTCCAGGCTGGGGGAAACTTCTGTTTATGATATTTATTTAAAGTTCCCTCATCAGGGAAAGGATAACCCAAAGCCCTTAGTCCTTGTTCTATTTCATTAATGGGGAGGTGGTTATACCACCATCATCATCAAGATGCAAAGCTTGGCGAACCAAAGCTTCAATAACCACCCATGTGCGCCCATGAACAATAGATGATAATGTAGTCACTCTATTAACTATTGAGGAACTAACATTGTTCCCAAACTGTTTAATATGTGTGACAGGAATGAGTGGAGCATGAGAAAGAGCATACCTAATGGGGGATGCGTTCAAATACGCCACCATTTGTGTGTATTGGGGAAACAGAGTATCATCAGCTTCTAGATATGCTATCATGTTGTGTTGACTCCTGAATCCCAATTCCAAATCACTTGGTTTGAATTTTGGTGCCATTGTTGAAAGCTGTTTGAATGATTGATAAAGATGAAGTTATAGGAGAAAATTTTGTTAGACAAGAATGACAGGTACCCTGTTTAAAATAGGAGTCAAATATATAGGAGATAAAAATGCATGTGATTGGCCCAAAATAGGCAAGTATTTTCAAAATACAATCATGAAAATATTGAAAAGAAATAAGTTTATCTCATGCATTAATTGAAAGTTATCTACTCCCCAAAATTACGGCCCAAAATTTCGTCAAAAAGTAACAACTGGGTAGGTCCCATTGAGTGTCAACGGTCAAAAATAACCCATCAACGCCCAACGGCTATATTCTTGTCAACGTTTGCCAAAGCCATGTCAGCGTCTAAATTGATCACAACAACGCTTGGAAAAATACTTGTCAGCGTCCAAAAATAAAAATTTATAAAAATGAAAAATGACCTTAACAAAGTAATTTATCCTAGAGAAGATAACCTATAAGTTGATAATTATTATAGGGCGGCAAGCACTGTCCAGTTATGCACACTTGCTTATGCAAGATGGACATAACAGTCCTCTAGTGACCCTTGCTAACCAAAACTCTTAACAACTAAGTTACCTTATAAAATCCCTTGTTACTCCCAGGTAAAACCCATGGTAAAATCATTCTCAAGTCTCCCAATAGACCACAACCAATTCTAGGCCAAAAATGTCTTGGCAGCATGCATAGGATATCAACTTTGCATGCTACAGTGCCTCATGATTTAGTAAAACTAACTCATACTCACCTGTGGACACAATCTAGAATTTTGATAAGAGTATCATAAGGATACCCAAAAGTCCTAAAGGTTCCTAAAACCTCCCCTTAAACTGTGATACAAATGTTGCCAAAAATATGCAAGAACATAAAAAATTTATGTCAAGATAGGAATAGAAAATTCCAACCATCATCCATAAATAAAAACATGCTCAAATGTTTCTCCAGTGATCCATAAGCAACTCTGTATCCAATGGTATAATGCTAACACCACCTGAACATTTAGATTGAAAACCACAAAACTAACATTGTTGCTGACAACACCCCGATAACACTTGTCAGCGTTAAGAAAAGCTTTGTCAGCGTTAGACAAATATATTGCTGACAACGTCACAATAACACTTATCAGCGTTACAGCAACCTTTGTCAGTGCTAGAAAAATATAGTGGAAAATCTAAATTCCCAACAAGACCAATAATAATGCATTATCCTGTACATACTTTTACAAAAGACTCCAAAACATATATTATGTGAGATTGATCATTCCAATACTTGTTACCAAGTATTGAAACCTCCCAGCATCAAAAGGTTTAGTTAGTAAATCAGACACATTCTCTTCAGTGTCAACCCTATCTGGTTGTATTAAACCCTTTTAAAAACAATCTCTTATAAAATGGTGTCTAATTTCTATGTGTTTAGTTTTAGAATGATGTACAGGATTTTTAATAATGCATAAAGTGCTGTTATTGTCAACAAATATCTTGGTATGCATGAAATTATACCCATAGTCCAACAGCTGGTTCTGAATCCACAAAACTTGTCCACAACAAGCAGCTGCAGCCACATACTCTGCTTTAGTTGTAGAATTAGCCACCACTATTTGTTTCTTGCATTGCCAAGATATCAACCTGCTCCCAAGAAACTGACATCCACCAGTTGTGGATTTTCTATCAAACTTATCACCTCCATAGTCACTGTCTGAATATGCAATAAGCTCCAAAGGTAAATCTTTTGGGTACCACAAGCCAAGACTAGGATAACATCTTAGGTACCTAAAGATTCTCTTGACAGCATAAAAGTGACATTCTTTGGGAGTCACTTGATGGCGTGCACAAGAACACACAGCAAACATGATGTCAGGTCTGGAGGCTGTGAGATACATCAATGAACCAATCATTGATCTATAGTACCTGACATCCACATCCTTTCCATCTCCAATCTTTCCCCAAGGGTGTTCTCTATCCATAGGAGTAGTAGCCCTCTTTTCATGTGGAGAAAAGCCAAACTTCTTCAAGATCTCTGCCACATATTTATCCTGGGAGATGAAGATACCATCTTCTTTATGCTGAACTTGTAACCCTAGAAAGAAGTTCATCTCCCCCATTGCACTCATCTTGAATTTGTCTGTCATGAGCTTGGAGAAATCCTCACTCATCTTTGGATTAGTAGATCCAAAAATGATATCATCAACATAGACCTAAACAAGTAGAACATCCTTACCATTCTTCTTTGTAAACAATGTCTGATCTATGGTGCCCCTCTTGAATCTATTGTCCACCAAATAAGTGGACAATGTACCATACCATGCTCTTGGGGCTTGATGAAGTACATACATAGCCTTTTTGACTCTATACACCTTGTCTGGATTCTCTGGATCTTCAAAACCCGGAGGCTGCATGACATACACCTCCTCAACAATTGTCTCATAGAGGAAGGCACTCTTGACATCCATTTGATAGACAGTCAAGCCCATGCAGGATGCATAGGCTAGAAAGATCCTTATAGCTTCAATCCTTGCAACTGGTGCAAAGACCTCCTCATAGTCTATCCCCTCCTCTTGTGTATATCCCTGAGCCACTAATCTTGCCTTGTTTCTGACAACAATACCTCTTTCATCTCTCTTGTTTCTTAGAACCCATCTTGTCCCTATTGGTCTGACATATCTAGGACAATCAACCAGCTCCCAAACATCCTGAATTGCAAATTAGTGAAGCTCATCCTGCATTGCTTCCACCCAACTTGGTTCTTTGAGAGCATCAAATATCTTCTTGGGTTCCTGTTGTGACAGAAAACAGGCAAACAAGCATGATTGCACAAGAGGGGTATCAACCTTCTTGTGTATATTGGCAATGAATCCACCAAGATTCTGATGAGATCTTCTAGTCTAAACAGGAGTCATAACATCCCTAATAATCTGTGATGGAGGATGATTCTTCATAGTAGAAGTGAGAACTCCTCCTTCAAAAAGTCTGTTGTCCTCAATCTCATTCTCCAAGTTGCCAATATCTTCTTCTTTAGACTCTCTTTCATCAACATGAGGATGAACCTCTTCATATAAATTGGAAGGTTCACCCTGTTCAAAAGTAGAAGAGAAAAGATGCCCAAAAGTGTTGTCAACGCCTGAACCTTGGTTGTCAGCATTTGGGTTGTCAACGCCTGAATTGGTGTTGTCAACGTTTGAGCCATCAACGTCTGAATTTGTCCTGTCAGCGCTAGATTTTCCTTTGTCAGCGCCTGAAGGACCATGCATGTTGTTAGCTGGTGGTACTTGGGGACCACCATTATCCTTTCCAGCAGCAGCAAAAGCATCTGTCCATATGGGAATTCTTACATACTCTAGTATAGGAGAAGACTTTTCTGCTTGTGATCCAACCTCCTCATTAACCTGTGTACCTGAAACATCAACAACTTGTTCTTCCACAACATTTGAAGTTACCTTCACAATGTATGGATTAGTGACAGGCATATAATTTAAAGTTCTGGATAGAGGTTCCAAGTCAAACAACCAATTTGGACCACTTTTAGGATCACTAGGTTTACTCTCTAAAAATCTAACATGTACTCTCTCAAGAATACATTTTTCCTTCTTAAGGTAAACCCTATATCCCTTGCTCGGCACTGAATACCTCATGAAATAGCCTTCATCACCTTTTGCACTAAATTTACCTAAGGCATCACTAGTATCTAGTACAACTACGTGATAGCCAAAAGGTTTAAGAAAACCAATATTAGGTTTCCTTCCCCAAAGTAATTCATAAGGTGTTTTGTTCTGTATCTTGTTGACCACTGCTCTATTTTGAACATAGCATGCTGTATTCACAGCCTCAGCCCAAAAAGCTATGGGGAAATGAGCATCAGCCAACATAGTTCTGGCTGCTTCAATTAGGGTTCTATTCTTCTTCTCAGCAACCCCATTTTGCTGTGGGGTTCTGGCAACACTAAACTGCCTAGTAATCCCTTTCCTGGCACAAAAATCATCTAAAAGTTTATTCCTAAACTCACCACCATTGTCACTTCTAAGCATTTTAACTTCATTACCTGTTTTCTTTTCAATTTGGGTAATAAAGTCAATAAAAGTGTCATTTGTATCACTCTTCATAGCTAAAAAGAAAGTCCAAGTAAACCTAGAAAAGTCATCTGTGATGACAAAGCAGTATGATTTACCATTCAAACTCTCTATATTGGTTGGACCAAATAAGTCCATATGAAGCAAGTGAAGTGGTCTAGTACTAGAGTGCACCTGTTTAGACTTGAATGAGACCTTGTGCTGCTTGCCTTTAAGACATGCAACACAAGAGTGGTCATTGTGGAAAGCCTTTTCAGGCAAGCCATCAACCAAACCAAGTCTCACAAGCCTGTTTATATTCTTAAAGTTTATGTGCCCTAGTCTCCTGTGCCATAGATTACTCTCATCTACTGAAGCTTTAGCATAAAAACATGACATATTATTATTCATCCTAATCCCATTAAGATTCACATTATAGATGTCTTTATGTCTAGGTGTTCTATAGTCAATATATTTCTCATCAGGGATCTTATAATCCTTGCTTAACACCAAGCATTCAGTATCAGTAAACAGAACTTTATTTTTGTTATCACACACTTGTGATACACTAAAAAGATTGTAATCAAGTTCCTTTACCAGAAATACGTTCTCAAAGCACAAGTTCTTGGTGAGAAGGGTTCCTTTGCCTATGATAGTTCCATATCCGCCTCCAAAGTAAACCTTATCACCATCCTTAATGCGAGTGAAGTTGGTTAAATAATCTTCCTTCCTTGTCATGTGCCTTGAGCATCCACTGTCCCAATATCCATAATCATTGACCTGTTTTTGAATGCCCTGCACATAAAGAAAACAAGTTAGTTTTCTTTGGGAACCCAAGCCTTAGCAGACTTAGATTCATCTGGTTGTTCAACAAGAACAGACTTAGTTCTCATAACAACCCCTTGTTCATCCCTCTTTGGATGAAATACCCAGTTAACCCCAATAGGTTTTGTAATGACCTTTGAAATGTAATTAAATCTGTTGCAGGTCATAGAAATCCCATTATCATTAGGGTTTTGATCTTTCTTAGGTCTCCATGTCAAGCTTGAAGAAGCTTTAGACCCCTTACCCTGTGGTTGCAAATATTTAGGTCTGGTCACGTTTCTGTCAGCGTTGGATTTGGTCTTGTCAACGCTGAAATTACCCTTGTCAGCGTTGAACCTAGGGTTTTCTACAGAAACCCATTGTCTGTTAGACCAAGTATTTGTCTTTTGAAATGGTCTTTGTCCATGAGTGTTAGACCCTCTAGTGAAGAATGGGGCAGGTCTAACAACTTGTGGACTTTGCTGCACACAAGGTTTGGGTCTGACAACGTTTGCCTTTCTAACAGCGTTGACCTTGGAAGCGTTGGCACACTTATATGCTAAGTGTGAAAAGCTACCACAAGTGTAACAGGCTTTTCTAGACACAACCCTAGGTCTAGAAGAGAAGAAGCATGTTCCATCATTACTAACTTGGCTTTTAGGTGACCTAGTATTCCTATACATTTCTGCATACTTGACACTAGGTTTTCTAATAGTGTTTGAGCCAAGGTCAACAGCCTTACCAGTGATTGGGTTTGTTACCTTAATAGGGGCTGACTCATTAGGACTTTCACGTAATAAGCCACCTTTAACAAATAAGGTAGGGTTGGCTTTCTTCCATTCATTCAAGTAAGTCAACTTTTGTTGATACTCTTCAACTGGGGTAATGACTCTTGGTGGAGGAATGAATTCCTCCTCTTGGAGTTCTAGTAAACCAGTCTAAGATAAGTCCTTTTGTTGGACACCATAGAAGTCACCAGCTGGTGGTGGAACCACAGTATAGTCTTTCCTCCCAATCCCAGTCATGTCCTTAGGATCCCTTTGTTTATTAACACATTCTCCTAGGGTTTGTGTGGCCTTATCAAATCTCTGAATTTTAAGGCCAACATTATCTTTATTCTTAATGGCCTCATCTAACTTAGCCTGTAACTCACCATTAACCCTTTCCATGATGCTTCTAACATCATTACTAGCATTTAACTCATGTTTTAAGATATTTATTTTGTCTTTTAAGTCAAATTCCATTTTCTTGTACTCAGAGACTGTCTTCTCAGTTTGAGTGAGAGCAATTTGATAGTTAGACAGTTTGCATCTTTCAGTACTCACATCATCTAACAACATTAACACCTCTTTGTTAAGTTTCTCAGTATTTAACCTACAACCCTTACTACAAAAAGCATCATCGTATACCTCATTATCTGATGAAGAGGAGGAGTGTGCCATGAGAGCATATTGAACATGCTCTTCTTCTTCTATCTCAGCGACCAAAGCTTTATCCTCTTCCCCATCCTTAGCCAAATAGCTCCAATCCCATCCCATACCATCAATTTCTTGCACTGCAACCATGGCCTTAGGATCCTGAGCCTTAACAATCTGGCTTAAGGGTTTGCCAGCATCAGATCTTCTTGGAGATCTGCATTCCCTCATGAAGTGCCTCATACGATGACAGTTGTAGCACTCAACTTTGGATTTATCAAATCCAGCAGTGTCCTTTGCATTAAAGGTCATCTTCTTAAACCTTCTATTCCACATGTTTGCTCTTATACTAGCAAGAGCCATGTTCCACTTAATATCCATCTCTTCTAAGTGCTCATCACTTATTTGCTCAAGGTCCTCATATGTAATCACTGAACCATTGGGCAAAGAAGCAATATAAGCACATACAGTATCCAGATCCAAACCAGCAGGTTTAACTCTTGGTGAGTCACTTTTGTATGTGTCAGCATCTGAAAATGAGGCGTTAACAGGACATGTTCCAGCGTTGACACATGTTGACCCAGTAAGTGGATGCATGTAAGAGTCCTTCTGATTGAATTGACCTTCACTATGAGAGAAGAAGGCCATGTTACTGTTGGTAGACTTGCTTCCATGCTCCAAAAGAGTTTCATTCTCCAACAGCCTTAGTTTGTTGTAGATATCATCAAAAGTAGAACTTTTGTAAGTGTTATTGGCAAGTATAGATCTTGCCTCAATCTTCCATGCTTCACCAAGGATTTTAAGGAAAGTGGCAATGGTATCAACGTCACCAACTTGTGTCCCTATGAAGGACAACTTGCTTGTAATATCAAGCAGTCTGCTTCTAACACTGTTAAGCTTCTCATTAGGTTGAGCCTTGAAAACAGCATACTCATGCATGAGTTGCTTCTTCTTCTCTTCCTTAGTATCTTCATTGCCACCATATGCAACTTCAAGGGCTGCCCAAAGGTCTTTTGCAGATTCATAACCTCTGTACTTATGCTGGTTCTCTTGTCCCAAAGAGAGTTTCAGAATGTTTAGGGTTTTCATATCAACCCTTTTCTTTGTTATGTCTTCAGCAGACACAGCTCTACCATCACCAAGTTTTTCTTGCTTGTCTGCTTCTGAACATCCAGCAACAGCAGTTCTTGTAGCAATGGCAGCAGCAACCCTTTCAGCTTTATTGAATGTGTTTCCATATTCAATTATCTCCTAGAGAGTGTAGTCATAGATCCCCAGATATTTCTCAAAGTTGAATTTCCACAATTCAAAGTTGGCTGCATCAAGCATGGGAATCTTAATGTTTGGTAAAGGTGAGGAGGAGGAGTGATAGGTGTGTAAACACCCATCTTTTCTACCACTTAATTACAATAATAACCGGACCAAAACGTGTATTTTATGTCTTTTATGTCGGAATTATGCGTGGTTTGTGTTTTTGTTGTGATTTAGGATGAAAAGGTGAAAAATGGAGAAAACACGGACATTCACGGGCATTTACGGACTTTTATTGAAGAAAAGGATGAAAGACGAAGTCAAGAAGTCAAGAGTGCAAAAAGAACGGAAGTCCACGACCAATTCTGAAGATTTATCGAAGAAAAAATCAAAAGACGGAAGTTTATCAAAAGCCGAAGAATTCAAGTCTATTTTATTGAAGAATTTAAAGACGAGTTCGAAGAAATCCCGAAGCCAAAAGTCCCTTAAGTCCAAGTTTAAAGAAGATTAGAAGAAAAGGACTAAGTATGCAATTAAATGAAGATTAAAGGAGGGACTTAATTACGCAATTAAGAGAAAAGTAAAGAGGGGATGAAGCTTCCTTAATCCTCCCCTATAAATAGATTAGGATTGTGTTCATTTACTCTTGTTGGCTAAGTGTGACAATTAGTCTTCCACCATTTTCATATCTTGTCATTTACTTTTCATGTCATTTAAATTCATGTTATGAACCTTAATTACCATTTAATTCCAAGTAAGTTTTCATTTTAATTTTTGTCAAATCTTTATTTTATCTTGTTAATCTCTTATCTACCTTTCTTATTCCTTGATTCATGTGTTTATGTTATGCTCATGTTCATGCTTTTATTTTGATCCAAGTGGTGTTTGATTATTTTGGTTAAAGTTGTTTGATTTCATGTTTTAAATTGTTTGTTTATGTTATCTAATGATCTCGTTACTGTTTAGATTTGATCGATTGTGTTTATTTGATTGATTTTTGGTTATATCTGCTATTACTGTTTTCCTTGTTCTTCGGGTGTGTTTGCTTGTTTCTGATCTTTCCAGGATTAGTTCCGAACCAAGAAGGAGGGAAGAGCTCATTCGGAACTCCCAAAGTTCCGAATCAAGGTTTCATCCGGAACTCCAAAAGTTCCAAACCAAGCTTGTTCATCCGGAACTTTCAAAGTTCCGGACGAAGTGAAAACTTCTGAACCAAAGGAATTCATTCGGAACTCCAAAGTTCCGAACCAAAGGTTTCATCCGGAACTCCAAAAGTTCCGAACCAAGCTTGTTCATCCGGAACTTTCAAAGTTCCGGACGAAGTGAAAACTTCCGAACCAAAGGAATTCATTCGGAACTCCAAAGTTCCGAACCAAGGGTTTCATCCGGAACTTTTCAAAAGTTCCGAATCAACTTAAAGTTCCGAATCAAGGACCAAAGTTCCGAATAAAGGCTGTTCATTCGGAAGTCAGAAACTTCCGAATCAAGGTTGTTTATTCGGAACTTCCATAAGTTCCGGATCAAGGGTAATCTTCCGACTCAAGAAAGGTTCATTCGGAAGTTCTAAACTTCCGAATCAAGGAGCTTCATTCGGAAACTTCCGAATCAAGGGGTGACCTAATACTTCCGAATCAAGGCAGATTTTACAAGTTCCGAATCAGTAAGTTCCGAACGAAGCATTGTTTTGGATAAGTGACATATTCAGACCAATTTGTTCCGGATCAAGGATTTTGGTAATATTCCAAGTGAAGAAGAATCATTTCAACCAAAGGTGACATTTAGGACGAGTGATTATTCCAAACGAAGGTTTATTCCGAATGACCTGTATTTAGGTTCTTATTAGTTTTTGTCTTTGATTTTTATTTTTATTTTCAAGTTTTATTTTTCTTGCCTCTTATTTAAATTGCACTTTAAGATTATTTGCCTTAGTGTTATTTTAGAATTGCTTTAGTTTTAGTCGCAAAGTAAGTTTGCTTAAGATAGATTTAAGTTTACGTAATTTACTTTAGTGCCTTTAATTTCAGCCTCGTTTTTAAATACTTGAATCCTTACTTTAATTAGGCTTAGATTTACTTTAATTGCACATTTACTTTAATTGTTTTGCACCTTTTTAATTTTAAACACTACAACGACACATTTTTGTTTCACCAAAGATAACGAAGTCACACATTAAACACAAGTTTTTCAATTCGAAGAGATTGGTACAACGAATCTTTTTAACCTGGTAAAACCTAGTTATCAAGGAGGTTACTTCTGGATTTGACATGATGTTTTTAGGGTTTTGAGAAAATTAGGGTTTTGGTGATTTTAGGGTTCTTGTGTTCTTTAAGATCAAAAGTTCCTCAACAAGCTCTGATACCAGTTGTTGATCCCAAACTTAGATCGTTTTAGCTTTATGTATACGAGATTAGATCAAGTAATACACTTAGAGAAACCTTTTTATATGTATATGATAATCTAAGTGTTATGCGGAATTAACACTTAAACAAGAACACAAAGATGTAAACAAACTTTCACCTTGATTAATGATAACAAACTTGCTTACAATGAAAGTGTTTAACGTATGAAAACTTATACTGAACAATAACCTAAAGGTCTTCTTTTATAGACATAAGAAGCCTTGTACAATAATCTATGTATCAACTATTCTAGGTAAAGATAAATATAGAAAATACATTGTTGTTCCTATCTTTACTAGAAGTAATCTAGAACATAATAAACGCGTAGATCATATCCTTCCATCAGTGCTTGTCTTCAATGTATCAACGCTTGACTTCTTCTTGTCAACGCTTGATCTGTCAGCGTTGGTTTTCTTCCTATCAACGCTTGTTTTACTCTTGTCAGCGCTCAAGTAGACTAGCTATATTTTATTCCCAACATACCATTTGTTTGAGGATGATAAGCGGTGGAAAGATGGTGATTGACACCGTACTTAGCCATGACTCGAGCAAATGGATCATTGCAAAAATGAGTCCCGTGGTCACTGATTATAGCACGAGGAACACCGAATCGAGCAAAAAGTTGCTTCAGAAATTTCACAACCACCCTCGCATCGTTCGTAGGGAGAGACTTAGCTTCAACCCATTTGGATACGTAGTCAACGGCTACGAGGATGTACTTGTTCCCTTTAGATGATGGAAATGGACCCATAAAGTCGATGCCCCATACATCAAAGATTTCACATTCTTGTATGAAATTTTGAGGCATCTCATCTTTATGTGTGATCTTGCCTTGTCTTTGGCAAGCATCACAATGTTTAACCATTTCATGAGCGTCATGATAAATGGTGGGCCAATAAAATCCAGAGTCGAATACTTTCTTCGCGGTGTAATTGGGACCAAAGTGACCACCGGTGGGTCCTTTATGGGAAGCTTCAAGGATTTGTACCGCTGCCGGCCCATCAACACATCGACGAATGACAAGATCTGCACATTTTTTGAAAAGGTAAGGGTCGTCCCAAAAATAGTGTTCAATGTCTTTAAAGAACTTCTTCTTTTGTTGGGATGTTAACCCTTCCTTGAGAATTCCACCCGCTAAGTAGTTTGCAACGTCCGCAAACCACGGGGTATCATCAAGATTAGAATTGATAGACATTAAGGCCTCAAGGGGAAAAGAGTCATTGAGCTCTTGATTCGGATGATCACCTTGATAAGGATCCTCAAGTCTAGTTAGATGATCCGCGGCTAGGTTTTCGGCTCCCTTCTTGTCACGAATTTCAATATTAAATTCTTGAAGGAGCAAAACCCAACGAAGAAGTCTTGGCTTAGAATCTTGCTTAGTCAACAAGTACTTCAACGCGGAATGGTCGGTATAGACAATGGTGGTGGAAAGAACAAGATAGGGGCGGAATTTTTCAAAAGCATACACTACAGCTAAAAGCTCTTTTTCGGTAGTGGTATAATGAAATTGAGCCCCCGTCATTGTCTTGCTAGCATAATGGATTGGTTGGAAGTGTTTGTTCACTCTTTGTCCCAAAACCGCTCCAATGGCAAAGTCGCTAGCATCACACATCAATTCAAAAGGTAACTCCTAATTAGGGGTAACCAAGACCGGTGCCTTAGTTAGCTTGTCCTTAAGAAGATTGAAGGATTCAAGACACTCTTTAGAAAAGATAAAGGGAGTATCTTTTTCCAAAAGGTGGGTCATCGGGCGAGCGATTTTAGAAAAATCTTGAATGAATCGACGATAGAAGCCCGCATGACCAAGGAAACTTCTCACACCCTTCACGGTTGAAGGTGGAGGTAATTTAGCAATAACATCGACTTTAGCACGATCCACTTCAAGACCGGCTTTGGAGATTTTGTGTCCAAGAACAATGCCTTCTTTTACCATGAAATGGCATTTTTCCCAATTTAGAACAAGGCGAGTGTCTTTACACCGCTTAAGCATGCGTTCCAAATTAGCAAGGCAATGAGAGAAAGAATCACCATAGACCGAGAAATCATCCATGAAGACTTCCATAGTTTCTTCAACCATGTCATGGAAGATAGCCATCATACACCTTTGGAAAGTCCCGGGAGCATTGCATAAGCCGAAAGGCATTCTTTTATAAACAAATGTTCCGTAAGGACAAGTGAATGTTGTTTTCTCTTGGTCTTTAGGATCGATGGGAATTTGAAAATACCCGGAGAAACCGTCTAAGAAGCAATAATAGTCATTACCCGCTAGACGTTCAAGCATTTGGTCCATAAAAGGAAGGGGAAAATGATCCTTTCTCGCAGCATCATTGAGTTTGCGATAGTCTATACAAACTCTGCACCCTGTAACGAGACGAGTAGGAATCAACTCGTTGTTTTCATTGGGCACAACGGTGATTCCGCCTTTCTTAGGCACACAATGGACCGGGCTAACCCATGGTGAATCCGAGATAGGGTAGATCATTCCCGCATCAAGAAGTTTGATAACCTCTTTTTTGATAACGTCATGGATCTTGGGATTCACCCTTCTTTGGCTTTGAATAGTGGGTTTAAATTCGTCCTCCATGAGAATTTTATGTGTGCAAAAGTGAGGATCAATTCCACGAATATCGGAGATTTTCCAAGCAATCGCTTTCTTATGATTCTTCAGCACGGCGATAAGTCGGGATTTTTCGTCTTCTTTCAAATCCTTTGCGATGATGACGGGTGACTTCTTATTATCTTCAAGAAAAACGTACTCGAGATTAGACGGTAGATCCTTAAGCTCTAAATCCGGAGGATTTTCGATGGAAGGCGTAGTCAAATTTGGATCATCGATAGAGATATCCTTAGGAGATGGTGGAGAAATATGGTCCTCATTGAGAAGTTTCTCAATGGTACGAATGTCTTCATCTCAATTGGAGGGAGAATCGTCATATTATAAATCCACATCCCCCAAAGTTGCTTCAAATTCTTTTAAAATAAAATCACTTTCTCCAAATGGAGTTAGTGATGGAGCAATAGAGGCAACGGTCTCAACAATGGGTAGAGAAGAAGAACCACTTTTACAAGCGTCTTTGAAATGTTCTTCACAAGCCTCATCAAGAACGTCAATGAAATTAAGGCTCTTGTTTTCAGAAGGTTGCTTAGAAAGTTTACCCATGTTGAAGACGATCTTATCGTCACCAACTCTCATGATTAATTCTCCCGCGGCTACATCAATGAGAGTGCGACCGGTCCTCAAGAATGGACGTCCAACGATTAATGAAACACGGGGTTCCATCTCATAGTCAACGACAACAAAATCCGCCGGAAAGGTGAATTTGTCGACACCGACGAAGACATCTTCGGCTATCCCCACTGGGTAAGCAACCGTACGGTTAGCTAATTCCAATGTCATTCGTGTGGGGACTAGCTCGGGTAGAGATAATTGTTTCCAAACGCTTAAAGGCATTAAGGTGATACTAGCACCTAGATCGGCTAGGGCCATACAATTCTCTACCTCGGGGAAGTTGCAAGGAATGAGAAAACGACCCGGATCACCAAGTTTGGTGGGTAATTTCCTTAAGAGCACTGCGGAGCAATTCTTGTTAAGTTGGGTCTGAGCGATGTCAAGAAGTTTCTCCTTATCACTGAGAAGATCTTTAAACATTTTAGCATATTTCGGCATGTGAGCGAGAGCCTCAGCAAAGGAGATATTGAAATTCAGTTGTTTAAACATTTTAAGGAAGTTAGAAACCTGAATATCATCCTTGTTCTTCAATTTCTCTTTCCTCAACCTTGAAGGATAAGGTATATTGGGTTGAGATGAAGGTTTGGAATGGAATTCTCACTCACATCCTTGGGTGGTGGAGGGGTGGAAGTAGAAGGCGGTGGAATTGGAGAAGTAGAAGGTGGTGGAATTGGAGAAGGGGACTCGTTTTCCTTTGTCACAATCACCGGTGTAGGTGTAGGAAGCTCGGGTTCCTTTAAACCTTTTCCACTTCGAGTGGTGATTGCTTTCATCTCCCCTCTTGGATTAGCAACGGTGTTACTCGGAAGAGAACCCGAACCAGAGGCTTGATTACTTTGGAAGAAACTAGCCATCATATCCCTTAAGTCATTCGTTTGATTGGCCAAAGAGTTTCGCATATCGGCTTGAAGATCATTCCCTTTTTTCACCATATCTCCTTTCAAGTTGGCCATTTGCCGCTGAAGATTCTGCACTATCGCGTCATTAGTCCTCATGTAAGTTTCAACCTCGTGATTAAATGCGGTGGTTTGGTTGGGAGGAAGAGCATGGTAGGCAGGTGGTTGATAAGCGGGTTGTTGGCAAACTTGGCTGTTTCCTTGAGGTGGATATGGGTTTCTTTGGGTTGGATATTGATTTGGAGCTCAAGGTTGGTTTTGATTGTTGCGATTGAGGTTGTTTGGGTTTTGAGGTGGAAAACCGGGTGGTGAAAGAAAGTTGTTTGAACGATAACTGAGCAAATTGCGGTTACCTTGAGGACGTGCTTGATATCCTCCCGTAGAAAAGTTACCGTTGGCGGCATACACATTTTCCGGATTGTCATGAGTCGAAGGACAATCGGTGTATGAATGAGATCCCCCGCATATTTCACATGACTGACTCATAGCATTAACTTGTGCATTGATAGCTTTGGTATTGTTAGCGGTTTGGAGAGCAAGTGTTTCAACAAGCGAAGTAAGCTTATCCATTCTCTTGTCGCTCTCATTAGTGCTAGCACTAGCCACATTAGTCCGAACACTCTTGGTTTGCACTCTAGACTTATTCTCAATAATGTCCCATGCGGCATTAGAAGACTTAACCAAAATATTACCCCCCGAGGCACTATTTAGTGAATCTTGGTCATTCATGCTTAAACCATTGTAAAAAGTATTAATTTGATGTACTTTTGTGAAACCATGTTGTGGACACTTTCTTAAAAGTTCCTTAAAACGGTCCCAAGATTCACTAAATGTCTCACCGTACTTTTGTTCAAAGGTAATAATTTCATTCCGCAAAGCGGTAGTACGTGAAGGTGGGAAAAAGTAGTAGATGAATTTAGTCTCTAAATCCGTCCACGTAAGAATACTTTGTGGCGGTTCCTTGTCAAGCCAATTCCGGGCTTGTCCCTCTAAGGAGAAAGGAAAAAGTTGCAAGCGAACACTTCTTGTGAAACCCCATTATACTTAACCGTATTGGTGAGTTGAAGAAACCTTTTTATATGGTCATGAGGATCATCAAGCGAACGCCCCAAGAAAGGTTGAGCAGAGACCATTTGAATAAAGCAGGATTTGAGCTCAAAATTGTTGGCTCCAATCTCGGGTATGAGAATAGCATCGGTGTTGCCCTCTACGTGCGATTGCAAAAGCTCGATCATTGGTTGATTGTCCATGGTGACAATAGGTGGAGTTATGACTTCGGCTTGAATTGCTTTCTTCTTACGAGCACGAGTACGCATACACTCCTACAAAAGGAAGAGAAAAATAGACAAGAAATATTTTTGGTTTTTTATGTTTTTCTATTTTCTTGAATTTTTGAAAATTTTATATTTTTTAGGATTTTTGAAAATTTAAAAGCAAGGAAAATAACGTTCAAAAGTGAACGGATCCCAAAATCCAACGCGTCTCTCACTTAAAACCGTTAATCTTAACGAAAAGAGCCGGCAGCGGCGCCATTTAATACAAGGGTTTGCCTCGTATGAAAATTTGTTGTTCCGATCTTTTCGAATTGATTACTAGTTAAGAGTGCGACTCAGTCGTTCTTGGTGGAAAAATAAAATGGTTTGATTATCTATTTTTAACTAAAAGCAAATATGAAAATGTCGTTGAGTAAATAAGTAAAAATTAAAGCTTGAAAATATTTAAAACTAAAAATAAAGACTTATAAAAATTTAAAAGTAAATGATTAAGACTTATAAAAATGTAAACTTTAAAGATTGAATTAAAACAAGACAAGTTAAAATAATTCTAAGTAAAAGGCGGGAAAAATAAAGTTTAAATTAAAAACTAGAAATAACAAAACCTTATCCCGAATAATTCTTCTGATTACTATCCGGAATACAAAATTCAGAGGCTTATCCGAAAAAATTACTTTGAAGCCTTATTCGGAATGTTTAACTTCTCATTATCCGGAATCTGAGACTGAGAGGCTATCCGGAATCCACAACTTATCCATATCCGGAATCGATTGAAGTTCTTATCTGGAATATTTGATGATACTTATCCGGAATAATATTCGAACAGTTATCCGGAATAATTTATTGTGCAGCTTATCCGGAATATGGGCTTTCAGGAGCTTATCCGGAATCTTTTCTTCTTAGGCTTATCCGGAATGTCTTATCCGGAATGTTTTCAAGCTGGCTATCCGAAATGATCAATTTCGGGTTGTTATCCGGAATTGGTTATAAGGCTTATCCGGAATAAATAAAATGGGGACTTATCCGGAATACTTAGAGGAACCTTATCCGGAATTGTTTCTTTGCAGCTTATCCGGATTACAAAACTGAAGAGGCTTATCCGGAATGATGAAATGAACTATATCCGGAATATGGGAATTCGATCCCTTATCCGGAATGATGAAAACTCGTAACTATTCGGAAAACAAGGGTTTAAGGAACCCGGATATTACTAAAATCAAGCAAATAAGCCAATCTAAAATAAGCACTTACCAAAACTAAAACCAAACAGATTTTTAAGAAAAACTAATAAGTCACAATTTAAAAACTACTAAAACACTAAATAATCTAAATAATGAAAATCAACTTTTTTATAAAAATAATAAACTCATCAAAATCAACTTATTTTTAAAAAACTATTAAGCATTCAAATTAAGAAAATAAGCACTTTAATCTACAACTTTTAAAATCACCAATTCAATAAGCACAATCAAATAAGCTAAACAATCATATCATCAACAAAATTAAATAATACATGATTATCAAGATTAAAAAGATTAAGAAAGGTAGAATGAGAATTAAGAAATAAGCTTGATTTGATTAAGGATTAATATCAAAAGATTACAAGATTAATGTTTGATCAACTTAAAAAAAACTAGAGAGAAGAAAATAAAAACACACTTAAACTTAAAAATTAAAATGACTAAAAATTAATCTAACAACTAACACCCTCCTAATGACATATTAGGAGGGTATTTATAGGAGGTGGGGAGGTTAAGTGTTTAAGCTTTCTTCTTTCTTTCTTCTCGTCTCGACTCGATTTAATTTCTTTGTCTTTCTCGATGTCGTCTCGGGATTTGTCGATATAAATTGAACTTGTCTTATAATTTTCTTCTATAATTAGACTTGAGTTCTTCGACTTCACTAAACTTCCGTCTTTAGACTTTTTCTTCGATAAATCTTCAGAATAGGCCTTGGACTTCCGTTCTTTCTGCACTCTCGATCTTTTGACTTCGTCTTTTTTATTTTTCTTCGATAAAAGCCCGTGATAGCCCATTTTTGCTTCCTTTTGCATATTTTTATCTTGAAACACAATAAAAACACAAACCACACATAATTCCAACTTTTACGACATAAAATACACGTTTTGGTCTTGTTATTATTGGAAATAAGTGGTAAAAGGATAAGTGTTTTCACACTTATTACTGTTCATTCATAAACGAGGAAAAGATATGATTATGGTACAAATATATGTTGATGATACTATATTTGTTGCCTCGACCCAACCTTATCGGATGAGTTTGGGACACTCATGTCTTCCAAGTTTAAGATGTCAATGATGGGCAAGGTATCATTCTTCTTAGGTCTTCAGATATCTCAGAGTCCTAGAGGCATCTTTATCAATCAGTCCAAGTATGCCCTTGAATCGCTTAAGAAATATAAGATGGAATCTTACGACCCCGTGGAGACCCCAATGGTGAACAAACTAATCTAGATGCAGATCCATATGGGATTGTCGTTGACCCGACACTTTATCGTGGAATGATCGGAACCCTTCTATATATCACAACCAGTCGACCTGATCTTCATTTTGCTATATGTATGTGTGCTCGGTATCAAGCTAGACCTACTGAGTTACACTTAGCTACTGTTAAACAGATCTTTCGATATCTTAAAAGAACCATTAATCGGGGACTTTGGTATTCGAAGGACTCTTCGATTGCACTCATGGCATATACAGATGCGGATTACGCGGGTTGTCAAGATACAAGGCGTAGCACAAGTGAAACTTTGCAACTACTAGGAGATCAACTAATCAGTTGGGCATCAAAAAGGCAGAAAAGTGCTACAAATTCAAGTACATAGAAAGAATACATAGCTATGTCCGGTTGTTGTGCTCAAATTCTTTATGAGATCGCAATTAACCGACTATGGTCTAGGTTTCAACAAAATTCCGATGTACTGCGACAACAAGAGTGCAATTGCCTTATGCTGCAACAATGTTCAATTCTCCCGGTCGAAGCATATTGACATTCGCTACCACTTTATCAAGGAGCAAGTGGAAAATGGAGTGATCGAGCTTTACTTTGTCCGATCTGAGTATCAATTGGCGGATATTTTCACAAAGGCTTTAGATCGAGCTAGAATTGAATTTTTGGCCGACAAGCTAGTATTGAGAACCTTCCCGCCTGAGACTCTAAAGGAATTGGCAGATGAAGCGAAAGAATAGTGGTGGTAAACTATTCTCTGTATCCTTGGTGATCATTCGTATATATTGTTTATATTTCTATCCACAAAAGCAAAATACAAAAATATAAAACCATATAAAAACCCTAAAAATTGAAAGATCATCATAAAAATCCAAAAATATTTTTACTTTATTTTTTCAAAAGGCATGTCTTTTGGTACGATAATATTTACGGTCTTAGAAATGTTGATTAATATAGACACAGCGCCATAAATAGAGTTCGTACAAAAGTTATAAATATTTTAAAACATGCTTGTTTGGCTTGTAGTTTTTTCAGACTACAACCCGTTTTTTATATTAAAGTCAAGTATTTCTTATGAAAGCTTTGGCTCATCCACGGGAATTAATTTTCTCGAAAATGATTTACTTTATAACCATGTAAGGGATTTTGTTTACGTTATAACACAATCTAACACGGATATATGTACGCATTTGTTAAAACAAGAGAAATCTTGTTTTTATGAAGTTATCATCTCTACAATCATAAGCAATCTACAATTGGTATCTACACACTCGACGATGCGACTACTCAAACGACGACTACAGCTCTTTCCATAGAACACGGGTCAACAATTGAGGGGGAGCAATTGTCAAGCATTTAGAATCTTTGACGCCGAACGTGACAAGTTCACTAATTGGTGTCAAGACAACAATACCAATCGTACATGTGGTGTCAAGAGATGACTTCAGACATGACGAGGCGACCAACATTTGCCGACAAGAACCATTTGATCCTATCATATGATGTTCTCGTCAATCAGGTCCAACCTTGTCAATTCATTTTTATATGGTGAATATGTGATCATGTTACAAATCGTTATCATATCTCACAAATTGATCTCATGAAGATTAAACGGAATTGCATTTTTCTTCCCAAAACCTTTGTTAAAATTTCATTAAATCAATTGATATCAAAAATATCGGCTGGGTTAATATTTTTAATATGGGGGAGAAAATGTGATTTAATATGGGAAATGATTAATCAAAAATGGTTTGACTTAACGTGATAGCTCATCTCGACATGTGCGAAATGTTTTCGAATATCGTGACATATGTTAAGGGGGAGCAAAACAGATTTGCACATCAAAAATAGATTTTCATGGTGACATATACTTACCCTCAACCCAATTATTTTACGACGATGACGATTGTGGTGACATAAGGATGGTAGGATAGGTTAAAGTCCAATGATTCTTCCAAAACCGAAGGAATCTTCCCAAGGACATTACATATCTAGAAATGGTAGTCCTTAGGAAAGATGGAGAAAGATTGTGAATGTTGTTGAATGCTGACCAAGTACTTAAGTTAGCACTGGAACAATCACAACAAGGTGCTAGTTATGACGTATTGGTAAGCATTGAAGGGGTTGAAGAATGACAAAGAATTGTAAAGATAAAGGGTCTAAAGAAAGAAGCCCTCCTTACAACTTAGGCAGAAACCGGGTCAATACATATACTATTGAGATCATTTTTAATGATGCTTGATATTGAAGATAAGACATCATGAACCCACTGATGCAATGCACAGCCCGTTCCAGCTAACTCGGATATCTCTCAAAAGATATTTGTTTTAATCACACGGAGACAACGCATTATCTATTGATTTATTCAGTCCAAATAAATTGGTATTGAAATGGTGGCACTCCTCTCCAGCCTCCGATCACTAAAATGCAAAATGCACGATCGAGTCTAGAGCCATTTGAGATCATCAAATATCTCATTAGGACACATTTCCATATTTCCTTGCTTTTTCACACACTGTGAGAAGTAAGAAGGATCTTAAGAGTCCTACGTAAAATCTTTATGATCTTGCCTGAACATCTAAGTAATACGAAAGTATTTACAATTAATATGTAAATCCTTCTTAAGCGAACATTAAAAAGCTCATGGTAGGTGACTTGTGCGATTCTTTATGAATCAAACTTGTGATAACTGGAAAGCAACAGTGGTTTAATTCTTAACTAAATCTAAACACGTTCCAGGCCTCTACGCAATATCATAGTGATCTTGGCAGAACACTCAGAGTGACACTCTTAAGTGTTTATAGTCATGAGTGGAAATCCTTCTAGTGTTAACATCAAACAGAACTTGGTAGGTAACTTGCAAGATTCTATATGAATCAAACTCGTGACAACTAGAAAGCAATGATGGTGCGGTTCTTAATTGAATTTCACTTGTTCCAGGTACATGAATTGACGAATTCAATCATGCGGATTATATTATCCAAATGATTCACTCTTTATGTTCGCAGTCAGCTTTGGATGGTCGAATAAAGAGAACGGGTTTACCCGCAAAATCTTGTAAAGGAGGTTTTTAATTGAAACTACCTGTCACAAGTACGATATTTAATATCGTCCAACGGTCTTCAACGACCGGAGGTAAAATGCTACCTAATTAGGTTGAAATGTTCAAAGCCATTTCATCTATGTCTTTGTTTTGTTGCTAATTGTCTTATGCAGCGTAACAAGAAGGTGGCATTGCGGTATCTGAGAAGAAGTCATCCACGCATGCTTATACTTTCTACACTTAATACTTCAACAAATTCAAGAAAGCCTAAAAGTCAATTCTTCCGTTGTATCAAAATCTGAAGCTTTCAAGAAGTTATAAAAGTATAAGTATGTAGAACATGAAGTCACGAGGAGGCGAATATCACGAGTGATAAATCCACAAGTTCAAGGCAAGGAAACATGCTCAAGACTAAAGTCAAAGATCACATCAGCATATTCACAAGATAAAGAAAAGACGACTATGAGCTCAAGACAAGAATTGTATGCTAGGTTTATTTTATTATTGTAACTAGGGTAACGCCCTTGTTTGGAGTGACCTCCCTTAGGGGCAGATTGTTGGAAATACGTTTTTACGTATTTAGGAAGGTTCGGTCACTCTAACAGTATATATGTAGTATGGGCTTGTAGTCATAGTCTAAACATATAACCCACAAAGCCCACATGTAGGGTGGGCTATATAAACCCCCTCCTAGCATGTTAGGAGGGGTGGTTGGTGGTTGGTTATTCTCTCTAATCTAATCTTTCATTATTCTCTCCAAAGTCTCTATGCTTTCTCTCTCTACTTCTTCATCTATCTCTCTCTCTTTCTTAATCATTCCATCTATAGTATAATCCAAGGATTACGATAAACTAACATGTAACCATCACGTCCTCCAAAGTCAAAGCTTCCCGTCCATAGAGCAAGGTATCCACAAAGTGTTCGTATGATGCTGGTAAAGAAGTGAGTAACAATAAAGCAAGATCTTCATCCTCGAATTCTACCTCAATATTTTCTAAATCAAGAACGATTTTGTTGAACTCATCTATATGCTCGGAAATCTTTCGTCCGATCGGCATGTAGAATGTATACAACTTCTTCTTTAGGTACAACTTGTTGGCCAATGACTTTGTCATGTACAAAGACTCGAGCTTTGACCAAACCCCCGCTGCAGTCGTCTCCCCGGTAACCTCTCTCAGGACCTTGTTACCTAAACACAAAATCATGGCACTGTGAGCTTTTTTGTCAAGCTTAGATTTCTCTTCAGCTTCCATATTCGCGGGTAAAACCTCCAAAGCTGCTTCACATCCGTTCTAGATTAATAAAGCACGCATCTTGATTCTCTATAACCCGAAATCACCAGTTCTGTCGAATTTCTCGATGTCAAACTTGGCTCCCGTCATTCTTTATCCTTTTGTTGATTTGCTAAACCTTGTGAAAACCTCACAATCACAAACCGAAAAAATCCTTTCGGTAACTCGCTAAACCTTGTGATACGTTAAACCTCACAATCACGAATTACGAAGTCCCCTTGTGTAATACTACAAAGTGTTAACGTTTTTGCTTTACTGAAAGTAAAACAAAAATAAATATAATAGACCCTTATAAATATAGCCCACTAAAAAACTCTATCAATAATAAGTTTAATATAAAACCTTAGGCCCAAAAATACACATCGGCCCAATCAAACAAAACCCTTTGTAGTTTATCTCCTTCTTCGTTGTTACTTTATCCCTACAGAACAAAATCCAGCCACCACCAATGAACAACAATGGCAGACAACAACCGGAGATGAAGAACCTTTTTCTGGCGATTCAATCTGCTCATTTGTCGATCTAAACCCAATCAACTAGAACACCACTTCACGATTGATCCTAGATAACCAACCACTCGAAGAACCGATCTCTGATACCACTTGTAGGGTTTAACCCCTACAACCTGATTACTAGATGCGGAATAATACGATCGAAGAACACAGACGCAGAATCGACAGAAAAGTAGAAGCGACGCACACAAGATAAATATCCCTAATCGTATATGATTAGTTATTGAAAGAATGACATGTTTGGTTCGTTCCCCCTCAACTCCTTTTAAAGAGATGAGGGGGAACCGACTATTACAAGTCCTACGGGTCGGGTTGGGCTTAGACCCAAGCGACCTTTATTCATAGCTATTAGGAAACTAGGCTATTCGACACTATCCCTAGACACGACTTAGGAGATATAAAGACTAAACGTAACAAAATATAAGCCGAATATGGCTTATTTTCGGCTTATATAATGTAAGCATCAATTTTATGGCTTATTTTTAGACTTAGAGGCTTATATAAGTTTATCAAGATATAATAAACTTATATAAGCCTATAAACCTCCAAATAAGTCACAAAATTAAAGCTTATATTATATAAACTAAAATGAGCTTAAATTATATAACACAAACCAAAAGTCCTACACCAAATGACACCTAAGTTTGGCTACCAAGTTTGACAAGAAAAGTCATATCTTTTTAATATTTGAGGATGGGCCTATCTTCTTACAAAACCGCATGTTTGTCCTAACTCCCAATACATAGATCTGATAGGAACTCAGCTCTTAATTCATTTTGAACCTAACTTCCAGTCATAAATAGGTGGCCTAATCTTTAGATAATCCTTTGAAGTACGAGAAATCTCTACTCCAGGTGTGTAATGATTGTTTCCAGTAGAAATTCCAGGACAGTCTCTTGATATTTTTGCTAATGTTTCTGTTAGACCACTTCCTCCTTTTCTGTCAACGAGTCTTACTCCAAACCCTATACATCCATTATAATTGTGGTATTGATTCGAAAACGAAACATTTTTGTACGTACAGTCCCACCACTGAGTGTGTCTCAATGAATCAAAAGGAACATACCATACCCATGTTATTTCATCACAAATATTCTCCTTCCAAATCACATCATCTTCAGAATCTATACCCACCGAACTCTCGTCATCAGAATCCATACCCATCGAATCACCCGTGATCACCTTCTCTATGGTAATTGTAAAACCCGCATGCTTTTACCATGAATAGTACCCTTACGATAGTACGTACACGATTAGAACTTTCCTTTTATAACATGTTTATGTTTCACGTACAAGAATTACAAGTATTACGTACGTGTTATAACACGATAAGTATTTATTACGTATTAACACACGATAATTATTTCAATAATAATTATAATCACGAACATACGAGCATGAAATCATGAACGTAATTAATCACGAGCTTAATATTACGTATGTATGTATATTTATTACGATAACAAATAAATATATTAAGTCACGATCGATAACTAATTAATCACGTAATTTACGAACACGAGGAGACACTATTATTTTATACACGGAAAATGTTCGGGTTACCCCATGTGGACCCCATAACCGCGGACACAACAAGACCAAAGGGGACAAGCCCACAATTTTTACTAAACATGGAATTTAAGGAAAAGTTATTTTCATTTTAACATAATTTAGAAAATAACAAGAAACCCTAATCTGTTTCTTCCTTTGGTTCTCCTTGGCCGTCGGGTTCACATCACACCAAAGGGGTGTTCGGTTTGATTTTGGTGCTAGATTTAGTACAAGGATCGTTAGTGTGTTCATCTTCTTGATTTCACGTAATCGGTATAAACCCTAATCTCTTTTATTTTATGTTTTTGATTTTCTAATCACATAAACTCAGTAAGGTTTTTAATAACTAATTAAAAACAAGATATAAACATGTTGTTAACCATGGGGTTTAAATCAATTTAGGGTTAAGGGGTGTTTGTTTGTTGTGGCCGACGCCTAACCGAGCCCCAAGGGGGTCTCGGCTTGGCTTACTTCGCACCATCGAGACCACATGGTCTCGGTTTGGTGGTGGTTGTGTCACGGCAGCAGCAAGGCAAGGGGAAACCCCGACCTAGGTCGGGGTATGGTGATGTTTACGGGTCCGGTTCATGGGTTTTAAACACGGTCCGGTTCATGAGTATTTTTACAAGGTTTCATATTTTTACAAGTTATATTTACAAGACTTAAAATTAAATTAATATAGGACATGAACATGATTAATTTAATTTGCATGACTTGGGTTATTAATTTTATTTTTAATTCATGAATTTTAACCTAAGTATTTATCTTGTAAATAGACTATATAATTAATTAATTATTAAAACAATGACTTATAATTAATTAATTTACATGACTTAGGTTATATTATTAATAGATAATAATACATGTTTAACCTAAGTATTTATTTTACCTTTATTTAATTAAATCATGCTATATTTAATTAAATACTTAAACCTATAGTTTATTTAATTCATGTGGAATAATAAATAAACTATACTATATAATAACATGACTTAGAATATTAATCAGAAAACACTTAAGCTTATATAATTAGCTTAATTACCCAGCTTATATCTAATTATGGAAACTTTCTATTTTTAGAAACTTATTTAATTAAGGCAGCTAATCTATTTATGGAAACTTTCTATTTTTAGAAACTTATCTATTTTAAGCAGTAATTCTACTTTTTGGAAACTTTCTATTTTTGGAAACTTTCTATTTTTGGAAACTTTCTAATTTAGGAAACCTGCTATTTTTAGAAAGTTACTTATTATTACACAACAAGTATAATAATACATGAAATACAAGTAATGCTTATCAGAATAGACATAATAGATGATAAACACAGTATAAAGCTTAAATCAGTAAAACATGACATGAACATATAAAACAAGCTAAGACATGATATAAACCAGTTACGTACTCAGTAATCAAATACTTATACACGTAGGTATTTATGTAGCATTAGTGATACCGAAGTAGGACCCTCTTCCGTTCGTTTTCTTCGTTCACTGGACATAAGGTACGGATTCTCCGTCCTTTCAGTATGGACATTCTTTCCTTATTAGGATTTCCCGTATGCAGCCAACTGTTTTCCCAAGTATATGTTTTATATGTTTTTGAATTGCTTATGTTTAATTAGAATACCTAAAGCCATATACATGCATGACCAGTTTCACCTAGTTATGGAGGTACCATAACCATAACACTGGAGGCACCAGTGTTATGACTTCACCACGGCGGAGTGATAGCTCGTGGCATCCCTTTCAGCTTTTGGCCATATATTTATTATCAGGTGGGGCGTATGGGTGCATCCTAGTATACATGTTTTCAGCAGATTATTCAGTGTGAATATGGTGTGTGCCTTGCATCCTTCACAAGGAGTTGATCCCTCCTACCCAAAACCAGTATATTAAATTAGAGGCAGCCCCTCTAAGTTGCATGACGAGGTCACCCCTCCAAGTATTCATGCACGTTGATATTTCATGACCTATATTGGCTAATGGTAAATATGTTAAACAGTTTTTACAAGATAAACATAAGGCTTTTCAAACTATAAAACCAGTTTTACTAAGATATAACCAGGTTATCCAGGACTTAGTTTCTTCCGCTGTTTCATGTTTATATGCTTATACTATTCATGTTATACTTGTATATCGGTGCACTGAGCGTATTGCTCAGCCGTTTTCCTTTTCATGTTCCCAAAACGGCAGGTACTCAGGGACGCTCGTAGACTTTAAGCGTACGTGCATATGGACTGGAAGCTTTCTAGCGTTCTTTACTTTATGCATTTATCTATACTTTGATACTCTTTTCCATGGACATTGTTTAGTCCTTTCATTTACAGTACTTATGTTTGTGTGTGATGAGTTCTACTTTTGAGATACCAATGTTTGATTCCGATATTTCCTTTATGGTCATGTAATGTTTAGACATTTATCCTTGTATGCTTTGATGACACGCCATAATCACGCGTGACATTTCATTTATCAAAATGGGGTGTTACAATTATGGTATCAGAGCCAAGGCTTCGACCTGTAGGCTCTCAAAACATGACCTATGATTAGTGGGTAGTCACTATGGTCTTCCTAGAACTGACAGTCGGTTTTCATGCATTCATCATTTTCATGCATACATATATATGTCATTGTCGCAGGTTTATGAGTAAGTGATGGTTAGTACAGGAGTGGCCCTATTTAGTCGCATATGTTTTTCGAAACTTTTAAATTTGGGACCGACCCACAGGCGTCCCCTCGCCATGTCTTTTATTTTGGGTGAACTGACCATAGGCGTTCACTCTCGTGCATACAAAAGTTTTCATAAAACTGCATCATGCATTCATGTACTAGTTTTCCTGCATAAAATTTTTCTCATGATTTATTGGTATAAAAAAAATTTCATGTATATATTTTATGTTTTGGTCAGTTTAATCATGTATTTTATGTTATACTATCAGATGGTTCTCACACGCGAGCAGGAACAACTCAATGCAGCAATCTAAGCTGCAATGCAAGCTATGCTTCCTCGGTTGAGGAACGAAATCAGGGCTGAGGTTTTGGCTGCCAACAACCAGCAACATCACCCAGTACCTCCTCCTCCTCCAGCAACATTGGCTACATGGCTGGAGAGATTCAACAAGCTCCGTCCTCGAGCTTTCGAGAGAACAGATAGCCCTAGTGAAGCTGAAAGCTGGTTGGCTCACATTGAGAACATCTTCGATGCTATGGGTTGTGACCCCGTTTTCAAGTCGAGGTTGGCATGCTACCGGTTCGAAGGTGATGTGTTAGCATGGTGAATAGCACTAAAGCAGTCTGAGGGAGGTGATGATTGGGTGGCTGGTTTGACATGGGCTCAGTTCAGGGATAGGGTGATGGAGCAGTTCTTTCCCAAGGCTGAGCAAGACAAGCTGAAGAGGGAGTACCATGGGGTCCGATAGAGAGCAGGGGAGAATAGCAACGAGTTCATGCAGTGCTTTCTTCGCTTAGTTGGTTTCCTTGGTGCAGCAGCATGTACTCATGAAGAGCAGGCACACCACTTCAGGTGGGCTCTTCGCACATCGGCCGCAAACAACTTGGTGTGTGCTACGTTCAACACGGTAGCACAAGTGGCCTATGCAGCACGTAAGTTGGAGATGTTGCAGGAGAGAGATGAGTTCGGGGAAGCGGGGAGACCCGATAAGAGGTAAACACTCGTATTTAAGCGGTGACCAATCCGTATTCTTTTAGTATATGTTAATATTTCATCTCTTTAAATTGTATCTTCCAGGCAGAAGACTGGGGACCGGTCTCTGCCGGCTACTCAGCAGCCGCCTAATCAGCCCAAGGGAAACGGTCAGACTAACGACCGTTCTGCTACGGATAGGCGTGGCGGTAATGACAATTATCGTAACAACGCTGGACACTCCAACAGCAGCAGGTCCTTATACTTACACATTTTCTTGTGATTACATGTTATGATTCTTAATTCTGACACATTAGCAAATCTTCTACCAGGAATCATGGTAACGGTAGGGACCAGAACCAGAGAGGTTTACAGCCTAACCGTCCAGCTATCACTGGTATTCAACCTTACGATTATCTGCATTGTCCTTTGTACCCTATTTTCATGTCTCATGTATAGTGTTTTTATCAGGTTCTCAGCCAGCCAAGACACCTGCTGGAGGATATACTCATCCTCTTTGCTCTACTTGCCACCGTAAGCACCCAGGGCCATGTCGCCGTGACAGTAACGCATGCTTTAAGTGTGGTCTTCCTGGCTATCGCATGAAGGACTGCCGCAAGGGCGAGATGGAGGGCACATCAGGACATGCTGACACCAAGCCGCCTCCTACTATTGGGCGCGTTTACTCGACATCTCGCGATCAGACCAACAAGTCTATAGGTACCATCACGGGAATCTTATATATGTATGGTCAAGCTGCATGTGTTCTGTTTGATACAGGTGCTACTCACTCGGTCATTTCTACTGATTATGCCAAGAATGTTAGGATACTCCCCATGCCACTAGAGAATAGACTCAGTATTTCCACGCCTTTGAGAGACTCTGTACTTATAACCCATGTGTACAAGATCCTTCCCCTAGAGTTTAACGACAAGGTTCATCCTGTTGACGCACTTCCGCTGGACATGAATGATTTTGACATGATTTTGGGCATGGATTGTCTATCCAAGCATCGTGCTACCATAGACTGCCATTCAT
This sequence comes from Glebionis coronaria, assembly GCA_025667525.1. Classification (NCBI taxonomy): domain Eukaryota; kingdom Viridiplantae; phylum Streptophyta; class Magnoliopsida; order Asterales; family Asteraceae; genus Glebionis; species Glebionis coronaria. The sequence goes on from CM046877.1 coordinate 533,421,795, forward strand.
ATCGAGTCATCTTCGGTGATGTTAATACGCCAGAGTCCATTCACAACGGGTTCGTACCCGGCAGGTCTGTACAAATCATATCAACCTTGTAAGCACGTGCACTACTGTCACATGGGTGCGAAGGTTATCTAGCTACTGTTCATGACATACATGCTGAATCCCCATCAATTCAGGATCAGCCGATAGTGTCAGAATTTCCAGATGTATTTCTAGAAGAACTTCCGGGCATACCACCTGCGCGTGAAGTGGAATTTAATATCGAGCTCATCCCAGGAGTTGAGCCGATTTCCAAGGCTCCTTATCGCATGGCTCCCATAGAGTTAAAGAAACTGAAGGATCAATTTCAAGAACTTCTAGAACGAGGCTTTATTCAAACGAGCTCATCTCCATGAGGCGCACCGGTCTTATTCGTGAAGAAGAAGGACGGCAGTATGCGTCTTTGCATAGATTATCGCGAGCTCAACAAGATTACCATCAGGAATAGGTATCCACTCCCACGTATAGACGATCTGTTTGACCAACTCCAAGGGGCCAAACATTTCTCCAAGATTGATCTAAGGTCAGGCTAACATCAGCTACGGGTTAAGGAGCAAGACATCGCCAAGACTGCTTTCCGTACATGCTATGGACATTACGAATTTGTAGTCATGCCATTTGGCCTTACCAATGCTCCAGCAGTGTTCATGGATCTGATGAACAAAATCTTCCATGAATTTTTGGACAAGTTCGCTATTGTCTTCATCGATGACATTCTGATTTTCTCTAAGTCCAAGGAGGAACACGAAGACCATCTTCGTACATTACTACAGATTATTCGCCAGAAGCAGCTGTATGCTAAATTCTCCAAGTGTGAGTTCTGGTTAGACAAGGTGGCATTCTTAGGTCACATTGTATCAGCAGAAGGAATCACTATGGATCCAGCAAAGGTTGAGGCTATTACTAAGTGGCCGAGGCCGACATCAGCGACTAAAGTCCGTAGTTTCTTAGACTTAGCTGGTTATTACTGTAGGTTCGTGGAGAACTTTTCAAGCCTAGCACTACCATTGACCAAACTGATGCAGAAAGGGGAGAAAATTGTTTGGACTGAAGAACGAGAGAAGAGCTTTGAAGACCTGAAGCAGAAGTTAGTATTTGCACCGATTCTTACTCTCCCATCTGGTACGGGTGGATTTCAAATCAATAGTGATGCATCGGGGAAGGGACTTGGCTGTGTTCTCATGCAACATGGGAAAGTGATCGCGTACGCTTCACGGCAGCTTAAGCCTTATGAAGAAAATTACCCTACACATGACTTGGAACTTGTAGTAGTCGTGTTTGCATTCAAGATATGGAGGCATTATTTATATGGAGAATCATGTGACATTTTCACGGACTACAAAAGCTTGAAGTATATCTTCACTCAGCGTGAATTGAACATGAGACAGAGGAGATGGTTAGAGCTGTTGAAGGATTATGACATTAATCTGCAGTATCATCTCGGCAAGGCGAATGTAGTGGCAGATGCACTTAGCAGAAAGTCCGGAATGATCAACGGCATTGAGATTGAGGAGGAAATCATAAGAGACTTGGAGCGACTAGACATAGAGATCATGGTACGTGGACAGCACGGTTACTGGGCTAATCTTAGAATAGAACCCGAGTTACTCTCTAAGATCAAGGAAGCTCAGAAAGATGATGGAGAAATCTGGGCGATAATTCAGAATTTGGAGAAGCAGGCAGAGTTCAGAGTAGATGCAGATGGTATCTTATGGCATGGCACGAGACTTTATGTTCCTGATGATCAAGAACTCCGGGAAGCCTTGTTAGCTGAGGCTCAAAGCTCCCCATTTTCTATACATCCTGGTTCGACCAAGATGTACCATGACATCAAGCAATACTTTTGGTGGAGTGGTATGAAACAGGATGTTGCTACTTACGTCTCCAAATGTCTTACCTTTCAGCAGGTTAAGATCGAGCATCAGTGATCTGGCGGTCTTCTTCAACCGTTAGATATTCCAGAGTGGAAGTGGGACAAAATCACCATGGATTTTGTTACTGGTCTTCCGCCAACCAAGAGGAAGCACGATGCAATTTGGGTTATCATTGATCGACTTACCAAATCAGCTCATTTCTTACCGATCTGCTAGGAAGATTCGGTCAGTAAACTCGCCGATACCTATAGAAGGGAGATCATGAGACTTCACGGTGCTCCATCCAGCATCGTCTCAGACAGAGATCCTCGATTCACTTCGCGATTCTGGAGAAGTCTGCAGAAAGCTTGGGGTACACAAGTTAAGCTTAGCACGGCTTTTCATCCTCAAACAGACGGGCAGTCAGAGCGAACGATTCAGACATTAGAAGACATGTTGAGGTCATGTGCGTTGGAATGGACGGGTGATTGGGACGATTATATCTGTTTGGTTGAGTTTGCATACAACAACAGTTGGCACGCAAGTATCAAGTGTGCTCATTTCGAGATGTTGTATGGCAGAAAGTGTCGCGCCCCAATCTGTTGGGATCAGGTTGGTGAGCGAACACTTAAAGGACCAGAAATCATAGAATTGACTAATGAGAAGGTCGCAATAGCTAAGCAGAAACTGCAAGAAGCACGGTCACGTCAGAAGAGTTATGCAGATAAGCATCGTAGGGACATACATTTTAACGTAGGAGATCACGTTTTCCTTAAGGTTTCGCCGGCACGTGGTGTTAGATGTTTTGGAATTAAAGGGAAGCTCAGTCCTCTTTTCGTCGGACCGTTTGATATCATTGAATGAGTCGGTGAAGTATCTTACCGTTTAGCGTTACCTCCGCAGCTTTCTCATGTACACAATGTTTTCCATGTGTCCTTACTCAAAAGGTACCAGTATCATCCCCTTCACATGGTTCAGTATCCACTGGAACAGATTCGTGAAGATCTCACTTTCATAGAAGAACCCGAACGAGTTCTTGACAAACAAGAACGAGTCATGAGAAGGAAGACGATTTCATTCATCAAAATCCTTTAGAGGGATCATACCGAGCGGGAAGCCACTTGGGAAACAGAGGAGTCTATCCGGGCTTCTTACCCTCATTTCATATTCTTAATTCGGGTATGTTCTTCTTTTCCAGTTTACTTTATCTATAATTCGGGGACGAATTATTCTTCTTAGGGGGGAAGAGTTGTAAAACCTGCATGCTTTTACCATGAATAGTACCCTTACGATAGTACGTACACGATTAGAACTTTCCTTTTATAACATGTTTACGTTTCACGTACAAGAATTACAAGTATTACGTACGTGTTATAACACGATAAGTATTTATTACGTATTAACACACGATAATTATTTCAATAATAATTATAATCACGAACATACGAGCATGAAATCATGAACGTAACTAATCACGAGCTTAATATTACGTATGTATGTATATTTATTACGATCACGAATAAATATATTAAGTCACGATCGATAACTAATTAATCACGTAATTTACGAACACGAGGACACACTATTATTTTATACACGGAAAATGTTCGAGTTACCTCATGTGGGCCCCATACCCGCGGACACAACAAGACCAAAGGGGCCAAGCCCATAATTTTTACTAAACATGGAATTTAAGGAAAAGTTATTTTCATTTTAACATAATTTAGAAAATAACAAGAAACCCTAATCTTTTTCTTCCTTTGGTTCTCCTTGGCCGTCGGGTTCACATCACACCAAAGGGGTGTTCGGTTCGATTTTGGTGCTAGATTTATTACAAGGATTGTTAGTGTGTTCATCTTCTTGATTTCACGTAATCGGTATAAACCCTAATCTCTTTTATTTTATGTTTTTGATTTTCTAATCGCATAAAATCATGAAGGATTTTAATAACTAATTAAAAACAAGATATAAACATGTTGTTAATCATGGGGTTTAAATCAATTTAGGGTTAAGGGGTGTTTCCTTGTTGTGGCCGACGCCTAACCGAGCACCAAGGGGGTCTCGGCTTGGCTTACTTCGCACCACCTAGACCACATGGTCTCGGTTTGGTGGTGGTTGTGTCACGGAAGCAGCAAGGCAAGGGGAAACCCCGACCTAGGTCGGGGTATGGTGATGTTTACGGGTCCGGTTCATGGGTTTTAAACACGGTCCGGTTCATGAGTGTTTTTACAAGGTTTAATATTTTTACAAGTTATATTTTTTACAAGACTTAAAATTAAATTAATATAGGACATGAACATGATTATTTTAATTTGCATGACTTAGGTTATTAATTTTATTTTTAATTCATGAATTTTAACCTAAGTATTTATCTTGTAATTAGACTATATAATTAATTAATTATTAAAACCATGACTTATAATTAATTACAGTAATTTACATGACTTAGGTTATATTATTAATAGATAATAATACATGTTTAACCTAAGTATTTATTTTACCTTTATTTAATTAAATCATGTTATATTTAATTAAATACTTAAACCTATAGTTTATTTAATTCACATAAAATAATTAATAAACTATACTATATAATAACATGACTTAGAATATTAATCAGAAAACACTTAAGCTTATATAATTAGCTTAATTACCCAGCTTATATCTAATTATGAAAACTTTCAATTTTTAGAAACTTATTTAATTAAGGCAGCTAATCTATTTATGGAAACTTATTAAGGCAGCTAATCTATTTATGGAAACTTTCTATTTTTAGAAACTTATCTATTTAAGCAGTAATTCTATTTTTTGGAAACTTTCTATTTTTGTAAACTTTCTATTTTAGGAAACCTACTATTTTTAGAAAGTTACTTATTATTACACAACAAGTATAATAATACATGAAATACAAGTAATGCTTATCAGAATAGAAAGAATAGATGATAAACACAATATAAAGCTTAAATCAGTAAAACATGACATGAACATATAAAACAAGCAAAGACATGATATAAACCAGTTACGTACTCAGTAATCAGATACTTATACACGTATGTATTTATGTAGCATTAGTGACACCGAAGTAGGACTCTCTTCCGTTCGTCTTCTTCGTTCACTGGACATAAGGTACGGATTCTCCGTCCTTTTAGTATGGACATTCTTTCCTTATTAGGATTTCCCGTATGCAGCCAACTGTTTTCCCCAGTATATGTTTTATATGTTTTTGAATTGCTTATGTTTAATTAGAATACCTAAAGCCATATACATGCATGACCGGTTTCACCTAGTTATGGAGGTACCATAACCATAACACTGTAGGCACCAGTGTTATGACTTCACCGCGGCAGAGTGATAGCTCGTGGCGTCCCTTTCAGCTTTTGGCCATATATTTATTATCAGGTGGGGCGTATGGGTGCATCCTAGTATACATGTTTTCAGCAGATTATTCAGTGTGAATGTGGTGTGTGTCTTGCATCTTTCACAAGGAGCTGATCCCTCCTACCCAAAACCAGTATATTAAATTAGAGGCAGCCCCTCTAATTTGCATGACGAGGTCACCCCTCCAAGTATTCATGTACGTTGATATTTCATGACCTATATTGGCTAATGGTAAATATGTTAATCAGTTTTTACAAGATAAACATAAGGCTTTTCAAACTATAAAACTAGGTTTACTAAGATATAACCAGGTTATCCAGGACTTAGTTTCTTCCGCTGTTTCATATTTATATGCTTATACTATTCATGCTATACTTGTATATCCGTGCACTGAGCGTATTGCTCAGCCGTTTTCCTTTTCATGTTCCCAAAACGGTAGGTACTCAGGGACGCTCATAGACTTTAAGCGTACGTGCATATGGACTGGAAGCTTTCTAGCCTTCTTTACTTTATGCATTTATCTATACTTTCATACTCTTTTCCATGGACATTGTTTAGTCCTTTTATTTACAGTACTTATGTTTGTGTGTGATGAGTTCCTTTTGGGATACCGATGTTTGATTCCGATATTTCCTTTATGGTAATGTAATGTTTAGACATTTATCCTTGTATGCTTTGATGACACGCCATAATCACGCGTGACATTCCATTTATCAAAATAGGGTGTTACAGTAATCCTTGGACATAGCCTAATCTGACTACCCTCTGTCACAACAGCGCACATTAAGAATCCACAGAAGTCACTACACCAGTTCTCTGGAAGTTGCAATGTACATTTCCACCCATCTCGAAGACAAGGTGTAAACCCCATTGGAATATCAAGGCCTCGAAGTTGGAGACTCGCACAATGATTTTTCGTAGGCACATCCTAATTTATTGAAAACAAATTCATTAGCTTATATTTGTCGTTACTATTATATATGTATAAAGATTGATATTCAAATGCAGACACCTATACGTACCTCAAGCATGAATTGTAGAATTATGTTCCCATCAACTACCATATTCGAGCATTTAAGCGAGACAAACTTCAACATTTTACAATCCACATAAAAATCTCCCACGTCTGTAAGTGAGTTGCAATAGTCTGCCACGAGAATAGCTATACGTGATGGGAGCTGGGGCAGTTCTAAAAGCCTTTCGCAATGATGACTCAGGTTGAGAAGTTTGAGACGAGTAAGTTGCGAGATGCTGAAATTTAGTTTTGAGAAATCGTTGTTCTTTAGATTCAGCTCTTCTAAGTTTGACATCTCTCCTGTAGCATAAGGGATTTCTCTATCTTCCAAACAGCAGCTGACGAGCTCCAACCTTTGTAAGTGATGTTTTAACCCATCAAAGTCGATTTCGATGCTTTATGTAGTAAAACAGTCAATCAAATGTAGCGAAATAAGGTTGGTACAACGTTCTCCAATTGATGACAGCAAACCTTCTATTCTAGCTCCGTATAAAGACAATTTTACCAATCTTTCCATGTTTGCTTGGATATCTGGGAACTTTAAACTTTCATGGAAACTATTGATTTCAAGTCTCTCAACTTTTTCCATCTTGAGAATTGTTGGAAACCTTCTAAGATTGGGACAACCAAAAACCCATACGTTTTTAAGACTTCTGTGATTCCCAATTGATGGGTGAATCTTTTCCAAATCGTGACAATCAAGAAGTTCTAGCTTTTGAAGACAGGGGAGTCCATCAAAATTTGGTGTACTGACTAGTTTCTTCATAAACTTTAGTCGAAGGACTTTGAGTTGTGGTAGACGCTAATTTATACGTAGTACAATGATAGAGAAGTTAATATTGCCCAAATATAATTTAAATAAGATTTTATGATACAGATGGAATGACATGATTTAAAACGTTACATGGCATGGACATTCATGTTAAAAGGAATTCAAGAAATAGTTCTTTTTGGTTGGAAATTCCTGATTTAAATGAATAATATCACATTCTTGAGGCTCATTATACGTTCGTGATGAAGTTAACGTATAAATTATATATATATATGAAATAAATTATGGGATCCATTGAATTACCTTGTGACTCCTCCAAAGTTCCTTTTGAAAGCTAAACTCCATTTTTAGAACAATAAGATTAATTGGTTGGAAACTGTCTGGGAATGGACTTGCAGGATAATTTCCCCACTCAATATACTGCAACTCATTCGAAAGAAAATTAGGCCCTTCGAAATTATTGTCATTAATCGTAGTCACATGAATCCACCTTAATTTCTTCAAGTTTGAAACAAACTTAAAGAAGTGTGAGGGAACCACATCTCCACTTCCGTGATATCGAATCGCTCCAATCTTCTCATTTTCCTGCATTAATTCAAGGAGAAACAACCAATTGAGCTAGCTCAGTTGGCCACCAAGGGTAACCTTGGGGAGGTAATCTTGGATAGGTCTCGAGTTCGAGTCTCACCAAGAACCTTCAGGGGCCCGAATTAAATAGAAGCAGGAGTGGGGTTTATAAGGCTTGCATACTGCCCAATTGGATGTCATTGTAAGCTCGAATCACTAACTACTAACTCGCCGTTCAAAAAAAATTCAAGGAGAAACAGTGTATAGTTTATCTTTTATCATTGTGCAAGTGTATGCTAATTTAGTGAACATATAATATATATTTTGAAAAGAAAGCCAGCCTAACAATTACCGTTGTTGCATCCTCAATACACATGTTATTGATTTCTTCTTTTCTCCAAACTCTGCTATGTTTTTCAGGATTATCAGGATGTTCCCCTCTGATAATGAAGTGTCTCATTTCTTGTATCAAATCATGCATATCAAAACAACCATCACAGATGGTTATAAGAGCTTTTTCAATCAACACCTTTATCCCTATATCAGGGTGAAAACCACAAGCCTCAAGTAAGTCAATTGCATCGTTTCTGCTTGCCCCCTGAAGAAACATGCTATATCCAAGAATAACTCTTTCTCCACTGTTTTAAGTCCATCATAGCTAAGTTTAAGCTTTTCTACAATTTCACTTTCTGGGATATTTTTAAGTCTAGCAGAAGTACTCATCCACTCTTTCTCATCTTTGTCATATAGAAAAGAACCTAAAACTTTAAGGGCATGTTTGGTACAAAGAATTCCAAAGATTAGAAATGAAATAAAGAATTGGTTTCTTAGAAATGAAATCCAAGAATATGATTTATTAAATTCTTTTGTTTGGTAGCGTCAGAGATTTAAACTTTATAAATATAAATAAAAGTAATAATAAAAAATATTAATAAATAACAATTAAAAATTAAAAATTATTAATAATAATAAAATAATAATAATAATAATAATAATAATCTTTTTTTAAGAAAATAAATAATAATAATAATAATAAACTTTAAAAAAATAAAAAAATAAATAACAATAAAAATAATAAAATTAATAATAATAATAATAATAATAATAATAAAGTGATGGTTATATAAAAAAATTATTATTATAAACTTTTATAATAATAATAATAAATAATGATCATAAATAATAATAAATAATAATCAATAATATTAACAAATAATAATAGTAAATAATAGTCATAATAATAATATTAATATTAAGAAAAAAACAATAAAAAATAATTAATAATAATAAAATAATAAATAAGAAATAAGAAATAAATAATAATAATAATAATAATAATAATAATAATAATAATAATAATAATAATAATAATAATAATAATAATTTGAGGACATGCTCTCCATTGTCTTTATTAGAGGCCCAGATTTAGTTGGATCATGCGTTACGTGCCTCGTTGGAGAAGATTGTTACTACTTTAAGGCCAGGTTTTGGTGATTGGCAATGGCGGCTTGCCACTCTCCCAATCAAGTTGGGTGGCTTGGGCATCCTTTCAGCGGGAGACATTATACGGTATGCTTTTCTTGCCTCTCGTTTGCAAACGAGCGCCCTTCAGGCCAAGATACTATTGAAGACCGGCATTGAATCTCATGGTCCTACTTTTCAGCATGCTCTTGATTCTTTCAACACTGCTTGCAGCATTGACGTGCTCTCTAGTACGAGTTCCACTTCTGCCCCCCAAATGATGAAAACATTGGCAAAGTGTTACTTTGGTGTCATTGAGAAAGACCTTGCTTGTAAGTACTCCTTAACTCCAAGACATGTGGCTATTCTAAGTTCCATTCGTGCCCCACACGCACAAGATTTTCTTTTCACTATTCCCATTGATGGCTTGGGGCAGAGGATGAACCACCGTCAATTCCGGTCTGTGTTATGTTATAGGCTTACCATACCAATGTTCTATGAAGGTAGCTTATGCCCGAGTTGCAATGTGCATCGGATGGACCAATGGGGAGATCATGCAGTTCACTGTTCTATTGAAGTAGGGGTAAAGTTTAGACATAATTTAGTGCGCGATATTCTTGTTGATGTATGCTCCAAGGTTGGGATCATGGTGCGAAAGGAGGCTCCACTAGGTTTCGTTACGGAGGACGGGAAAGACCTACGGCCTGCAGACCTTTTATTGTTTAATTGGCTCCAAGGTAAAGACGCATGTTTGGACGTGACATGCATTTCTCCCTTTGCTGGTACGGGGGCGACAACCTGGGCTCCTAAGGTAGCCTTGCAAAATGTCGTGGAGAAGAAAAACATAAAATACGCGTCAATATGTGAGGACAATTGATACAAGTTCGTACCATTTGCTTTTTCTACTTTTGGGGAATTCGATGCGAAGACTTTGGACACTCTTTCACGTATTAAGTCGATTTCTATTAGCCACTCAAATAATGTTAAGAGTGGTACTTTTATCTTTCATAGAGTTAGTTTTTGTATTCAGAAAGGGGTGGGAGCGCAATTAGTTTCTAGACTCCCATCCAACTTTGTGTAACGTTTTTATAATAATAATAATAATAATAATAATAATTAAAAATAATAATTATAATAATAATAATTATTATTATTATTATTATTAACATTAAAAAAAATTTAATGAAAAAATCGTTGTATTGGAATAATAAGATAATATTGGTGTGTTCCCAGATAATATTGCTCGACCTACGCGCGGTGTTAAGTTACTTGGGGGGCCTGCGAGTGTGGATCTTGATTTTTATAGTCAGCTTGTGTTGAAGCGTGCGGTTAAGACTATTGAGCTTGTGGATGCTGTGGCCAAAATTAATGACCCTCAATGTGAGTTGCTGCTTCTTCGTTCATGTGCCGGTATTTCCAAGTTATATTTTGCTATGCGTACTTGTTCACCTTGTGCTTTCAAGTCTGTCCAAAGTTCTTTTGATTTGGCACTCCGTTCTTCTTTGGAGCGTATCGTCGTTGCTTATGGACCGGGATTTGGTGATTGGCAGTGGAGACTTGCTACGTTGCCCTTTTCCTTTGGAGGGTTGGGTGTTTATTCTGCGGGTGATGTATTGCATTATGCTTTTCTTGCTTCTCGGTTACAGTCAGCTGATTTACAGTCTAAGTTACTTCAACACACTGATATTAGATCTTATGGACTCCAGTTTGATGATGCCTTACGTGTGTTTAACTCGGTTATGGAGATTGATTTTCTAAGTAGTCCGAGTGAGGTCGCTGCCCCCAAACTCATGAAGAAAATGGCAGATATATATTTTGCTCGGGTTATTAAGAATGCAGAATCCACTTTCGCTTTATCTGCTCGTCAGTTGGCTTTATGGGCATCTCAGAGGGAGGATCATACGTCTGACTGGCTTGGGATGGTTCATATCCCCGGATTAGGTCAGACTATGAACGGGAGGTCTTATCGATGTGTTTTGTGTTATCGCTTAGGTATTCCCTTGTTCTCTGTTTCGAAGCCCTGTTCAGCTTGTTCGAGAGTATTTGATGGGGATATATTTGGGGATCATGCGGTATCGTGTGCTGGCATCGTTGGGATTAAGCATCGTCACAATTTGGTACGTGATACTCTTGTTGATATATGTTACCGTTCAGGGATATCTGTCGGAAAGGAAGTTAATATTGGATTAGATGGAGGACCTGATGAGGCCTTACGTCCGGCAGATATTTTGTTTTATTCTTGGGAGGGAGGTAAAGATGTGTGCGTTGATCTGACTGGTTCTTCTCCTTTGACTCGTACGGGGATGAATGACTTTGTTCCTGGCCGAGCTGTGATTGATGCTGCACAACGTAAACGATGCAAGTATTTGGCTAAGTGTGCAGCTCTCGGATATGGGTTTCTTCCTTTCTCCTTTTCTTCTTTAGGGGAGTTACAGGAAGATGCAGTTGCGTTGCTGAAGCGGATCCAGAGATTTTCTAAGGCTCAAGACATTGGAGCGCGCGCTGCTGTACATATTTTCCATAGAATAGGTTTTACCATTGCTAAAGGGGTGGGAGCGCAGATAGTATCTCGACTCTCATCCAATTTGTTGTAAATCCCTTTTTGTTTCTAATAAAGTGATGGTTTAAATAAAAATAATAATAATAATAATAATAATAATAATAATAATAACGATCTTTTCTTGCCTCTAGATTTCAGTCTGCTAGCTTGCAGACTAAGCTTCTTCGACATTCTGGTATTTTTACTTCTTGGCCTACCTTTGATGATGCCATGTGTGTGTATAATTCAAAAGTAGAGACTGATATTTTGAGTAATCCAAGTGAGATCGCTGCCCCCAAACTCATGAAGAAACTGGCAGATATATATTTCACTCATGTTATTAAAACTGCAGAATCCACTTTTTCTTTATCCCCTCGACAGATGGCTTTGTGGAAATCTCAAATGGACGATCCTGACTGGATTAGGGTGGTACCGATTTCTGGTTTAGGACAGACTATAAATGGTAAGACATACCGTTGTGTGTTATGCTATCGGTTAGGTGTTCCTTATTTTCAGTTCTGAAACCGTGCTCAGCTTGCTCGAGGGTATTTGCGGGAGATATTTGTGGAGACCATGCCGTGTCTTGTGCCGGTATCGTTGGCATTAAACATCGGCATAATGTTGTACGTGATACCCTTGTCGATATCTTTTTAGGTCGTGGATTTCTGCTGGTAAGGAAGTTGACATTGGGCTTGGTGGAGGGCGTGACAAACCCTTACGCCCAGCGGATGTGTTACTCTACTCGTGGGACAGAGGGCTTGATGTGTGTGTTGATTTGACAGGTCCTCTCCTCTTACACAAACTGGGATGGTTAACTTTGTGCCAGGTCGTGCGGTGACTGATGCAGCACATCGTAAACGAGTCAAGTATGAGACTAAGTGCTTAGATATTGGATATGGTTTTCTTCCCTTTTCATTTTCCTCACTCGTGGAATTAGAGAAGGACGTGGTTGCCTTACTGAAACGGATCCGAAAGTTCTCTATGACTCAAGACATTGGAGCACGTGCTGCTACTTTTATTTTTAATAGGATTAGCTTTTATATAGTTAAAGAAGTGGGGGCTCATATTGTATCTCGGCTTCCCACTAACTTTTTGTAAATCCTATTATTCTAATAAAGTGGTGATTATAAATAAAATAAAATAAAATAATAATAATAATAATAATAATAATAATGAAAATAATAATAATAATAATAATAATAATAATAACAACTTGTGTCTAGACTCCTATCAAACTTCATGTAAACTGTTTATTATAATAATAATAATTATTATTATAATAAATAATATAATAATTATTATTATTATTATTATAATAATAAGTATTAATTTATAGGAAATGGTTTCCACACCAAATATAATGAAAATGATTTCTATAAAATTTACAAAGGATCAACTCCTTAAAATTCAACTCCCCACCTATTTTATTTACCAAACAATATAAATGAAATCATTTCCATTTTCATCCTTCTAATTTTTTGTACCAAACACACCCAAGGGGCTAACGAGAGCCCATCAGCATAAAAAACTACTCTTGATGAAAGGTTTTCGTAATCGATCACTTGCTTTTTTTTCATTATATGCATGAATTTTAAAGAGCCCGGTAGCCTCTTCATGAGACAATAATGTCACAGGAGAGACATGGTGTACCCTATGAGTTCTTAACAAATGTTCATCTCGAGTTGTGATTATTATTCGACTTCCATCACCAACCCATATATGTGAGCCAACTAACGCCTCGAGCTGGTCAAGATTATCAACGTCATCAAGAATTAGCAACACATTTCTGTGGCATAACATACTTTTCATCTTACGTTTTCCTTCTGCAACACTATGCACTTCGACTTTGGTTTTAAAAACACTTGATAATATATCTTCTTGCAACTTTTCTAAACCATATTTGCTTGTTTTCTCCCGAATGTTCTCAAGAAAGCAGTGACCTCCGAAAAGGTGAGAAATTTCCTTTATTTCAATTTTCTGTCAAGTTACAAGTTTACAACTCTAGCTAAATCCGAACCAACACAAGCTTACGTACGTGATGCTAGAGCAATGGTTGCAACACCATCAGACATGAAGGAATATCCAATACAGATTAAGGTATACAACTCGTCGATTGTAATTTTGTGATGTTATGGATCAGGCCTAACAATTCTTTGGGTATAAAATTGATTGTGATTGTTAAAAAAATAGAAAATAAAACTTTGTCTTTTGGTTAAATCATGATAACGGTAACACATAACCTATGTTAGGTCAATGTATCAAAATGGACTCAAAGTCACGGGTAGGGCGCATGCACTTTCAAAAGAACGGATATATGCAAAATTGACATACGTTACCATATATACATTTTACTCTTTGGAAGTGAGTGCATTAGTTGTACTAATACCACAATTACAATTTACAAAACATTAAACACAAGAAAATTTTCATATATTTGTATACTAAACTAAAATATTAGAATAAATTTGATTTATTTGTAACTTATACATTATATTAGAAAAAAGAAAACAAAATTACTCGTTCTTTTACATAGAGCCTACGAACATTAAAAAAAAACAAAAACAAAGCAAAACCCAAAAATTCAAAACGACACCCAAGTTACAACGCCAACTCTGGTTCATTTTAATCTACATCTTCATTCCACTCATATACATATGTGGGATAATTACGTGGAGTAATAAGTAGACTATTGTCTGAATTACAAACCATCCTGAATCCAGGTGTGTAATCATCATTTCCATCAGAACTTCCAGAAGAAGAGTCTGTTGGTCTTTCTGCTGATGTTTCTGTTGAACCACATCCTCCTTTTCTGTCAACGAGTCTTACTCCTAACCCTCTACATTCACTAGTGTCATGAATGGAAAACGAAACCTTTTTGTACGTAGAGTCCCACCACTGAGTGCGTCTCAGTGAATCTATAAATCTATAAATTCTATTAAAAGAGAGTTTTGGATGAGGTCACTTTTGTCTATGTGTCTTAATCTCAATTTTTGTAGCTATATAATATTTGGTTTTGTGATGTCATATATCTTTAGTTAATTTTTCTAAAAAAAATGACAAAAGTAAGATACAAGTATATGGTAGTCTTTTGTTTTCCAAGTCCCAATAATCTGATACTTTATGAAAATAATGTCAGAGCTCTCCTAAAAAATTTGAATTTTGAATTCCTCTGCTCTTCACACTCATCTTTCTCAAAACACACAGTAGACATTTCTCTATCTTTGCAAATATTAGAAACTCGAGCCACCCCACTATTACACCATATTTGAATTTGAATTTCTTGATTCTTCTACATTTCATTATAACTCGATTTTAGTTTTTAAGTTAGCTTGACTTCATTGGTTGTTTAGATATGGTAGATTTTAATATCAGATTGTTTACTTTCTTAGGTGATTCCTGTCATATAGCTTATTTGACATTGGTTTTTTTATATTTCAGTTTTGAAGGTTATCCGATCCATGACAAATGTCTCAGGTAAGTTTAGTACTTCGAAGTTCATTATTTTGCCTATTTTTTTATAGATAGGTTTAGTTGTTTGATTTTTGTTTTTCTTTTGTTGAGTTGGCTATAGGTTTGATCACCTGATTTAAACAACTACAAGATGCGCACCAACTGTTCGATGAAATGCTTGAAAGAAAAAAAGCATACTTGACATGTAAGTGATGCTTCTTCTTTGTTGTACTTCTTTTTTTCAGTTTAGTGTTATGATTAGTAATTTTGTATGATTTAAAACGAGAAACACTACATTTCTATGAACCACTATGTATATTGTTATGTTAACTATTTATGTGACCGACTATACTTGCTATACATGTCCTTTATTTTAATGTTAATTTTACATCAGTCATTTGCCGTTTTTGCAGCCTGTGCGTTTGAAAGATTATTGTGAGTACCATGCTACAATATGAGGATGACATTAAATGTGGCGCTTCACTTATTACTAGCAAGAGAACTAGATTTAGTGATGAACATGATGCTTTGGTACTTGAATTGGTTGAGCGAACAAGATTCAAGGTACACTATTTACGTTTTGTCTTTGTTTCGAGTCTTATTGCTTTGATATGTGAGATGGTTATATTGTTAGCATCATTCAGATTTATATTTCAAGCTGGACAAACCTTATTTACCTATTGGCGAGGCCCGTTGGAGATCTTTTTGTATAGTCATCATGGTTTTTGGTTCCTCTACGTAATGCAAAGTTTTCCAGATATTAGTTTAATTTTGGTTTCTCTACCTTTTTGTACAGTCATCATATGCTAACATGAAAATATTGAGTACTGGGGGAGTTGGATTCATTGGCTCACTCAGCGGATATATTGATGCAAAAAAAAAATGTGTGTGAAATCTTTTTCAAATGGAACGGTAGAGCAGTTTTAGATTTAGATTTATTATATGCATAAACTGTAACATATTGATTTCCCATGAGAGATTTCTGCATTAGCAACATTATCATATAGGTACATTTACAAAACACTTTTGGCAGACCTCATTGATGATGAGGTGCCAATGCTATGAAGCATTCCATTGAATCAGTTATAAAGTACTCATTTATGAAGTCATTTTTGTATAGATATATTTTTATTTTATTAAGTCATATATGTGGTATTTTGTACTCCATAGTTTGTATAGAATACAATGCCTTTTTCTTTTGAGGGTCTCAAGACAACCTTTTTCTGTCTCTTTCTTTTGAGGGTTCCAAGACATACCTGTTTTTGATTCAGTGTAAGCTCACAAGTATTTTGAATTTGAATTTCAAATTCTAGCTTCATAGTTCATAGTAGTGTCTTTCTTTTGATTATCACCAAGCAATACTAATAATGGGTTTATTACTAAACTCGGTTATGAAAATGCAGCTTTTGTTATAGGCATTGTGATTGATGATACTCTATTTGGTTTTGTCTTTTAATGTGGATAATCTATGCTTTCATGTTGCTGTGAGTTCTTTTCCTGTATATCAAATTATAAGAGAAATTTAAAAATAAAATTTAGGCCATATTTGTTCATTATCATTACACTTTTAAGTAATTCACTTATACTATATTTTGGTTATTTCATTGTAATAGTGACAGGTTGGATTATGGCTAGACATACAAGGTTATATCCCTACAAGTAACTCTTCTCTCTTTCTCTTCAGAAACATTGAGAGCCTCGATAGCATTCTGGTTTTAGGCTATTACGTAGTAGTTTTTGTTTAAGCCCGATGCATTTTCAGATTATATATCTCTTCAATGATAATGCCTTACATATTTTTTATTTTGCAGCGAAGACATGTTTTAGGTACATTTTCAATTAAGAGTGGGCACATGAAAAAGGGTATAGGATGGTTGAAAGAATGGGATAGAACTTATTATTCGGTAAACATAGAAGTGCCAACTTCAACACGGCCACCAAATCACCAATGGTTCTTAGTCAGATTCAGAATTTAGAATACTTAGTAAAAGGCATTATGAAAATGATATTAGATAATGAATAGAGTTGTTACTTTTACATATCATCTTTGTTCTGAAACTACATGTAAAAATTGACAAATTGTATTCTCTTTATTTAATATTATACTTGACTTAATTTACTTTATATAGCCCGTGTTGAACACGGGTTATGAGCTAGTCAAATGGAATATACCACACATATGTTGTTCCGTCGCTAACACTCTCCTTCCAGATCACATTATCTTCAGAATCCATACCCAGCAAACCACCCATCTTCACATCCCACATGATAATAGTTGGAGATGACACGAATTTAAAGCCCTTGCTCACAACCATGCACATTAAGAATCCAGAGAAGTCACTGCACCAGTTCTCTGGAAGTTGCAATGTACATTTCCGCCCTGCACGAAGACAAGGTATAAACCCCTTTGGAATCTCAAGGCCTCGAAGGTGGAGAATCACACTGTGATTTTCAGCAGTCTCTCCCTAATTTATTCAAAACAAATCCATTAGCTTATAATTGCCATTACTATTATCTATATAAACATTGATATTCAAACACAGACAGCCATGCGTACGTACCTCAAGCATGGATTGTAGAAGTCTGTTCCCATCAATTATCATATTCGAGCATATAAGCGAGGCATACCTTAACCTTTTACAATCCACGTAAAAATCTCCCACGTCTGTAAGTGAGTCGCATTCATTTGCTAGGAAAATAGCTATACTTGATGGGAGCCGGGGCAGTTCTAAAAGCCTTTTGCAACAACTCAGGTTGAGGCGTTTGAGTCGAGTAAGTTGCGAGATACTGAAATTTAGTTTTGAGAAATTAGTATGATTTAGGTTTAGCTCTTCTAAGTTTAACATCTCTCCAATAGCAGAAGGGATTTCTCCATCTTCAAAATGGCAGCCAACGAGATCCAACCTATGCAAGTGATGTTTTAACCCATCGAAGTCAATTTCTATGCTTTTCATAATAAAACAGAAAAACAAATGTAGCGAAATAAGGCTGGTACAACGTTCTCCAATTGATGACAGCAAACCACCTATACAAACTACATTTAAAGACAACTCTACCAAGCTTTCCATGTTTGATTGCATATCTGGGAACTCTAAACTTGGATGGCAATTTCTGATTTCAAGAAACTCAAGTTTTTCCATCTTGAGAATTGTTGGAAACATTATAAGATTGGAGCAATCAGAAACCTGTACTTTTTGAAGATTTCTATGATTTCCAATTGATGGGTGAATCTCTTCTAAATCGGCACATTCATAGAGTTCTAGCTTTTGAAGACATGGGAGTCCATCAAAATTTGGTGTGCTGACTAGTTTCTTCATAAAGCTTAATTGGAGGACTTTAAGTTGTGGCAGACGCTAATTTATACAAGGATGCAGAAGTTAATATAGCCCAAATATAAATGAAATAAGAGTTTATGACAGGTATAATTATACATGCGAAACTTGTAGTTTTGGTGCGACCCTTAATGCAACACTTACCGGTCCACTTTGCAGTCGTTTTGAGAAGAAAAAATTATGGGTTTAAATGAAAATGATAAAAATTTGACGGTGATTTCCCCTTATACTATATTATGGAACCATTAAATTACCTTGTGACTCCTCCAAAGTTCCTTTTGAAAGCTACTCGTCACTTGTAGAACAACAAGATTCATTGGCTGGAAACTGTCTGGGAATGGACTTGCAGGATAGCCTCGCCAATCAATATACCGCAATTCATTTGAAAGAAAATTAGGCCCTTCAACATTCTTGACATCACGCTTTGTCACATGAATCCATCTTAGTTTCTTCAAGTTTGAAACAAACTTAAAGAAGTGTGATGCAACGACATCTGGACTTTGGTCATATCCCATCGCTTCAATCTTGTCATTTTCCTGCAATTATTTAAGGAAAATCAATGTGTAGTTTAGCTTTTATCATTATGTATGAATCTGATCATTTAGTGAGTGCCCATATAATATGAATTTTGAAAAGAAAGCCAGCTGAACATTTACCGTTGTTGCATCCCCAATACACATGTTATTGATTTCATCTCTTTGCCAAACTCTGCTATGCTTTTCAGGATTATCAGGATATTTCCCTCTGATAATAAAGTGTGCCATTTCTAGTATCAAATCATGCATATCAAAACCAACTGAATCAGTGGTTATAAGAGCTTTTTGAATCAACACCTTTATCCCTATATCCGGGTAAAATCCGCAAGCGTCAAGTATCTCCATTGCATCCTTTGTGAACCTCCGCGTGAAGAAACATGCTATATCCAAGAATAACTCTTTCTCCACAGTTTTAAGTCCATCATAGCTAAGTTTGAGCTTTTCCAGAATTTCACTTTCAGGGATATTTTTAAGTCTAGCCAAAGTACTCGTCCACTCTTTCTCATCTTTGTCATATAGAAATGAACCTAACACTTTAAGTGCTAATGGGAGCCCATCAGCATAAGAAACAACACGTAAGGAAAGTTCCCAATAATCTTTTAGAGGCTTCTTGTCATTATATGCGTGTTTTTTAAAGAGCCGGTTACCCTCGTCCTGTGATAATAACCTGACAGGAGAGACGTAGTCTACCTTTTGAAGCAAATGTTCATTTCTGGTTGTGATAATGATACGGCTCCCATCACCAAACCAACTATGTGATCCAGCTAACGCCTCTAGTTGCTTGCGGTCATCAACATCATCAAGAATAATTAACATATTACTATGACATAATCTATCTTTTATCATGCACTTTCCTTCTTCTTCACTCTGCACTACCGCTTGTGTTTTCAAAAGAGTTGATAGAACTTTTGCTTGCAGAGTTTTCAAACTATGTTTGCTTGATTCCTCACGAATATTGTCAATAATGCAGTGACCTTGAAAATGGTTCTTGATTATCATATAAAGAGAAGTGGCAAGAGTAGTCTTACCACCGCCTCCAACCCCCCATATCCCAACCATTCGCACACCACCTGTCCCAATTTCTAATTTCGATATCACATCCTTTACACGGTCCGTCATTCCAACAAGTTCGTCAATATTAGAGTAATTTGACGAAAGCAAGTTATCTGAAATTGCATTGACGATGATTTGGATAACTGTTGCCTCATGTCTGCAGATTGGATATATACAAGTGGAATTAGCGTCTATGCTAACATTGGCAAAGTGGTAATATTATGTCTGTCCCAAATGAAAGGTCGAGGAGTCAATAGTTACTTATTAAGACAGAATTTTGAGATGCTTGAAGCATGAACTATATATTTTTTTACAAAAAGAAAATTACCCGCTTGCGACGTTCTTGGGTTCCCATCCAGAAATGTTACTTGCATCAACAAGTGCTTTTTTCCACATTTCAACTTTGATGACATTCTTGGCCTCCTGTTTGGCAAATAGTTTTCTCCAAACATTCATGTTAGTTAGTTTGGCAAATGCTTTCCCAAACTCCCCTTTCTGCTTTCTGACATCCGAAGGATCCACGTCGAAGAATATTGGCATAACAATCTGTCCCTTCTCAGCCCTGCATTTCATAATATGTACAAGTTCGTCCAAACACCACGAAGAATTTGCGTAGTTTTTGGAGAATATTATGACAGCATGACGTGATTCTTCAATGGCCTTTAACAGCGCTGGACCAACAGATTCACCCCTAGGAAGTGTAATATCATCCTTGTACGTGCGAACCAGTCGGTCTTCAAGAGCCGTGTAGAGATGATCTACAAAGGTCTTTCGGGTATCTTCTCCTCGAAAGCTAAGAAATACATCATAAACATATGATCGAGAGGAGGAAGAAGAAGAAGGTATTGGCGTGTTTGGAACAGGGGGAGGATCATCTGAGTGGGTGGTACCTGATTTAAGTAGTACACTTAATTTGTAAAAACACAAGAACACGAAGAACGCCAAAAAGAAGAACCACAACATGTTTGCAAGAACTTAGATGATGATCAAGATGAAGATGAAGCTAGTGATTAGGTTTTGGAGTGTCTCTCAATCGATTGAAAAGTGAATGTCATTTCACACTTCAGTTAGATGCCAATTGTACAGACAAATTGAGGAAATTAACTTTACTAAAATATTATCACTTTTATAAAGTAGATAATTAAGTATGTTTCATGCATGTGACATTTCTTTTTTGACTTTTTTACAGAATATTAAAAATAGAGTATCTCATGATACTAGAAGAATATTGCATCAATGATTTAAAAACCGGATCTGGTTGAGTCATCGGTTCAACCGATCATCAGGTTAATCTGGTTTTTTATTCGAATAGATTGTTATATTCCGGTTCATATAACACTTCTAAAACCTTTGATATCTAATACTACCAAAGACATACATAAAATCTGAAATTCAATACCAATTATACAATCCGTTCTAAAAAAATATCAATTGGTGAACCAATTGACTCCGGTCACATGATACTCGGCGTGTTAAACTCGGTTTTCTAGCCTCGAAGAACAGGTTCATTTTGGTCTGTTTTTTCGACCAAAAGCGGTTCAACTGATTCAACCGGCTAGGTCGAACCAGGTCTTAAAACATTGTTGTTGGTTACTTTTGGGTTAATTCAATGCCCAATAGTTTTATCCAAATTTGACCATAAAATAACTTAATCAAGATACAATATATAACATACGTAAATTCAAATTTGAGATCATCAAAACCAACTACAAGTGCAGGTGATATGCACAAGGGAACAAAATCTTTCTTCCGCACTTGATCTTTTAAGGTCATGTTTGCTACAGCTCAAAATTTCCAAGACGCGTCTAAAAAATGCGATAAGCGCGGAGTTTCAAAAAACCACACTAGTCGTTTGAGCTCACCTAAACGACAGGCTTCCTGAATGCTGATAGCATACGCGGGGATAACAGCAAAAGGAGTGTAACGAAAGAGCCAAAGAAAATCTTGATAGCATATCCAACTGGATTGTGACGAAATTGCTGAGTGCTGCTAGGAGTAGCCAGTGTCGACATTGGTGTAGCAGAAGGTAAGGCTTCAATGACTGCATCAGCTAGGTCAGTGATGAAGGAAGAGGTGCAGCCAAGAGCCGGGACCCGTCCCCAATTTTCAAGACCAGATTTGAGGGCCAACTCCTTGTACTCCATGTCTATTTCTTCCAGTGTCTCTATGTGCTCGCTCACAAAGCTGACAATTCAATATGCAGAACATCAACTCATGTTTAAGTGACAAAATTGAGCAATGCCATAAAATAAAGGTAAGTAAAGGTGGCAAATTTGAATAGGTAAATCTTGACCAATTTACTTACGATTGGATTGATTTTGCTTGTGTTTACCTCAAATGGGTCATAAACAAATCTCAGCTAAAAGGAGAACGAGTTGAAGAGCTTGAAAGTCGCCAAGAGTATTTTTTTTTTTTTTGGGTATACCTGGCTTTCCGACTCGACATTGCGAGCCGACTAATCCCAGGGAGACTACCCTTTTAGATAGCCCGAAGTCGTCGCAGGTGAACCTCCGTGGCCACCCCCAAATGTACACACCTAGCGAGGTTTTAACCCTTGACTTCTTGTTTGAGAGTCAAGGACCTTACCACTAGGCTATTTGGTGGTGGTTATCAAGAGTACATATTAATGCGGATTTATTTTGTATAGCAGTAAATGTTTTGCAATGATAATATTAATATGATGACAGACTAAGAGTTCTGTATCATATTAGAAGAAAGATAGTGGGGAGAGGTAGATTTGGCAATTTCAAACCAGCATATATGGTAAAGATCAATGTGGGTTGTATTATCATCGATAAACAGATGATAATTTCCCTGTCAGGTTACCTGGGGATGACGAGACCTTTTGACTCATTTGTACGTGGCCTCACCAGGTTAATCCGGACCATCTCCAACACATACTAGGCGACCCCCAAACGGTGCACAGCTAGTGAGGTTCGAATCCTTAACCTCTTGTGAGGAACCAAGGACCTTACCACTAGGCCATTTCGTGGTGGTTGCGGGTTGTATTATGGTAAGGGGTAAAATTAAAAAATATAAGAACAAAATAAACAATGGGTCAAATGGGTTGAGGCTAAAAGTCCTTAAGCGTGTATTCAATGCTAAGTTGATAACATCTTTCATATTCTTATATTTATATTTTAACTATTATTATAGTTTGCCACTTTATTTATTTGTTAATAATTAATTACTAAAAAATACCTGCCTTGACATATTACCCAACCCGCCTGACCGAACTGTTAGTAACCACAACTCATAAATAATGCTATTCTATTACTTACCTAACAGGGACAGCAAGAAGACTCTTCACACCTTCTTGGCCAAGCTCAACAAGTACCTCATCAGTGTACGGTTTCAACCACTGCACAGGCCCAACTCGGCTCTGATATGAACAACCATATGACAAAGGTAAGTAATAAAAGAAGACATATCCATTCTTTATTCCAACTCTTTTATCCTAAGTAGAGAGAAATTGCTTATAAATAAATAGGGAAAAAGTCTCGCAAAGTGTAACTAGAATTATGCAGCCTTCCAAATCATTAATTTATTTTGGTTTACACAACAGCCGTGTTTTGACTCGTTACCCAAAAGCATTAGAATTGCTGACCTGATAAGCCAATCTATGGTTATTGTCAATTCCTCTAGCTTTCAGTTCTTGCATTATCAAGTAGATGCATTCCTCCATCTGATCTTTATATGGATCACCAGCATTCACAACATACGTAACCGGTACCCCATGAGCACTAAAAAATATCATCACCTGCATAATTCAACAGACTTTAAGACAGATATACAGACCTAGCACACTATTAGTGCTGCTGATGAAATCTTCTATACCTCTTGAGGGGTATCAAAGCTTTGCAACTCCTTTTCAATCAAATCAGCCATGGACTTGATATAACCATCGCGCCGATACCAAGACTTGATTATAGCAACAGGAAGTTTGGATAAAATACTATCTTTCCTGAAAGTGACTCAAATTAATATGCATGTCAGAGTGCTAAAACCAGGAAACTTACAGAACTCTATTACCAATTCTATGTTACCTGAAGATTTCGTGAAGTGCACGAATACTTGATCCAGTTGTTGAGATAGAAAATTGAGGGTAAAGTGGTAGCACAACTAGCCTCGTGATCTTGTCCTTCTTAATCTGCCGATGATTAATAAAGAAGCATCACTGTTAGAGATGGCAACATAGGCAGGTCAGCGGGTTGGGTAAAGGGTCAAAACACATCCGGGCAAGTTGCATTACCCCACTACTCTTCTTGTCCAATTTTGGACTGTTTTTCTAAACAAAATGAGCATATTGACTATGATCACAAAAAGTACATTATCACCAGAATAATATTAGTTTTGTAATAACTCAAATAGAGGTTGTAAATGTTGGACCTGTTTAATGTCTTGGACGCCAAAACAATAAAAGACTGCTATGTTTTATGTTCGGGCCGCAGGCTATCAAGCCCATTAGGGTAAAATATGGCAGTTATACTATGTAACGATTAGAAATGTTGTTTAGTTTTACAGAACCGGTGTATCCCTTCACATACACACCAATTCATTCTTTATAAATAGATTAGGATTTCTGTAATCATTTGTAAGCAACCCTTATATATCAATATAAATCCTGTGTTTATCAGGATGGGTTCACCCAAATCTTTTCTTGTTCTTCCTACTTAATTCCTGTCTATTTATATATGATCGTTCATGTTGTTTGGTCGTTAGTCGATCCTGGAAACATAGATCAAGACCTGTCCAAAAGTGGTATCAAGAGCCTGCAGTATCAAACTTCATGGATCGATCATCACTGAAGAAAAGAAAGAGACAGAAGGGAAGAAACAAGAACAGCAAAAAGAAATAAGGTTTTTCAGTTTTTTTTTCTTATTTGGATTATGATAAGAAAATAATATAAGTTTTTAAGATTTTTAAGTTTTTATTTGGTTTATGATAAAAACAAGTTTTTAAGATTTTTAAGTTTTTATTTGGTTTATGATAAAAACAAGTTTTTAAGATTTTTAAGTTTTTATTTGGTTTATGATAAAAACAAGTTTTTAAGATTTTTAAGTCTTATTTGGTTTATGATAAGAAGAAAAAAGGAATAAGAAAAAATTGCAGATTTAAAGAACCTGAGAAAGAAACAGAAGAGAAAGAACATGGCTGCTCTTTGTTACAAAGGAAGAGAACACATCTGTGTTCATAAGAACAACACAGGGAGTGCAAATAAGCGCAGCGAGTACGCAGGGATTGCAGAAATCAGCGAGTACGCAGGGAGTACAGAAATCAGAATACGCAGGGAGTGCAGAGAACAGAGAATACGCAGGTGCAAGGATAAAAGAAGTTTTTGGCATCCCGACATTAGGGGGGAACTGTTGGACCTGTTTAATGTCTTGGACGCCAAAACAATAAAAGACTGCTATGTTTTATGTTCGGGCCGCAGGCTATCAAGCCCATTAGGGTAAAATATGGCAATCATACTATGTAACGATTAGAAATGTTGTTTAGTTTTACAGAACCGGTGTATCCCTTCACATACACACCAATTCATTCTTTATAAATAGATTAGGATTTCTGTAATCATTTGTAAGCAACCCTTATATATCAATATAAATCCTGTGTTTATCAGGATGGGTTCACCCAAATCTTTTCTTGTTCTTCCTACTTAATTCCTGTCTATTTATATATGATCGTTCATGTTGTTTGGTCGTTAGTCGATCCTGGAAACATAGATCAAGACCTGTCCAAAAGTAAAAGTACACTTTGGGCAACTTTCGGCCTGTTCCTTTTTTTACTAACTTTTTTTACGCGTTTGAGATAAAGACATAATCTAAAAAATTAGGGGTGGAAACGAGCCGAGCCACTCGTGAAAAGCTCAAGATCGGATCGGTAAAAAACTCAAACGAGCCGAGCCTAAAGAAGCTCGAGCCCGAGCTCGTCCTAAGTTGCAGCTCGTTTGTTAAACGAGCCCGAGCTTTACGTACAAGCTCGTTTGGGTTCGCGAGCCTAAACGAGCATAATGTTTTATATACGAGCTTAATAACAAGCTTATTAACGAGCCTAATTAGATATATTACAAACCGTGCTTTATTTTTATATGGCCAAATCGTATAAACGAGCAGAGCGTGAGCCTGTCTAACGTACCACGAGCCGAGCCCGAGCCTAAATAATAGGGATCGGAACGAGCAGAGCTCGAGCTCTGGCAGGCTCAGCTCGACTCGGCTCGTTTCCACCCCTACCTAAATCAACCCTTATCTAACCGAACATTAAAATTGTCACGTCTAAACACTGTTAACAACCTGAACAGAAGAAATGAACTTAAATATTGTTTGTTTCGCACCAATGTCTGACCGTGTCTGACTGGGTAATGTGAGAGGACAGTAAGACTTTTTTGGTGAAACAAACACAACTCAGAGTCTAAAAGAACATTCTATGCACAAAGAAATGATAAATACTTATGTGATAGTTGTACTTGCCTGATGAGCAGCTTCCTCGGTGAAGGGATGCCAGTAACGCATTGCAACATAGACATTAGCAGATACTTTTTTTGCTTCTAGTTCTGATTTTAGAGCATCGGCCTACAACAAACAGCTATAATCATAAATATGTACTTTAGTTCAGTAAGAAATTCAGATCAAAGTCAACCACTAATTTTCAAAATATGTATCTATTTAATGTAGTGCGTGACGCTTTTTAGTGTGTGTGAGAAACATGTTAAGTCAACTGAATCCATCCATTGATTATTGTCTAGTTAATTATCATACTCACAAAACTCCCGAAGCACTAACTAAGAATCAAGAAACAGCAGCATGGGCAATCTTCGTTATATTTATAAGTTACAACCACTAATATGATACGGATAGATTTACTACAAAATTGAGCAACCAAAAGAGAATATCCATATCAATGACACATTTGCGATGTTACCTGCTCATCTGTTATCTTTCTCAAAGGTGAACCACCTCCAATGGATGCATACGCTTCTTTACTTTTGCGTGCCCTTAACACAGATATAAGTTGTGCTAAAGGGCGTTGTAGGAAACGAAACAACCTTGGAAGACGGATAATATCCTGTACCAAAACTCTAACTTGTAAGCATGATGAAACAAATTAAAACCACAGTTCGCATTGATTTTTAATATGAAATTTTTTTAGCAATAATACACATACAGGATCTGCAAATAGGTTATACAAAAAGGGTCGAACATCACGAAGCGTATCCGGGCCTCCAAGATTCAAAAGTAGTACTCCAACTCTTTCCTTCTCAACATGTGAATGAGATTCAGCATCACTCAAAGGATATGTGAATGTCCCAACAGAACAAAATATTTTTCCACCTAAACCTTCACTCTCAATAGAGCAATTTAACTTCAGCTTCTGGAGGCTGATATAAGGAACTTCAAGCTTCCTATGGAACCACACACTGGCAAAAGAAAATTAAATTTTCCGTTATAATATATTTATAATTAACATGAAACAAGTATGAAAAGACAAAGGACACATCACATATCTCAACTGAATGTTAAGGAGACTCCGGACTAAGGTAACGGACTAAGGTAACAGACTAACGGAAGACTCATATAAAACTAAACATTTATTAATCGAACAGGGAGCATCCAGAACCACAACGTTCCATGTGCTATTTCTCCCAAAACGATGGCATGATCAAACGCATATATAGCGAACCGAATGACCTTTATGGATGGCAGAAACATTTTTCCTTCATGAAACTATTGCGGGGAAATGAAGCCAGATCGAATGTTAATGAAGTCAAAAGAGGCGCACATCATATAGTCAATGGTTGGGGTTTGGAGGCAGCTAAAATGGGCGTGTGTACATTGACCTCACAGTTACTAGATATCTATAACAAACTTGTATAAATGCATATTGGGCGTGACATAGAACATTAACATACTTAGATTAGTGGTACATTTTGGTAATTATACTCAATAGTGTTCCAGCCTAGTAATAACACTTCCTCGAACGGGCTACATGTAGTTTTAGTAATTTAGTAGACAAGCACCGGATAGCTGTAACAATATGACATGGCAAAACGCCTAATTATAAAATGAGCTACTTTGGTAATGCGCTATAAGCGAAGAAACATGTTATCACGTGAGTCACCATATTAGCTCACTGAAAAGAAAAATATAATCAGCAGGTCACGACTTCAGTCACCATAATTACCAAAATGAACCCACCAACCTACGTAAGTTCCTATTCTATGAGATTAGCCAATATATTTTTACATCTTTTGACATTTACGCATTTTTAACTAATTAAATATCTTGGTACAAGTAACACAGTTAATTGCCTAAGACTGCAACTGTAAGACACTTAGTTGAGCATCAAAGCGCAATTCAAACCTATTCCAACCAACTTGGCAAAATTTAAGTGGGTGCTTCCGATTGGTAATTTTTCCTTGTTATGCTTCTGCTCATAAACAAGTACTTATAATTATAAGCTACTTAAAAATAAATTGAATGTTGAGGAGACTCAGACTAAGGTAATGAACCAATGGGCAACTCAAGTAAAACCAAAACGTTTATTAATCAAGCAGGAACATTCATCGAGGACCACGATGTTCCGCGAACTATCTTTACCCAAAACAATGCCATGATGACAAGCTTATATACAGAAGTGAGTAAACTTTATGAATGGCTAAAACATTTTTCCTTCATGAGCACTACTGAAAGAAAATTTAGCCAAATGGAATGTAAAAAAGCCACACATCATATAATCTACGAGCGGGGTCTTATGAAGGCAATTATAATGAGTGTGTGTGTGTGTGTGTGTGTGTGTGTGTGTGTGTGTGTTGACCTCATAAGTACTTGATGTTTATAAAAAAAACTTCCATAAATACATGTTGAGCTAATTACATATAATATTAATATACTCAAAGTAGTGGTACATTTTGGTAATTATACTCGATAGTGTTCCGACTTGGTAATGACACTCTCTTGAAATGGGCTGCAGCTACACGACTACTTTGCTGATTTAGCCAAGCCTAGTGTAGCCTTAAAAATATGGCAAGGCGAGCCACCTTATTAGAAATTGGGATAGTTTGGTTAGATAAGCCACCTTATCACAAAACAAAATCCACATATGCAGACAGTGCCAGATATCATCCCGGGATCAAATTACCTATCTAATTTGATCATCTCAAAAAAGTATAGTTACCAAAAGAAACCCACCAACCTAAGTAAGTTGTTAATCTACAAGATAAGCCCTACCTATGTATATCTCTCCTTTTCTTTCGGAGTGGGGGGTAACCATGGTATCCAATCTTTTCGCCGACTGAACCACGGGGTTTGAATCCACTGTCACACAGACTCAACCCACGTAAAGCCCTCCGGTTTTCAGGGGTTGGCATGACCACTTTAGGGTTGGTTCATTTATATTTTTTTGGGTAACCTGGGTTTCCGACTTGACAGTGTGAGCCGACTAATCCGAGGGCGACTACCCTTTTGGATAAGCCGGAGTCGGAGCAGGTGAGCCTCCGTGGCCAGAAGGGGATTAATCTTCTCCCTGTTGCAGTGTTGTAAATATCGGTCATGGTGGCCGATATATCGGTGATATATCGCTGGGCGGTGATCCACCGCCACGATAGGTGGCATATCGGTCAAGCTTGGCGTTTTGGTCAAAATCGGTCAAGAATATTAATTAAATTATTAAAAATATACAAATTTTGCAGATTTATATTAAATAAATATTAAAGATAATGATAAAAATATACAAAATAATGAATATAGTATTATTTAGGGTACCCGCCGGGAAAACGATATATCGCCGCCAAGACCGATATATCGTTTGGCGGTGTTCGACCAGTGACACCCCGCCGAGCGATATTTACAACCTTGTACCTTGTCCCTATTGGCTTATTAGCACGTAGCAGGAATTGAACGTGAGACCTCACACATTCTAGTAAGACAATCACTCGGATTTCGACACTAGATCACCCTTAACGTAGATACTAAATACATTTGCAACTAAGCAATTTTAGCAACTCGACTGGTTTTAAGGGGGTGTTTGGGATTACTTTTTGTTTCTGCTTATGAATAAATAGTTACAAGCTGCTGAGAAATAAAGCAATTTTCGTAATGGTGTTTGGATTCGCTTACGGAGTAAAATTACAAACAAGTCAATTACAGTTATCCAAAAAACAATTCAATTTGATAAAAAAAATGATATAAAAAAAAAGAGAGAACTTACAGATTGGGATTGAGATTGGTGGTGGGTGTTAGATTATTGGAGGGAAGGATATGAGAGATTCTTGATGTGTTCATCATGTTACTTATGCTCAAATTTTATAGATTGTTTTATTTGGGGAATTTTGGGTTTGGTTTTATTGGATTATGGAAGAAATGAAAATTCTAGTTACATGCACGACGGACTTGAACATAAAAAATAAAATAAATAATAATTTTATTATTACGATTTATGTATATTTATGTTTTTTTAAAGAACATCTAATGTTTATACGTTTAATTATGTTTTTCTTTTACCGTACACCGTGTAAATTATATAAACTAATCTCAATTTTTATTTTTTGAATTTCATACTTTTGTATTTTTAATATTTTTATTCTAAATAGTTATCTCTTAATAATCAATCAAGAAACTATTTACATCAACTTAACACGTACACAATTTATAAATTCGTTATTTTTTAATGCTTAATATACTTTATAAAAAACATTAAATATTTAATATTTAAATAGTTACGATTTTCATGTACCCAAGAGTTACATGATTTTTCATTATTATGTGATAATATTAATTGATATTTTGTATAAATTTTTATTGCATAATTAAATTACTTTTGTTTAAATGTTAGCTATCATTTTTTTAGACATTATGTGCATAGCAACAAATAACGACCTTAAAAAATATATGATGTTTTAGTAGTAGAATCTCGTCTATTTTTTTCATCTCACACGGCTATTTGAGGTTCTGCATTCATTTGATACTTATATCCACGTTAATAATAATTTACATAGATTGCATTGATTGACTTTGTTAAATGTCATAATTGAAATAAACAATAATTTATTTTTTTATTTGAATATTTATAATTATGTGATTTATTGATTTTTTTTATTATAACATATATGTTATATTTTTAAAATATAAAGTATATAAGATATAAAGTTTAAAGGGTATTTTGTTTATTTTATAAAGTTACTAAAAAATATGAAAAATTATTAGTTTACACTTGAGTTTATCTAATTTATTTCAAATGTAACCACTAAAGTTTTATTAATATCCCCCTCCTTATTTAAGTATTTATTTTCACAAATTTGACACATATATCTTTGTGTGTTTTTATCAAATTCCTCCACGAAAATTTTTAATTTTGACTAAATGAATTTAATTTTGACTTTTTTCAACCAATCACATCGTTCTATTTCGTTTATGTGTCAAAATGAAGTCATTTGATTGGTCCAATTGTTTTTTCTACAACCTCCACTTTTCACTAAAATTCTCAAATAATATAATTCTTTTATTATATAAAAAGATATGGTGGTGACCCGGGTCGACTTCCTCCCGTTTATGGGTTATCATCATTCAACTCCAAACATCTGAGAAATGTCGTGATCTTTCCCCAAAAAACGTCATTTAATCAACACGTAATATTAAGATTTTGTGCATGTGTACTCAATCGTTCTCGGTATCTAATCGAATTGATCACGGTTTAAGGTGGAACTATCGTATTTGGTCACTAAAAGGGGGAGCTTTTGATTATCTATTTTATAGGGGTGTTCACGGGTCGGTTCGGTTCGGTTAGTTAGACGATTTTGACTATCCATCGCGGTTCGGTTAGTTAAATTTACTATCCGTAACCGAACCGTACAAGGCGGTTAACCGGACATACGGTTACCCGAAATGAGCGGTTACCCACAGTTCGGGTCACGGTTAACCATTATATAAGTTTCATAAAGTTTTAGTTTATAAATAATAACATGGTTTAGAACATAAAATGTCGTTTTCGTATAATTCAACGACATTAAATAGATAAAAATCATATAAAAATTATTTCGTTACAAAAAGTGCATTAGAATATTCATAAATAACATATTAACTAAAAAATATTTATTCAATATTTATAAGCTACGATCACATTAATTAAATTTACACATACATGTTTAATACATGTACTATAATTTGAATATTTAGTTAAAAAAAATTCATGTATAATAAAAGTAGGGTACTA
Source organism: Glebionis coronaria (assembly GCA_025667525.1). NCBI lineage: Eukaryota > Viridiplantae > Streptophyta > Magnoliopsida > Asterales > Asteraceae > Glebionis > Glebionis coronaria. The sequence continues at coordinate 533,453,991 of CM046877.1, forward strand.
ATACAATTAATACATGTACCATAATTTGAATATTTAGTTAAAAAATTTCAAGTATAACATGTGCGGTTCGGTTCGGTTAACCACGGATATCTAAAAGTGAAAACCGTAACCGGACGGTCATAAGCGGGTTTTTTCGGTTTCGGTTTTTTTCGGTTTCGGGTTTTTTCGGTTTTGGATTGAGCGGTTTGGCTCGGTTCGTCGGTTTCTCGGTTTTTTCTAACACCCCTACTATTTTAGATTAAATGACAAGATAGCAAAACTAAGATTAAACGAAATAACAAGGTAATAGAAGTAATTAAAAACTAAATTAAAAGTAATTTTGAAAATAAAATGAGAAAAGACAATTTAAAATTAAACTCGACCAAAATTTAAATTTGAAAACTCTAAGATTAAACTAAGACAAAACTAGGTTAAAAATAACACTAAGTAAAAATGCGGGAAAAGTTAATTTTGAATTTAAGATAGAAACAAGAAATAAAGTCTAAAACTGAGGTCAGATCACACTTGGATCGTAACCTAGATCGTGGTCACAGATCGCAATGAGCGATCGTAGCCAAGTGATCTTAAGATTGGATCGTACCCACGATCGCAAAAAGTGGATCGCAGTGACGATCGTACTCTTCGATCGTACTCACGATCGCAACCAATGATCGTGGCTTGGATCGTGAGATATGAACGCAGTCGTGGATCGTAACCGAGTGATCGCAGTCCAGATCGCAACAAGTGGATCGCAGTATGGATCGTAGAATGTGATCGTAGTGGACGATCGTACTTTTGATCGCAGTAATGGATCGCAAGTAGAAACCCTAGGGTTTATGCGATCACACTTACTCGATCGGACTGGGTAAACCCTTAAAGCTGATACGATGGGATTCAAAAGCAAAATAAGCAAAACCAAATAAGCACTTACTCAAATAAGCATTTACCGAAACTTAACCAAATCTAAACAAGCACAAATTTAACAACTTTTAAAACACTAAAGGAGCAAACTTTATAGAACAAACTTTAAAAAGACGAAACTTTAGAAAGAAACTTAAAAAGAAATAAGCTAAACACGAAATAAGCCAAGAAGCATAATAAGCTAAAAGCTTAAACCGTATAAGAACTTTGATATGAACAAAAAGATAAAAATTTTAATCACACAAACATCAAGATGAAACAAGATGCATCAATGATCTGAATCAAAATCAAACCAAGAACAAGAAAGGAAGAATAAGATAGATGATAAAAAGCTTGAACTTGTAGATTAATGATTCCAAATACAAGATTAAATGAAAGTTTAAAACTTGAAAGAAAAGATGAAGAATTCTAGAGAGAGAAAGTAGAAACACCTACTTCTCTCTAAAGATATGAAAAACTTAAGAAAATGAAAAAAAAATGACAATCTAACTAACTCTAACACCCTCATAATGAAGCATTAGGAGGGTATTTATAGGAGAAGAGAGTTGGTAGGATGTTTCCTTCTTTCTTCCTTTTTGTCTTCTCGTCTTTTTAAATGACTCGTCTTTCTCGACTTTGTCTCGGGATTAGTCGAATGATAATATGAACTCGTCTTCTAATTTCTTCATTTAGTTTACTTGGTTCTTCGACTTTGTCAAACTTCCGTCTTTAGACTTTTTCTTCGATAAATCTTCAGAATAGGCCTTTGACTTCCGTTCTTCTTGCACTTTTGATCTTTTGACTTCATCTTCTACCTTTTTCTTCGATAAAAACCCGTGAAAGCCCGTGTTTTCTTCCTTTTTTCATATTTTTGTCCTAAAACACAATAAAAACACAAACCACGCATAATTCCGACTTTTACGACATAAAATATAAGTTTCGGTCTTGTTTTTATTATAATTAAGTGGTAAAAGGATAAGTGTTTTCACACTTACTAAATCCCCTACACTTGACCATTGTAATGCCCTCATGCAATGCATTAATTTCAAAGCACGGTTTACATTTTCCATCATAATTAACCTACCTGACCTTTATTAAATACTAAACACAAAGGAAACCAAAAAGATTAGAAAATTACAAAATGCAAGAAGGAAGAATAAGTAAAGAGATCGAAGACTTACATTAGGGCTTCGGTCGTCATGAATGTTTATCACCCTCAAGTTTCACGTTTCCCAAACCAAGCTTATAAACGAGATCATTGTTATTATAAGTTAGTAAGCTAACACTCACTCATGTGGCCCAATTATTCACCTAGACTCCCTTATTCCTAAGTGTATCTCTTATATTTTATAATTGTCTTGAATAATCACGAGGATGCATTGTTTGACTTATTTCGATAGTCTATTTAGGCCGAAAATAAAGTGGGACGATTTAATCAATAGTTAGTTAAAGGACAAAATCTTTTAAAACTGCTTCTCGGGACCTCTTAAATTTCATATCTTGGCATAACTCGCTTCACGATTTGAGACCTTTTTCGGACCGATATTTGCCAGCGACTTCATACTTCATCTTGAGAGACGTTCTTGAAATTATGGTCTTCTCTTCATAATAGGAATTTCTTCACTTGAAGTTTTTGAGAGATTCTTCATACTTGGACCACGACTTCTTCATTTATCTCCAATATTTATTTTTGGATTTTGATATACAAAGATCCGCCTCCTTTTAGGACTTGGATCTATTTATCCTCATACCTTGCTAGGGTCTTTTCGGATAGACTTCTCCATGATCTTTTGGGGAGTATTTGCTTTTCGTCGTGTGTCTCGATCCTTCATATTGATTTTTGATAAATGATTCTTCACATCACTTTTGATCTTTAGCAACAAAATGTAGCCCTCATGCCTTGTTAGGGCCTTTTCGGACTCGTCAATCTTCGCATCTCGCTTCAATAAGTTATGCCTTGGCTATTGATTGTAGTAAAATACGACCTTTTAGGAAAAAGGCGTAAAAGCGGTAAGTATTAAGTGATGATTTAGGAAAATCAAGCACTAATGACCCTAATGAAGTTCAAGTTCGTTTCCCAAGGAGGTATATGTGTGTGACTAAAATGTAGCAAGATTTGAGATTAATATTGGTTAGAAGGGGATGAGAAAAGAGAATGACGAAGACGTGAAATTAATTACTACTATGACTAAACGTAAAACCGTAAAATGAGCAAAAATAAAAATTAATTCTAAAAATAACCAAAAATTCACCAAAAATCAAAATAAATATACTAAGAGTTTACCAATGATCAAAACTTTTTCAAACCTTTTAATTAATTAAATATTAATTTTTAAATTCTAATTAAAGCCCTAATAATCAAATTAATTATCAAAAAGCCCAAATAAAAATTTTTCAATTGGTAAACCTCTAAAATGACCTAAAAAGATTAAAAAATATTTTTATAAATTTTTAAACTAAGAAAAACTATTTAAAATGATTTAAAAACTATTAAAACTTAAAATAATTATGAAAATTAATCTAAAGATGATAAAATTAATCTAAGAGTTGCAAAAATCCTATTTTAATGTATTTAAGCTAAGAAAAATATAAAAAGTGAAAAAATGTGAAATTTGAAAAATAATAATAAAATAATATTAAAATAATATTAGAAATCCAAAAATTCTAAAAAATTCTAAAAACTTGCAAACTAGTTTATTTTAACCTAAATAATCAGAAAATGAAAGTGAAATTACTAAATTACCCCTAATGGGCCCTCAAATGGGCCTTAAGCAAAATCAGTCAAGCTTAATGGGCTTTTTAGCCCAAAAAGTCAAAATAAGCCCAAATGACTTAGAAAATCCCTATCTGACTCAAAATTCAATTCTAAACACAAAACTCTGAAGGCCCAAAAGCTGAAAGTGAGCTTATCACAGCTTAATGAACAAACAGCTTATTCTTATTGGGCCAATAAGCCCATTAAGCAATAAGCTAATGCCATAAGCTCTAATTTGACACACAACCTTCTTTTGGGATACTAAAGAGATCTGTAAAAAGAAATTTTGAAAAATCTCACTCAATAAGCCAGAAATAAGCCAAGAACAATTCCACAAAACGACAAAATAGTCGGGATAGAGTTCTAGGCTGTTTCAGAAGCTCTAGTTTGTTGCAAAAGCTCACAAATAGCTTAACTAAGAATAATCAATCAAGAAAATCACAAAAAGCCAAGTAGAATAAGCTGTAAAAGCCAATAAGCTAGCTGAAAAAACCAAATAAGCTAGTTTTCTAGCAAAAGCTTAACCAAAAGACTTGTAACCTTCCAGACTTGTTATTAAGCTGAGAAAAATGAGTTCTGTTACAAAAAAACAAGTTGTTGCATGTACCAATAAGCAAAACAGATTCAATAAGCTATATGACCAAGTTTGACCAAAAGTCAAACGCTGACAAGAGAAAATCAAAAGGTGACAAGCACAATTTTGGACGTTGACAGACTTAATGAAGTGTTAAAACTTTGTTTTCACCCTGCTGGTCAAGGCTTGAGTACAAACCTTGTGAATCAAGGTCTACCAGTTGAGTAGACTTGATGAGTTTTGGCACAAATAAGCAAATAAGCCAGTAAGCTCATAAGCTATCAACAAAGCAATCCAAGTAGCCAAAAATCCTCACAAGCAACACATAAACAAGATCCAAGCAACAAAACAACAATCCTTACACTAGAAGTACAAATGCAAACACCAAATGAGGTGGTCACTTTGCTGATGCAAATGACCACTTCAGCCAACTTTGATAAGCTATAGCACACTCAATAAGCTACCAAATTCGACAACCAGATAACCAATAGATAGTTTATCATCCAAACTATTCCCAAACCTGATTTCAGACCTTAGATCCAACTAACAAAGAAGTTATTGGATCTGATGTGTTTGACCAATTCCAAAACACTTTTTATCATATTTTTGCAAAACTTCAAATCCTTTTCCCAAACTTTCAAAAACTTAACCAATGACTAAAACTTGTGTATTAAGACTTGTTTAGACTTCCCAAACCCTAAGAACCAAGGGAACAAGGCCACAAGGCCTTATGAACCAGTAATCCCAAACAGTCCTTTATCCACAACTTTTCAAAGTAACTTGTGATTTTTAAACACAACCTACTGATTTTATCATTCAAATAGCTACACTAGGTGACAACTAACAGATTGCAACCATAAAACACAAAGCACAAACACAAAATCACCAAATCACATACCCAAATACAAAACAGACAATATCATATGATTTTTAGGGGAAACTTAAACAAGAGCTTATACCTGTCCTCCACAACATCCTAGGAGGACCAGCAATGCTCCTTGGACCTTGTTCAACAACTAGAACAAGACCAAGGTACTTCAACAAGAAAGATGGATGAATGCCTTGGTTGATGTTTCAAAGCAGAAACTCAAGGGCTTGATTTCTTCAACACAATGAACAAACAGCCCAACCAAAGGCCCTAATCCCTTCACAAGCTTGGTGTCAACAAGCTTGTAAGAGCTTATAGCTTTTGGTTAAGGATTAGTACAACAAAAATAGCAAAATCAGAAACATCTTTTCAAGCTTTTTTTCAAACTTGAAAACCTTACCAAACATAAACGTCCTTGAACCAAATGATTCAAGCACACTTATAACATCAAATGGAACTCATAATTACCTTAAACAACACCAACTTTCAAAAACATAAAAAGGAATTACAATTTTCTCAAAATACTAACTTTTATAAATTTCAAAAAGGAATTACAATGTTTAAAAGGTAAAACTGGAACCAAGGGACTCTCACAAGTTGAGGTCTCCCTTTTATAGGCCTAACAGATGGTTCTAGAATGCTAAAAACCCTAGCTATGAATTTCCAGGAATGCCCTTGAGTGCTTGATGCCGTTTGATGTTGGTGAGTTGTCCAAATGCATCATGGACGTTCATTTTAGCTTTGGAGTTAAGCTATGACTCTTAGCTGTTGATCTTGACACGTTAGATTACTTGAGGAGAAAGTTGCGTTTTCATTGGTGGATGAGGTTGAGTGTGGGGTCCAAGGGTGAGTGGAGAAGAGGGATTTAATGTTGGGATAGGTTTATGTATGTGTGAATCACACGGGGGAACAACTAATTGCAATTTACCCTTTGATGGTAAAAAGTAATTTCTGGGTTCATCATAGCTACAGTACTTCCTTTGATCCGAACTCAGTGGAGGGTAATTGTGTTTGGCGCAATAAACTTGTTTGAATGTTTCATTGCCCATCTTTGGTCCTTGTTCTTTGGGGAAAGTTGTAAAACACGTTTTCAGCCAACAAAACTCAATTTCCTTTGTTATTCAAGTTCTGATTTTCACACTTTTGCCCCAAAACTTTGGCAAAAGTGTTTCAAGGGTAATTTTTGCCATGCTTGAATATTTGAGGGACTGATTTTGGACATTCTTGATCTTCAAAGGTCTTCATAGTATCTTTGACTTCATGAGGGACCATAATTGACAAATTAGTAATGATGAGGGACTAATCTTGCCATTTCTTCAAAGTTGAAGCACCATTTTGTAATTTTGACAAACTTAAGGGACCAAACTTGTAATTATGAATTCATAAGGGTTTTAAGTGTCATTTCTTCATTTATTGAGGATCAATCTTGTATTTCTTCAAGTCTTCAAGGGTTAATCTTGGATAATTCATGAACTAGGGCCCGGTTCTTTGTACGGCTTCGTTTCTCGTGTCCGTTTTTCCTTGTTTCTTGTGATCTTTTGTCTTTTTCACGATATCCATACCTAAAATACACAAGTAAACAAACACAAGCATATATATGGTATTTTATGACATTTTTATGTATTTAAAGCCCGAAAAGAACGATGAGATCATGTATAAATGCCATCTCATCAGCTATGAACTCTAATTAATATCGAGCAACTTTTAAACGATCTTGGGCTAGAAGCTAAGTAACTTTTCAAATCGTACGACCTTACTTATTGAAATTAAATTTATTAGCAAGCGATGGCAGAAAAAGCTCATAATTAACTCACATAAATTAATGAATGAATACCAAACTTATAATTGACTCTATCATATCTCGTTCTCCACAATTTAAAATCTCAAGGAATGAGACTCGTGGATGCTTAGCCAATTAAATCAAAGTTTTGGGTTTTCAAGTCATCTATAGGATCTTGAATCTTCTTAGACTTTTTCAAGTTTAGAATTTGCATTTTAAAGTTCCCTTGATAAACGACTTTCTAGGATCAATTATAGGAACTTGCGGAAAGTTCTTGTTCTTAACCCGTAAGAGTTAAGACTTTCGCGTTTTAAAGTTCCCTATATAAAAGCCTAGCAAAACTTGACTTAAACACGTTAAGGATACTAGCTAGAGTAAACTTGGATAAGTAAACTCGGATCGATATTTGGCATTGACTTCATACTTCAAATCTTGAGAGACGTTCATGAAATAATGGTCTTCTCTTCATAATAGGAATTTCTTCACTTGAACTTTTTGAGAAATTCTTCATATTTGGACCACGACTTCTTCATTTTTCTCCAATCTTTATTTGGGATTTTGATATACAAAGATCCACCTCCTTTTAGGACTTGGATTTATTTATCCTCATACCTTGTTAGGGACTTTTGGATAGACTTCTCCATGATCTTTACGGGAGTATTTGCTTTTCGTCGTGTGTCTCGATCCTTCATATTGATTTTTGATAAATGATTCTTCACATCACTTTGGATCTTTAGCAAAAAAATTTAGCCCTCATGTCTTGTTAGGACCTTTTCGGACTCGCCAATCTTCGCATCCCGCTTCAATAAGTTATGCCTTGGCTATGAACTCTAATTAATACCGAGCAACTTTTAAACGATCTTGTACGACCTTATTTATTACAATTAAATTTATTAACAAGTGATGGGAGAAAAAGCTCATAAATAACTCACATAAATTCATGAAATAATACCAAACTTATAATTGACTCTATCATCTCTCGTTCTCCACAATTTAAAATCTCAAGGAATGAGACTCGTGGATGCTTAGCCTATTAAATCAAAGTTTTGGGTTTTCAAGTCATCTATAGGATCTTGCAACTTCTTAGACTTTTTCAAGTTTTAGAATTCGCATTTTAAAGTTCCCTTGATAAACGACTTTCTAGGATCAATTATAGGAACTTGCGAAAAGTTCTTGTTCTTAACCCGTAAGAGTTAAGACTTTCGCGTTTTAAAGTTCCCTATATAAAAGCCTAGCAAAACTTGACTTAAACACGTTAAGGATACTAGCTAGAGTAAAGTTGGATAAGTAAACTCGGGTTGAGTCAAAAGATTCACAACGTTGAAAAATTAAAATCACTTTATTAAAATTTATTCTAACAAAGAAAGAAAATAATTATACAAAGGTAAATACAACTAGGCCAAAATAGATCAAAATTTTTGAAAAATGTCGAAAAATCAAATTTACCGGTTAAAATGAGGACAAATTAATGGAAAAACCCACTTAACTTCGATAGAAGCCTCCCTACACTTGATATAAACATTGTCCTCAATGTTTAAGCATGTGGGAGTAAACTCCCCTACACTTAGGACATTGTGCACGTTGTTTAAATCTTGCTAAGGAAAGGACAACTAAAGTGATTTCAATGTCAACATAGAAGATATGAAATATTGAATCACAAGAGTTTAGGATAGAACCGAGAAGACGGGTACATGGGATCACGGGTCGTCAAATATCATCAAAAGTGCTATTTGAAGCTTTAATCCCTGCACATCATAAGAAACAAGGCAACAAACACCTATGTAGCTCCCCCTACACTTATTATGAAAACGGGTAAAAAGGATAGATCAACGGGTTGCCTCCCGAGAAGCGCTTGTTTTTGTTAACCGAGTCACGAGCCTGACTCGACCCAGAACTAATTCAAGGGAAATGTGGTGAGGGATGGAATCATCTCATGAGAGATGTCCTCACCAAAGTATAACTTAATACGCTGACCATTCACTTTAAAATTAGGCCCATTTGGTTGAGAAAGCTCAATGGTGCCATAAGGGAAGACTTTGGCGACGGTGAATGGACCAGACCAACGGCTCTTAAGCTTGCCCGAAAAGATTTTCAACCGAGAGTTAAAGAGTACAAATTGATCACCTATGTGAAACTCTCGGTTCTTAATCCTAGAATCATGAATGAGCTTGATTTTCTCCTTATAAATCAACGAATTCTCATAAGCTTCATTCCTCAGTTCATTAAGTTCATTGAGTTGGATCTTCCTAAGATCACCGACTTTGTTGATATCAAAATTAGCCCATTTAAAGGCCCAATAAGCCTTATACTCCAACTCAATAGGGAGGTGGCATGCCTTCCCGTACACAAGAAAATATGGAGTGCAACCAATAGGTGTCTTATATGCGGTACGAAAAGCCCACAAAGCATCATCTAACTTATCGACCCATGAGGCACGATGCTCTCCCACAGTTTGCTCTAATATTCTCTTAAGACCACGGTTTTGAATCTCAGCTTGACCATTAGTTTGTGGATGATACGCGGTGGAAAGTCGGTGATTGACACCATACTTAGCCATGACTCGAGCAAATTGATCATTGCAAAAATGAGTCCCGCGATCACTAATGATAGCACGAGGAACACCGAATCGAGCAAATAATTGTTTCAAAAAGTTCACAACCACCCTCGCATCGTTAGTAGGTAGATCCTTTGCTTCAACCCATTTAGATACGTAGTCAACGGCTACGAGGATGTACTTGTTCCCTTTGGATGATGGAAATGGCCCCATAAAGTCGATGCCCCATACGTCAAAGATTTCACATTCTTGGATGAAATTTTGAGGCATCTCATATTAATGTGTGATCTTGCCTTGTCTTTGGCAAGCATCACAATGCTTAGCCATTTCATGAGCGTCATGATAAATGGTGGGCCAATAGAATCCAGAGTCGAAAACTTTCTTCGCGGTATAGTTAGGACCAAAGTTACCACCGGTTGGTCCTTTGTGGCAAGCTTATAGGATTAATAAAGCTGCCGGCCCATCAACACACGGACGAATGACAAGATCCGCACATTGTTTGAAAAGGTAAGGGTCGTCCCAAAAATAGTGCTTAATGTCCTTAAAGAACTTTTTCTTTTGTTGGGACGTTAACCCTTCCATAAGAACACCACCCACTAAATAGTTTGCAGTGTCCGCAAACCATGGGGTATCGTCAAGATTGGAGTTAATAGACATTAAGTCCTCAAGGATAAAAGATTCATTAATCTCTTGATTTGGGAGTTTCCCTTGATAAGGATCATCGAGTCTACTAAGATGATTCGCGACAAGGTTTTCCGCTCCCTTTTTATCACGAAATTCAATTTTGAATTCTTGAAGGAGTAGAACCCAACGAAGGAGTCTCGGTTTAGCATCTTGCTTGGTCAACAAGTATTTCAATGCGGAGTGATCGGTGTACACAATGGTGGTGGAAAGCACAAGATAGAGGTGGAACTTCTCAATAGCATACACTACAGCTAAAAGCTCTTTTTCGGTAGTGGTATAATGCAATTGAGCCCCCGTCATTGTCTTGCTAGCATAATGGATAGGTTGGAAGTGTTTGTTCACTCGTTGACCTAAAACCGCTCCAACTGCGAAATCACTAGCATCGCACAAGAGCTCGAAAGGTAACTCCCAATTTGGAGAGACTAAGACCGGAGCCTTAGTTAATTTACCTTTAAGAAGATCGAAAGAATCAAGACATTCTTGGGAAAAGACGAAAGGGGCATCCTTTTCTAAAAGGTGAGTCATATGGCGAGCTATCTTAGAGAAATCTTGGATGAAACGACGGTAAAATCCCGCATGACCTAAAAAACTTCTAACTCCTTTGACGGTGGTAGGTGGAGGCAACTTAGCAATGACGTCAACTTTAGCACGGTCGAATTTGATACCGGATTTAGAAATTTTGTGTCCAAGAACAATACCTTTTTTTACCATGAAATGACATTTTTTCCAATTAAGAACGAGACGAGTGTCTTCACACTGTTTGAGCATACGTTCTAAATTGGCAAGGCAAGTAGAGAAAGAATCACCATAGACCGAGAAATCATCCATAAAGACTTCTATAGTTTCTTCAACCATGTCATGGAATATAGCCATCATACACCTTTGGAAAGTCCCAAGAGCATTGCATAAGCCGAAAGGCATTCTTTTGTAAGCAAATGTTCCATAAGGACAAGTGAATGTGGTTTTCTCTTGGTCTTTTGGATCGATGGGAATTTGAAAATACCCGGAGAAACCGTCTAAGAAGCAATAGTAGTCATTACCCGCTAAACTCTCGAGCATTTGATCCATGAAAGGAAGAGGAAAATGATCCTTACGAGTGGCATCATTGAGCTTGCGATAATCGATGCAAACTCGCCAACCCGTGACAAGTCGAGTAGTAATCAAATCGTTGTTTTCATTGGGAACAACGGTTATTCTGCCTTTCTTAGGCACACAATGGACGAGACTAACCCATGGCAAATCCGAAATAGGGTAAATCATTCCGACATCTAGAAGTTTGATAACTTCTTTCTTGATGACGTCATGAATTTTTGGATTAACCCTTCTTTGGCTTTGGATTGCGGGTTTAAAGTCATCTTCCATGAGAATTTTATGAGTACAAAAGTTAGGATCAATTCCGCGGATGTCGGAAATTTTCCAAGCAATTGCTTTCTTATGATTCTTTAGCACATCGATAAGTCGAGATTTTTCATCCTCTTTCAAGTCCTTTGCAATGATGACGGGTAACTTCTTATTGTCTTCAAGGAAAACGTATTCGAGATGAGACGGTAAATCCTTAAGCTCTAAATCTGGAGGATTGTCGATGGAAGGCTTAGTCAAATTCGGATCATCGATTGTAACTTCCTTAGGAGAAGGTGGAGAAATATGGTCCTCATTGAGAAGTTTCTCAATGGTACGAATGTCTTCTTCCCAATTGGTAGGAGAATCGTCATATTTTAAATCCACATCCCCTAAAGTTGCTTCAAGTTCTTTCAAAAGGAAATCACTTTCTCCAAATGGAGTTAGTGAGGGAGCAATAGAGGCAACGCTCTCAACAATGGGTAGAGAAGAAGAACCACTTTTACAAGCGTCTTTGAAATGCTCTTCACAAGCCTCATCAAGTACGTCAATGAAATTAACGCTCTCGTGTTCAGAAGGTTGCTTAGAAAGTTTACCCATGTTGAAAACGATTTTATCGTCACCAACTCTCATGATTAATTTGCCCGCGGCTACATCAATGAGAGTGCGATCGGTCCTCAAGAATGGACGTCCAACGATTAATGGAACACGGGGGTCCATCTCGTAGTCAACGACAACAAAATCCGCCGGAAAGGTGAATTTGTCGACACCGATGAAGACATCTTCGGCTATCCCCACCGGATAAGCAACCGTACGGTTAGATAATTCCAATGTCATTCGTGTGGGGACTATCTCGGGTAGAGATAATTGTTTCCAAACACTTAACGGCATTAAGTTGATACTAGCACCTAGATCGGCTAGGGCCATACAATTTTCTACCCTGGGAAAGTTGCAAGGAATGAGAAAGCGACCGGGATCACCAAGTTTGGTTGGTAGTTTCCTTAAGAGAACCGCGGAGCAATTCTCATTAAGTTGGGTCTGAGCGGTATCAAGGAGTTCTTCCTTATCACTGAGAAGATCTTTAAACATTTTAGCATATTTCGGCATGTGAGCGAGAGCCTCGGAAAATGAGATGTTGAAATTCAATTGTTTAAACATTTTAAGAAAGTTTGAAACTTGAATATCATCCTTGTTCTTTAACTTCTCTTTCCTCAACCTTGAAGGATAAGGTATATCGGGTTGAGATGAAGGCTTTGGAATGGAATTCTCACTCACATCCTTGGGTGGTGGAGGGGTAGAAATAGAAGGTGGAGGAATCGGTGAAGGGGGCTCGTTATCCTTTGGTACAATCACCGGTGTAGGAGTAGGAATCTCGGGTTCCTTTAAACCTTTGCCACTTCGGGTGGTGATTGCTTTCATCTCCCCTCTTGGATTAGTAACGGTGTTACTCGGAAGAGAACCCGAACCAGAGGTTTGATTACTTGGAAAGAAACTAGCCATCATATCCCTTAAGTCATTCGTTTGACTGCTTAAAGAGTTTCACATATCATTCCTAAGCTCGTCTCGAAGATCATTCCCTTGTTTCGCCATATCACCTTTCAAGTTAATAATTTGACTCTGAAGATTCTTCACTAGCACATCATTAGTCCTCATGTAAGTTTCAACCTCGTGATTAAATGATGTGGGTTGGTTGGGAGGAGCTTGGTAAGCGGGTGGTTGATAAATGGGTTGTTGGTAAACTTGATTATTTCCTTGAGGTGGATATGGGTTTCTTTGGGTTTGATATTGATTAGGAGCTCGAGTTTGGTTTTGATTGTTACGATTAAAGTTGTTTTGGTTTTGAGGAGGAAAAACGGGTGGTGAAAGGAAGTTGTTTGAATGATAACTTAGCAAATTGCGGTCACCTTGAGGACGAGCTTGATAGCCTCCCGTGGAAAAATTACCGTTAGCAGCATACACGTTTTCCGGATTGTCATGAGTAGAAGGACAATCAGTGTATGAATGAGAACCCCCGCAGATCTCACAAGAAGGTGTGACAACTTTAACTTGTTAAAATTGGTTCGTAGCCATGGTTAAGAAATTTTTGTTCATCTCGGCTATTTGGCGGGTGAGTTCGGTTATCTCGGGGTTTGATGAAGTAGAAGAAACATTGGCCCTCGGGTGATTTCTTGAAGATGCGGATGAATCCCAATTTTTATGGTGAGTGGTCATGTTCTCTATAAGCTCTTTACACTCCTCATGTCTTCTCTTCATGAATGTACCACCGGCGGCAGCATTAATCGTATCACGATCACGAAAAGTTAAACCATTGTAGAAAGTATCAATCAAATTGACGGGGAGCATATTATGGTTCGGACAACGATCGATCAAGACATTATAACGTTCTCAAGCATCGAAAAGCGACTCATCAGGTTCTTGAGTGAAACCACTGATTTGATTGCGAAGACTAGTGACCATGGATGGTGGAAAGTAGCGCGACAAAATTTTTTGAGTCATTTCGTCCCATGTATGAATTGAGTTTTTGGGAAGACGATCAAATCATTTTTTGGCATGGTGGGATAAAGTGTGTGGAAAAAGGTGAAGGCGAAGAAAATCCATGGAAACACCGGGCAATTTCATGCTTTGAGTGATGGTTATGAATTTATCGAGGTGTTTGTTGGCATCATCATCCGGTAATCCGCGAAATGGACAAGCGTTTTGAACTTGCTGGATCATGTGATGCTTCAACGAAAATTCGGGAGCCGTGATTTGCATCGGCGCAATCGGTCCTCCACGTCTGTTCATTGTCGGTTGACAAAGCTCCTCCATCGTGCAAAGGTCGGGTTGAGGGCCATGGTTGTTATTATTCAAATTAGGGTGAGGTGGGTTGTTATTATTATGCACACCGGCCATATCTAAGTCTCTAAGAGTCTCGGGCTCAGAATAAGACATAGATCGAGTACGCATACACTAAAAATGAAATACAATATTTATGGTTTTTTTATCTTTTTTATTTTTTTGGATTTTTTTTAAAATTTTATATTTTTTAGGATTTTTGAAAATTTTTATGCTTGAAAATAACGTTCCCAAAAGAACGGATCCCAAAATCCAAATTTTCACACTAAAAACCGTTAATCTTTACGAAAAGAGCCGGCAGCGGCGCCATTTTAATATTAAGATTTTGTGCATGTGTACTCAATCGTTCTCGGTATCTATTCGAATTGATCACGGTTTAAGGTGGAACTATCGTATTTGGTCACTAAAAAGGGGAGCTTTTGATTATCTATTTTAGATTAAATGACAAGATAGCAAAACTAAGATTAAACAAAATAACAAGGTAATAGAAGTAATTAAAAACTAAATTAAAAGTAATTTGAAAATAAAATGAGAAAAGACAATTTAAAATTAAACTCGACCAAAATTTAAATTTGAAAACTCTAAGATTAAACTAAGACAAAACTAGGTTAAAAATAACACTAAGTAAAAATGCGGGAAAAGTTAATTTTGAATTTAAGATAGAAACAAGAAATAAAGTCTAAAACTGAGGTCAGATCACACTTGGATCGTAACCTAGATCGTGGTCACAGATCGCAATGAGCGATCGCAACCAAGTGATCTTAAGATTGGATCGTACCCACGATCGCAACAAGTGGATAGCAGTGACGATCGTACTCTTCGATCGTACTCACGATCGCAACCAATGATCGTGGCTTGGATCGTGAGATATTATCGCAGTCGTGGATCGTAACCGAGTGATCGCAGTCCAGATCGCAACAAGCGATCGTGGTCTTGGATCATGACAGCCAATCACACCCTGGATCGCAGTCTTCGATCGTACCCTGGATCGCAACAAGTGGATCGCAGTATGGATCGTAGAATGTGATCGTAGTGGACGATCGTACTTTTGATCGAAGTAATGGATCGCAAGTAGAAACCCTAGGGTTTATGCGATCACACTTACTCGATCGGACTGGGTAAACCCTTAAAGCTGATACGATGGGATTCAAAAGCAAAATAAGCAAAACCAAATAAGCACTTACTCAAATAAGCATTTACGGAAACTTAACCAAATCTAAACAAGCACAAATTTAACAACTTTTAAAACACTAAAGGAGCAAACTTTATAGAACAAACTTTAAAAAGACGAAACTTTAGAAGAAACTTAAAAAGAAATAAGCTAAACACGAAATAAGCCAAGAAGCATAATAAGCTAAAAGCTTAAACCGTATAAGAACTTTGATATGAACAAAAAGATAAACTTTTTAATCACACAAACATCAAGATGAAACAAGATGCATCAATGATCCGAATCAAAATCAAACCAAGAACAAGAAAGGTAGAATAAGATAGATGATAAAAAACTTGAACTTGTAGATTAATGATTCCAAATACAAGATTAAATGAAAGCTTAAAACTTGAAAGAAAAGATGAAGAAATCTAGAGAGAGAAAGTAGAAACACCTACTTCTCTCTAAAGATATGAAAAACTTAAGAAAATGAAAAAAATGACAATCTAACTAACTCTAACACCCTCCAAATGAAGCATTAGGAGGGTATTTATAGGAGAAGGGAGTTAGTAGGATGTTTCCTTCTTTCTTACTTTTTGTCTTCTCGTCTTTTTAAATGACTCGTCTTTCTCGACTTTGTCTTGGGATTAGTCGAATGATAATATGAACTCGTCTTCTAATTTCTTCATTTAGTTTACTTGGTTCTTCGACTTTGTCAAACTTCCGTCTTTAGACTTTTTCTTTGATAAATCTTCAGAATAGGCCTTTGACTTCCGTTCTTCTTGCACTTTTGATCTTTTAACTTCATCTTTTGTCTTTTTCTTCGATAAAAGCCCGTGTTTTCTTCCTTTTTTCACATTTTTGTCCTAAAACACAAACCACGCATAATTCCGACTTTTACGACATAAAATATACGTTTTGGTCTTGTTTTTATTATAATTAAGTGGTAAAAGGATAAGTGTTTTCACACTTATTAAATCCCCTACACTTGACCATTGCAATGCCCTCATGCTATGCATTAATTTCAAAGCACGGTTTACATTTTCCATCATAATTAACCTTACTTTGGCCTTTATTAAATACTAAACACTAAGGAAACCAAAAAGATTAGAAAATTACAAAATGCAAAAAGGAAGAATAAGTAAAGAGATCGAAGACTTACATTAGGGCTTTGGTCGTCATAAATGTTTATCACCCTCAAGTTTCACGTTCCCCAAACCAAGCTTATAAACGAGATCATTGTTATTATAAGTTAGTAAGCTAACACTCACTCATGTGGACCAATTATTCACTTAGACTCCCTTATTCCTAGGTGTATCTCTTATATTTTATGATTGTCTTGAATGATCACGAGGATGCATTGTTTGACTTATTTCCATAGTTTATTTAGGCCGAAAATAAAGTGGGACGATTTAATCAATAGTTAGCTAAATGACAAAATCTTTTAAAACTGCTTCTCGGGACATCTTAAAGTTCATATCTTGCCATAACTCGCTTCACGATTTGAGACCTTTCTCGGACCGATATTTGGCAGCGACTTCATACTTCGAATCTTGAGAGACGTTCTTGAAATTATGGTCTTCTCTTCATAATAGGAATTTCTTCACTTGAAGTTTTTGAGAGATTCTTCATACTTGGACCACGACTTCTTTATTTTTCTCCAATCGTTATTTTTGGATTTTGATATACAACGATCCGTCTCCTTTTAGGACTTGGATCTATTTATCCTCAAACCTTGCTAGGGTCTTTTCAAATAGACTTCTCCATGATCTTTTGGGGAATATTTGCTTTTCGTCGTGTGTCTCGATCCTTCATATTGATTTTTGATAAATGATTCTTCACATCACTTTTGATCTTTAGCAACAAAATGTAGCTCTCATGCCTTGTTAGGGCCTTTTCGGACTCGCCAATCTTCGCATCCCGCTTCAATAAGTTATGCCTTGGCTATGAACTCTAATTAATACCGAGCAACTTTTAAACGATCTTGGGCTAGAAGCTAAGTAACTTTTCAAATAGTACGACCTTACTTATTGCAATTAAATTTATTAGCAAGCGATGGGAGAAAAAGCTCATAATAAACTCACATAAATTCATGAAAGAATACCAAACTTTTAATTGACTCTATCATCTCCCGTTCTCCACAATTTAAAATCTCAAGGAATAAGACTCGTGGATGCTTAGCCAATTAAATCAAAGTTTTAGGTTTTCAAGTCATCTATAGGATCTTGCATCTTCTTATACTTTTTCAAGTTTAGAATTTGCATTTTAAAGTTCCCTTGATAAACAACTTTCTAGGATCAATTATAGGAACTTGCGAAAAGTTCTTGTTCTTAACCCGTAAGAGTAAACACTTTCACGTTTTAAAGTTCCCTATATAAAAGCCTAGCAAAACTTGACTTAAACACGTTAAGGATACTAGCTAGAGTAAACTCGGATAAGTAAACTCGGGTTGAGTCAAAAGATTCATGACGGGTCTAATATATCAAAGACATCTAAACTCATTAAAACCATTTTATTTAACTTTATTTTTCTCTTTTGACTTTATTTTTGAAATGAAATATATACATATGATGCGATAACAAATAGAAAGAACATAAAAGAGAATAAATGAAAAATACTACTTGGCCAAAATAGATCAAAAATTTTGAAAAATGTCAAAACAGCACTAACAATTAATCACAACAATACTGACGCCGAAATGTGTCTCCTAATCTATCATTTCCAATTGTAAACGACTTAAATGGCTTAATTACTGACAATTAAGTGTATCAACTATACGTAGATCAAAAAGTAATAAGAGAAACACTGGAAGAAGAAGAAAGTGCACAAAGGGAGCTGGAGGCGGAAATTATGGCCGAAGAAGATTAGCAAGAGACAAACCGTTAGGAGTTACCTGGACAGTTATCGGATTCGGTTCTGGAACTGACTAATCGTATTATGTATATTTATTTTATCTATCTAGTAGTGTATTTCTTTTCCTATTGTATTTGAATTCCAGTATTTTCATATTTTATGTATGGAATAAATGTTTTAGTTTCGAATAAAATTGTTTACGTTTACATTTTAACGGTAACGATATAGAGTTTAAATTTTAAATTTAGAAGAAATTTTTTTTTATTTAAACAACAAAAAAACACAAATATAGAAAAAGTTATGTTGCGCAATTAGGTCGCATCTAGGGTCGAATTGGGAAATCGAATTCAACGACACGATCGTCGCAACGAGTCGACCGAGTTCGAACTCAGTCGCGATCAAATTTAGTACCGGTACTACCGATGCGATAGCCTTAAAAAAGACTTCATCATAAAAATTTTGCAACTTTTTGACACTGAAGGCTACATCGAAATTATTTCAAACCATCACCATGTGGTAGGAATGTTTTGTTTGACTCCATTGATTGATTATTCGAGTCATTGCAATTTAGAGTATAATAGATTGCGAAAACAGTAATTGGCCAAGTGAAAATTACGAAAGAAATTAAAACTCATAGAAGATTGAGTTCGAGTATTTCATTTTGGCCAGAGACAAAATCAGGGGTAGACCTAGGGGTTTTTGGGGTTTACGGGAACCCGGTGGATGTTTATCTCGTAATATAAGTTTCAAATATCTAAAATATAAAAAGGGTTTTGCTAACCATCACCCATAGGGTGTTTTTAACCTTTTCGTAATTAAAAACATTTCCAAATATGAACTTAATTCATATTAATGCATACCTTATTAAAACTAACCTACCTTAATTATATATGTTGAAATTGTATATTTAGAGAAATGGTGAGTTCATATTTGAAAATATTTTTAATTACGGAAAGGTTAAAAAACACTATATGGGTGTTGGTTAGCAAAACCCATATAAAAACTTAGCTAAAATAATGGGTATAACATAAACTTAACTAAGATCTTTTCCAAATGAACCTGGTCGTAATTTTTGTGTTACGTAAATACTTTTTAATTCGAAATTTTGGGTACTCGTAAATACAAAAAATTTATTCAAAATTTTAGATATTTGTTCATCGCAAGTTTCGGATATCTAAATTCATGATATATCTTATTACTGACAAGTCCCTCAAATTTTTTAAATTTAACAACTAAAAATTATCGTCGAAAATTTCCCATTTCATATTTACATTTTAGCCCACAAATATTCATGAGATTACACGTATAATATTTGTCTAAATTTACGCGACAATTGTTTGTGAAAGAGCTCTCAAATAGAAGATATGACATTCAATGAAAAACATAAACATACCAACAAAAAAACCAAGGAAAACTTTTCGTTCCAGATTAGGTTTTAAAAAACTTATAGCTGAACTTTTTTAACTATACAAAAACTGTCTAAAACCGCCCCATAATTACCCATAATCAAAACCCTCGATACTCATAAAAAAATTATGTGCACTGATAACGTATTGTTCTGGGTCGTCCGCCCCTGGATAAAATTGAATCAAAACAATTTGTACAACAACAAAGACTGGTTTAGCAATTTACTCTTCATAATATCAACAGTTCAACACACTTTAATTTATAAGAGTCATCATAACATGCATGGTGTAAAATCTATATATTTTGATAATTGCAATATAGTTTAACTTAATTCGATTAGCATGATATTTCATTTCGATCATGCATGGCTAGCTTCTATAACTATATAAAACCTATGTTGCTGTTTCACATTGCCATTTGCAGAAAGTTTCATTAGCATAATAACCATAAACTCCAAGAACCACAATGACCACCACCGCGGCCGCCGCTACCACCTTTCTTGTTTTCTTGCTAAACTTCGTATCCGTCTTTGTCTTTGCGACCTCTTCTTCGACTCGGTCTAATGACTTATTGTCGGTTTTTCCTTGATCATCATGGTACACATGTGGTGGTGCTTCTGGCGCGAGAATGGTGTTTGGAGTTGAAGAACTAGGGTTTGATGAACTCGTGTCTTGTTCGGTTCTTTGCATTGGTTCTTGGACTTTAGGAGGGGTGGTTGCTATGGGTGCATTATTGATGATCTTCTTAGGCATTGTAATGGTGAGAATTCCGCCATTGAATTTGGCCCGAATGTCACTCATTTTACAAGTGTTAGGAACTTTGAAATATTCATGAAACCGATTCCATTTGTTTCCTACAAGAAGACGCTCTCCGCGCACTTGAAGGATGTTTGGATCTTCGGTCGTAACCTTGAGGAACCCCTTTCGGAATCCTACATAACAAATAAAAAGCAATCAAATGCGCATACACATTTTGAAAATTAATCTCTGGTAACAATACCATATCCCGATATCCTTTAGGGTTGTTTTAATCTATGCATTTTAATAATGTGTTATATCTTAAAGTGTGACACGTGATATCATTTAAACATGACATGTAATCAAAATATGCATATTGAAACACTTTATAAAAAGAGAAATTATTTATCCTACTGTAATTTCTCCTTACTTATATGCCTACTTATAGGATTCTGACACGTGTCAAAACTGACGGTTTAAATGCGGAGAAATAATGAGTGGAGATAAAATATAAAATATTAATGTGTGTCTATGAGGATATAGTAGGAGGATATAGCAAAACTCTTATAAAAATTCGTGATTTTTAGGCAAGTATTTTAGAGTCCATCAAAACGAGACATTAAAGAAAGTTTAAACCCCTCTTTTCTACTAGGAAATATGGACAAATTTCAAACGGCCAACTTTTTTC
This sequence comes from Glebionis coronaria, assembly GCA_025667525.1. Lineage (NCBI taxonomy): Eukaryota > Viridiplantae > Streptophyta > Magnoliopsida > Asterales > Asteraceae > Glebionis > Glebionis coronaria. The sequence continues at coordinate 533,475,093 of CM046877.1, forward strand.
ATTTCTTCATTAGGTATATTAAGTTGACTTATTATCACACGAATAAGAAAAATCGTCCCTTAAAATTCAGATTTGTCACGGTCCAAAACTCAAAACTCAGAATAATTGGGCTTAAAACATTAGTGTAGTTTAGTTAATACATTTATTTGACCTTTGAAACATAAAGTACAATTAGAATGTGAAACTATGTTTACCGGGAAGATAGAGAACAAGATTGTCATCATGACCATCTTCTCGTCTCCACTCATGAATAGGCTTGAACTTTTCGTAAACACGGCCAGCAATGGTTCGTCGTTGCCTATTGTGATTAACTCGATCATCTCTCGGCCTCATCATTGTTTTTACTTCTTGTGTGATTAAACTTAACGTGCTAGCTCACAAAACTAATTATTCTTGAACAGTGTTTATTGGTAAGAAATATGGATAAAACATGTTTGTATATATATGTATAAATTTGTTGAAAGATTAACCGAAATTGAGGTTAAGTTTGCTTGCAAATGGATGTCTTTAAAACCGACCCATGAAGTCATGTCATGGTAATCTTTAGTTTCAAGCAAACCATTATATTTATCATATTAGTTTTAACTTTTAAGGTTTAAAAATCAATTCTTGGGATTAAAACTTTTGTAAAGACAATAATTCTTCTCTAAAGTCTTCTATAACTTTTGTCATTGTAGCATTATCATGCAACTAACATGGTGTGTTCCATTTGCACGAACTGGTTCTAATGTTTTTTCTTTCTAAAAGAAGCATACCCTACCTCTTATTTTATACTACTATCCATATTCATATGACTGTATTATTCATTTCTTTCTTTTTAGAAAAATAAAAAGAATTCTTTTTTTTGCACAAAAAACTTGCTAGGTAAGTATATTTTTTTAATCATTTATTTACAATGTTGAGCATATGAATGCTCTAAAATGCTACACATAAAAATTTGATAGTATCAATTTGTATCCCACTATAAATTATTAGGACAAGACACAAGATAATAACGTGACATGATATAACATTCATAATGTTAAAAGACTTTGACTGACAGCCTTTACAAATTTGTATTTATTGTGGAACCAACACACACCATTCCACAAAACAAAAGATACATTCATTTCACTATACTTCTTGTTATTTAACCTGTGCTCCTTGTATATCTTTGAACAACAAAAATGTCGAACAAACCACATAAGAGCTTCTTCATGCCGATCATATGTCGATTCTCGTCCAACGACGTCGTCGTGAAGCCATGCAAAGTGCCTGGTCCCTCATCGACTGATCCAGTGTCACCAAAACTTAGCTGCATAGGCCAAATTAAGAAGAGATCCACCAACATGAACAGCAATAACAACAACAATAACAACAACAATTATCGCGCTAAATCATCGGTCCATTCGGAGAGTATTATCAAGCTTCACAAGCTTTTCTCGGGTAAAAACCTAATATCTCCAGCTATTGATACTATTTCTATAAATAACCCTACTAGCAAACGAGTCATGCATAGAAGAAGTAAGAGCTGTAATAGTAGAGGAAGAACAACACCAATTGAATCAAAGAAATATTATACGTCTAGTACTCGTGATGATCATGATATAATAATGAGAGCTGTGGTGGCTAAGGAGCTAGATCCTCCATTGCCAGTGGTGAAAAGTTCTCGTCGAGATCAGGATTTGAACGTAAATTTATGGAAGAGACGTGGGTTCGAAACAAAAAGCTTGCAAATTCAGCCAATTCAGGTTAATATGGATCGAAATAGTTTTAGCAGCAATAGCGAATTTTCACTTCCTACATTGGCAACATCCTTTGGATGAATGGATCACCTTATCGTCTCGACAATTCGAGTCAAACATGTCCAATCCAACTTTTGTATCAAAGTTAAGCTTCAGAATTTTTGTTCATTGTAAGTAACATTACCAAGTGGTAAAATAAAGTGAAAAAATGTTCGATTATATATGGTGCAATTATATATATTATCTTATATGCAATTTAAAAAAAAGTAATAATGATAGTCGCATATACATGTGTTTGACGCGGAGCATTTAGGAGTGTCTAGAATCGATGAAGAGTGACTGCTAAATGTTGCGATCGTATGCTCGTTTGACAAACACCAAGTATATTCGTCTATTTTATCCGTAATCCTCATTTTATAACACTTCATCAAGTAATATTTATAAGCGTTGAACATTTAAGAGTTATTTTTGTTACATCTACTTCTACGTACCAAACGTTTAAAAAAAACATTCACTGCATGCAAGTATGCAACTACTCGATGTGATTCAACAGCTATTTTTACCAAACACAGCCATGATACTGAAGATAACAGCTGCATTTTGGTATGGTTCGGCTAATAGTTAATAACAGGTCCCCTGAAACTGGATAATATGTATCGATAATGTTGGAATTTTTTTTGCTGATTATATTCTATTTTGGTGTTTTATGGGGATCATTTTCACACTTTTGTTCTGTGTTCACGTGCTCATGTATTGGTACTTTGGAACATAGCTTGTGGTTGTTATATATAAAGTTGTGTGTAACGAGTTTTCTTTTCTTTATTTAAGTACCGGGAATTCTCTCTTACTGAGAGTTCCAAGTGAACTTTACATGTAATGCGATACAAGATAATATTTCTGTTGATTACATAGTAGCGAAACCTCTCCCCTTAGCCAAACCAATTTTCCTTCGATCTAAGCATATGTTTACTATAAGATTCGCCATTCTTAGCCACAACCGAGAGTCGTGGCCAAAATACCAAATATCATGGCTAAGGCTACCCGCAACAGCGACCCTGTGCGAGTTTAATTTTCTCTGCTACATCAGCTTTTTCTGTCCAGCAACCTAGTGCGACCTAATTGCCCCAACAAGGCGACCTAATACGATCTAGTTGAAAAAAAAATATTAAAAAAAAAATAACATTATATTTAATTAAAAAACATTACATTTAATTTAAAAAATTACATTGAAATTAAAAACATTACATTAGAATTAAAAACATTACATTAGAATTAAAAACATTAAACATTACATTAAAAAAAACTAATTTATTGATTGCAGTTGGTTCAAATGTGTTCCACTAAATCCGATTTTAGGTTTAGATGAGCCTGTTGGTCGGTTATCTGCTGAGTAATTTCGAGCGATTTTTCATGCGTATTCACCGGATCATTATCAGCATGTTGTTCTTCGGGATGATATATGAGTGATATCGCCGCCCCGTGCGTTGAATTATCATATTGTGTAATATGATGCACATGTACATTACGTCTAATAGTCTACGTTTTGACATTCATCGGTTCGGGTAATCAATCAGCCTCCATTTCGTTTTTAATACACCGAATGCTCGTTCAACATCTTTTCTTGCTGCTTCGTGCTTCGTTTTATACAATTTTCGTTTATGCACATTCGTCGGCGGATCTTTTGCATACTTAATAAGAACCGACCATTGCGGATATATCCCATCTGAAAGATAATATCCCGTCGATAATATACTTCGTTAGCCATGAATCCCAGTTCAGATGCTTTCCCTGATTTGAGATCATTGAAAATAGAGTTTTGACGTAAAACATTTACATCGTTATTCATCCCGGCTACACCAAAGAACGCATGCTAAATCCATAAGTCTTGAGATGCAACCGCTTCCAATAAAATGAATGGACTTGACCCCTGACCACGTCTACAAAATTGAGCTTTGTAGGCAACGGGACAATTCTCCCACGGCCAATGTGTACAATCGATATTTCTTATCATCCTAGAAACCTCATGCTTTTCCTCGTGACGAGCATAGAGTTTCTCCATGTCAGTATACGTTGGCTTTCGCAAGTACCCTTTACCATATAATTCCATGATGGTGTTACAAAACTTTAGAAGACACCGACGGGCTATTGACGCACCCATTTGCAAAGATTCGTCAAGAGCATCAGGTACGGATTCGTACGCCATTTGACGAATAGCGGAAGTACATTTCAACAATGGCAAAAGACATTCTCGACCCGTACAATCCCTGGCGTTTCGAAAATAAGAAGATTTATTTTTCAAGTAGTCAACAATTCGTAGAAATAAATCTCGATCCATTCGGAACCGTTCACGAAATGTATCCGCGTCATACTGCGCCCCGTCAGTAAAATAAGTCGCGACTAGACGATTATGTGCACCCTGGTAATCTCTATGTATGTACCCTCGTTTTTTGGATGGTTTGATGCTCCGTAAGCCGATTGACAAGCTTGCGTAAATACCGCAAGCTCACTTGTAGCTTCTTCCTCGTCGTCAGAAAAGTCGCCAAAAAATAATTAATAAGACATTTTAGTTTAGAGAATTGTGGGTTTAATTTGTGTGAAAAATGTTGAATAAAGATATTATATAGGTAGAAGGTTAAATTTTTATTTTCTTTTAAAGTTTTTTCTTTAATAACGGTCACATTTTAAAAAAAACCCTCCATTTAAATCGCATATGAGACCGAATAGCACGACTCGATCACCACAATAGGACGACCAATGCGATTCGGTCGCAATCGGAAACCATCTTTGCGAGTAGCCTAAAAGATAGTATAACTAAAGACATCTCTAACAATGATTAGATAAATAGAAGGCTAAACGAGCTGAAGAAAGCATGCTAACAAGCCAGAAACGAATGCGCTAACACGCAACGGTTTGGACAAAAACGTTTAATTTGAAAAAGTACCAGTAATAAATAACTGCAATTAAAATAAGGGTTAAGTCCATATATTAGCAATGTACTATCTATCGTTTACACATCTAGGTAATCAACTAATTTTATTATTAATATGGTTATTGAAACCGGCTAATGTTTTGCAATATAGGTCAGATTACCGGTTGAGTTTGCCAACTAGATAATTAATATCCACGTAAATATTTTTTAAATTTTATTTTCCACGTATACCTTAAAAACCCAAATCGGACTGGTTCTATTATCTGGTCAAACATTCTTTTTTCTTCTTCTTCTTCCCTAGAGATAGCCTCTGTTTTCTTACACAAAAACCTGTCGAACATGACCAAAATCTCAACAGACGTGGTCAGATCTTGTTGGAAACGGTCAGATCTTTTTGTGCATCCCAAGATCTCCCGCGGTTGTACATTCCTTTAATCGATCTATTTACACAAAATTATCAGTTTTGTTCGTGAATGTTGTGTTTGAAATTTCCAGGAACAATAACATTGGTTTCATTATATTGATGTTTGGAGCTGCGAATGATGGTTTCTGTTGTTGCAATTTTCATTTGAGTATATGTATTTGAGGTTGTTCTTGTGGGTTTTATAAAATTACTTAGTAGCTTGAACTTGAAAGGGACGATAGATTTGTGGCTTAAATTTGTGAAATGTTTGTTGTGGTGGTGGTGACAGTCGCGGCCATCATTGCCGGAGGTGGTTATTGGTGACTGGGTTGCTGGAGAAAACAATGTGTGTGAACTTAGTTTAACAAGAAATTATGATCCAGTACCAGCAACAAATCTATTTTTTCTTTTTTAGAGTGAGAGTGTGAAGGTCTACGGAATCATTGGCCTATTTTAAGATGATTGATTAGATGGATTTGATGTATAAAGATGGTTGATTAATATAAAGAAGATGAAGAAGGGAGATGATGGAGTAAAGAGAGAAAGGAGAGAAGGGAGAAAAGTAGAGAGAGAAAGTAAAGATTAATAATGATTAATGAAAATGAACAACCCCTCCTAACATGCTAGGAGGGGATATATATAGCCCACCCTACATGTGGGCTATATGGACTATACATTACTAAGTGGATCACGAGCCCATTACATAATTATCGTTGGAGCGACCGATCCTTCATAAATACGTAAAACGTATTTCCAACAATCTCCCCCTAAGGGAGGTCGCTCCAAGAGACAAAGTTCTAAATAGTCTATATCTCGTGATCTATGCTAACTAAGATGTGACCAAGACTTTATTGGGAAAAACGTATTTCCAACAATCTCCCCCTAAGGGAGGTCACATCTTTTTACAAAATCTTAAACCTAGCATCTATGCTTGAGTCTTTGATCTTGTTCTTGTGAATATGCTTGATGTGATCTTTGACTTTAGTCTTGAGCATGTTTCCTTGCCTTGACCTTGTGCATTCTTCACTTGTGATATTTGCCTCTTCGTGACTTCATGTTCCATATACTTATACTTTTAAATTCTTGAAAGCTTCAGAGTTTGATACAGCAGAAGACTTGACCTTCAGGCTTTCTTGAATTTGTTGAAGTACTAATTGTATGTAGTATAAGCATGTGGTGACGACTTCTTCTGGATTGTACACCGCAATGCCACCTTCTTGTTACGCTGCATAAGACAGTTAGCAACAAACAATATACACGGATGAAATGGCCTTGAACATTTCATTCTAATTCGGTAGCATTTTACCTCCGGTCGGTGAAGACCGTTGGACGATATTAAATATCGTACTTGTGGCAGGTAGTTTCAATAAAGAACCTCCTTGACAAGATTTCGCGGGTAAACCCGTTCTCTTTACTCGATCGTCCAAAGCTGACTGCGAACGTAAAGAGTGAATCATTTGGATAATCTTATCCGCTTGATTTGAAGCCGTCAATTCATGTTCCTGGAAAAAGTGAAATTCAATTAAGAACCGCACCGTCGTTGCTTTCCAGTTGTCACTAGCTTGATTCATATAGAATCTTGCAAGTTACCTACCAAGTGCTGTTTGATGTTAACACTAGAAGGATTTCCATTCGTCACTGTAAATACTTAATAGTATTACTCTGAATGTTCTGGCAAGATCACTAAGATATTGCGTAGAGGCCTGGAACGTGTTTAAATTCATTTAAGAATTAAACCACTGTTGCTTTCCAGTTATCACAAGTTTGATTCATAAAGAATCGCACAAGTCACCTACCATGAGCTTTTTGATATTCGCTCAAGAAGGATTTCCATCTTCATTGTAAATACTTTCGTATTACTCGGATGTTCAGGCAAGATCATGAAGATTTTGCGTAGGACTCTTAAGATCTATCTTACTTTTCACATTGTGTGAACAAGCAAGGAATAATGAAAGTGTGTCCTAATGAGATATTTGATGATCTCAAATGGCTCTAGACTCGATCGTGCATTTTGGATTTTTTAGTGATCGGAGGCTGGAGGGGAGTGCCACCTTTTCAATACCAATTTATTCGGAGTGAATAAATCAATAGATAATGTGTTGTCTCCGTGTGATTAAATCAAATATCTTTTAAGAGATATCTGATTTAGCTGGGATGGGTTGTGCCTTGCATCACTGGGTCCATGATGTCTATCTTCAATATCAAGAATCATTAAAATGATCTCAATAGCATATAAATTGACCCGGTTTCTGCCTAAGTTGTAAGGAGGGCTTCTTTCTTTACACCCTTTATCTTTACAATTCTTTTTCATTCTTCAACCCCTTCAATGCTTACCAATACGTCATCACTAGCACCTTGTTGTGATTGTTCCAGTGCTAACTTAAGTACTTGGTCGGCATTCAGCTACATTCACAGTCTTTCTCCATCTTTCCTAAGGACTACTATTTCTAGCTATGGAATGTCCTTGGGAAGATTCCTCCGGTTCTAGAGAAATCATTGGACTTTAACCTATCCTACCATCCTTATGTCACCACAATCTTCACCGTCGTGAATAGAGATGTTTTGGGTAAGTGTATGTCACCATGAAATCCATTTTGAAGTGCAAATCCATTTTGCTCCCCCTTAACATATGCTACGATATCCGAAAACATTTTGCACATGTCGGGATGAGCTATCACGTTAAGTCAAACCATTTATGATTGATCATATCCCATATTAAATCACATTTTCTCCCCCATATTAAAAATATTAACCCAATCGATGTTTTTAATATCAATTGATTTAATAGCATTTTAAGAAAATTTGGGAAGAAAAATGCAAATCCAATTATCTTCATGAATTACACAAGCTCCCCCTCAAATTAATGAGGGTGTACTTGAAACGTAAATTAAATACCTTTTAAACACAAGTGTAAGGTATTTAACACGTGCAAAGATCATATATGATAATGAATTCACAATATTAGCAATTTACGAGGTTGGACCTGAATGATGGAGAGCATCATATGAAAGAAGCACATGGTTCTTGTTCACGAATGTTGGTCTTCCTCGTAACTTCTGAAGTTATCTCTTGACTCCATGTGAATGATTGATATCGTTGTCTTAACACCAATATGTGATCTTGGCACTCTCGGCATCAAGGATTCTGAATGCTGGACAATTGCTCCCCCTCAATTGTTGACCCGTGTTCTATTGAAAGAGCTGTAGTCACCGTTTGAGTAGTCGCATCGTCGAGTATGTAGATATCAATAGTAAGTTGCTTCGGATTGTGGAGTTGATAACTTCATATTGTAGAGTCAAAGCTTTCCGGTGAAATGCTTGACTTCAATGTGAAAGGCGGGTTACTATCGGAAATATTAGCAAACCATTTTGAGCATGTTTTAAAAGTTTGAACTTCTGCTCGAACTTTATTTACAACCCCGTGTCATTATTGAATGACATTTCTAGTATCGTAAATATTATCGATTCCAGAAGACATGCTCTTTTTATCAAAACATTTTTGAACACACAATTTTGAAAGATTTAGAAAAACCTTTTGAGAAATTCTCGAAAAATTGTGTTCAAAGTTTTGAAAACTAATTACTTGAGCTTAAGATGTTGAATATCTTACAAAACGAGCTCAAGTCCGAGAACTTGTAAACTTCCCGTTGTAAGGATAAGTTACCATCGGCGATAACCTTTCCTTTTATCTGAAGAACGAGTCCTAAGCTGACATTTACTTAGAAGTCGTTTTTCATGAGCTTGAAAACTTTGACTGTTTTAACGGAAAGCTCATGACCGAGAAAGGTTAATTTCTCGTTATGAGGAAAAGCTCTCTTATTTAAAAGATACACTTTCCTTTTTGAGCTTAAAACTTCGAATGTTTTAATACAAGCTCATGACCGAGAAAGGTGAATTTCTCGTTAAGAGGATAAGTTATCATAAAAGATAATCTTTCCTTTATTTTAAGTTCGAGTTACAGTCTGACATTTAACTGTAAGTCATTGTGCATGAGCTTAAAAACTTCGAATGTTTTTATTATTAGCTCATGCCCGAGAAAACTTAATTTCTCGTTGCAAGGATAAGTTTATCATCGGCGATAAACTTTCCTTTATTTGAAGAACGGGTTACCATCTGATATTTAATGATAAACCATATACACGAGCTTAAAACCTTTGAATGGTTTTAGGATAAGCTCGTGTCCAAGAAAACTTAATTTTTTGTTAAGAGGGTAAGTTATCGTTGCATAGATAAACTTCCCTGTCTCTGAAGTCCGGGTCGTCGTCTGTCATTTAACGAGGAGCCATTGTGCATGAGCTTAAAAACTTGGAATGTTTTAATATAAGCTCATGCCCGAGAAAAATGAATTTCTCGTTGTTAGGATAAGTTTACCATCGGCGATAAACTTTCCTTTCTTTGAAGATCGAGTTATAGTCTGTGATGTGACTATAAGTCCTTGTAAGCTTAGCCATGAATCCCCTGAGACACTTGTTTCTCCGATATCTGCTTCTTCAGCAACCAAACTCTAAGAGTGTCCTTAGTTGAACGGTATACAACGATTGGACCGCTTCGTTCTTTTGGAACATCAACTTTGGTACCTGCATTCTCATTAGGAGTTTGTATACTTTGACATGGGTTAGCGATATCTATTTTAGAAGCACGTGGGGGTTCACGGTTTTCTTTTCTTTTCTTGTGTCAGAGGTGGCCTTAGGGGATGATTCACTTGTCTTAGTTGGCAAACGTTTCCTTTTATAAAAAAACCTTAAGTTCAGGCTTAAGTGATGTATCATCCTTTGCAATTTCCTCCCTAGTAGTCTTCGTAGAATCAGAGACTATCCTAGTTAAAGGGCACTCGTTTCCTACAAGAGTGAAAGTTCTACCAGTGGGGCGCCACATTTTGCCAACGGGTTTGATTTTAGCAACCCACTGGGATTTAAGTCTAGCACGGGAGTTCACCTGATTAAGTAATTTTTTGATACAAGAGTCATGATTTGCCGTAAAGACACATTTTCTACATGTTTTACAAGTAGCATATTTAATGTCCGAGTAATTCCTAGATGATTGATCGATGCTCCTAGGAGACGTCATGCTACGGTTAGCAGTGTTGGGTAATCTAGAAGGCATCTGACTAGGTTGGACATTGCTATCTCCTACATGTGTCTTTTGAATAGCTTCCCTTTGACCAAAATCATGGCGCACATCAGTTGAACTAGTTCTAGACGTGTTCATTGAACTATTCTTAGAGAAACTAGGGGAAATCATGTGATGAGGTCTTGCTAAAACTGATTTAGTCACATTAGGCCTAGTTGGTGGAGTGACTGTTCTAGAAATATGTCCCAAATCAACTTGGGAGGCAAACCGCGGTCTCGAGGATTGTGGTCGCTCTGATCTAAATGCAGTAGGTTGTCTGACAACCGGTTGTCTAACGAACTGATTTGTAGGCGGATTCCCCAAGATTGATGGTTTTTCAAGCTTAGTGTCCACACTAGGTCCTCTATTTTTCCTTAACTCGTTTTTCAACGCGGCTATAGCAAAGACCTTTTCCTGTACTTGAGCCTTTAATGTCTCATTCTCTTTAAGCACTCTATCTTGGGATGCCAATTTAGACTCTAGTAACTGAATTTGTTTCAAAAGATTATCCTTTTCAGCTTTCGAATCCAAAACTTTTTGATCCAATTTTCTTTCAAGAACAACGTTTGACTTTTCAAGTTTTTCAAAGTATGTTTCAAATTTGTCCGTTTTCTTAGAAAATTCAAGTTTGGCATCCTCAAGATCTTTTGATTGTTGAGCTACAATCGTTTCGAGCTCTCTAATCTTGGAATCAGAAGCAGTCAATGAAGCAGTTATAATACAATTATCATGATGTATAGCATTTTGAACACTTTCTCCCCCATTATGACTCACATCGGATGAACCAGAAGTGGTATTTTCTATCACTCTTTTCCATCCGATGTTTGTCATAATTAGGTTCAGAATGCTCAATATGCGGCATGGCATCAGCATATACATCATAAGCAACATTACATTGTACCATGTTTGCCGGCTCTTCGTCATAAACGGGTAAGGTGTCATCAAGAGAGATCTCGTGAACATTCCCTGACGTGCCATTGATATCATGTTGTTCTCCTGATTCCGTGCTCTTGCCATCATTATGCTCCAAGTTTTCAACCGTATGATCAATCTCCTCTTGTATCTGCGTCATTGATTCTTGCACCCCATTATCATACACTTGCTGAAGTTGTGATCTTTGATAAATCGAAGACGAGATCGCTGTCATGAGTTTCAATATTGTATCACGGAAAAATCGAAGCTCGGTATGTGTATCGCGAAGAAATGATTGGCAAATCACTGAACTTTCAGGCTTGATGATATTGAATTGGAGGAAAGGCGTGAGTTGTGTCACAAGAGCCTTATATGCAAGTGCCGATGCAGAGTGATTAAAGTTGTTATGGTTGAGTTGCTCGGCGAGTTGGGTCAAAGTGGTGAAAATTGAGTCGATGAATATATGACGATCTTGTCCAAAGATTGTCACAAATTCGCTCCCTCCTTGAATCCTCGAAAGAGTGACAAGATGAGACTAAAGCATTTGAAATGAAGTGATGCCACTTTTCCTAACTTTGTTTTGCATTAAATGCGATTCTCTCTTTTGACATGTCGAATCGAACGAATCCATTAAATATCGATTAAAAATGACGTGGATGTTGTTGTTTTCGGGATTTTAGAATTCGTGAAAAAAACGAAAGACCCGTAAATAACACTTAAAAGTCCTCGATTGATGATATAAATGAAGCCCGTTACTTTGACTCATCACGTTTTTCTTTAAATCCGGCCACAATAACGTTTAACCCGACAAATATATATATATATATATATATATATATATATATATATATATATATATATATATATATATATATATATATATATATATATATATATATATATATATATATATATATATATATATATATATATATATATATATATATATATATATATATATATATATATATATATATATATATATATATATATATATATATATATTCGCGTTAATACTGTTAAAATACCCGCCTCAACACGATTTGCCAAAAACCAACAAGTGACAAAATATACAAAATAAGTTTAACTAAAAAGTGAATTTTTGAAAATATAAAAAGATAAAAATATGAAACAAAAAAAAAACTTAACGAAAAAAAAAGAAAACAAAAAATAGAAAATTTGAGATATTCCTTAAAAAATAACGTTATAAAAGAAACATAAAAAATAAAAAAATCTGAAAGTTTGTTTTCACGAATTTAAAATGTGGCAACGAAGAACATTGTTTTCTCCGTCATATTTACTCCCACCGTCCACGTGTTTCTCACTCAACAAAACAATCTTGATAACCCTCGGTTTCTCCGTCCCACTAAATCCTCTAGTTGACTCTCTCTCTCCTCATAAACTCACAAACATAAACCTCCGTCTTCTTTCTTCACTCGTTTCCTCCGCCTCTTTTTCTCTCAACAAACCCACAAACACAAATTAATCAAAACTCAATCACTTCCTAAACCTAATCTCACAACCCTAATGAATTTATCCTTCCCCTTTATTTAGTTTTCGAAGACCAAAACCCCACAAACCCACGAAGAAACTTACGAATGAAGGACCAAGACGAATTCAACTTCTAGATCTCTAAATGAGGTCTCGGGTAGGTTTACTTTAATTGTCTAATCACAACCTTTCTCTCATCTGTCGAGTCTTTCTGTCACACAATCTTTCTCTAAATGAGGGTTTTTGTTAAAATAATGTGAGGGTGTTGTGTTTGTGAGTCGAGAGGTGTGGATGAGGGAAAGAGGGTGTGTCGAGTCGTCGAGTGTTTGGGTTTGTTGGAGTCGAGTGAGACGAGGGTAGGTGTCAAGGTTGAAATGGATTTGCTGTCGAGTCGAATCTGATTGTTGTGAGTGTTTGTTTGTGAGTCGAGTCTGATTGTTGTGAGTGACACTCTATGATGTGTTGGTTTGATTGAAAGTTGTTGGTGTGGATGTGAGTTGTATGTGCGTCGAGGGTTTTGAGGGAGTCGAGAGGATTGTCGAGTCTGGTATGGGTGAGGGAGTGGAGTCGAGGGTGGGTGATACGAGAGGCTGTGTGTTTGTGTTGTCGAAAAGAGTATGGATGTGTTGTTAGTTTGAGGGTTAGGGTCGAGTCGAGAGACGTGGGTAGTAAGTATTCGAGACAGGGTTTGTGTTTTTGTGTGGGTGAAACTGAATAACGAATATTTTCGAGAGATCAAACTTCGGTTGATGGTCTAAAGTTTAGAGAGTCGAGGGTTAGAGGGTCTGGTTTGTGTGCGAAGGTGAGGAGTCGAAAATTGGTGTCGAGTCAAAAAGATTCCCATTATGTTTGAATTGTGTTCATTCGGAAGATTTCGTTCATTCGGAAGATTTCGTTCATTCGGAAGATGTCATTCATTCGGAAGTTTCGTTCATTCGGAAGATTTGTTCATCCGGAAGATTTCGTTCATCCGGAAGTTTTTTGTTCGTCCGGAAGTTTTTTGTTCTTCCGGAACTTTTTTTCGTCCGGAACTTTTGGATCGGTAGAAACTGGTTCGGAACTTGATGAGACTGAGATTCGATGAAAGATAATTGGACAAAAAGATGATGACTATAGAAAACTAAGAAAACTGAGAAACTTATAAAAACAGAAAACTGAAAACTGATACTTGACAATTGGATAACCAAGAAAAAGAGAAACAAATTCGATGGACAGATGATAAAAAATTATATAAAAAACTGATTATATAAAAAAACAGATTGAATAAAAAAAAGGTTATATAAAAAGATTATAAAAAATTATATAAAAACTGATTATATATATAAAAAAAAACTGATAAAAGAAAAACTAATAATAAAAAATTAAAATGGAAACTGATTATAAAAAATTGATTTTTGAATAAAAATTTGTGATTTTTATATAAAATAAGTAAATCAAAGATTTAATTATGATTTAACACATAAAAACACAAACTTTTTATAAAACTTTTTAATATTTAAGCGTGATTAAATCAAAACTCATCAAAATCAAACAAAAGAAAAACAAGAATAAACCAAACTAACCATGCTCTTGATACCAATTGAAGGTCTACGGAATCATTGGCCTATTTTAAGATGATTGATTAGATGTATTTGATGTATAAAGATGGTTGATTAATATAAAGAAGATGAAGAAGGGAGATGATGGAGTAGAGAGAGAAAGGAGAGAAGGGAGAAAAGTAGAGAGAGAAAGTAAAGATTAATAATGATTAATGAAAATGAACAACCCCTCCTAACATGCTAGGAGGGGATATATATAGCCCGCCCTACATGTGGGCTATATGGACTATACATTACTAAGTGGAGCACGAGCCCATTACATAATTATCGTTGGAGCGACCGATCCTTCATAAATACGTAAAACGTATTTCCAACAATGAGAGTTGTGGCTATGGAATGAAGTAGATAGGTTATAGGGTTTGTTTGAACATGGATTTAACACAGGTTACATGTTTTTTTTTTAACATACACAAGTGACATGTTTTATAATAGTAATATGTAAATATCCACGTAAGCATGAAATTATTGTATATAATATGTGGAAATTGATTTTACCTGGTAAGCGGGTAGCCAGTTACCAAATTAGCTAGATTATTACAAATTTGAAAGTTTGGTTTATTAGATCGTCACAAATTAGCTATTTCAGTGCCTAGATCTGGTAATATGTAAAGTTGATTACCTAGATGTGTAAATGATAGATAGTACATTGCTAATATATGTACTTAACCCTTAAAATAATACCCTGTACAAAATTTTTGGTTATAACAAAACCGTGATAAAAAATGTAACATTAAAATAACATTACATCGTAAATCTACATTTTTAGAGATGATAAGTTTTGGCTAAAAGTATACATTTTTAGAAAAAGATAGTTAAAGTAAAAAAAAGGATAGTTCAGTTAACAGGGTGAGCAAAACAGGCCGACGATCGAAAATCGACACAAACAGACCGAAATCGACACCGACCGACACAAATCGATTTTACTCGGGTAGGGACTCGAGATGGATTTTTCACGATATCGAGACTTCGAATTAAATTGGGATCACACAAAAAAATCACACAAACACAAACACGGATTAACTCGAGCCTAACTTGGTTCGATTCAGAACTCGAGATTAAATCGAGCGAGATTCGGTTTGAGTTTTTTAGGATGTCAGTTTCGGAAGTAACTTAACAGTTTTGAGTTTGACCTTTTAATGAGTTTTTTGTTTTTGTTACTTCGCATGTGACCCGGTCAATTTACAAAACATATGTTGTTGTGTTTCGGGTACCTTTTTCTTGTGTTTAAGTCTCTCTAGTTAAAAAGCAAAATTACTAGATATAACTAGAAAAATACGGTACGACCAGATTTAGCAAAGCATGTTACTTTCGCAAAGAGCAAATTGTTTTTAACAACGAAACTTGTCAACGAAGCAGACTTTGGTCACAAAGAGTATGCCAGTCGCATTAACATATCAAATATTTGAAAGACGATGATCAACGACGGATAATATAATGGTGATAATAATGGCTTTTGCTGATTTCAAATTCTTAATATTTCCAAAACTTTTAGAATTGTAAATGATAGAAGATCGATCAAATGTCATCTATTATATTTTTTTTGACATTTTTGGTTGACATTTTTTTTGAAAAAGAAAATGTAATGAATGATCGTTGATCGATCTTTTATCAATGACAATCATCCATTACATTTAATGCAATGGTTTTTTTCCTTAATGAAAGGAGCATGTATGGCATCATTGTTTTTTCTTTTTATCTTTTCATCTACAAACTATTTAAGTAAAAGAAAATTTAAATTTAAAGTTTTTATTTACAGGAAAAAACGTTTGTTGGTTATATTATTTAAGTATTTATTTCCTACTTTTTATCTCTGAATCTTTTTCACTAGTATTTTTTACGTTTTCGTCCGTTTTTGTACGTTTTGCTAATTTTTACGTTTTTGTACAGCTTTGTCCAACTTTTTTAAATATTTATGTGTTTTCATACGTTCTTTATACGTTTTTATTCGTTTTTTTAACGATGAAAAGGCATAATAACGTTAAAAACGTATTTAAATGTTCAAACACGTAAAAATGGATAAAAATGTACGAATACATATAAAACGTATGAACGCCTAAAAAACCTGACGAAAGCGTAAAAGAGTGCACGAAAACGTAGAAAGCGTACTAAAAACCAATGTTGCAAAACAAGGTCTACAATGACGATTAATGGTCGTTTTATCGCTACAAGGTCATCAACCTTGCCGATTAATGTAAAAGCGATTAAACGCAGTCAACTGTGATCAACGACAGTAAAGGGAGGTTAAACTTGCTAGAAACCTGCAGATATTTCTGAAAATACCGAAAACTCACTGTAAACTTGTAGCAACTATTTATATGTAAGGTAAGATGGACTTTAAGAATATTATTGTCGAAAATACCTAAAACTCATTAGAAATATCCAAAAGTTATAGAAAATACTCAAAATTTGCTAAACATGTCGATT
Source organism: Glebionis coronaria (assembly GCA_025667525.1). Taxonomy (NCBI): domain Eukaryota; kingdom Viridiplantae; phylum Streptophyta; class Magnoliopsida; order Asterales; family Asteraceae; genus Glebionis; species Glebionis coronaria. The sequence goes on from CM046877.1 coordinate 533,491,682, forward strand.
AATCCCGCCTAGAACTAGGGGTGCAAACGAGCCGAGCTTTTATCGAGCTATTCGAGCTCGAGTTCAAGCTCGGCTCTATCGAGCCGAGCTTTTATCGAGCCCAAGCCCGAGTGTCACACCCTCAATTTGGCCCATGTGTACTATTACACGAGGATGTGACTATCATGACAAACAAGAGACATAGATACAAGAATAACTAAGAAAAGTCATTTTTCATTCATAAAGCATAAGAATCAAATTGTTTCAAGGGAAAATTGTTTTACAATCCATGATCACATAATATGGATTTCCAAATGTCATACAATCAAAACATGTCTCAATATTAAATCATGATAATTATTATTAATCCCCATAGCACAACCACGTCACTCCTCCGCCTTGACACCTGAGAAAAACATTGCTAAAACGTCAACACAAAGGTCGGTGAGTTTATAGGTTTAAGTAGAAGTAGTGTGATGAACCATAAGATTTTAGTTAGGCAACCATCAATAATCTTATAACAAATACAAGATTATTATCAAAATAGCATACGTTCATGATATCCTACGTCTAAGCTCATGACACCGAAGCGTTAACCGTACAAACCAGTTTATATAAGAGAGTGCCCAAGCAAATACTACCCCAAAGTATTCGTAACAACCTCAAATGTATTTGTACCTATTTTGGTCACACAACCAACAATAGATAGGGAGGCCAATCCCAATAGATCTATCCATAACATTCGCGCTTACACAAAGTAATTAACGGTTCATGATAGTGGGCTAAAGCATCTAGGGGTATCGCTACTTAGACATCACGTAGGCACGTATGAGTTTTAAGCACTTATGTTCATCCGTTTAAAACAAGCAATGTTCTCACCCCAAAGTGATAAAACAAGTAAAAGTGGGGCTATAAACTCACCTCGTAAGTTAGGCAAATGGATGATAATGCAAGGAAGGTTTCGAGAATGCGACCACGTTATCCACGACCTAGTTGAGTATAAATATCGTGTTATGACGGTTATGAGTAAATAATAAAATGCAAGTCTTCCTAATTGTGCTTGACCTTAAGTTTTATTTACGAGAAATTTGAGATATGCGTTTCGTTAAATTTTACCAATGGGCTTACAAGTTCACAATTATAATTGGTTTGGGCTTATATAAGTCCGGCTAATTCATCCGGCCCATTAACCTTCCCCAGCCCAGTCTTGACCCAATGACTTTATTACCCAAGCCGCCCCATTGACCATTATTACCCAACCGGCCCAGTTCTTGGGCGATATTAACAAGGGAGGGGTGGTTACGTTATATCCACCACTCACTGTCACTCATCCAACTTTCTCTCTCTCTCGAAATAATACCCCACCGTCTCCCATCTTCCCAAAATATCTGGGTTTCGAGATCATCTTTATGGTCAAAACTCCACACGGTTGTTTATCAATCCTCTCTCAAACTTCCTAGATATAGATTAACTATGTGGTGTGGGGCTTTTATCTCCCACATCAATAGTCTCGGTGGAGGTCTCATTTTTCCAGAGGTGATTAGATGGTGGTATCATTATTCAAAGATAAGTTTTTATCTTTTCTTCTTTTAATCAAGGCTTAAATGAATTTCGTTTTATACTTTCGAAATAAAAGATGTTTATTGGTTTCAAAATCATTTGATTTATCAAAACATGACATAGGGGTTCTCGAAAATACTTAGGGTTTCGAAATAATTGGGGATCTTCTAAATCTTGTGTTCTATTCTAATTAATTGTTGTTTTTAAGCATCAATTGATGTTAATTATCAAACAAAATAAGTTTCGAAAATTAGGGTTTCGTAACAATTGGGGGTTTTTATAAATCTTACGTGTATATATGATAAATTAGTGTTTCCTTTCTAAAGACAAGTTAATTTCATTAATTAAAACGAATTCGTAAAAAAACTAGGGTTTCGGCTAAATTAGGGTTTCGGAATAGTACCTTCTTATGGTTCGATTGGCTGTTTCTGTGTTTACTATTGTTATTATCATTATTAGTTACAACATTAGTCCTAAATCCAGCATAAATAAATCAATAGAAACAAGGAAACTTTCGGGTCAAAAAGGGGGGTATGGTCTCGGCAGAAAATAGGGGATTTGGGTCGTGGGTCAATAGTGCAAATCTATGGTACATTACTATTATTATCACGTTTTATTACTTAAACCGAATGGTTTCAAAAAGACTAACTAGTTTGGTTTGCTTTTGCAGGTGGTTTCGGTTTGACAGTCATTCTAGCATGGATGCATAACAAAAGAGAAAATAAGATGGGATAGATGACTCACAAATGATGGTGTTGGTTTTCGGTTTAGTGATGTTCGGACAGGAACGAGGGTTGAATTCGGCTGGTCAAAACTTGATGCTTTCTTCTAACAATATGTATTTAAAACTGCTTGTGTAGGCAGGAACTATAATTTGGTGTATGCTCAGATTATTTGTGTGTTGGGCTGTGATTGTTTAGGATAGTATATATCCTGGTATATCTTGCTTAGGGTTTGAGCAAATCTGAATTTTTGCAAGTCTGTGAATACCCATTTTTGGCAATTTCGGACAATGTGTTGGCTGTTAGTAGTGAGTGGGTAAATAAAATATGTGCAGGTTTCTTTGTTGACCATGTTTGACTAGGGTTTTCATATATCCGAATTTTACATCTTGTGATACACCCAAAATGGGTAATCTCGGCCTGTGTGTTGGCCTGGAGTGGCGAGTGGATTGTTAAGAATACTTTCCAGGTTTGCTGTGGTTGACTTGATTTGACCATGTGCCAAATTCAAAAGTTGTATTTGTAAGGAGCATGTTTTCATTTTCCTGGCTGTGGTGTAACTTCAGTGGGCTTCGGCCCAGTAAAATAATGAGAACAAAGTTTGTTCGGCTTATGTATTGGGTAGTTCGTTTAGATTCAACAAGACTCGATCTACCGTATTAAGTTCACGAAGTTATATTAACATGCGGCTCGTACAAGTTTAAGTTAGGTTGTAATGTTACCGTCACTTTAGTGTTTGCCGATATAATCTGACTCAAATCTCGTTTATGTTTTGTACTCCATCACGCGTGACAAACCTTTGTCACTTAACAATGTGAAAGTGTATATGTCGTGACATAAATAACGATGGACATTCGTGATCTCAAAATAAGGTAATGTATTTGCACGGCACAAACCGCTAACAAATGAACCGTAGTGCACAAACACGTCTATTTAAATAATCGAAAAATTCAAGTTGTTACATTCGCTCTCCCTAAAAAGGGCTTTGTCCGCAAAGCAAAACAACCAATATCGTTTAAGCCGGCACTACGTTAGTAAACAAGTGAGGATATTTCGCTTTGAATTGATCTTCACGTTCCCACGTGAATTCGGGTCCTCTTCGTGCATTCCAACGCACTTTAACAATAGGTATACGACTTTGTTTAAGACGTTTGACTTCTCGGTCCATAATTTCGACCGGTTCCTCAACGAACACGAGTTTGTCGTTGAGTTGGATTTCGTCCATAGGTATAACGAGCGTTTCGTCGGATAAGCATTTCTTCAAGTTGCAAATGTGGAATACATTATGCACGCGATTAAGTTCTTGAGGTAAATCTAAACGGTAGGCAACGTCACCTATGCGTTGGGTAATTTCGAATGGTCCAATATATCGTGGGTTTAGTTTCCCTCGTTTGCCAAAACGAATTACACCTTTCCATGGTGCAACTTTCAACATTACTCGATCTCCGACTTTAAATTCCAATGGTTTCCGTCTTTTGTCGGCGTAACACTTTTGTCGATCACGAGCCGCTTGCATACGACTCTTGATTTGTACGATCTTCTCCGTTGTTTCGTGAATAATTTCCGGACCGGTAAGTTGTGCATCGCCAACTTCCGCCCAACAAACGGGTGAACGACACTTTCGACCGTAAAGTGCTTCAAATGGTGCCGCTTTAATGCTAGTGTGGTAGCTATTGTTGTACGAAAATTCTACTAACGGTAGGTGTCGATCCCATCCGTTTCTAAAGTCGATTACGCATGCGCGAAGCATGTCTTCTAACGTTTGTATGGTTCTCTCACTTTGACCGTCCGTTTGCGGATGATACGCCGTACTCATGTCCAATTGCGTCCCTAGCGCTTCTTGGAGAGATTGCCAAAATCTTGAGCAATATCGACCATCTCGATCCGATATTATAGAAATTGGTATGCCGTGCTTAGCAACGATTTCTTTCACATATAACCGTGCTAATTGATCCATTTTGTCGTTTTCTTTCATCGGAAGAAAGTGTGCGGATTTCGTCAAACGATCGACAATGACCCAAATCGTGTCGTAACCCGCGGATGTTCTTGGGAGTTTGGTGATGAAGTCCATAGTAATTCGTTCCCATTTCCATTCCGGGATTCTAGGTTGTAATAGCAATCCGGAAGGTTTTTGGTGTTTAACCTTAACTTTGGCGCAAGTTAGGCATTTACCAACATAAGTCGCGATGTCGGCTTTCATGTTTGGCCACCAATAGAACATTTTCATGTCATGGTACATTTTGTCCGATCCGGGATGGATCGAGTACTTAGACTTGTGCGATTCATGCATGATTAGTTCTCGGACATTACCGTAACGAGGTAACCAACTTCTATTGTCAAGACACAACGTTCCATCGGTACGTGCAATGAGATTTTTGGTGATCATCCCATCGGCTTCTTCTTTATCGATGTTTTCTATCTTAATAGCTTCTCGTTGGGCTTCTAAGATTTTCGCGGGTATGTTTAAGCCAATAGTCATCACTAGGGCTCGAACCCTTAGAGGTCGCTCGCGGGGTTTTCTACTCAAAGCATCGGCTACAACGTTAGCTTTTCCCGGCGTGTAACGAATGTCACAATCGTAGTCTCCAAGTAGTTCAATCCATCGTCGTTGTCTCATGTTGAGTTCTTTTTGGTCTAAGATATGTTGAAGACTTTTGTGATCGGTGTAAACTACACATTTAGTTCCGTATAGGTAGTGTCTCCAAATCTTGAGAGCAAAGACAACCGCGCCTAGCTCCAAATCGTGAGTAGCGTAGTTTTCTTCATTCGGCTTGAGTTGTCGAGAGGCATAAGCTATGACCTTTTTCCTTTGCATGAGAACCGCGCCTAGACCTTTAATTGAAGCATCACAATATACCTCAAAGTCTTCACTACCCTCGGGTAGCGCGAGAATGGGCGCGTCGCAAAGTTTTTGTTTTAAAGTTTGGAAAGAAGTTTCTTGGTCGTCTCCCCAAATAAACTTCTTGTTCTTTTGTGTTAATTCCGTCATAGACTTAGCGATTTTTGAGAATCCTTCGATAAATCGTCTATAATAGCCGGCAAGTCCAAGGAATTGGCGAATCTCCGTAGGTGTGGTAGGAGTCGCCCAATCCTTTACCGCTTCGATTTTAGCGGGATCCACATGGATACCACTACTATCGATTACGTGACCAAGGAATTGTACCGTGTGAATCCAAAATTCACACTTTGAAAATTTGGCGTATAATTGTTCTTGTTTCAACAATTCCAAAATTTTCTTCAAGTGTTCCCCGTGTTCTTCCTTACTACGAGAGTAGATAAGGATGTCGTCAATAAACACGATCACGAACTTGTCCAAATAAGGTTTACACACACGGTTCATAAGGTCCATGAATACCGCGGGCGCATTGGTTAACCCAAATGGCATTACTTGGAATTCAAAGTGACCGTATCGGGTTCGAAACGCCGTTTTGGAAATGTCTTCCGCTCGAACTCTAAGTTGATGGTAACCCGACCTAAGGTCAATCTTTGAATAAATGCTCGAACCTTGAAGTTGATCAAATAAGTCATCGATCCTTGGTAAAGGGTAACGATTCTTTATGGTAAGTTTGTTCAATTCGCGATAATCGATGCACATGCGGAACGATCCGTCTTTCTTTTTCACGAATAAAACCGGGGCTCCCCAAGGTGAGGAACTCGGTCTTATGAATCCTTTGTCGGTAAGCTCTTTTAGTTGGTCGGCTAACTCCTTCATTTCGGCGGGTGCTAGTCGGTAAGGTGCCCTCGCGACGGGTGCGGCACCGGGAGTTAGTTCGATGTGAAATTCTACTTGGCGAAGTGGGGGTAACCCGGGCAAGTCTTCGGGAAAAACTTCGGGAAAGTCACATACAATTGGTACGTCACCAATTTCCTTCTCTTTTGGTTCGGGTTCGTTTTTGCTAAGGACTTGAATAAGAAAAATAGGACGACCTTCTTCGATGTACTTTTGGGTTTTGGTACATGAAATGACATTTAAACTAGTCCGACTTTTCACACCGTTCTTCTCCCCGAGGATGGTTAAAGTTCGGTTTCCGTAAGGAACACGGACTTGTTTTTCGTAGCAAATTATCTCCGCATGGTACTTGGATAGCCAATCCATACCAACGATAACATCAAAACTTCCAAGTTCGATAGGTAAAAGATCAATGATGAAAGGAATATTTTGGAGGCTTAGGGTACAACCCTTAAGTACGGTGTTTGTAGTGATCGCTTTACCATCGGCTAATTCCACATTATAGTCGACATCTAATGGAGTGGGTTTCACATTTAATATTTCACTAAAGGTAATGGAGGCAAAACTTCTATCGGCACCGGAATCAAATAGTACGGAAGCATAGATGTTATTGATGAGAAACGTACCGGTGACCACGTTGTTGTCTTGAATGGCCGCTTCGGCACATAGAGCGTACACACGTCCGGGTGCTCCCGTTTGATTCCCATTGTTCCGCCCATTCGGATTTCCGTGGTTTTGACGAGGTTGTCGACGAGCTTGGTTGTTGTTGTTGCCTCGGATTTGGTTTCCTCGGCCTTGCGTGGTAGCTTTGGGACACCTATTCTTAAAGTGACCTTTTTCGCCACAACCATAGCAAGTGACATCCGCGTATTGAGCATTAGGGGCGATAGGAGTCCTTTGGTTCGTGGGTTTTGGTGCACTTCGACAATCCTTGGCGAAGTGACCGGTCTTTCCACAATTGTGACATGTACCTCCACACGCACCATTGTGGTGTTTACCACACTTACCACAAAATGGTAGCTTCCCTTGATAACCCGATCCACCATTCGCATTGAACACCTTGACTACATCTTGGCGCTTGTTAGGGTAGTCGCCATGATTGGGGCCATGGTTTCCTTCCCATTTTCGTTTGTTGTCACTACTTTCCAAGGTGACGGAGTCCATCAAACCGTCCGCCATTTCAATGGCTTCGTTCAAATCGTTAGGTTTCGAAGAGATGACGTCTCCTCGGATTGACGGTGGTAGTCCAACGATGTACCTTTCAACGGCTCGTGTCTCATTTGGTATCATCTCGGGACACATCAATCTCAACTCTTGAAAACGTTGAGTGTAAGCCATCAAGTTAACCTCATGTACACGGAGATTCCATAACTCGGCTTCCAACCTTTTCATCTCGTTCCTAGGGCAATACTTCTTGAGAAGCATTCCCTTGAAATGAGCCCAAGGAGTAGCATTGACCGCATCCAAACTTACGGCCTTCACGTGGATGTTCCACCAAGTTAGTGCACCATCTACCAAGGTGCTAGAGCTAAACTTCACCTTGTCACCTTCGGCGACATTACTCACGCTAAATTGAGATTCAAGTCTCTCAATCCATCGTGCAAGTCCTACGGCACCTTCGGTGCCATTGAAAGTACTCGTGAAGCATGAGCGAAACTCCTTGTATGAGCATGCACGCGTAGGAGGTACCGAATTTGGCACTTGATTGGTCTCCTCTTGCGTACTTGGGTTTGTTTCGTTGGCGGCAAGAGCGGCGGCAATTCCATCGGCGATCATTTGGCTCAAAACCGATGGATCGACGGTGATAGGTGCGGTCGGAGTTGGATCGACTCTATTCTTGCGAGTTTTTGGTGCCATGGTCCTAAATTTCATCACAAAGTTCATGGTAAGGTTAGCATTAAGAGTTTATGGCTAGAGAGTACAAGCATGTCACAAAACACGATATAGTATCAAATGAAGTAATGATCGACAAGTTAAGTAGCGCACAAATGATTCATTCCATGATTAGAAACGGAAACACAAAGAGTTAACACATTGTTCAAGAATTTTTAGGAGTTACAACACATAAGGGAAAATTTGGAATGAAAAGTGTACACAAATAGCTAGACGAAAATCTACTAGAAACGGTGCTCAAGAGCCGCAATCCTCTCGGACAAGTCAATCAAGGCCCTATGTAGAAGAGTGCGTAAAGCTCCGATCTCGTAGTGTTGGTCCTCGACTCTCCTAGCTAGCCCCGCGAAATGGTCGGGTGGGGGTGGGGCATTCAATCCCAAGTCCGAGATAACCGCCTCATAGCACGTCTCGAGTCTCACTAGCGACTCATACGATAAACCACCCATGTTACGAAGAACATGTGTCACCTTGCCCCTTAGGGTAGCAAGTCTCGCAAAGCGATGTGGGGGCATCCCACGTGCCTCGGCGGTCGCGGAGCATTCGGCTCCATTATAGCCGCGAGGTGGGGGAGGTATGGGCATAGTGGGTCGACGAGAGGTTCTTCGCCTAGGAGGTGCTCTAGTGGATGGTGACTTCGACGGCTTGCGGGGAGGGCTCATGTGTCTAGCGGCCAACCTCTTTCCAATCATAGAGGCTCTCACGGACATCCTCGCGGTGCGGTGTTGGCGAGGTGCCCTTGGGGCATGCGATGATGAAGTGGATGGAGGAACCATCGGCGCCTTGCCACGCCTTTGGTAGCATATGAGTGGTGGTGGTGATGCGCGAGTAGGTGCATGGGCACTAGGCTCCCCTCGAGTGGATGATGGTGGTGAAGCACCACTAGTAGAGATCTCGTGTCGAGCCCCATCCGTAGATGAGCTCAAGTAGTACAATGAGTCTTCGGAGGAAATAGACATGTCACTGCCAAATCAAGAAAGGCATGTGTAAGAATAATCGATTTTGCAATATATAGAAGTTTTTAATTTGTCATGGCACACACCATTTAGCACAAAAGAATTTTTTTAAAACATGTTGATACAAGATCAATATTGTATTCGCATAGCATAGCACAAACCATTTAGCATAGAGTTTCAAGAAATTAACAATTCGATTTTGCATTCGTATAACATGGCACAAACCATTTAGCATAGAGTCTCACGTAGTGTCGAAATGAACATCGATTTTGTATTCATATAGCATGGCACAAACCATTTAGCATAGAGTTTTACGTAGTGTCGAAATAAACATCGATTTTGTATAGCATGGCACAAACCATTTAGCATAGAGTTTCACGTAGTGTCGAAATAAACATCGATTTTGTATAGCATGGCACAAACCATTTAGCATAATCGTAAATTACGTTACTTGATACTTTTAGCAATTTATTTAGCTAGAGTAATAATAAGTAATGAAATGGTACAACTTAAAGATACAACTTACTTGTCGAAGGCGCGAAGTGATGTGGTCTATGGAGATGGAGATGTAGTTATAGTCTAGTATTACTCTTTTTACCAAAATCTTATTTTTGACCAAAACCTTTGTAAAAACGGTTTTTATAAAAGTAACCTAGTTCTCTATAACCATGGCTCTGATACCAATCTGTCACACCCTTAATTTGGCCCATGTGTACTATTACACGAGGATGTGACTATCATGACAAACAAGAGACATAGATACAAGAATAACTAAGAAAAGTCATTTTTCATTCATAAAGCATAAGAATCAAATTGTTTCAAGGGAAAATTGTTTTACAATCCATGATCACATAATATGGATTTCCAAATGTCATACAATCAAAACATGTCTCAATATTAAATCATGATAATTATTATTAATTCCCATAGCACAACCACGTCACTCCTCCGCCTTGACACCTGAGAAAAACATTGCTAAAACGTCAACACAAAGGTCGGTGAGTTTATAGGTTTAAGTAGAAGTAGTGTGATGAACCATAAGATTTTAGTTAGGCAACCATCAATAATCTTATAACAAATACAAGATTATTATCAAAATAGCATACGTTCATGATATCCTACGTCTAAGCTCATGACACCGAAGCGTTAACCGTACAAACCAGTTTATATAAGAGAGTACCCAAGCAAATACTACCCCAAAGTATTCGTAACAACCTCAAATGTATTTGTACCTATTTTGGTCACACAACCAACAATAGATAGGGAGGCCAATCCCAATAGATCTATCCATAACATTCGCGCTTACACAAAGTAATTAACGGTTCATGATAGTGGGCTAAAGCATCTAGGGGTATCGCTACTTAGACATCACGTAGGCACGTATGAGTTTTAAGCACTTATGTTCATCCGTTTAAAACAAGCAATGTTCTCACCCCAAAGTGATAAAACAAGTAAAAGTGGGGCTATAAACTCACCTCGTAAGTTAGGCAAATGGATGATAATGCAAGGAAGGTTTCGAGAATGCGACCACGTTATCCACGACCTAGTTGAGTATAAATATCGTGTTATGACGGTTATGAGTAAATAATAAAATGCAAGTCTTCCTAATTGTGCTTGACCTTAAGTTTTATTTACGAGAAATTTGAGATATGCGTTTCGTTAAATTTTACCAATTGGCTTACAAGTTCACAATTATAATTGGTTTGGGCTTATATAAGTCCGGCTAATTCATCCGGCCCATTAACCTTCCCCAGCCCAGTCTTGACCCAATGACTTTATTACCCAAGCCGCCCCATTGACCATTATTACCCAACCGGCCCAGTTCTTGGGCGATATTAACAAGGGAGGGGTGGTTACGTTATATCCACCACTCACTGTCACTCATCCAACTTTCTCTCTCTCTCTCGAAATAATACCCCACCGTCTCCCATCTTCCCAAAATATCTGGGTTTCGAGATCATCTTTATGGTCAAAACTCCACACGGTTGTTTATCAATCCTCTCTCAAACTTCCTAGATATAGATTAACTATGTGGTGTGGGGCTTTTATCTCCCACATCAATAGTCTCGGTGGAGGTCTCATTTTTCCAAAGGTGATTAGATGGTGGTATCATTATTCAAAGATAAGTTTTTATCTTTTCTTCTTTTAATCAAGGCTTAAATGATTTTCGTTTTATACTTTCGAAATAAAAGATGTTTATTGGTTTCAAAATCATTTGATTTATCAAAACATGACATAGGGGTTCTCGAAAATACTTAGGGTTTCGAAATAATTGGGGATCTTCTAAATCTTGTGTTCTATTCTAATTAATTGTTGTTTTTAAGCATCAATTGATGTTAATTATCAAACAAAATAAGTTTCGAAAATTAGGGTTTCGTAACAATTGGGGGTTTTTATAAATCTTACGTGTATATATGATAAATTAGTGTTTCCTTTCTAAAGACAAGTTAATTTCATTAATTAAAACGAATTCGTAAAAAAACTAGGGTTTCGGCTAAATTAGGGTTTCGGAATAGTACCTTCTTATGGTTCGATTGGCTGTTTCTGTGTTTACTATTGTTATTATCATTATTAGTTACAACATTAGTCCTAAATCCAGCATAAATAAATCAATAGAAACAAGGAAACTTTCGGGTCAAAAAGGGGGGTATGGTCTCGGCAGAAAATAGGGGATTTGGGTCGTGGGTCAATAGTGCAAATCTATGGTACATTACTATTATTATCACGTTTTATTACTTAAACCGAATGGTTTCAAAAAGACTAACTAGTTTGGTTTGCTTTTGCAGGTGGTTTCGGTTTGACAGTCATTCTAGCATGGATGCATAACAAAAGAGAAAATAAGATGGGATAGATGACTCACAAATGATGGTGTTGGTTTTCGGTTTAGTGATGTTCGGACAGGAACGAGGGTTGAATTCGGCTGGTCAAAACTTGATGCTTTCTTCTAACAATATGTATTTAAAACTGCTTGTGTAGGCAGGAACTATAATTTGGTGTATGCTCAGATTATTTGTGTGTTGGGCTGTGATTGTTTAGGATAGTATATATCCTAGTATATCTTGCTTAGGGTTTGAGCAAATCTGAATTTTTGCAAGTCTGTGAATACCCATTTTTGGCAATTTCGGACAATGTGTTGGCTGTTAGTAGTGAGTGGGTAAATAAAATATGTGCAGGTTTCTTTGTTGACCATGTTTGACTAGGGTTTTCATATATCCGAATTTTACATCTTGTGATACACCCAAAATGGGTAATCTCGGCCTGTGTGTTGGCCTGGAGTGGTGAGTGGATTGTTAAGAATACTTTCCAGGTTTGCTGTGGTTGACTTGGTTTGACCATGTGCCAAATTCAAAAGTTGTATTTGTAAGGAGCATGTTTTCATTTTCCTGGCTGTGGTGTAACTTCAGTAGGCTTCGGCCCAGTAAAATAATGAGAACAAAGTTTGTTCGGCTTATGTATTGTGTAGTTCGTTTAGATTCAACAAGACTCGATCTACCGTATTAAGTTCACGAAGTTATATTAACATGCGGCTCGTACAAGTTTAAGTTAGGTTGTAATGTTACCGTCACTTTAGTGTTTGCCGATATAATCCGACTCAAATCTCGTTTATGTTTTGTACTCCATCACGCGTGACAAACCTTTGTCACTTAACAATGTGAAAGTGTATATGTCGTGACATAAATAACGATGGACATTCGTGATCTCAAAATAAGGTAATGTATTTGCACGGCACAAACCGCTAACAAATGAACCGTAGTGCACAAACACGTCTATTTAAATAATCGAAAAATTCAAGTTGTTACACCGAGCTCAAGCCCAATAATATGGCTCGAAACATCTAATGAGCCGAGCTCGAGCTTTTGATTAGTTGGCTTGAGCCCTTATCGAGCTTTTCGAGCCTTAGTGTAAATATATTTTTATATAAGTAAACAAACGTTGATTTGAGTATTAGACTTATTATAAAGAGTAAGTATATAAAAAATTAAATAATTTTTTGATAGTCGTTATCATAGTTTACTACAAACATAAAATTTGTGTCGATATGTAAACCATAGTGATATATTTGTTTCGTATATATAATTTCGAGCTTTTCAAGCTAAGCTCGAGCTTTGCTCGAATCCTAGTCGAGCCGAGCTCAAGCCTTAAAGGTAAAAGCTCGACGAGCTATCGAGCCGAGCTCGAGCCCACTATTTATGTTTCGAGCCGAGCTCGAGCCCTGTTAAGCTCGGGCTCGGCTCGGCTCGTTTGCACCCCTACCTAGAACGATTACAAGTTAAAAGGTGGTCGACCGGCCGACTAGCGATTCATGATTTTTGCAACCTTGCTAAAAACGTACAAAATGGACAAAAACGTAAAAAACGAAGAAAACGCATAACCCATATAAAAACTTGCAAAAAATCCGAAATGAATAACTTCCGTATAAAAAGTATAAAAGCATAGAAAGTGCAAACGAATATTGAAAGTGATGGTTGTGGGGGTAAGTGTTGAATAACTGAGAAGAATAGGGAAGAAGTGAAAGTTTATGTTTTCAAAGTTAAATAATTTGTATGTTTTTTTTATCAATTTTATCTTAAAAAGACAAACAGAAAACCTTTTCCTGCTTCAAATAAAAAGGTGAAAAAAGTTTTAAAAAAAATTAGTTAAAGAAAACAAACAAGACCGAAGACCTTTAGCAAAGCACATATTTATCTCTCTCATAATCTTTTATTTCCCTTCATGAGATTGTTGGTAACATGAACAAATTGTATGTAAAACCCTTACGTTTTATTTTTAGCATGACATCACTGTACACGTCATCTCATGATTATTTATATATCACCACCTTTGCATAAGATATTCTTATCTATCATTTACATTATGTTTTACATAAGTGTCATTACGGATATTTGATCACGGGAACCTTTCATATTATTTTATATTATTATGAACATACAATCATTCAATTGATCACTTTGGCGACTTGTAAGCGACCTGGAACTCAAGGACATCTACATTACATTATTTTAGATTTATAATATCTAAAACCATGATCACATTTAATTAAATTTACCAAGTATCTAAAACTTACTATAATATATATATATATATATATATATATATATATATATATATATATATATATATATATATATATATATATATATATATATATATATATATATATATATATATATATATATATATATATATATATATATATATATATATATATATATATATATATATATATATATATATATATATATATATATATATATATAAAGGAAAGTTAAGTAAAATAAGAAGAATGAGAAGAAACCACAACTATACATTTCAGATGCACCTAAAAAGTCAAATACATCTTCCTTTAAAATTCTCCTTTCTTTGTGGAATTTATGGTCAGGATTTCTTCTTATTCTTCTCATTTTATTTTTTCTTCTTACTAGATCCCTACTATATATATATATATATATATATATATATATATATATATATATATATATATATATATATATATATATATATATATATATATATATATATATATATATATATATATATATATATATATATATATATATATATATATATATATATATATATATATATATATATATATATATCTTTACATTATATATAAGAGGAGGGATATGCCACATAAACAGCCATTAATCCACGTCAGCATCATTAGGGCTGTAAATCACCATTAGGGTCGTGTCCCTATACCCGGCTTATATTCACATTCAACAGAAATCTTCCCCATCTTTGTATTAGTTTTCCAAAACCCTAGAACCAACAGTTGTGATACCAGATTACAAAACTTAATTCAAAAACCTTGAAATATGTCCCTACATCAACATAGAATATACGATCCATTAGTAAACATTGATCGTCAATTCGTCGTACTCCATATATCTTTTTTCTCTAAACCATACTATCATTCGTTCATCGATTCGATCTTCAGAGAAATTAATTCATTGATTCATTACATTGAATAAAGACAAAATCATAGGATCTAAGTTGCTATAGTTATGAAGTAAATCAATCAAACGTTAGGTTAACAAACATGCCAAAAAGCATGGCATGCTTCCAACGAATCTCTTCTCTAAACCCTTGACTAGATTGAAGGTAAGTCAATATAAAGTTAAGTACATTTAATTTGTGATTACAATTTGCCTTTTCTTTATACTGTGAGTTAATTTTGTATCTGTCAAATGCTTGTAAATCATCTAAAATTTGTGAATTAATTTGTTATTAGTTGTTTTTCATTTGAGTATTCAAGTAATTTATATGGTTTTGTAGTGATGAAATTGGTGTTCCAGTTGAGGTGTGAGCCAGTGCACATTTGCTCAAGGTGGCCTAATCAAGGGACTTCATGTGGCCGCGAAAGTGACCGAGAAGCATGCTGCTCAAATCTATTTATTGGCTGAGGACTGTAGCCAACCTGACTATCTAAAGTTGGTCAAGGCTCTTTGTGCTGAGTGACTACAATATTAGCTTGATTTCTGTTCCAGTGCTAAGGGTCTTGGCAAATGGGCTGGTGTAAGTTTCTCCTGCTACACAGTTTGTCTTACATATGCTTTTACTAAGCAAGATACAGAGCTTAATTAGTTAACTTTTAAAACAAAATCGATTCTACATATTGCATCTCCTTTTTATTTTCGCCTAAATCAGTTGCTCACCCTTGATTATGGACATCAAATGGAAAAGCTCAAATAGCTAAGATATGGTTTATTCTATTATGTTTATTGATAGACCTCTCAATCACTCATCGCTTTTGCTCCCAACAAAAATTAGTTCACCTATATATCTGAAAATTTTATAACCGAGCTGATAGACTGATACAAACTGTGTCTAGAAAGATCTACAACTTAATAGGGAAAACAATGATGAGTGTGGGTTACTTAACAGTCATGGAGAAAGGTGTGCAGCAACTGAGGCAAACTGAAATAATTTTGCGTCTTTTCTTTTCTTAAATTTTACAAATAATTGCAATTATATCATATTGTTCCGAAATAAAGGTTGTAGGAAGATTTATGTAACTTTAATACGTCATTAACTTTCTTTCATAACCATTTATTTGAAAGTTTAATCGTTTGACCCATTAGAGGCAAAATATGACCCAACACGACCCATTTCTTTCAAATGTATCCATATTTCCAACCTCTAACTTTGACTGATAGTTATTACTTTGAATGAATCAAGTAACAACAATGAATATTAATAAGTGGGGATATGTGGTCGGAATGGTAGCGAGCCTTCTGTTGTTGCAAATTTTGACGGAGTTGGGCAATATTACGACTCTTGCTCTCCTTTTAGTAACGTTTCTCTGCGTGTATGTTTATCTGTTTGTGTTTGAAAGTCTTAATGGTGTTAGTTTTGCGAATCTTGATTATTATTGTGGTAGAGTCCCTATAGCGAGGCTAGCAGCTGTGCAACTCCATGTTTAAGCACTCTCTTAAAGAAGGTCAGTCAAAAAGTAAGCTTCCTATTGATTTGTATTGGTTCAAGCTTCTTATATTTTCTTTAGGGAATCATTAAAAGACCTTAGAATGAAAGTTCATTGGAAATTTAATATTTTTTGTTCAAATAATCTAGAGAGCTGTAATACAATTATGACATAAAAACTTTTATTTCTTAGTGTTGATCAAGGGAGTTAGATAAACTATTATTTTTCTAATATGTGCTTGGATTTATCATGCCCTACAGAGTGTTAGATGAATGCATGGATTTGAAATTCTGTCAATAACTAAGAAAAGTTGTGAGAGTTACTCAACTCTTCTATGTAAATATTAATGCGATAATCATCAATAGATGGGTTCAATATTTCTTAATTCAGATTGGTGATTTAATTGGTTGACCAACCTGCTATAGGTCACCTATATTCTCCATGATGTCTAGTTTACTGATCAAATGCGCTTTAAGCAGTTTGTGTCCCAAAGTAATGCTACAATGGAGGTATTACTTGGACTCAGGAGCAGTTAGGTTGTCACAGCTATACCTATGATATGGTCTTACATTGTAATTTCTCTATGGAGAATCGGTTAAGAGGGAGTGTCATGGTGTTGCAGCTGCAAGGATAGACGCAAAGTTAAGCAGGGTGGATTGCTGAACAAATAGGCAGAGTGATCAAGACAGGCGTTGGCATATTGTTTTTGGGTGTCTTTGGATCTATAAATGGAATCTGAGTTCAAAGACAACAAATTAATACACAATAAACTGCTAAAAAGTAGTTTCCCAATTTCCCAATGCTAATTCTTTTAATTTCATATCGATTTAAGATTAACCTAAAATTATTCGCTCTCTTAGGCTGAAACCAAGGTCTTGAGAAAACGAGGAAACACTGGAGTACCTCCAAAAGACTACTACTTGCAGCAGCTTTTTGGTGCTTGCATCTTGGGTTGCTGGTAATAACTGTAAGTGTCGCGTTCTCTTTTCATTTTATCGCAGCTTATATGCAAATAATCTGCATGAAAAGCAAATACAAAAGATATATAAGAGAACAAACGATTATTGTTTAAGCAATTAAAAAATACATACTTTGACGTCTTTCTGAATATTGGTATGAGAGAACCAGGGCGCATTTATGTACACCTATTTCACCTAATCCTAAATAGCGTGCACACGTTTTGAAATTCCTCTATGCTCTATGTTTCTTGCTTTTTGTTTTGTATAGATAAACAAATATAAAAAAAGGGCAACTGCTAGAATAGTACCTTGAGATCATAATATCTCCCTGATACAGATAATTCTATCTATGACAATTGAATTAGTCGCAGAGTCCATAAACTTCTTGACATTAACAAGCCTTTATGCATCATAATTTCGTTGGTCGCCGATTACCATGCTTACATTAGAAAGGCGTGAATACAAACATGCCCCGTCTTCTTTAAAGTTACACAACGTCGGTGGCTGATCTATGATTTTATAATACGAGGGTCCATAGACATAGGTTATACCCAGTCCAACACACAAGCTACCTATGGGATTTATCAGAATATGTAACATCACCACGTGGGTCAAATAATTATTTGATATACCCACTTTTGATACTTTAGGAACATAAGAAGCATTTAACCCCATTTACTAAACTGCATGCTCGCCCTCTACATAGTGTTCATTCCAATACAAATGTCTCTTTTATTGCACAGTTTGTTAAGGTTATGCTTTTTCCTTTTGGATTTTTTATGAACGTTTATTTTATGTTACATTCAGGATGTGTGGACAAAGCCTACTTGCCCACTATGGCTGCTTATCTCAGCAAAGCTGCTGCAGCGGTTTCAAAAAGTGGCGAGAGATTCATATTCACATGTTGACCATACATCTTAGCTCCTTTAATCGACTCTTTTGTGCTTGCGAGTCTGTTGAGCACATTATTCATCTCAGATGCAAGTTCAGAAGGAAGTGGCTCTGACAACCCTTTAAAAGCCCTCGAATACTCATAAAACTCTGGCCGAACGTGAGTAACAATGGCTGAGATTGTTGCTGATGCTACTGGTCATGATATGGTTGGTAAGGGTCTTTATGCATTTGATGTGCACCAGGACCAGCAGCTGGATGGGGAGTGTTAGGACCATTGTAATAGTTAAATGTAATAGGTAGACTAGGAGGTATGTAGTTCCTCCTGGTCCTAGTAGTAGGAGCAAGTCCTGCTCCTGGTCCTAGTCAAAGTCAAACTTTATTATTTACTTAATATTCTGTTAGGATATGCATGAGATATGTTAGGAAAGGATATGCATATCAGTTTTACACGTTTTCTTTAATGTTGTATTAGGGTTTCCTTGTAGTATAAAAGGAACCTTAGACAGAAGGGTTATGTACATCTTCACCAAACGTAGTTCTAGTCATTATCAATATTAGAAATCCTTAGAAAGGATCAAGGCTTTATAGTTATTCTGTTCTCTTTGATTATATTTATATTTTACATTCATATTGTGTATAGAGTCTCTTTGTGATTTGACTTGTGATTACAGAAGTCATTCACCGGTCCTGACAGGCTGCAAGATCTACATCTAGTAGACCCAACAAGTGGTATCAGAGCCTGGAAGGGTCTCTATACAAGAAGAATCAAGTTTTCTTATTACTGACATTTTGTTTATCACGTCTGCCTCAACTTCTACTCAAACAGGAGAAGACAACACTCCTAAAATTGTGCAACCTCAGCAGATCCTTGCTACAGTCTCAAACATGAATGGTAAATTCCCTCTTCTGAAAAAGGGTGAATATGAAAACTGGGCAATGAAGATGGAATGGTGGATCACCAATACTGATCAAGATCTTTGGAAAACCATTCTAAATGGGAACAGCAGGAAGCTTACTGGAAGAGACAAGAATGGTAATATTACTCTTCTTGACCCTAAGTCTCATGAAGAAATCATAGCTCTTCAGAAGGAGGTCAAAGCAAAGACAATTTTGCTTCAATCTCTTCCTGAAGATCACATGGGTGACTTCTACCATTTGGATGATGCCAGAGAGATTTGGAATGGCATAAAAGCAAGGTTCGGTGGGAATGAGGAGTCAAAGAAAATGCGAAGATCCATGCTGAGAGATGAATTCACAGAATTCAAAATCTCAGAAACTGAAGGGCTACATCAAGGGTATGATAGGTTCCAGAAAATATTGAGCCAGTTGAATCAACTTCGGTCAAAGCCTGATGATGGTGACATTAATGCAAGGTTTCTTAAAGCCTTACCCTACTCATGGAATCAGGTGGTGATCTCTCTCAAAGCCAAAGGTGGGCTTGACTATCTCAACTTTGATGATCTGTTTCACAGGCTCAGAACTTTCGAACCTCATGTGAGAGGATTTTCGAGTGACTCTTTTCCCACTCCTGCTAATTCTGCCTTTGTGAGTTCTATGGCATCTAGTCCCATGTCATATGCAAGTAGCCCAAGCAATACTGTCTCCTCTCAGCATACTGTTCAGCATACTTCTGCTCCTGATCCTACTGCCAAGTCTGGTAGTATGGTAGAAGCCGTTCTTCATTCTTTTGTGGCTGATGTTAATGCTGAACAACAACTTGCTTTTGATGACTTCAAACAGGTTGATAAACTTGACCTGGATGAGATGGATCTTAAATGGCAGATGGCCATGCTTACTCTTAGGGTTCACAAGTTTGAGAAGAAAGTAGGAAGGAAATTTAATTACAACCCTCGGGAGCCAGCAAGATTCGACAGAAGCAAGGTTCGATGATATAACTGCCAGCAACAAGGTCACTTTGCAAGGGAGTGCCCTAGCAAGAATGATCAGGAGAAGAGCAGGCACTCCGCTTTCAAGGTTCAGGAGATAAAAGATGACAAGAAGGCATTGGTATCTGTTGACTCTATGGTCAACTGGAATGATCATCAGGCTTCTACTCTGGAATCAGCTGAGTCCTCGACTGACGTGTTTGCAATGATTGCTGGGAATCTCTCTGATGCATAAGAAGCAGACGAGTTTGCTCTTATGGGCATCTCACCTCAGGTACAACATTGTCCTCTTGGTTGTCATGATAAATACTCAGAATTGTTGTCCCAATTTAATGAAGTAAATGATCAAAATGATAAGTATTTTTTAGAGGTTCAAGCCTATAAGGCTTCATTAAACACATTGGAACAACAAAAGAGGTGGTTACAAGATACACAACGTGCGTATGAGGATAAAATCAGGATACTAAGCATTGATTTAGAAAACATGACAAATATGCTTAAATATACAGAAACAGTAAGAGATGCTAGTATCAAAGAAAAAGAGGAGATGCAAGCAAAATTAGATGATACAATGCTAAGATTTGAAAAATGGCAAAAGGCACCTAAAAATATTTCAAAATTAATTGATAGTAGCATGTCTGGCAGAACTAAAAGAGGGTTAGGATTTGAAAAATATATTGACTCAGAAGATGTCTTTGATTTATCTTTTTCAAGTGTCTTTGATGCCGACAAAGAGGATGAGGGAAAACCTAGTTACAATAGGTTTAAACCAGCAGCAGAAATGCATGATGTCCCTCCTCCTCTTACTGGAACTTTTATGCCCACTTCATGGCATAATGACTTGGATGGATCACAGATGCTTGAGTCCCCAACAAGTTCTACTAATACTAATGACTTTGTCTCATGTACTTTCAGTGACAAAGCCGGTGACTCTGAATCTAGTGGTTCAAGTGAAGAGTCAAGACCTACAAGTTCCAAGTTGAATGAACATGCTGCTACTGGTGCTAGGAAGTGTGAAGAAAGAGTTGCTGTTATGTCAAGTGTGTCTGGTCCTAGTTTATTGAGTCCTAGGAAGAATGTTTCTCCTAGAATTGTGTGTAATAAAGTAGGCAGTATGAAACAATCTCATTCTAATAAAAGGTCTTTCAAAACATGTTTTGTTTGTGGCAGTGCCTTTCATTTAATTAAAGATTGTGATTATTATGACACACATGTTTCTGTTAATCATGCTTTTCCTGCTCCTGGTCCACCAGGAGCTGCCCCATATGCTTCTAGAAGACTTAATCCTAGTGCTCAATCGTTTTCTTCTTCTAGAATGTCCTCTCCTTTAGCTTCTGATAATTGGAGAAATATTGGATTCCAAACCACCAGTAATTATTTTCAAAATTTTAATCCAATTTATCCTCATAATTTGGACCACATGTATTTTGGTTTGGGAAATCTGGGAACTGCTGTTAAGCCCTCAGCAGGTTGTTCTTGGTCAAATAATAATACCCATATGATGCATAGGCAACCAAGGAACAACGGTGGATCTCATCAATCTTCTTGGCACTCTTCTAATGATCCACAAGGCAGTCTCAAACCTGACAAGGTTTGGGTCCCCTTAAGACACTAACTTTTGCATTTTTATTCACTTGTTGTTGTAGGTTACTCCATACCAGGATCCTAGTCTAGGCATTGTTGATAGTGGTTGCTCCAGGAGCATGACTGGCAATAAAAGTCTTATCTCTAACTTTGTACCATTTCATGGAGGCAAGGTCTATTTTGGTGGGGGTGAAGGCAGAATCACTGGCAAAGGAACGATAAAGACTCCTAATCTAAATTTTGAGCAGGTCTACTATGTGGAAGCACTTCAGCACTTCAACTTGATATCGGTCTCTCAGATTTGTGACAAGAAGCAGTTTGTTCTCTTCACCGATACTGATGCACTTGTGATTTCCAAAGACTTTCAGCTTCCGGATGACTCACAAGTTCTACTCAGAATCCCTAGAAGACACAATCTCTATAGCATCAAGTTGAATGAAGTCAACCCTACTGGTCAACTAGCATGTCTAGTTGCTAAAGCCTCAGAAGATGAAGCCACTAAATGGCACCGAAGGATGGGGCATGTGAACTTCAAGACCATTCACAAACTTGCAAATCTGAATCTGGTCTCTGGTTTACCTCCCAAGACGTTTAGAAATGATATAAATTGTATTGCCTGCAGCAAAGGCAAACAACACAAAGCATCCTTCAAAGCCATTACTGCTCTTAGTCTTATTACTGAACCATTGCAGCTACTACACATGGACTTATTTGGTCCTACTTCCATTAGAAGCATTGAACACAAGCAATTCTGTCTGGTGGTAACTGATGGATATAGCAGGTTTACGTGGGTGTTCTTCATGGCTGCCAAGAGTGAGACCTACTCAATTCTTAGAGATTTTCTTACCCTGATAGAGAACCAGTTGTCCAAGAAAGTTAAAGGTATTCGTTGCGACAATGGAACCAAGTTTAAAAATAAAGACCTCGTCGCACTTTGTAATGCTAAGGGCATCAAAAGAGATTATAGTGTAGCAAGGACTCCTCAACAGAATGGCGTGGCAGAACGAAAGAATAGGACACTAATAGAAGCAGCAAGAACTATGCTTGCCGATTCCAAGCTTCCAACCATGTTCTGGACAGAAGCTGTTAATACTGCAAGTTATGTTGTGAATAGGGTTTCTATTACCAATCCTCACAAGAAGACTCCTTATGAGCTGCTCACGGGCAAAGTTCCAAATATTGCTCATTTGAAGCCTTTTGGGTGTCCAGTCACCATTCTGAATACTAGTGACTATTTGAGGAAGTTTGATGGCAAGGCAGATGAAGGATACATTATGGGATATTCAGCTCATTCTCGGGCTTATCGTGTCTACAATCTCCAAGCCAAGCGGATCATTGAAACTATTAATCTCAGGTATTTTGAGGAGAAGTCAAACATCCAAGGCAAGGGTCCATAATGGTATTTTGATCTTGATTATCTTAGTGATTCGTTAGGATATTTTCGTTTCAAAACTAACCATAATGCAGGACCACAAGTGTTTGCAACTTCTAGTACTGGTGTTCCTTCTAGTCTTTCTGATTCAGATGATGAGGATGACATTTTTGTGGTTCCATCCTATTCCACCACAGTTTCTCCTACTCCTCCTAGTGATGCAACTCCATTGGATGTACAGGATTCCCAAGTAGCTCTTGACACTCTTCTCAAAAAACAACAAGAAGCTACTACAGCAGCTACTCAAGGTGGTTTTGAGTTTCCCTTGGTTGAGCCTACTGACAAAGTTGCTCCTGGTACTCCAGCTTCTACTCCTAGTGCTAGCTTATCACCTACTGGTACTCCGGCTAGTGAGTCTACTTCCAATACTCGTTTCTCCAGTCCTTCTGATTTGAGGAACCATCAAAAGAAGTCTTCTACCAAGCTGGATGATATTCATAAACAACCAGTAGATGGGATTTTCCACAATGCTTCCTACGATGCTGACTTTGTTGGTGATCTCAATAACTTGGCACCAGAAGTGGAGGTTTCTTCCAATCCAGTCTTGCAATCACACAAAGATCATCCTACCACTCAAATTATTGGAGATCCTAGTTCTACTGTCAAGACACGCAGAATGCAGCAGAAGGCCTCGTCTGATCATCATGCTCTTGTGAGCTATATTGAAGATCAAAAGCGTAATAATCATACGGACTTTCAACACTGTTTGTTTGCTTGTTTTCTTTCACAGGTGGAACCTCGGTCTGTTTCTCATGCTCTTGAGGATCAAAGTTGGGTGGAGGCTATGCAGGAGGAAATGCAGCAATTCTTGTTTCGGAATGTTTGGGTTCTGGTTGACTTACCAGATGGAAAGACAGCTATCAATACCAAATGGATTCTCAAGAACAAGAAGGATGCACGGGGAATTGTCGTAAGGAATAAAGCTAGGCTTGTCGCACAAGGACACACTCAAATTGAGGGCATTGACTACACTGAAGTTTTTGCTCCGGTTGCAAGGATAGAGTCCATTCGTCTGTTTTTGGCCTTTGCTTCTTATGTGGGCTTTACGGTGTTTCAAATGGATGTCAAGAGTGCATTTCTCTATGGCAAAATCGATGAGGAGGTGTATGTCACTCAACCTAAGGGCTTTGTTGATCCACTTCATCCCAAGAAAGTTTACAAGGTGGTCAAGGCTCTTTATGGATTACATCAGGCTCCTAGAGCTTGGTATGAGCGTCTTTCCACTTTCTTGTTGAAGAATGGCTATAGAAGGGGTACCATTGACAAAACACTATTTCTTCGGAGGAATACCAAGGACATTATACTTGTTCAGGTTTATGTAGACGACATTATCTTTGGTTCTACTAGGAAGGAATGGTGTGATGAGTTTGAACACTTGATGAAAGGCGAATTTCAGATGAGTGCGATGGGAGAACTTTCTTTCTTCCTTGGTCTTCAGGTCAAGCAACAATCGGATGGTATTTTCATCAGTCAAGATAAATATGTTCATGAGATTCTTCAGAAGTTTGACATGGATCCTCTTAGACCAACAGCGACTCCTTATGAAGTTGCTAAAATCAAACTAAAGAATGAGCCAGACCTTCGGTCAATGTTCACATGTACAGGTCTATGATTGGCTCCCTCATGTATTTGACTGCATCACGTCCGGACATCATGTTTGCAGTAAGTGCTTGTTCTAGACACCAGGTGACTCCAACGGTTTCGAACTTAAATGCAGTGAAGAAGATTTTCAAGTATATCAAGGCTCAACCCAGATTGGGTCTATGGTATCCTAGAGAATCACCTTTTGTTCTAGAAGCCTATAGTGATAGTGACTATGCTGGTGCTAATAATGACAGGAAGTCTACTACTGGTGGTTGTCAGTTTTTGGGTCGTCGACTTATTTCATGGCAATGCAAGAAACAGACAATAGTAGCTACTTCTTCAACAGAAGCTGAATACGTTGCGGCTGCTAGTTGTTGTGGACAAGTTTTGTGGATCCAAAATCAGATGTTGGATTATGGTTTCAATTTTATGAATACCAAAATTTTTATTGACAATCAAAGCACTATTTGCATTGTGAAGAATCCTGTTTTTCATCAGCGAACGAAGCATATTGAAATTCGGCATCATTTTATACGAGATGCCAATGAGAAGAAGCTGATTCAGGTTCTTAAAGTTCATTCGGATGATAATGTTGCTGATCTGCTGACTAAAGCATTTGATGGTCCTCGGTTTAACCACTTGGTGGTTCATATTGGGATGGTCAATCCTTGAGGTCTAGGATTGAGGGGAGGCAAAGCCTAAGGGGAGGCTTTGTGTACATATTCTTAGGACAGACTAACGTATTGATAGATTTTAACAACATATTTTATTGGTTCTGGTAGTGTGTGGTACTTCTGGTGGAGGATTTTGCTCACTTCTGGTGGATATGGTCTTACATGACTGGCTTCTGGTCCTCATTGGTCAGCTTCTAGTCATCATTGGTGTCTTCTGGTGGTTCCAAATCCTTCCATGTCAAGTGGTGTTTGGCTCCTGGTACTGGTCTTGGACACTGTTTATTCCTTTTGTCCTTTGTTAATCACGTTTTGCTCCTGGCCTGACCATTGTGTGCTTTGACTTTTGGTCAACGCTCCTAATCCTGGTATTTACATTTTTAACTAAGTATGGTTAATTGGGAGTTGGTAATTATGTTAAAAAGGGCAAGTGGTTACTATGCAATTATGGTTAAATTTGAAAGGGCAACCCCCCATTAATAGGGGTCAATGAACAGTTACCATTTTCTTTATTTATGGTCAAAATACACCCTTGACTCACTCATTACAATCAACACACACACAAAACCGCTCCTACTATCTCCACCCTAATCACAATCCTTCTTCCATCAATTCATCAAGATCCATGGCTGCTCTTGCTTACCAACCTGCTCACAACCGAGTTGCTTATCTGGGTGATGGTCCACATCGTGAACATTTTGCTGACATTCTGGATTTCATTGAAGCTTCCAACCTAAGGTTTGCATTTACGGTATGTCCCACCATATATGATAGTGTTATTCGTCAATTTTGGGCGTCTTCTCGACTTGTGAATGTGGCTGGTCGTCCACGTGCACTCCATGCTACTATAGATGGACGTGCATATGTGGTGACAGAGGCTTCTATTCGCTCTTCCCTTCATCTTCAGGATGAGGGTGGTGTTGAATCCATCCCCAATTTGGAGGTATTGGAGGGGATGGCTGCTTTAGGATACGAACATGGGGGGAAGTTTAACTTCCAGAAAAATAGGTTTTCCCCCCAATGGAAGCTTCTGGTCCACTTTCTAATCCATTGTATGAGTCCCAAGTCTGGGAGTTGGGATGCTTTCCCTACTCCCTTGGCTACTGGTCTTATTTGCTTAGCCCAGGGTAGAGTTTTTAACTTTTCTCATTATCTATTTGAGGGGATGGTTAGTAATCTGTCTAATGTTGGTTCGAGAAAGAAGTTTCTTATGTACCCTAGGTTTCTTCAGCAAATACTGGTTTGCATTCCTCGTGATAGGACTGAGCATGTGCCTTCTAAGCTTACAGCAAAAGTGTATTACAATATGGTCAATGGGTTTACTGGGGAATGGAGGCCCCTGACTAGGGGTGTGATTCGGGTTGACCCGGTCGGGTTCGGGTCAACTCGGGTCGGGTCAAGTCGGGTCAAGAGTAAAAAATATATAACCCGAACCCGAGCCTAATTAGAACTCGGGTCACTCGGGTTCGGGTCAATTCGGGTCGGGTCAACTCGGGTCGGGTCAACTCGGGTTCGGGTCAACCCGAGTTTAAGGAAAAAGTGTACAAGTGGCTAAATTTTGTACTAATACAATGTAAAATGTGTAATTTTAGTCGGGTCAAGTCGGGTTGGTCGGGTTCGGGTCAACTCGGGTCGGGTCAAGTCGGGTCAAGGGTAAAACATATATAACCCGAACCCGAGCCTAATTAGAACTCGGGTCAATTCGGGTCAACCCGAATTGACCCGAATACACTTTTGGACCCGAGTGACCCGACCCGAATATGATTATTCGGGTTCGGGTTCGGGTCGGGTTCGGGTCGGGTCAGCTTTTTCGACACCCCTACCCCTGACTGAGGCCATGTTGGGATTGGCTCAGGGTCCTATGGGTGAGGAGGAGGAGGCTCCTGAGTTTGTTGTGATTGATGATGACCCCATGGAGGAGGCTCCTACTGATGGTGCTACTCATGTGGTTGAGGAGGAGCTGGTTGAGGAAGTGGTGGTTGAAAAACCATCCCCTTCCAAGGCTGTTCCTTCTTCAGTCCCACAAAAGTCTCCATTTGTGGAGACTCCACCTCCTAGTCCTGCCCCACACTCGACTGATAAAATGTTTGGTGCTAGTACTCCACAGGTTGACCCGTCTGTTGCATCGGGCTCCAATGACGCTTTCCCTGACCCAAGTTCTCTTGGTGGGCAGGCGGAGGAGCCTACTACACTTATGTCTTTGCTTGATCTTATGCGCAGGTACCATGAGCGGATGATTTCTTTGGAAGCTGATTTGAACCAGCATCGGAAACTGACTAGGGAGTTTGTTCTTCCTCTGGCTGATCGCATCAAAGCTTTGGAAACTCAGCAACGGCGCCGCAAGAAGCATGTGATCCATTCAGATTCTGATGAGGAGGGTACGGAGCATGTTGAGGATGGTTTGACATTATTGGCAAAGGCTGCCTTTGCTCATAAAGTTTATGATGATTTGCCGGTTCCTCCGACATCCTCCAGTGTTCCTTCTCCTGGTTCTATTACCACTCCTATGGATGGTGATTCTGATCCTTCTACTGGTTCCAATGCTGGTCCCTCTCATGATTCGAAAGGCAAGGCCCCAATGACTGATGCTCCATCACCATCTCGCAAGCGTACCCGTCGCCAGCTTGAAGAGGAAAGGCTAGGTGAGGAGGCTGCTCGTCGGATTCAAGCCGAGATTGATGAAGCTGATAGGGCTGCTGAAGAAGAGCTTCGAAAGCGGAGGCGTGAACAAATTCAGCACGATGCCATGCATTGGAGTGATAGTGAATGGATGCAAGTTTTGACTGTTCTCACCCGGGATTATGCTCAGTTTACAGATCTTTTAGGTGATGATGTTGATGAGCACAATTGTATTCCGAGAGCTATGGTATTGATGCGTAAGCACCAGTTGGCCCTTGCTGCACAACTTAGGGAGAAGAGAAAGAACAGACCTTTATCTCGGACTGAGGAGCGCAAGCAGATGCAACATTATGTGAAATATCAGTCTGCTGCTCATTTTAATGCTCCTTGGAAGTGGGACCGGGTTCGGGCTTTGACTTTTGATGAGCTTAAGGCACTTTATGAAAGTATGGTTAAGCGTCAGAGTCAACCAATTCCGGAAAGATTTATTTACCATCCTCGTGGTGTGACCTCTTCTTCGCTTGCTGCTTCTACTAGTCCTTCATCTGCTCCCACTCCTGGTTCTGCTGCTAATCCATCTGGTTTTGTTGCTACTTCCGTTGGTATCTCTACTTCTCCTTTGGTTGCTCCTTTGGGTTCTACTGCTGGTCATGCTACCACCACCTTTGATGCTACCACCACCACTCATGCTTCTACCACCACACCTGTCACCACCACCACCACACATGTTCCAACCACCACCTTTGCTACCACCACCACAACTACTGACACTACACCTGATTTGCCATCTCCATCACCACCAGTTCCTGGAACTCAACCAAATCCTACTTCTGATGCAGCTCCTATTGATCCATTGGGTGGGCACACTCATGAGTCTACTTCTACTGCTCCCACTGATGCTGCTGAGGTTAGGGTAAAGGTTGAACCCACACCTAGTGATCCCACACCTAGACGTTCCCTTCGCCAGAAACAAGCTCGTCGTGTTCGCCGTGGTAAGACAGTCCCTTTTGAGAAGCGTGATCCTGAGAATTTGATTGATGCAGCTTCTGACAGCGATTCTGACTTGCCGTTGGGGAATGGGAATATTACTGGTTACACGGTTGAGCGTTCCACAACTCTTCCTGGTGTGGTATCCCATATAATTACTTTGAGTGATGGGTCTGTGCGTTTGGCTTCGGGTTTGCAAGGTGTGTTATCGTGGGCTGACCGTATGGATCTTATGGCGTTGTATGGCCTTGTGGATTCTAGCATGCCTTTTGACCCCATGGTTGTGTCTTCATGGCCTGGTCTGCGTATCTGGGCTAATCTTAAGCTGATGTTGGATGCTCCTCCTAATGCTCCTGTTTCGGGCATATGGAAGGATCAAATGCAATGGGTGATTCAGCGCTGGAAGCTATATGCTGGATGTGGTGTTCATATGTTGGAATTAGAATCTGGTCATATGGTTTTTATGCTGACTGATGTGGATTATCCTTTGACAATTTCTTCGATGGAGGCGATGTTGGCTACTCATTTGCAAATTTCTAATGCTCCATCAGGAAATGAGTCCTCTATGGCCACGGCGTTGGTGGAAGGTATTCAGGCGCGGTTGATAGCCGATAAGAAGGCTGCTTCTGGTATGTGATGTGATTGGGTTGTAAGTGTTTATAATTTGTATTTTTGTTACTTTGTTCTTATTTTCATTCTTTTCACCAATATGTAAAGTGATTGGTGAATTTCATTCTTTATAGTTAAAAAAAAAAGAAAAAAAAACAAAGATAATAAACATTAAAAATTAGACTAACTTCAACAATTTATAAAAAAAAAAAAAACATATACTTTTTATATAATATCTGCTTATACTTTTAACACATCTTGGATTTTATACTTGTGAATAATATCCCTTGGTTGCTTCACATTGTGGGTTCTGGTTACTGATCTGTGCTTGTCCTGGTACTTGGTTTCACTTGGTGTTGGACGTGGTCCACACAACAAATGGTTCTCAACTTACCATGTCTAATCGACAAGAAAAAGTTGATTCACCTTGAGGGTACGGCTCCTGGTGCGATTCTCAAATCCGTTGATGGTTGCCAGGTTACCTAAAACTGGATGGTTTTCACTTGCCATAGTCTTGGACTGAAAAGTGGCTAATCCAAGGGGGTACGGCTCTTGGTAAAGATCTTATCAAATCCGTTGATAGCTGTAATAGCTTGCTTAAAGCTATAGGGTGTTCAACTCACCGATGCTTCATTGCTAAGAGTTGGCGAGTCCAGAGGGGTACGGCTTCTGGTAAAGACATATCAAATCCGTTGACGGCTGTGATGGTTTGCCTAAAATCATCAAGGTACTCCCACTCACCATTGATTCACGTTCTAAGAGTTGGGCTGGGTTCTAGTCTCCCAGGGTGATGCTTATTCCACCAGAAAGACTGGCTAGCCCAAGAGCGAGCAGCTACTTGGTAAAGGCTCATCAAATCTGCTCATGTTGCTGAAAAGATTCAACACGATGCTGATTTGTTCCAAGCTTTGGAGAAGCTTCTAGTGTTTCTTGTTGCGGCGGTTACTCTGATTCTTATCTTTTTGATGCTACTATTTGTTTTGCTGTTACAATCCTCGGGCTTTATTTGCACGTTTTCCAGGAAACTTGAACTCAACAGGTCAAATTCAAGTTTAGGGGAGGATTGTTAGGACCATTGTAATAGTTAAATGTAATAGGTAGACTAGGAGGTATGTAGTTCCTCCTGGTCCTAGTAGTAGTAGGAGCAAGTCCTGCTCCTGGTCCTAGTCAAAGTCAAACTTTATTATTTACTTAATATTCTGTTAGGATATGCATGAGATATGTTAGGAAAGGATATGCATATCAGTTTTACACGTTTTCTTTAATGCTGTATTAGGGTTTCCTTGTAGTATAAAAGGAACCTTAGACAGAAGGGTTATGTACATCTTCACCAAACGTAGTTCTAGTCATTATCAATATTAGAAATCCTTAGAAAGGATCAAGGCTTTATAGTTATTCTGTTCTCTTTGATTATATTTATATTTTACATTCATATTGTGTATAGAGTCTCTTTGTGATTTGATTTGTGATTACAGAAGTCATTCACCGGTCCTGACAGGCTGCAAGATCTACATCTAGTAGACCCAACAGTATACTTCCTGAAAAAGAAGAGTCAAGCTCCTGAATTCATAATGTCTTTTATCAGGCAAGTAGAAAATTAAAATGATACTAAAGTTAAACAAATACGAATTGATAATGGAACAGAATTCAGGAACCAAAAGCTTGAGAGTTTTTGTGATGAGAAAGGAATTTCTCAGAACTTCTCTTCTCCTTACACACCTGAACAAAATGGTGTGGCTGAAAGGAAGAATAGAACTCTCATTGAAGCTGCTCGAACCATGCTTAATGGATCCAATCTTTCAAAACACTTCTGGACTGAAGCTGTAAAAATAGCTTGCTATACTCAGAACAGATGTATCATTGTCAAAAGACATGATAAGACTCCTTATGAAATATGCAGGGAAAGGATTCCAAATATCAGCTACTTTCATATGTTTGGTTGTCCTATGTTCATTCACAATAAAAAGGACCATCTTGGTAAATTTGATGCCAAAGCTGATGATGGATACTTTCTTGGATACTCTTTTGTCTCCAAAGCCTTCAGGATCTTTAACACAAGGAGACAACAGATTGAGGAGTCATTTCATGTCACCTTTGATGAGAGTATGGATGCCATTAACTTCACAAAACAATCAATGGAAGAAATAGGGATCAATGACTCATCAAGATATCCTCCTGATGAGTATGAACATTGTCCCTCAAAACAGTATCAAACTGATGCTGATATTTACTTCCATATATCACCTCATAATAGGTCAATTAATAATTTAATCACACCTCAACATGTCCCTGAAGTTATCACTTCTCAAGCTAATGAATCAAACGATTCACCCATCTATGAGAACACTGAAGGGACAAGTGATGAAAATATTGAATCCCCTATTACTAAAAATCCTTCAAAAGGAGGTGATGTGCCAGTATAATGTACTGAATCTCTGGTCCTTGATAATCACCAACCATCAACAAGCTCTAATCCAAGTCCTCAGGACAGATGGTCAAGACAACAACACATAGAGCTTGTAAACATAATTGGTGATGTATCTGAGGGGATGCTCACACGCAGTCAGGCTGCTAAACTCTTTGCTGCCTCAGCCCATGAATGTCTGTTTGTAGACTTTCTCTCTGAAATTGAACCAAAGAAGATTTCAGAGGCCCTGACACATCCAGGGTGGGTTGAGGCCATGCAAGAAGAGCTCAACCAATTCCTCAGGAACAAAGTGTGGAAACTAGTTCCTCTCCCTAAAGGGAAATCAGCTCTTGGTACAAAATGGGTATTTAAAAACAAGACTGATGAAGATGGAATTGTCATCAAAAACAAAGCTAGGCTGGTTGTTCAGGGGTGTCGTCAACTTGAAGGGATCGATTATGAGGAAACCTTCGCCCCTGTAGCAAGAATGGAAGCCATCAAGATCTTCTTTGCCTATGCTACCTACATGAACTTCAAAGTTTTCCAAATGGATGTAAAAAGTGCCTTCATGAATGGAAAGATCACTGAAGAAGTTTATGTTGCTCAGCCTCCTGGTTTTGAGAGTTCTGAGTTCCTAAACCATGTTTGTAAACTTGACAAAGCCCTTTATGGACTGAAACAAGCACCAAGGGCATGGTATGAAACTCTCTCTAAATTCCTGATAATGAACAAATTTGTCAGGGGGAAGATAGACAACACCTTGTTTATCTTCAGAACCAAGGAGGATGTTCTACTAGTTCAGATATATGTTGATGACATCATATTCAGATCTACTAACTATGATCTTTGTAGAAAGTTTGAAAAACTTATGACAAAGAAATTTGAAATGAGTATGATGGGTGAATTAACATATTTTCTTGGACTACAAATCAAACAGGGGGACAAGGGGATCTCAGTCTGTCAAGAAAAATACACTAGAGAAATACTTAAGAAATATGATATCTCTGAGTGTGCTCTAGTAAAGACTCCCATGGTTCCCCCCCAACAACTTAGGTCCTGATCTTGCTGGTAAACCAGTCAATCAAACCTTATTCAGAGGAATGATTGGACCATTAATGTACCTAACTGCAACCAGGCCTGATATTCAGTTCTCAACAATCTTATGTGCAAGATATCAGGCCGATCCCAAAGAATCACATCTTACTGCTGTTAAACGAACCTTCAGGTACTTGAAGGGTACTCCCTCGCTGGGTCTATGGTATCCTCATTGTTCAGGATTCGATCTTAAAGGATACTCAGACTCAGACTATGCTGGCTGCAACATGGATAGAAAAAGTACCTCAGGTGCATGTCAATTCCTTGGTGGTAAGCTAGTATGTTGGAGTGCAAAGAAACAGCAGTCAGTCGCAATGTCCTCTGCTGAGGCTGAATACGTGGCAGCCGCTGGTTGTTGTGCAAACATCCTTTGGATGAAAAGTCAACTCAGGGACTATAATGTGGAATACAAAGTAGTTCCTATCTTTTGTGACAACACCAGTGCAATTGCCATTTCAAATAATCCAGTCCTACATTCAAGGACTAAACACATTGACATAAGATATAACTTCCTCAAGGATCACATCTTAAAAGGAGATATTGAATTACACTTCATCCCCACTGAATATCAGCTAGCTGATATTTTCACCAAACCTTTGGATGAACCAACATTCACTAGACTGAAATCTGAACTTGGTATGCTGAATATTGATTAATCAGTCTCCCTGATGACATTGGATTCAGTATAATGTATATTCTTTATCTTCTCTCTGAGTAAATATATCTTATTGTCCTCCCTTTGACACTGAGGTACATTAAATGATGTAACTAAATGCTCTAAGGATTTAGTTACTTAATGTCCTAGGTTGGTGTGTCAGAATATTAAATAAGGAACATATATTCCTTCAATAAATTGTCATAAAACCAGTCAAAGGGTCACTCATGACAAGTATCCCACTAAGCATTAAATGCTTACCCTTTTTCTAGCAAAATCCGTTCCAAAAACGTCCTTTCAAATGCACGTGACCCCACGTCATCTCTGGAAAAAGCGTTATCTTTGCAATAATGGAACAGTTGCCAAGAAAATAGGGGGACCACTTGTACGCTTTCATTAAATGCGGATGTGAAAAGAAATTATAGCAAATAAAAATCTTCTTCACATCCGAGCCTATAAATACCCCCACAATCACAACAAACACACACACAAAGAACTTGCAATTTTACTCTGCCAACATTTTCTCTCAAAGAAAAGGTGTGTGTGTTCAAACTAGTTTCCAGCAAAGGTTTCTTGTAAACAAGGCGATCACATTAATCACTCGTTTCATTGTTATATAGCACAAACAATCAAAGTTACCTATTGTTTATAACTCTTGATCCTTTTATAAGGCAAAAGTTCTCATTAGGTCACTTGGTGAATCTTGTTGTATTATAAAAAGAAACAAGTCTTGATTTGATTCCACAAATTGCCATTGTCGTTTTCAAATCTTTAAAATCTATCTTTAATGGCAATGTCCAAGGCTATCAAATATGCCCCTTAGGCTGAACATCTCACCAATGAGGGTGTCCATTTTGCAGGAAACAACTATCAGGGAAATTTCAATTACCAAAGTAGTGTATCAGCCTAAAACCAATTTGCAAATTTTTGAAAAACTGTGATTGGGCTGATGCTTTTACAAAAACCCCCTCAGTCTTCTACCATGAATATCTCAGAAAGTTCTGGTTTACGGTTGTGGTTGTAACCTCTACCCAAGGGCCTGAAGGATCTCAGGGGTCTGAGATCAAGTCACATAAGAACTGTGTCTTCATGTTCACTGCAAACAATGGGAAGACACCATTGATTTTAGACTTCAAAACATTTTGTCAAAGCAGTGGACTTGATTATAACAATGGAAAGTATGTTGCACATCCTGACATGGAGCCAGTTAAAAGAGGACTAAAAGAAATCGGGGTCCCTGAGTTACTTGTGACTAAAACCCCATTGATCAAAACTGCTTTCCCCATGGCTTGGAGGATCCTGGTCACTTTTGTAATTCAGGTGATCGGTGGGAACTACTCATCTACTGAGCAAGTTAATTCTACTCAGCAGATGCTAATCTACAGTCTTATTAGTGGACTGAAGATTGACATAGGAGAGATTGTTGATTGGTGTATTTTGTATACATCTCATAGCATGTTAATCTAGTATAATTGTACATTTTTTAGTCGTTATATATGTACTTTGAGTGTATTTTGTGATTATATAGGTTACGAGCGAAATGGAATAAAATGGCTGCTTTAATTAATTTTTTTGGAGAAAAGACATTGTGAGTGCCGATGAATGAAGAAAAAATATTAAAGAAAAAGATTTGAGCGGGTCGCAATATTTTCGGTCATCTTTTATTTGTCCGGGCTTCGCTTGAGCAATTATTGGTGTTGGGTTGATTTTTATTGGGTCAAAGTTACTATATGGTAAAAGAAAAAAAATAAAAAATAAAAAATAAAAACTTTTGGCCCATTTGGACCCAATGGCCCAATACTTAACCGACTTTAATATCAAGTATAAAAAGAAAAAAAAATTGACAAGACGGAGAGAGATCAGTGGGGAGTCGTCGATAGAAAAAAAAACATACGCATCATAAAAAAGACAATTCGTTGGTGAGGAGAATATAGGTCAGCCGCCAAAAGAGAAAGCCAATTCATATTGGTTGGTATGTTCATACGGTTAGAAAAAAATTGTTTCTTATGAGTTTTTTTTAACCAAAAGGATACGACAAGAAGACAAAAATTGGAAAAAGACGGCAAGTTGGAAGAAAAAAAGAGGCCATTTGCTATCATTGTACTTGTTTTTTTTTAATTGATAAATCAATAAGAAGTAGATAATGAACAGTGAACAGCGGGCCGGGTACATCGCGATGTCCGGCTAATTTTGTTGTAATTCCTTCCGGTAACTTTATTTATGGTTTGATCATTACTTTTGGATTATCATATATTCATTACATTGATTTATGATTTATTTATAAATTATTTTTATCGATTTGATATTATGTTTAATTATTTGTGTTCGATAAGTTATTGTTAGTTAACGATTCATACTTATTTTATTTAGCTAAAAAAAAAGATGGTCGTATAATCAACATAAGTTGTACTTAAATAAATTATTAAAACATAATTATTGGTTGGATTAATATCAGATTTATTATCGCGAGTCATTGATAAACATAATAAATGCCAACATTAATTCATTCATATTAAGTCAAAACAATCTTTGTAACCGGTTCTAAAAAGTTTCGATAATCCATAAGTGTGACTAATCATAAATATTAGGAGCTGGAAGGGATTACATTTTTCTTTTAATTGTTTACATCTTTATTATATTTTTCTAGCTTTACTATTAGTTTAATAATTATTTTTATTTTTAATTAGCATTTTTATTATCAAAAATATTTTAGTTGTCAGATTTCAAAACCAAAACCTTTATTGATCAGTGATCATCTCAAAACTTAAACTAAAACCACATAGTCCTCGTGGATCGATATCAAGGTTATTGATCAGTGATCATCTCAAAACTTAAACTAAAACCACATAGTCCTCGTGGATCGATATCCGCTTACCCTATCTAGTATAAGGTAATTAGGTTATTTTTGACCGGTACTTCGACGCCGATCAAAATTTGGCGCCGCTGCCGGGGACTCAGTGAGATTTTCGTTTAAGTTTTTGTTAATATTTTTCTTTAATAAAATACAAAAATACAAAAAGATTTTATTTTTCTTGTTTTGTTTTGTTTTGTTCGTTTGTTTTGTTTCTTGTGAGTGTGCAGGTTAGTGCATGCGCACACGTAGATCGGGACGTACATCACCGTTAGCTTACGATCCCGAGGTTGAGAAAAGTGCAAGGTTAAGAAGGAAGACGTTTCGACAGTTTTCTACTAATCTTGATTTTTCAGGTTTAGCAGAGCTTTTCGCTGAAATGCCAGGTGACGAAGATGTTGGCGGAAGTGCTAGCGGAAGTAGCAGCGGAGAAGAATCTCCACCACGGGGTGTTGATTCTTATTACAGGCCAGGGATCTTCGAGGATCCCTCGCCTATCGTTTATCCGGATCCGGTTAAAGGGGTTACAAGTAACTTCAAGATCCAGCCGAACCTCATAGCAATCTTGCCAGTGTTTAGAGGTCGTGAGGAACCATACGCACATCTGCGATAATTCTTCTCAATTGCTGACACACATCAGGTTAATAACATTACAAAGGATGAGGTAAGACTTCGCCTTTTTCCTTTCTCACTTAAAGATCAAGCTAAGGACTGGTTCTCATCTCTTGAGCCAGGTAGTATTAACTCATGGTCTGAAATGCAATATGCTTTTCTTGAGGAATTTTATTCTATAAGTAAAACTGCTGCCATTAGGAATAAGATTAAATCCTTTCGTCAAATCCCAGGAGAGCAGTTTCATGAAGCATTTAATAGACTTAAGGAGTTATTAAGAACATGCCCTCATCACGATGTTCCAAAATAGGAGCTTGTCAAAGTCTTCTATGATGGGTTGGATTATAACAACCAACAATTTGTGATGGCCACTAGTGGGGGTATGTTTTTCTCGCGACCTATGGAGGAAGAATGGGAGTTTTTTGAAAAACTAAGCAAAGGTTCTAAGACCCAAGCTTCAGTGGATCGAAACAACCACCAATCTTCCGCCAATTTTGTGTCTAACCAACGTGGCACAAATTCTGAAATTAGCGAGTTAAGTAAGAAAGTTGATCTTTTGTTGAGAAATATAGGAAAAGGTGTGCCAAATGTGTCCAATGTGTCGCATAGTGGGTGTTCAATGTGTGGTGATCCAAGTCACTCTGTCGATAATTGTCAAAGTTGGGGGGCGCCACCGAATGAGGAAGTAAATGGAGTCTACGGTGGTCGTCCACGAAATGACCCATTCTCCGAAAGTTACAATCCTGGATGGCGCAATCACCCCAATTTCCGTTGGAAAGATGAAGACAATCGCCCTAATAATACCCAACAACAACACTATGGTTACAAACCAAGGTATGAGGGTGGCGATTCATCTAACTTTCAACAAAATTCTTACAATCATAGGCCACAACAACAATATCCAAATCAGGGCCAAGGGCAAGATGATAACCGTCTCTTGAACCTTGACCGAAAGTTTGATATGCTTATGGATTCATTGTCTACCAACAATCAAGAGATCAATAGAAATTTGAGGTCACTAATCAAAGACATGAGACCACTACTAAATCTATTGCAGCTCTTGAGAGACAAGTTGGTCAATTAGCGGATCAATTAAGCAAAAGAGATGAGGGAAGGCTACCGAGCTACCCCACCATGAATCCCGCACACAAGAAAAATGGAAATGAGCATGTGAATATGGTGACATCTCTTCGAAACGGTAAAATCTACAACAATGACAAGGGAATTCCAAATTCTCCTGACGTCGAGAATTTCGTTACCGATGACGAAATTATTGTTGAAGGTAAAAATTCTGATAATGTTAAGTCCGGTTCTGAGTTGGTAAATGATTTGTTAAATGATTTTCCTAAACCAACAACACCGAATCCTAAAGCTACTGAATCTCCTGAAGTTGGGGAGGGTGGTGTGTCCAGCACACCTTACCCTACGGCTTTGGAGAAATCGACATCTACAAAGTTAGCTAAAAAGGGTCCTCATGCTGAGGATATGTGGGAGACTTTCAAGCAAGTTAAGATTAATCTCCCCCTTATTGATGCTATCAAGCAAATTCCTGCGTATGCCAAGTTTTTAAAGGACTTGTGTACCCAGAAGAGGAAGCTGAAGGCATCTTTGCCTAAAAAGATTGACCTAACTGAGCATGTTAGTGCGGTCTTATCTAGCTCTCTTCCTCCTAAATTCAAAGATCCTGGAGCACCGTTGATTTCAGTGGTGGTCGGAAATATTGCCATTAAGAAGGCGCTCCTTGATCTTGGTGCCAGTATTAACATCCTTCCTGCTAGTTTGGTTGATAAGTATGACTTAGGAACTCTTCGTAAGACAGACACCATTATTTCCTTAGCCGATCGATCTACCAAAATTCCTAGAGGTATCTTAGAGGATGCTATTGTGAAAGTTGATGATTTCTATTACCCTGTTGACTTCTTTGTTATGGACACCGAGTCACAATACAAGGATGTTCAACCAACTATTATCCTTGGCCGCCCATTCTTAGCCACGATAGATGCTAGGATTAATTGTCGAACTGGCGCCATGGATATTGCATTCGGTAATAAAAAGATAAGATTGAATGTGTTTAATTCTATGAATTCTCCTACGATGAATGAATGTTACCAAGTAGATGTGATTGATGAGGAAGTTCAAAAGTATGCATCCCGTATGCTTAAGAATGATCCTTTGGAATTATATCTAACTGGTGATAATGAGGAGATTCTTGATGTTGCTGAAGTTCAAGAGATTCAAGAGTGTTTGGTCAGTTCTTTGGACCATCAAAAGCCACCTTGGTCTTATAAAGTTGAGCCCTTGCCTTCTACTTTTGATACGGCCACGAAACCGTCTTTAGAGGTGCCTCCAACTCTTGAACTAAAACCTTTGCCATCTAATCTCAAATATGCTTTTCTAGGTCCTAACAATACTTTACCCGTTATTGTTGCTTCTGATCTTTCTGAATCACAAGAGGAAGCACTTCTAAAAGTGCTTTCCAAGTACAAAGCAGCAGTAGGATGGACGATTGCAGACTTGAAAGGGATCAGCCCTTCATTATGTATGCATCAAATTGTTACGGACCCAGATATTAAGCCAGCAAGAGATGCGCAAAGGCGTCTGAATCCTAATATGAAAGAGGTAGTTAAGACGGAAGTTCTTAAATGGTTAGATGCCGGTATCATCTATCCCATCTCGGATAGTAAATGGGTAAGTCCTACTCAAACGGTGCCTAAAAAGGCCGGAATCATCGTTGTTGAAACCGAGAATGGGGAAAAGCTCACAACCCGACCAGTCACTGGGTGGAGAGTTTGTATAGATTACCGTAAGCTGAATAATGCCACATCTAAATATCACTTCCCACTACCTTTCATTGATCAAATAGTTGAGAAGCTTTCTGGTAAGAAGTTCTATTGCTTCTTGGATGGGTACTCCGGTTATAATCAAATACCCATCCATCCTGATGACCAGGCCAAAACTACGTTTACGTGTCCATATGGGACGTTTGCATTTCGAAGAATGCCTTTTTGCCTGTGTAATGCACCTGCTACCTTTCAGCGGTGTATGATGAGTATCTTTTCTGACATGGTTGGAGAATCTGTAGAGATATTTATGGATGATTTCTCCATCTTTGGTCAATCTTTTGAAAGCTGCCTTGATCAGCTTGAAAGTGTGTTAAAAAGATGCACCGAAACTAATTTGGTGCTTAGTTGGGAGAAGAGCCATTTCATGGTTCGTGAGGGAATAGTATTAGGGCATGTTGTGTCTGAAAAAGGGTTTGAGGTTGACCGTGCCAAAGTTCAAGTAATTTCAACCCTTCCTCCTCCCACTACCGTCAAAAGTGTGCGTTCTTTTCTTGGTCATGTCGGGTTCTATAGGCGATTTATTAAAGATTTTAGTGCTATATCATAGCCTCTTTGCAATCTACTCTTAAAAGATGCACGCTTTGACTTTAATGAATCATGTCTTAAAGCATTCAACATGCTTAAGCAAAAGCTTGTAGAAGCCCCTATTCTGCAATCACCTGATTGGTCGAAGCCTTTCGAGATCATGTGTGATGCTAGTGATTATGCCGCTGGGGCGGTTCTAGGACAGCGGGTCGATAAGAAACCCGTTGTGATCTTTTATGCTAGTAAGACTGTTTCAGAAGCTCAAATGAATTACACCACTACTGAAAAAGAGTTGTTAGCTGTGGTTTTTGCTCTTGATAAGTTTAGGTCATATATTTGGGGGCATTCTAAGGTGATAGTATTTTCAGATCATAGTGCCTTAAGACATTTGTTGGCTAAGAAAGAGACAAAACCGAGGTTGCTTAGGTGGATTTTGCTTTTACAGGAATTTAATCTAGAAATTCGGGATAAAAAGGGGTCAGAAAATGTAGTTGCCGACCATTTGTCTAGAATTATCCCTCCGCCGTTCAACCCTTCTGACGTAATTAAGGAAAGCTTTCCGGATGAAAGCTTATTTGAGGTTTCTAAGGTTCCTTGGCACGCAAATATAGTTAATTACCTAGCTGTTAAAAAGCTTCCGGATTTTTGGTCCAAACAACAAAGAAAATACTTCTTCTCTCAGTTGAAGCATTATTTTTGGGAGGATCCGGAGCTATATAAGGTATGTGCTGACCAAGTTGTTAGGAGATGTGTTCCTGACCATGAGCATATGGACATATTGGCTCATTGCCATTCTTATGCATGTGGTGGACACTTTGGTGCTACAAAAACTGGGCATGAAATCCTACAAAGCGGTTTCTTTTGGCCGACTATATTCAAGGATGGCCAGTCTTTTGTGAAAGCATGTATTCATTGCCAACAAGTTGGAGGGATTTCAAGGCGTGATCAAATGCCTATGAATCCCATACTTGTTGTTGAGATCTTTGACGTGTGGGGTATTGACTTTATGGGACCATTCCCCACTTCCCATGGCAATGTTTACATTTTAGTGGCAGTGGATTATGTGTCTAAGTGGGTAGAGGCTGAAGCTACTAGAACAAATGACCATAGTGTAGTTCTTAAGTTTGTTAAGAAGAATATCTTTGCTAGACATGGAATTCCTAAGGCTATAATTAGTGATGGGGGTTCCCACTTTAAGAACTTTAGATTTGGAAAATTACTGAAACACTATGGAGTTAATCATAGGATAGCTACCCCTTATCACTCACAGACTAGTGGACATGTGGAAGTATCTAATAGGGAGATTAAGCGAATTTTGGAAAAGACCGTTCGTAGTGATAGGAAAGATTGGTCCTTGAGGTTAGATGATGCTTTGTGGGCATATAGGACGGCTTTTAAGACTCCTATTGGTATGTCACCGTATAAGTTGTTGGGAATAAATCTATGCTTATTTGTTTCCCCTGCTAGTTGATTATTCATACCCCTGCTAGAGTAAGTTCCCCCTGCTAAATAACAAAGGCAGGGGGATCCGTTCCCCTGCTGAAGTCAAAGGCCCTGCTGTCAAGATAAACATGGAATAGATATTTACGCGTTTCAGTTATTATTCCTTAATACTTTCCATAGTTTGTTAGTAGTGATCTTGTACGTGGGTCCTTGCATCTATAAAAGGACTCACTAGGTTAGCATGCAAAGTGTGTCTTTCTCATTTCGTTTTCATTATTATTACTTTAAGGTTTTGTAAACCCTAATACCATTTTGGGTATTCGTATATCTTTGATATATTAAAGTGCAACGTTTGAATCTTATTTGTTCTTGTGCTAAACATTACATTCCGCACCTTGTTTAGTTACTTTGCTTTGCAAAGTTTCTCTAGTGTTAGATTGAATTCTTTCTCTCTATCACAACCCTTAAACAAGCTATTAAGGTTTAAGATCTGACTTTGGGATCAACAAGTGGTATCAGAGCTTGTTGAGAAACTTTGTCTAAATCAAGAACAAAATCCTTATAGCAAACATGTCTTCAGATTCATCCACAAATAGCAACAACCACAATAACCTCAAGTTACCCATGTTGGATCCTGAAAACTTTGAATTATGGGAATTCAGAATCCAACAATACCTGAAAATGGAACACTATGTTCTCTGGGAGATTATAGAGTTTGGTGATCAATTCAACAAAATGGTGGCTGTTGAAGAAGGCAAGGATGAAGGTGAAAGTTCCAAAGGTAAGGACAAGAAGAAATCTGCTGCTCTATGTGATAAGGAAATACTGGCTAGAAGGCATGATGTCAGGGCTCACAGCTCATTGTTGTTGGCCCTACCTGATAGACATCAACTCAGATTCAGGAAATACAAAACAGCTAAGGAACTATGGGAAGCCATAGGCACAACCTTTGGAGGAAATGAAGCCACAAAGAAGAAGAAGAAGAACCAAATGCTGGACGATTTTGCTTCTTTCAAAGCAATTGGTGATGAATCAATTGGAGCTATTTACAATAGGCTTCAAGACATGGTGGCCCACTTGGAATTCTTTGATATTGAGGTGACAAAAGAGCAGGTGAATACCAGGTTTCTGAACAGCCTCCAGAAAGAATGGTTTGTCTATAAGGCAATCTGGCAAAATAAGGATGACTTGGACAACAAGAATATTGATGATATATACAATAACCTAAAAGTTTTTGAACCTATTGTCAATGAAATGAAGTCAAAAGGGACAATTCCCACCAACTCAAGTGGAATTGCTGATTCCCCTGCTAACATGGCATTCATATCACAAAGCAGTGGAATCTCCAAGAACAGTGGAATAGAAGTAGCCCCTGCTACTTATTCCCCTGCTACCAGGTCTGGACCTTCCTATGATGAAGAAAGACCAGCTACATTCAGCCTTGATACTGCATGTGCCTTCATAGCATCTCAAGGTCCACAAGGATCTACAGTGTTACATGAAGATCTGAATCAAATCAGTAAGCAAGCACTAGAAGAATTGGATATCAAGTGGAATATGGCTTTGCTAAGCATGAGAGCCAACAGGTTCCAAAAGAAGTATGGGAAGAAGATCACAATTAATCCATCTAATGTGGCTGGGTTTGATAAAGCAAAAGTTGAATGCTACAATTGTGGCAAGAAGGGTCATTTTGCCAGGGAGTGCAGAGGACCTAAGTCTGGAAATAGCCATAGAAAGGATGAGGATTCTGGTGCTAAAGCTATGGTAGCAATGCAGGGGATAGATGGAGCAAATGGATGGGACTGGAGTGCTATGACAGAAAGTGTGGAAAGAAACCAAGCTTTGGTGGCTGAGGAAAAGGAAGAAGACTTTGCACTTATGGCCATGTCAAGTTCCAGCTCTAACAATGAGGTATATGATGACTCATACTGTACTAAAGCTTGTAGGAAAAATACTGAATCTTTGAATGATCAAATCAGAAAGGTAAAAGCTGACTATATAAATTGTGATAATGATCTTGATAACTACAAACGTGCTTTAGAACAACTAGAGTCCACCATAAGAGAGTATAGGCAAAGAGAAAGTGAATATAGGGATCACATTGTGATTCTAGAAAGAGATGCCAAGGAGAATAACCAATCTATAAATGTTTTAACTGCTGAACTTGAAATTTTTAAAGCTAACCAAAAGATAGATGAGGAAACTGTTGAAAAATTTGGAAAAGCTTCAAAAGATTTAACCAAGGCATTTGATATTGGTCAATCTCCTAAGGACAAAACAGGGTTTGGAATTAAGAACATGAATGCTACTATACCCCCACCCCCTGCTAACATCCATGCTCCCTATCCTAGAAAAGACTTGTCATGGACTGGTCTCCCTTGTTTTGAAAAACAGGATGACATTGAATTTGACTTGAGTGCTTATATACCTAATAATGCTGATACAGAAGAGCCTCTAGTTAAAACTAGTGTCATTAGGGATATTAAACAGGAACATGTTGGCT
This sequence comes from Glebionis coronaria, assembly GCA_025667525.1. NCBI lineage: Eukaryota > Viridiplantae > Streptophyta > Magnoliopsida > Asterales > Asteraceae > Glebionis > Glebionis coronaria. Next base: position 533,536,104 of record CM046877.1, read on the forward strand.
TAAAGAAAATTGATAACCCTGTTAAATTTTCAAAAGAAGGAAGTTCTAGCAGCAATCCAAACTCTAAGAGCAAGGCAAGACCACAGTCTCCTAAACCTATCATTAAATATGCTGGTATGTACAGGAATGTCAGAGGTAATCAAAGGAATTGGAATGACCAAAAGTCCCATCAGTTAGGAAAAGACTTTGTGATCAATACCAAGCCCTGCTTCACATGTGGCAGTTTTGAACACACTTATCAAGAGTGTAAGGCACCAATGGAGATGGTGGCTGCAAATCCCTTAAAGGATATGCAACCTAGAGCCATTCTTCTAAATGCAGGGGCAAAATCCTTTTCCCCTGCCAAGTATGTTGCCCCTGCCTTAAGAAATAGAGTTGCTGAGAAATATGTTGCTCCAGCCCTTAGAAAGGAAAATGATGTTCACCCAAAGCCCAACACGTCTGTGACTACCCCAACACCTTATACTGCAAATAAAACTGGCCCAAGACCTTACCAACACATGAATAAAGGCCAAAACAAAAGGTGGGTTCCCTCTGCCAAGCATAAGGATTCCCCTGCTAACACTGGGGTATCCCCTGCTAGAAGAGGTGTGCATTCTAGGAACATGGGAAGATGGGAAAAAGCTGTGAAAGCCTCAGCTCGTTGGGTTTGGGCACCCAAAAGGGGTACTCAATCTAATGGTGTATCTCTAGTCTTTGATAAGCTATCTTACATTGATACACGAGGTAGATCCAAGTCTGTAATGGCTTGGGTCCCCAAGAAAAACTAATTTGTTTTTCCTTTTGCAGGTGACAAAGAAGACAAGGGATGATAGAGCATACTGGGATAGTGGATGCTCAAGGAGTATGACTGGACACAAAGCTTACCTGTCTAACTTTGTACCCCTGCATGACAATGATGGTGTTTCTTTTGGAGATGGGCATGGGACTATAACAGGAAAAGGAACTATTGTCACCAATGGGATGACTTTTGACAATGTGTATTTGGTGAAGGAGCTCAAGTATAATCTATTCAGTGTGTCACAGATGACTGATAACAAGAATTTTGTCTTGTTTACTGACACTGAATGCTTGGTATTAGGAAAAGAGTTTGTCTTGCCACAAGACACTCCAATTGTTCTCAGAACACCAAGACAGAAGAACATGTACACAATTGATCTCAAGGACATCTCTCTCCAAGACAATGAAACATGTTTCATTGCCAAAGCTTCAGCAGATGAATGTAAGAAATGGCATAGAAGACTTGGTCATCTCAATTTCAAGAACATGAACAAACTGGTAAAGCATAATCTGGTTCATGGTCTTCCTTCCAAGTCTTTTGTCACTGAACATACTTGTGCAGCATGTCTGAAAGGAAAGCAACACAGAGCATCTTGCAAGTCAAAAACAAGTATGTCCACCACCAAGCCATTGGAACTATTGCATATGGATCTTTTTGGTCCTACTTCTGTGGCAAGTATAATGAGGAAATGGTACTGCTTAGTGATTACTGATGACTTTTCAAGATTTACATGGACATTCTTTCTATTTGAAAAGAGTGACACTGCTGATGTACTCATTGGGTTCATCAATCAAATTGAACTGTCAAAAAGCATGAAGGTAGTTACCATAAGATCAGACAATGGTGGTGAGTTCAGAAATCACAAGCTGGATTCTTTCTGCATAAACAAAGGCATCAAGAGGCAATTTAGCATTGCTAGAACACCTCAACAGAATGGAGTGGCAGAAAGAAGGAATAGGACACTCATTGAAGCTGAAAGAACTATGCTGTCTGATTCCAAGCTTCCAGTTATTTTTTGGGCTGAAGCTGTATCCACTGCTTGCTATGTGCAAAACAGGGCCTTGGTGGTCAAGGCACACAACAAGACCCCTTATCAGCTGTTTAATGGAAGACCTCCCTTAATTGACTTTTTCAGACCTTTTGGATGTCATGTTATCATCTTGAACACCATTGACAATCTTGGTAAGTTTAGTGAAAAGGGTGATGATGGATATTTTGTGGGTTATTCTTTAAACAGCAAGGGATATAGGGTCTTCAACAAGAAGACAAGCAAAATCACAGAAAATCTTCATGTGAACTTTCTTGAAGACAAACCTGAAGATGTTCAAACAGGTCCTGATTGGTTCTTTGATATAGATGTACTTTCTAAGTCCATGAATTATGTACCTGTTGTCTTGCAGAACACTAACATTTCAGGTACTCAAGAAACAATTGCTGCTGAAAAGTCACCTATGAGGTACATGAATGTACCCTCATTGTTTCCTAGTGAAGCTGATAAACAAGAAGATGACTCTGTTTCAAGAAAAGAACAGCCAATCTCATCCCCTGCTATGTCTGAAGGCAGTGGAATGGCTGAAAGCAGTGGAATCTTGGATTCCCCTGCTAAAGGAATTGATTCCTCTCTCACAAAGGATCATAATGCTAATGAGACTTCTGATGCAGAAAGAGAATCCCCACTCATCTCATCAACTACACCCATATCTGATGGTCCTATCATATCCAGCAGTGGAAGCAGAATCATCAGGAGTGGAGGTCCTAGCTATTCAGAGCTTCATTCTGCTCACAAGCACCCATCTTTAGGTCATGCTGTCACATTTGGAAGTTCCTTTGAGGACTTCTTTCCTAATCAAAACAGCCCCATCAATTCTGATTTGGAAGAAGATGAAACAGAAGTCATCATGCAGCCTACCTATAGAATTAATAAAGATCATCCTATCTCACAGATTATTGGTGATCCTGAAGCTCCAAGACATACAAGGTATACAGCAAAGGAGCACAGCTTCATTGCTAACATCACCATGAAGTTCAATCATGACAACATGCAATGTTGTCTGTTTACTGCATTTTTGTCACAAGAAGAGCCAAAGAAGATTTTTCAAGCTTTAAATGACCCAAGTTGGGTTGAAGCTATGCAAGAGGAGCTCTTACAATTTGACATACAAGAGGTTTGGATTCTGGTTGATTGTCCCAAATGGGCAAGGCCTATTGGGACCAAGTGGGTGCTCAGGAACAAAAAGGATGAAAGGGGAATAGTTGTCAGGAACAAGGCAAGGTTAGTAGCACAAGGGTATACTCAGGAAGAAGGAATTGATTATGAAGAGGTGTTTGCTCCAGTAGCAAGGATTGAAGCTATTAGATTATTCCTTGCTTATGCCTCATTCATGGACTTCACTGTTTTTCAGATGGATGTGAAAAGTGCATTCTTATATGGAACCATTGATGAAGAAGTCTATGTCATGCAACCACCAGGGTTTGAAGATCCAGAACATCCTGACAAAGTATACAAAGTGAAAAAGGCCATGTATGGCCTTCACCAAGCTCCCAGAGCCTGGTATGGTACTCTTTCCAAATATCTTCTAGGCAATGGATTCAGCAGGGGGAAGATTGATCAGACCCTGTTCACAAAGAAACAAAAGGGTGACCTTTTGCTAGTACAAGTCTATGTGGATGACATTATTTTTGGATCAACTAACTCCATGCTTAGCAAAGAGTTTGCCAAATTGATGCAGGATAAGTTTCAAATGAGTGCTATGGGAGAACTAAACTTCTTTTTGGGGTTACAAGTTCAGCAGCGGAAAGATGGGATATTTATCTCACAAGACAAATATGTAGCTGAGATTGTAAAGAAGTTTGGCATGTCTGATGGGAAAAAGGTGTCCACTCCCATGGACAAGGATCATCCATGGGGCAAGGATGGTCCTGGCAAGCCCATTGATGTCAGGAACTACAGGTCTATGATTGGGTCTCTTATGTATCTCACTGCTTCCAGGCCTGACATCATGTTTGCAGTCTGCTTATGTGCAAGATACCAGGTGTCACCAACAGAGTGTCACTTATTTGCTGTGAAAAGGATCTTTAGGTATCTCAAATGTCATCCCACCCTAGGACTCTGGTATCCAAAGGAGTCACCATTTGAGCTGATAGCTTATTCAGATAGTGATTATGCTGGTGACAACAATGATAGGAAGTCTACAACAGGGGGATGCCAATTTTTGGGGAGCAGACTTATATCTTGGCAATGTAAGAAGCAGACCATCATGGCAACATCCACAACTGAAGCTGAGTATGTAGCAGCTGCTGCATGCTGTGGTCAAGTTCTTTGGGTGCAAAATCAATTACTTGATTATGGGTACAACTTTCTTAAAACCAAGATATTTATTGACAACAACAACACTATTTGCATCATAAAGAACCCTGTTTTTCATAGCAAAACCAAACACATTGAAATTAGACATCACTTTATCAGAGATTGTTTTGAAAAAGGACTAATTGTCCCTGAGAAAATTGATACAGAACTTAATGTTTCTGATCTTTTAACAAAAGCTTTTGAGGTAGGGAGGTTTCAGTATCTGGTTGCAGGTATTGGAATGGTTACTCCTTAAAATCTGATGTCTAGTTTTGTCTTATGTAATCAGGGTTACTTCATTGCTGTTGTTATATAATTGTTAGTCACTTTTACCATATCTTTCATTCCACTGCTTTTTAACACTGATTCCCCTGCTTAGGGTTTATTCCCCTGCCAAGAGAATTTTTCTCTTAAGCAGGGTGTGTTCTGTTTTCAAAAGTGGTTTTATGTGGTTTTAGACTAACAATGTAGAGGTTCATACGGTGCATATTACTCTCCTTGGTGGATCAGGTATATATTCTATGTTTCAGGGGAGGTTAGGTCAAACCTTTAGGATTCAGGGTATTCTTAGAATGCTCATATATGGTCTTAGATCATATCCATTGGTGAGTGGGGGTTCAGGGTAATGATGACCTGCTGCACAGCTTGTCTAAACTTTGAAACCTTGAGGCACTGTGGTGTGTGTTTGCATTTCTTTATTCAAGCAGCTTGCTGTTCAAAATATAGATGTGTGGCACACATTGCCAAGACTAACTGACCATAGGTAAGGGACAAGGTTGGGATGGTGACTGGGGTATGCATGATTTCTTGGGATTACCTGGTGTAGGGGGGCTTATGTATTAACTTTTTGTATTGGGACCATTGCTGAATAGAGGACTCTTGAGATTCTATGTATCTATCTTGTGTATACAAGTGTGTGCATTAGAGCAGAGCTAGTTAGCATTAGTCCCTTCATGACTAGTTTAATACCCCTAGGAAAGTTTCCCCTGCTTTTATTTTTCATTCCCCTGCCTTCACAACATTCCCCTGTTTGACCATTGACCGACAATACCGTTACCCTGTTCATAGCCGTTGGGCCTGCTTGCTTAAATTTTGGTTAGGGAATATTTTATTCTTTTTAAAAGATATTTAAGGCGCTTTCTTTGCTGATTGGTAATCTTTTCCTTTTATTTCAAATATATTAATTTTTTATCAAGATTTATTCTTGATATTTTTGCAATTTGAAAATTTTGGTCCAATCACAGCTCTTCAATTCGCCTATATAAACTTAATTCCTTTTACCAGCAGGTCCACAAATCACTTTCGACCTAATCCCACTTACCTCCCATCTCTATAAACCTTTAAACTATTTTTCAAATTCATCATGACTCTTAAAATTGCTCCTAATCATAACCAAATTGCTTTGCTTCATGATGAACCAGCCGAGTTTGCTGAGGCTGTGGCCTTCTTAAAGTCCTCGTACTTCAAAGTGGCCCTTCTCATCAATCCTCGCATTTATACCTCACACATTCAACAGTTCTGGTCTAAAGCCATGACCAAAACAGTGAATGGAGAGGTCATAATACAAAGCACAGTTGATGGTCATTCCAAGGTAATCTCACTTGCCTCCATTAGGGAGAACCTTCTCCTTGATGATGAGGATGGAATAACCAACTTTTCTGAGGCTGAAATTTTTGAAGGTCTTGCAAAATTGGGGTATAAACTTTCTGAAAAACAAAAATTAAAATTTGCTAAAGGCCAGTTTGCCCCTCATTGGAAACTTTTGATTCATACTATTATGCAATGTTTGTCCCCCAAAACCACTGCTTTTAATGAAGTTGGTAGTGAGATAGCTTCTGCCCTGATCTGCTTTGCAACAGGAAGGAAGTATTGTTTTTCTCAAATGATTTTTAAAGGCATGGTGAAAAATGTTTCAAGCACCTCAAAGTTTTGTATGTATCCAAGGTTTATAGAAGTTTTGCTGAATATGAGTGATCATGGCCCCATTACACACAGAAACTATTTTTCAGCAACCCAACACACAACCAAACTCTTCACCACATTACTTGCACCATCACCTTTGTTCTCTGGCAGAAATGTTCCATTCACTTCAATCATGCTAGACCAAATCAGACAGGAAGAAGCCAAACATCAAACAGCCATAAATCCACCTGTTGATTCCCCTGCCAAGAACCTACCACCTGCTGATCCACACCAAGAAAGGCGTTCTAAATCCAGGTTTGCCAGGTCTCCCTTGCCTGGTGAATCTTCACAAGCAGCAGAGAGGAGAGTCTCCAAGAGTTTGGAGCAACCTGGGGGTTTGGCTGCCACTACTGTCTCATCCTCAAGGGGTGAGCAGGATAGTGACACCATCAATAAGTCCTCTCCCCCACTCCATGATATCCAACAAGGGGAGAAATTCCCCTCTAGGATTGAGAGCAGTATGAAACCTTTGACAAACTTGGAATTGACGAAAATGTGCATGAGCCTGAAAAGGCAGAATGCACAACTTGTACAAGATGTCAAAAAGCAAGGTCTGGTTATCTCTCATTTGGAAACCAGACTTGCTACTCTTGAGGGGAGGAGAAAGCCCAGACTTATTCTTTCCACAGATGAGGATGCTTCCAAAGGGGAGGAAATTCCAACCAAAGAAGGATCTACTGAGTATTATTCATATCCTGGTATGGAGCATGGAAAGATGAAAAGTGCTAAGGAAGGAATGGAGAAAGAAAGTGCTGATAAAGGAAGTGACAAGGGAAGTGCAACCAAAGACATTGCTCAAACATTGCTCACTATGGGCAATCAAGAAGTTTCCCCTGCCATTGCTGATCCCACTGCTGTAAGTTTATCCCCTGCTAAAAACATAACTCAAACATTTGTTAGGAAGAACAGAAAGCAACCAGCTCAGAAGGGGATAACAATCAAAGAACCTGCAACTAAAGCAAAACCAGCACCAGCAGTGGATCCAAAAGATAAAGGAAAAGGAATCATGGTGCAACAGCCCAAGAGAAAGTTCAAGTATCTGACTCCTGAACAGCAAAAGATCCAAGAAGCTCATGATGCACAAGTAGCTCTCAAGCTACAACAAGAGGAAATGGATATGCAGGATCAAAGGATGGAGAAGATGAGACCCAAAGATATGCTCAAGCAGGTTGAGATTATGCATAGGGAACTAGATGAGAGGGTACCTCATGTTGAAGAATTTCTTGATCAATGGGAGAAGGAGTTGAAAAATGCTCCTTTAGAAGAAAGGTATGAGTTGACTTGCCTTGTTTACAAATATCAAACAGAATATCTGGATAGAAGGGCAATGCAAATTCAGAGTGAGAAGTATAGAACTTCAGAGAAAGGGCAGCTTGATCACTACAAACTTCTGCTTAAAAGGCACAGAAAGTGGAAGGATGGTGACTTCACAGATATGAGCTTTGAAGCCATAAAGAGAGCAGTCAGACCAGTTCTAAAGTTGTATGATGTGGAGGATTGGATGACTATTAACACTCCTGAGGAAGCTGAGTATCTTAGGAGACAAAGTGAAGTGCTACAGAAAGCTAAAACAACAAAGAAAAGAAAAGCTGAAGAGACTACACAAGCAGGTGCATCATCCCCAGCAGGGGAATCACACCAAGCAGGTGAAAGTCTTCCAGAAGTACTTGAGAAGTCAGTACTTAATGCACAAAGAGCAGCAAAGAGACTCAAGAGAATGGAGCAAGTGGGCATAATCACTAAAGAGTCTCAAGGGCCATCAAATGATGAAATTGACAAACAGCTGATTTTACAGGAAAATGATGAAATCTCACCTAGTGAACTTGGAAAGAAGTTTGCTATCATAGAGTATGCTGTTTATGAACACAGAGGGAGAACTTGGTGGAAGCTTACAAGGGCTGACAATACAGCACAGACTTTTCTAAGCCTAGATGTCATGTTTCAAATTTTGGATAGTGAAGACTTAGAAGATCTGTGGAAAATATTGAAGAAGACGTTTGCTGCAAAACCTCCTACCATGGATGGTGTTGAGAAGGATTGGGTAATCTGGGAGTGCATGCATAGAATGTATGAGCATAAATTATTTGATCCTCTATTTGATGCAGTGAATAAAGGAGATTTGGTGTATTGGAAGCTGTTTACCAATTCTGGGGTTTATGAGGTAGTAATGGAAGGTGTGAGTGTTTATTTACTCAATCACAGGTATTATCCTTTCTCTAAGGAAACCTTGAAGAAGTTAGCACAGGCTAAGTTAATTGTTGATGCCAAAAAGCCTGTTGCTTATGATCTGGTAAGAATGATTCATAGTCAGATTTGGCCAGAGAGTTTGTAAGCATCCTCATCAACTAGCATTTATTCAGAAACTTGTCTTTAGGGGAAAGCACAAGTTTAGGGGAGGATTGTTGGGAATAAATCTATGCTTATTTGTTTCCCCTGCTAGTTGATTATTCATACCCCTGCTAGAGTAAGTTCCCCCTGCTAAATAACAAAGGCAGGGGGATCCGTTCCCCTGCTGAAGTCAAAGGCCCTGCTGTCAAGATAAACATGGAATAGATATTTACGCGTTTCAGTTATTATTCCTTAATACTTTCCATAGTTTGTTAGTAGTGATCTTGTACGTGGGTCCTTGCATCTATAAAAGGACTCACTAGGTTAGCATGCAAAGTGTGTCTTTCTCATTTCGTTTTCATTATTATTACTTTAAGGTTTTGTAAACCCTAATACCATTTTGGGTATTCGTATATCTTTGATATATTAAAGTGCAACGTTTGAATCTTATTTGTTCTTGTGCTAAACATTACATTCCGCACCTTGTTTAGTTACTTTGCTTTGCAAAGTTTCTCTAGTGTTAGATTGAATTCTTTCTCTCTATCACAACCCTTAAACAAGCTATTAAGGTTTAAGATCTGACTTTGGGATCAACATAAGTTGGTATATGGCAAGGCATGTCATTTACCGGTTGAGATAGAGCATAGGGCTGAATGGGCGATTAAGACCGTTAATCTGGATTTAGAGAAAGTGGGTAGTTCTAGGAAACTTCAATTATCTGAACTAGATGAGATTAGACGTGATGCTTATGAGAGTTCTAGGATTTATAAGGAGAAAACCAAAGCTTTTCATGATCGACACATCACCAAGAAGTCCTTCTTGGTTGGTCAAAAAGTTTGGTTATTCAATGCTAGACTTAAGCTTTTTCTTGGAAAATTGAGAAGTAAATGGACGGGTCCATACATAGTGACTCAAGTATCTCCATACGGAGCCATTGAAATAAAAAATATGGTGGGTGGAGAGCCTTTTAAAGTTAATGGACACCGTTTAAAGTCGTATGTTGAGTTGGAGAGTGATCAGATGGAAACGGTGGATGTGGTTTACTTGGAACCAATCCAACCGTCTCAATAGCTCCTACGAGTTATGTCTGGCTGAAGACGGTAAAATTAGCGCTTCGCGGGAGGCAACCCGTGGTTTGTGGAACTTTGTGGGTGTGTTCACTACAAACCCTCACGAGACAAAACTCGTCCAGTCGGGCTACCGAGTGGTTTAAAGGCTTGTTGCATACGCTAAATGCAACTGTGATTCCTACGAAAGTGAGTTAGGTTTTTGTTTTTTGTGTGAGTTTGTCAAATTGATTTTTAACCAAAATTTCAATTTAAAGTTTTTGCATTAGGGACAATGCAATGCTTTAAGTTGAGGGGGGTTGGCACATGTGTTACATGTTTTTGTGTGAAATTTTGGTCAAAATGGGTTAAAATGTGATTTTTGGGAAAAATTGAAATTTTTTAAAATTTTAAATCACATTATAAGAGTCTTGTGCTAATTAGATGTGGAAGTTTCTCCTACATATATGTTTGTTGAGTGTTTGCAGATTCTAAAGATTAGTTTGTGGATGATTTATTGGAGCAAGCTAGAAGATTTGGCCATATTTATCAGGTGCACCCGATTCTATTGTATAATTTGGTTATTAAATTGATTTGATTGTTTGCATGTAGTTAGGCATATGTATAATTAGATGATCAAACCACGCCGGTTGAATTCCCTCTACTTACCTTTGCTTAGATCGAGTAGAAAGTTTGAATAAATAATATGAAATATAATAATGTAATAGTTGGGTTAGGACATTTAGAATTGATCTTATTCGGCTCGCCACCCGCGCACGATGGCCTTGGAAAAGAGTTGGAGAACTGTCATAATTATTGGTGGTAGTCATATGCTGGGCTTGCCTATCTGATTCGTCACCCGCGCAAGGTGATACTTTAGTTGTTAGCATGGGTCAGACGCCAATTTTTATGATGGATAGCATTGCACTTAGCTGAGACAATTTTATGTGAAATAACCCAATCCTTATATTATTGTAATGAAATTAGAAAGATTAGTTTAATTTAGTGCATTGTATAATTATACTATGTGGTAGATAATTCCATCATGTGATGTACCAGTAGGCACGAAGTATAACTGTTCCCATTTAAATAAACAGACTTAATTAACCGGTTCTCATGTGCCAATGTGTCGTAGTATGCACCTATAGGATAGATATTCATTTTTCTGAATAATTGGTCTTTATATCAACCTTAAAAGGAGTGTATAAAGCGTTCAGGATGACTTGTATAAGAAACGGTCCTGAATGGCTAAAAAAGAGAGAGCTTATGTGTGATGTTAAAAAAAAAAAAAAGTGAAAAAAAAAGAAAAAAAAAATAAAATGTGAAAAAAAATGATGAGAAAAAAAAAGTGGAAGTATGTAAGCTAAAGTATGATGGCTTATGATGTGCTCTTATGCTATAAAAACTCCAATGTTATAAAAGGTGTACGATATTCTCACCTTTTGTTTTAGATTAATGTTTATATTGATTATAGGTGTGTAATAGGTACGTTGGATACATGGTTAATTATATGAAACATAAAGTAAATGGAATCAATGGGAATGGTTATGCTAAGTGTTTAAGAAGGACAAAAATATTGGTAATCATTTTGGATTATTTGTCATGTAGGATAGTTATTAGTGTATTAGGTTGAATGTGATCTTTTTGATGAAATTTCAATAGTATGATTAAAAATTATGAAATTAACATGCTTGTATATTTTTATTTTATTTTTACTTGGGACACGTAAAAGGTTAAGTTCGAGGGGATCTGATTGGTGTATTTTGTATACACCTCATAGCATGTTAATCTAGTATAATTGTACATTTTTTAGTCGTTATATATGTACTTTGAGTGTGTTTTGTGATTATATAGGTTACGAGCGAAATGGAATAAAATGACCGCTTTAATTAATTTTTTTGGAGAAAAGACATTGTGAGTGCCGATGAATGAAGAAAAAATATTGAAGAAAAAGATTTGAGCGGGTCGCAATATTTTCGGTCATCTTTTATTTGTCCGGGCTTCGCTTGTGCAATTATTGGTGTTGGGTTGATTTTTATTGGGCCAAAGTTACTATATGGTAAAAGAAAAAGAAAAAAAAAAGAAAAAAAAAATACTTTTGGCCCATTTGGACCCAATGGCCCAATACTTAACCGACTTTAATATCAAGTATAAAAAGAAAAAAAAATTGACAAGACGGAGAGAGATCAGTGGGGAGTCGTCGATAGAAAAAAAAACATACGCATCATAAAAAAGACAATTCGTTGGTGAGGAGAATATAGGTCAGCCGCCAAAAGAGAAAGCCAATTCATATTGGTTGGTATATTCATACGGTTAGAAAAAAATTGTTTCCTATGAGTTTTTTTTAACCAAAAGGATACGACAAGAAGACAAAAATTGGAAAAAGACGGCAAGTTGGAAGAAAAAAAGAGGCCATTTGCTATCATTGTACTTGGTTTTTTTTAATTGATAAATCAATAAGAAGTAGATAATGAACAGTGAACAGCGGGCCGGGTACATCGCGATTTCCGGCTAATTTTGTTGTAATTCCTTCCGGTAACTTTATTTATGGTTTGATCATTACTTTTGGATTATCATATATTCATTACATTGATTTATGATTTATTTATAAATTATTTTTATCGATTTGATATTATGTTTAATTATTTGTGTTCGATAAGTTATTGTTAGTTAACGATTCATACTTATTTTATTTAGCTAAAAAAAAAGATGGTCGTATAATCAACATAAGTTGTACTTAAATAAATTATTAAAACATAATTATTGGTTGGATTAATATCAGATTTATTATCGCGAGTCATTGATAAACATAATAAATGCCAACATTAATTCATTCATATTAAGTCAAAACAATCTTTGTAATCGGTTCTAAAAAGTTTCGATAATCCATAAGTGTGACTAATCATAAATATTAGGAGCTGGAAGGGATTTCATTTTTCTTTTAATTGTTTACATCTTTATTATATTTTTCTAGCTTTACTATTAGTTTAATAATTATTTTTATTTTTAATTAGCATTTTTATTATCAAAAATATTTTAGTTGTCAGATTTCAAAACCAAAACCTTTATTGATCAGTGATCATCTCAAAACTTAAACTAAAACCACATAGTCCTCGTGGATCGATATCCGCTTACCCTATCTAGTATAAGGTAATTAGGTTATTTTTACCGGTACTTCGACGCCGATCAATTGTTTATAATGATCTCGTAACCAGGCTCCTGAAGGAGTCAAGGCAAAAATATGTTTCTTACCCAAGATTCATATCATGCGCCTTAGAACGGTTACTGGGTTCCCTTTACACTCAGGAAAAATTCAATGTTTTTTCTACTCCAATCCTGAGTTCCACAAACTTTTCAAAGAACCCATCTGAAGTCAACCCCATTGCATTGACGGCCCACATGACTGAGGTGATCAGTCTTGAATCATCTGTGTCTCCCATTCCCTTCTTACCAAAGAAGGGGAACAAGAAGACTCAGACTGTGCCAAAGACCAAACCAACAAAGGCACATGGCCCTGAGGCTTCCGAGGCACGACCCAAAAAGGCCAAGGCTAAAAAGACTACCCTTGTTCAGACCAAGCTTCAAATACCCCAAGGGAAAGAGCTTACGGGAGGCCCTGATACATCACAATCAGGGTCGACGGGCCAACCTACTGGTCCTCTTGATGGAGAAGGAAACAAACAACCTTCTTCTACGGGACTGCCTTCCACTCAGACCGATGAGGGCATTCGTAAATCACAACCTTTGCATGAGGTCAAAACTAAGGCCAAAGACTCAGAGAGACGCCCACAGGTAACACACCTCGCTGATAGGCCTATCACTTCTACCAAGTCCAATGAAGGCACACTAGCTCAAAAGTCTTTGCCTGAGGACCCAAAACTTGATTCCTTAGACTCAGAGGGACGCCTACGGGCAAAACACCCCGCTGATAGGAATCCCACCTCCACAATTCCCGATGAAGGCACACTAAAACAAAAGTCTTTGCCTGAGGGAACAACTATTGATCCCAAAGACTCAGAGGGACGCCCACGGGTAAAACACCCCGCTGATAGGGATCCTACCTCCACAACTGATCAATCACAAACTGCCCCTGAGTATCAGTTGGCTAAATCCCAAGCCTCAGGATTTGGGGCAGGGAGTGACGATAACAAAGGCAAACCTTCTTCTAAAGGGGAGCTGGATAAACCTAAGGGGTCACTGAACTTTGGATATTTTATAAGTTTACTTGAGAAGCCTGATGAGTTACTCCAAGGATTCAGTGACGACGATGAAATGATTGAGGCTGGGGAAGAACCTGAAACTCAGGCCCCTCCTCAATCAGACGAGAAGCCACAATCCCCACCCTTGTTCGCAGACATACAGCCCTCCCCTGAGGCTCAACAAAATCCCTCCCCTGAGGCATCCGAACAAAAGGAGCCCTCCCCCGAGGCACCGAAAAAGCCCTTCTATGAGGCAAAACTTGACACCTCTACATTGGGGACTCAGAATGTGGTTCTGGATGAGACAGCTTTGAAAGCCTTGCAGGCTGAGGTAACTCAGGCTCATGAAGATTTGGCTTCAAAGGCTGATGAACTCCTTGATGAGTTCAGACATATGGTGATAGGTTTGATGTGGCTGAGGAGAAGATGATAATTCAGGTAGATAATCAAATGGAATTCATTAGCTCTGTTAACAACAGTCATGAAAATCAGGAAAAGAAGCTCATCAACTTCCTTAACCATGCTCTTCCTACGGTCGAAGCGAATGTGTCCTTGAAGACAACTCTGGATGGACTGATCACTAGCACCACTGAGTCGAATTCCAGAGTTGGTCAATTACTTAAGTTCTTGAAGGTGGATAGGCTCACTGAGGTTTTCACTAGGTTAGACTATCTCAAGTCTGACTTGGATGTGGTTAAAGGGAAATGCGATGCCATCTATGAGGATGTTCATATGGATGCTGAAGCAGAGTTCAGACTGTCAAGGGCTGCACAAGGATACATGGCTAACGCCACCAATCTCTCTGACATCTCCAAATCCCTGAAAGAAGCTGATATTCCTAGGCTCAGGACAAGGATCACCACCATTGAAAACACTCAATCCCTTATTCAGTTAGATGTTCGAACTATCAAAGCAGACACTCGGTCTATGAAGGAAATGGTGACTGAGATGTTTCAGGCTTTTAAGGGATCTTCCACCACCTCAGGATCCTCACAAAGGGCAAAAGTTGGGATTAGTCAGGCTGATCCTTCAACTTTTTGAGGGGGAGAATGTGCCACCAATAATGTTAACATGGAATGAACCTCCTTCTCACACTGAGGGGGAGCATGAAAGACTAGCACAACCCCAACCCTTAAACTCAATTCCTCCCAACCTTGAGCCTTCAGTATCTAAGTCAGATAGGGGCAAAGGTATAGCTGATGAAACCCTATCACCTCCAAAGAAACTTGTAAAGGCTTCAAGGGAAGTAAGGCCCGATCCTGATGCCTTGGTCTTGGTACCATATGAGATAAATGGAATAATGTACCAAATGACTCCTGATCAGATCCAAGTGTATCTAGATAGAATAGAGTCGGCTAAGGCTAATGAAGCATCAAAGGCTGAGATCTTGAAGGTATCCAATGAGTTTGTAAAAGAAGTGGGTGGTAACCCTGAGGTATTGCTGATCAAGAAAGGGGGAGAGGAGTTTATTCAATAAGGAGGAAGAACTCAAGGCCATTCAGGATGAAATGGTCTTGAAGCAAAAACAAAGAACCACACAACTCAAGAAATTGTATTACCAATACACCAAAGAAGAAAGCCTGAACCAATCACTAATCTTCAGATCATTCCTCATACCACACCAGTCTTAGTATCTGTTTACAGAAACAATGATGAGAGGAATTTTGAAGTCATGAAGAAATTTTCATTTGGTGATTTCGGTCTCAGTGAGTGGGACGAAATGGGAAGGATTTTCAGGACCAAAACAAACAAGTGTGTCCCTGAGATACTCAACTCTCTCAGTAAGAGATATGAGAGGTTGAATCAAATGAAGAAACAATTGGGAATCACTGAAGATCTTCCTTTATCTAAACAGGATCCTACAAAAGCCCAGGGAAGAAAGAGAAAAAGAGTTGAGCTTGAAGCTGAGACTAAGATCGATGGGTTAGAATGCAATCGTACTCTCCCTGAAAATGTCCCCTTTGTGAACAACATGGTTATAGAGAAACCTGAGTGGGGTATCTTCTTCATTGATGTATTTGGGGATCAAGCATTTCAAAGAATGAGTGGCATAGAGAAATGCACCACTGAGAGTGTTCTCATCTTTCTTATGATGGCTGGACAAATTCAGACTGATGAGAATAAAAGATTTGGTGAGAAGCTCAGGGAGATAATTGCTAGGAAGCCCGACAAAGAAAAGGTGTTAAAGTCATCAAGGGTGAAGATGGAAGCAATGGATTCCTGAATAACTGTAATCTTTTGTTTTTTATGTTTCTTGTATCAGACTATTCAGTCTTATGTAATGATGAATGAAAATGAAGTACTATGTTATATTAAGTCTTTTCATCAAGTAGAATAGTTTTTAATAAGAAGAAGCCTCTTTGCTCACTAATAACAATTTCACTTAGGCAAATTTTATATCCAAATAGGGGGAGATTGTTAGGTCAATTCAGTACCTAATGACCTTCCTGAAGGATTTGAATAACAATCAGCCTAAGTGAATTATTAACCTTGAATATAACGAGGTCACTGAGTGAACAGTCACTCGGTGAGTTGCCTTCGAGTTCCTAGACTGAGTCTAAAAGGAAGACTCAAGCATTTATAGAGGCAAAGCTCGACGAATGTCTTCTATGACGAAGAAGAAGGTGATGGGTTCAGTGAGTTGTGGCAATAGACTCACTGATCCCCATATGATCTCCATGAAGAAAACAAGCATTCTCCAAGACTGAAGAAAAGGCGGGATAAGTTGAATTGTGACAAGATATAGTACATCACACAATTAGCGTGACTTACCCTTTTGGGATAGATGGGGTACTGACATGTGTAAAGGACTTACGTCTTACTACTTAGAATAGGTTAAGACAAGATACTACACTGTACCAATAAGACAAGAATTGCACATGGGCAATTATTGTCTTCTACCCACTTTCCTTCTATAAATAGGATGCTTATAAAAGAGAGAAAACGAAGTTTTGTGCACTAAATGCTTTAGACATTCACAAACAAGTTTTCTCTCCTCCAAACACGATCACACACTTGAGTTCTAAACTCCTGTTGATAGAATCGTCAAGCTTAGCAATCGTTAGGATTGGACTAGCTTGTTAGTGAGGAGATCACAAAACCACACATTGACTATTTAATCCCTATTGTAGCTTCGTATACAATAGGGTATATTTCTTTAATAAAGCTAAGAGTTAAACATTGAAAACATTGTGTTATTTACTTACTTGTATTAAGTTTATTGCATTACTTAACCATGGGTTAGGACTATACTTAGTATACTTAAGTATAGTACTAATTACAAGGGACCAACACTTACACAATTTGTACTTGCATGTACTTGTTAGGTGTGACAACCCTAAATTTTGAGATTTGCCATTTGTGACTGTTTGACTTTGATTATATGCTGAGTATGCGTTTATGTGTTATATGTTTGTGTTTGAGACTTTAACTTGGGTTCAGAAATCGTTATGTAGTACGTGGTACGTCATATGATGATACATTGGGAATAGTTCGTGCTCATGAGTTCACATGGATGTGACTATGAAGTGATATGGCATTTTTGAGGTCATTTTATGTGTATGTAATAACTATGTGTATTTATATAGTTAATCGTATTCATGTGATACGAGGATTTAACGTTTATAAGACTAGCGATTAGAATTAGCCTTAGAAATAGTTTTAGGTTTGGTTTTTAAGTTTTACTAAACTTATTAGTAACTTTAGACTTTTAGAAATAATAAGAATTAAAAAAATTCTACTTTTACGATGGTCGTGTTTTCGACTAGTTTAGAAGGTTTTACATTTTATAAACTTTGGGGGATAAATAAAATAAAGGAAATATAAGTAAATATTAAATAAATAAGGAAATTAAACATTAAAAATGAATTTAATAAATTAATTAAAAAATTATTATTTTTGGTAATTTTGTTTGTTGTAGTCGGCAGAAAAAAAAAGAAAGAAAAAAGCTCAAAGCCTAGTTGTAGTAATTAGAAAGAGGATTTTTAGGAGAAGTATAAATACAAAAACTACTTAACTAAAATCAGATTTTTTTTCATAAAAACATAGAGGAGGCCGAAGGTGAGTTTTCAAGAATTAGGGTTTCTTCAAGAATCTTGGTTTTGATCAATTAAAGGTATAATCATGATTTCAATTTTTGTTTTATTTAAATAATCTTGTTATTATCAATTAAATAATCATATGATAGATCAGGGTTTTTAATTTTCTGGAATTAATATAATTTAGGGCTTAAATTTGGTAATTAATGAAGGGTTTTTAGGGTTTAAAATCGTTTTTTAGGGTTTAAATTGGATTAGTCAGGAACAGTCGCTAATCTGTCAGAATCTGTCACTAAACTGTCTTAGAAACTGTCGCTAATGTCTGGACAGATTTTAGGTAAAATCGTTTTGGTCGTAACTTATTCGTTTTAAAGCTTTTTAGGTGATTCAAAAGTCTAAAATTATGTACTTGGAACGTACTTTTCAAATTATCAGAATGTATAGCTTATGGAGGTCAGTAGCTTGGTCGAATTATTTGTACAAGTGTCGAGTTCAAGGTTAATGTTTGTACGACAAGGCTTAAAATCATGTTTTGGGTATTTTGGGTTAATGGGCACTTAGAGGGCTAACATGGGGCTGACTTGAGAAAGGATTTGAGATGTATCCATCATAGGGATTGTCACATTGATAAAGGATTAGAGTTCCGGAGTCAATGTTGACGTGCGTATTATTGTAGTATGTGCTTTAGGTAATTGGTTGTCCGTGAGGAGTCTTTGGATTACTTTCGCAAGGTGAGTTCATAGTCCCATGTTAACTAAGTTTTTAAATATTTTTCTAGTATGGGATGGAGATGACACTTGTGGTATTCTTAAAATGTTTTGGTGCTATATATTTATAAATGTTTGGACATAGATGTGTTATTGTGTGACATGCGTGCTTATGTGTTTTGTTATGTGTTCTGTTATGTGTTCTGATATGTGTTTTGATATGTGAATCTTGATTGTGTTTTCGGGGGACACGTACCGTCTTAGTGGATATTGGTAAGGTGGGTAGCCTTGTTTTGGTATGGTACATAGATGTATGGGTGTCTATGGGATCATTTGTGATGTGTGTGGAGCGGGGGGCACGATCCGTCCTGAGTTCTTGTGTTATGAGTACATGTGTTCTGAGTACTTGTGCATCGTCTCGACGGAGACAAGATATCTCGACGGGGATATGGTTCATCTTCCACAAGTGGTGTGGGAAAGATCCGGATAATGTGGTGCGTTGTTCTTTTGTGTGTGTGACATGAGTGTGGTGCGTTGTTCTTTTATGTGTGATGCGATACTTCTTGATTGTTACATTGTGCCTTGTGAATTGTAGATGTGACTGGTAGTTGGTTTGAGTTTTGTTGTAGGTGCATTTAACATGATTATCACATTATGGTCCATTGCTTTAACTTGTTTTCTTCAACTTATTTACAACGGTGGACAAGGTTTCTTAAGATGTTTTGATAACTTAAACCTATGTTCTCACCAACTTTATGTTGACATATTTTAGTGTCATTTTCAGGTGAGGTAGTTATGAAGGATGATGTTAGAAGTAGCTAGAGTTCAGAGGCTGCTAGGATTGCATTAGGAGGAATCCCTTTCCTCTTAGTCTTAATTTAATGTTTGAATAAGTGATACTTTGTAGACACCTATATGTTTGATGTGTGTTCTTTGAATGTCTGTGGTAAGAGGTAGGCCTGTTACCTACTTACCTAGACACCTGCATTGTTTGAGATAGTGTCATGACATTGTGTCACCTTTTTATGACATTTCTTTTGCATTTAATTTTCTCTATAGAGACATCGTTTTTGTGATGATATCCATACGTCTCGCCCCGTGTTTCCGTCACGGCGGTGTGTGACATTGGGCACTACTTGTACAACCCAATTATTAGGCCAAATGCCATGTGTCGACATAATATGAAGGTCGAATAGGTCGTGTAGGGGTAATTGGCTAATTTTTCTTTTGAGAATGATATATTTTGAGTGCCGTGTCCCTTTTAATCTTGTTTTAAAATAGCCCAATTTATAAAAAAATTATTTATTCGTGTTAGTTTTTTCAACCCGAAATCAGGTTTCAAGATATTATAAATTTCTGCTAATCAAACATTCGTAGGCCTTTTAAATTCCTAAATTTCTAATTCTTAGGAATTTTAATTTACTAAAATTTAGAATTCGAAAATTTCAAAATATTATAGGTATCGTTTGGTTCGAGATTTTAATAATTCAGGAATTCTAAATTTTAATAAATTTAAATTCTTGACAATTAATTTTTTTAGAATTTAAAATGTTTACGCGTGTTTGGTTAGCAGAAATTTTTAATATTTTCAAATCTTGGTTTTTGGTGGACCTGATTAACACAAATAAATATTTTTTTATATAAAATATCTATTTAAACGACTAAAAGGTGAATTTTCACTTTTTTATAAATTTTATAAATAAAATATGTTAATTTTATAAAAACTTTATAAAAAGTTTTATAATTTATATATTTTCATGTGTATACGAGTAAAAAATAAATAAATTTTTTTTTTATATAAAATTTGCTTAAATATTAAAAAAAAAATATTTATACGAGTAAAAATTAAAATTAAAATTTTATTCATTTATTATAGGAAACACAATCAATTTAATATATCTTACAATAGCCCCAAATATCCCATGACCCTTTTCTCATACCCTTTTCCTCCGGTACAATAAATACTACTTTCACCTAAAATGCACCCTTCCTCACCGCCGCCACAATGGCCAAACCGGCATCCACCTATCGATTTCACAAACTCACTTCCAGAAGAATGCTTGGAATCAATATTCACCTTCCTAACATCCACCAACGACCGCAACAACGCCTCACTTGTCTCTCACCGTTGGCTTCGAAGCGACGCTCGAACCCGCACCCACCTCTCTCTCAAAGCCCGATCAGACCTCCAACCTTACATTTCATTAATCTTTACCCGATTTAATTCACTCACTCACCTCGTTCTCAATAACACTAAATCTCAATTTAGCATAAACGATAATGATATCATCCTTATTACCGCCATGTGCCCTCATCTCACCAGTCTTGAGCTCTACTGTTGCGAACAATTGACAGATTTAGGTATTTCTGTTTTGTCTAAAAACTGTACTAGGTTGAAGGAATTTTCATGTCATTATTGTAAACAGCTTACTGATTTAGGTATGGTTGACTTTTTGAATAACTCAACTCAACTTGAGGTTCTGTCTGTTACTATGTTATTTCTCGGTTGTGGACCTCTTCCAAATTTTCACGCCCCAAAATCGCTTAAGAGTATTGATATTTGTGATGTGTATAGTGAGCGGTTTGTTATAACGTTGATTATTGGTAACAATAATTTGAAAACTTTGAAATTGTATCCCTGGCCAGAAAATTGTGGTGTAGATTGGGACAGGTGCTTGGAGATGATTCAAGATGATAACCGTTTAGTTGAGGTTCTTTTAGGACAATTTTATGTGACTGATGTCGGCTTTTCATCGTTATCTAAATGTCGTGATTTAATTGAGTTATCTATTGTGAGTCCACTATGCACGGATACTGGATTGATTTGTGTTGCTGAGAATTGTAAGGGGTTAAAGAAGCTTTGTATTGTTCAGATGGGCTGGGATGAGATAGGAGACCAGGGGTTGATTGCTGTTGGGAAACATAGTCTGAACCTTCAGGAGCTGGATTTGCAAGGGGTTAATGCTAGCTGTCTTAGTTTAGAAGCTATTGCTACAAATTGTCAGAAATTGCTCAGTATATCAATTTATGGGAGTGAGACGATAACGGATTTGGAGATGTCGTGTATTGCTGAGAAGTGTGTTGCTTTGAAGATTTTGTGCATTAAGTACTGTGCTGTATCGAATAAGGGGATTGAGGCTTTTTGGTTGGGTTGCCCGAATTTGGTGAGTCTTAGTGTAAAAGTGTGTAGAAAAGTGACTCATAAAGCTGAGAAATTGTTAAGAAAAAAGAGGGGGTCCTTGGTGGTTGAATATATGCCTTTTTAAAGGATGTTTCACCGGCAACAACCAATGTGGTTGTCACCGGACCTGAGCGTGTATCTACTAGCTCTACCTCAAGTCGCAATGGTGATCCATCATCAAACTTTAGAAGGAGAGCTCATGAATCATCCTTTTCTATTAACAAACACTTGAATTATTAAGAAATTTTCTATTGTTGATCTCTATTCGCGTTTAGATTCTTATTCAGATATAACAATACGGAATAGTATTCTATCTAGTAGGGAATGATAATTTGACTTGTTATACAAGTTACTTGACAGTTTTTTTATAAGTATCGGAATTATGGTAACTTGGCGAGTCATTAATCTTTCTAAGTACAGACTATTTTCTTGTTGTTTTCTTCATTATATTTCATATGGCTTTCGACTTTTTATTATTGTCTATGTGAGCGGGGCTTATCATTTATTTTTTTATTTCATATCTTAATGTGATATCTGGAATTGAGGTATTTCATCAGTTTGGGTGTTCATATGTTTATCAGCTTTTCTTGCTTGAGCTTTTCATTTCTTTCAAAATGGGTGGTTTAGGACAACATATATGTATAAAATTATGATATCGGTTTATATAGGGTACACTGCTTCTTCATGCAAAGAGCTTGCACCATCTTATCGATATACGTAACTGAATGCAAACATACCTATATAATATTTTTACCAATTTATGCAATTTGCTGCCTTACATAGTAAAATAACGGGATGTGTGTCACCCGTGCAGCATATGGTAAAAGTGGCAAATATGGTTGATCACAGTCCAAAAACCGGACCGCACCAACCAAAAGCGGACAGAAAACCGGTTTTCGGTCCGACTTATAGCAAGTGCTTAGTTCCATTAGAATTTCAGCAGTGCAACTTTTGTTCGTGAAGTAACACCCTCTGAGACTCTCACAGCATCTTCAAAAAGTTAGGTGAACAATCGTACTTTCCCCTTTTGTTATGTTATCTATGGCGAGAATATGATGTTTAGTGTTTGGGTCTAAGCTCCTACTAAAACATAAAAGCCCATGACATACATGTGAGAAGTTTTGAGTCTGAGTGTTGATATATTCTCTTGAGTTTAACTCAATGACTTGCCTCAGTTTGACTCGTTTACACCTTTAGTTTCAGGACGTTGCCGATGCACACTTTCTGTGGTGCATATGGTATCAATGTGTCAATTTCTGATCCGTATAATTCTCAGTTCTCGAATGTAATAGCATAAGTTGTTACTTATAGACTCATTTTATTTGCTATAGTCTCGTGTGCCTGAAAATCTGTTTACTTTTAAACACGTGGCTGAATGCCTGAATACCAGTATGTTTCGCTTGAAACCCTTGGTCACTAAGTCTGTTTCATCAACGTAAAGTTACCTCAAAGATTCAGTAATCACATGACACACCGTAAGTTGAATCTGAAAAGAGACATTAGCTTATTGGTCAGTAGATGAAAATGGGTGTCAGTGGTAACAGGTTAAAATGGGTAGGTTTTGTATGCATCGGGTTTGGTTGGCCAAACACAGTACACACAATTATTGTGCAAAGACTTCTATTATAAATTACTAGTTGTATCAAATTTGATTACAGTCATTATATTATATCAGTGAAAATGTGAACTAAATTGGTGAGCTTTATATGCATTCTCACAACATTCGGCCAATTTGACCCATAACTTCATCCACAGTCCAGACGAGACCAAGTCGCACACTTAAAAGAAATTCAGGAATCAGGATGCCAGTCAACGAGAAGAGCAATGATTATAGCAACCCGCCCACCAAGGGACCGTACCATTGGCCAACTGTTATTCCACAATCAAGCAGATATCTCCTGACAAAACATTCAAGAATACATCCATGAAAGTAACAGCAGTGGATGAAGAAAGCAATCACAACCCCACCGTCAAGATTACCAAATAAACCTCCAAAGCTCAGAAAACTTGTACCGATGGAGTGTAAAACTCGGGGTGACCAAAAAGGTAATGGAAAATACTCTATAGCTCTAAAAATTTTTTGCTACTTTTGTTGTTGGTAAATTGTATGTCAACCGTTTTCTGAATAGGTAGCTTTGGCCTACATAATTGTTAGGGTTTATGGTGTATGTATTATCTGTAGTAAAGAAAAAGTTTCCTTTGTTGAATGTACATCATTGAGGGAGAATCTTTGTGTGCTCTCCTTTGGCCTCACCATGTATGTAACAGGAGGGTTAAAAAAAACTCCACCTTTTCTTCTATATCATCCTTGACTCGACGGTCTCGTACTTGAATTTTATGTGCCATTGGTACTCTGCTTTTTATGTTTTTGCATTGCAAACAGTCGCCAGTTATAGACCATATTCAGGTGTTTTATCTGAGTATACCATAACATTTGAGTGGCCTGTATTTGTATGGTTAACAGGTTTGTTTTAGTTTCCTCCTAACTTCTTAGTAACTAGTAAATGTGTGCACGTTGTACCTTTTTGTATGAGCAAAAATTCATATATACCTACAGTGTAACAATACAATTGATCAAACAAACTTGTAGTGGTCACGCCGACCTCCTGAAAAGGAAGACTTTACCTTTATATTTAAACCCCGTGGACTAGTTGGCCAAAAGGTCAGATACCCTCTGGTTTCAAAAAAAAAAAAAAAAAAAAAAAAAAAAAAAGTTGCTGGTACATGATGAATACATGAGGGATTTAGTGTGGTTTTTGTTTTAGCAAAGCTAAAACCAGAGATCACGTCATATTAACTTTGTCTACTAGGCCCAAACCTGCAATAATGTCATAAGGATAAAAAAAATGCCAGTTAAAATCAACTTGTAATTTATCCTAAAAGATATGACTGTTCTAAATGAGAAAAGAATCATCGTTAAAGTATCACAAGAGGGGATGTAGCTCAGATGGTAGAGCGCTCGCTTAGCATGCGAGAGTTACGGGGATCGATACCCCGCATCTCTATTTCCATTTTTTTAAATATTTCTCATCATGCTTCCTATCCTTGTCTCAAAAAAAAATTCAAGTAGATTATATCTACAAGTTTATATCCAAGATCCTCAAATTCTAAAGGAGTGAGTATTGGCGTTTTTCCTCTACCTTCAAGCATGTTGGCCTACGTAGGAATCAGAAAACCATAGTGACCATCTAAACCAATTGTCGCAAGAATAACAACACATTTTTTTTTTCTGGTAACGTATAACAGACTTGCTAACCATTATAGGAACTGAAGTAGCCACTTCACAGAATGCTTTCATCTCTTCTTTTGAAGCAAGTGCGTCAACAAAAAGGACATCAGCACCAGCCTCGGAAAATGCTCGTGATCTGATCTCCAACAGCTTCCTCTCTTGATACCACCTTCCTGCCTCGTGTATGACCACAAGATTTTGGAGACACCTTTCAGTTTTGAGCATTTTTCAGCAACAAATCTATATACTGATAAAAAAAAAGTGAACAAGGGTTTGCAGGTGTGTTTGAATGCGTGTTTTATACTTTAGAGTGAGGGGCAAAATTCTATTATGTTTACTGATTCTGACTTTCTTATACTTTGGGGTCAATTTTATCAGGTAAGAAGTTGGCGAAAGAAGGAAAGATAAAAGTAATTCAGTGTTTGAATCTGATTACAACTATTTGAATAACAATGCTCATTTTGAGAAATGAACCTGATCTTCGAGAAGTATTCCTGCAAAGCCTGCTTTAATATAACGGCCACAAACACAATTGAATTGGAGAATGGTCTAAGGTAAACAATACTAATAGTTTATAATTCCGAGCACACAGTTCTCGTTTATTTAAAATTAAAACGAAGCTTTTGTCTGGTTGTTAGCAGAGTATACTTTTTAACAATATTCAGTTATATATATAGTCTACGATGATGATTACCCATTGATACAATAAACAGGGTTTTTCTTCTTTATAATTGGGTGCTACCGGTACTCTCCACATACAGCGCTACAAAATACTCCAAAGAAAACACCTAAATTAAATTTCACATATGACATATCTATATATATCAATGTATCATTATTAGATATCGATGGCAAAACAAACGGATCATGGGATTGAGTAACGAGTCAAGGCGTTACTCAAGGTGGAGTACTGGTAGCAAATTTGACTCAAGTATAGGTAAACGATTCAGTCTGACAACATGATCGGATCACTTTATAACCGGTATTAGTTCTTCAAATCCAAGTAAACTACAGTAATACTTATCACGTATCTACACGTTCTCTTGTTCAATTCAGATCAATTATATTTGGGCGATTTCAGTACCTTGTTGAATATCAATGTTGCTGCTTATTCGATGCATCATTATTTGCTAAGGAACAAATTTGTGTGGCCAAAAGTAGGTTATTCAAAAGTCCAAGCTTATTTAGCCATAGCCTTTGTCATCTCTGTTAATTCTTTGGCAGATTCATTGAATTTTGAGAGATTTGGGCGAAAACTGTGAAATCAAGTATCAAGGCTCCTATTTATGGCTGCACCCTGCAACACTTTCACAGTTAACCGTTTTTATCCCAATGGTGATAATCTTGTTGGAAGGCTAAACAAAACCAACTTAACCCATTTACTGCAACACTTTCACAGCTAACCGTTTTATTTCTAATGGGGATAATCTTGTTGGAAGGTCAACAAAACCAACTTAACTCGTTTACTGCAACACTTTCACAGCTAACCGTTTTATTCCTAATGGGGATAATCTTGTTGGAAGGTCAACAAAACCAACTTAACTCGTTTACTGGAACACTTTTACAGTTAACCGTTTTATTCCTAATGGGGATAATCTTGTTGGAAGGTCAATCAAAACCAACTAGACCCGTTTACTGCAACAACTTCAAAGTTGGCCATTTTGATCTCTCATCCAACATATTTTTAACAACACTTATACCATATAAATATCGTTGACTTTTACAGTACTTATTTAGTACTTCGACGACTTCCCAATTCATTCAGGATCAACTATAGCACAAACTATTTTGATTATGTGAATGTATTACAAAACCATAATTTTTGGTCGAAAATCTCTACCACCAGAAGAAGTTAGATTGTCAAACTAGCTCATTGTCATAACTTAAATTACCAATTTAACACATAAACTAGTAGAATTACTAATTTACACCTGTATAGTATTAAATTCGCTCGGTTTAAGAGCTTAACACTGTTATATTCTAAACATTCAAACCATTAGCCCAAATTTCATATCCATGACTATTAGCTTTTGAGATCGATTTCCATTAGCCAACTTTTTAATTTCTGTTTTTTCAAACAAGAGGTCAAAGGGTTTAAAAAGTTATAAAAGAAAATCATATCCATGAGATCAAGAACACATACTTAAAATAGAAAATCATCGTCATTTAAACCGGAAACATGACAAACTAAACAATAAGTTGTAGGTGCTATTTAAAAACCAGAATTGATCTCTCTACCTTGCAATGTGGCCATCATCACCGTCATCAGTGAATGATGGAATCAGAATCATCAAGTAGAAGTAGTGTTTCTATGTAAGAGCTCACAAAGAACGAACCATAATCTCCATCAATCCCAATATCCTTGATGCTTCCTGAGGAGATATCAGAAACTTCAAAAATACTGTAACCTTTGATTTCTATTATAGGTTCACCATTCTCCCTAAACCCCAATACTCCATCATATAATGATTTACCCGGTACCTTAATAGTGAACATCTTAGTAAAATCTTTAGTAACACCATCATCCTTCATCATCCATACCGCAAACTGTGATCTCACCCTCTTCATAATATTCAAGCAAAATAAGACTCCTTTCGCTTAGATAACTTCAATTTCATAGACTGCACAAAACTATCGGGAAGATGCACTTTACCAAATTCTTCACTCTTTAAATCAAAATAAATAATCAACTTAGACCCAATTCCTTCCTCTCCAAGCCAATAAATGAAACCTTCTAAAGAGACTTGATAATCAAAGTTCACCCTATAACACTTCAACGGCGGAACATTAGATACACGTGTACTTAATGTAAAGACATCGGCATCACAGTGGAGATGTTTGACATCACAGTGGATATTTTGTATTCTAGGAACATTAATCTTAACAAGCTTAGGGTCATTAGTGCCAGGACAAACAACAAAACCGTGATAAGGGTGTTAGGATGATGGCGCGTGAGGTGCACGTGGGGGGTTTTACCCAACACGTGAGTTGCACGTGTATTACTCCTCTTCTAAAAACTTTTCCCGCCAACTCTGTTTTGTATATAAACTAGCGTAGACTTGTAACTCTATTCATTCGGATTTGTTTTCTAAACACAACTGTGTGTAATTCTCTCTTCTCTTTCCACTTGTAACAACTTCCTCCATAATCAATGAAACTATCTTTCGAGTCACATTCTTGTTCTTTGTGATTCCTGATCTAGTTTCTAGCATTCTTCGAATAGTTATTCCTGGAATTGCTATCAGTGGTATCAGAGCTCTTTCTTGGGGTTCATGAGTTGATTCTGTTGGGATTCTGTTAGAATTCTGTTAATATGTTATTTCCCGCCAAAATTCTGTTTCAAACATGGCGCCTATAACAAGACAAATTGCGTCCATTAGTGGTGAAGATGATGCAACTGAAGCTGCTAGGCGGATTGTGGCGGAACAAATGGAAGCATTCAGACTAGAAATGCAACAAACCATGCAACAAACTATCCAGCAAACAATCCAACAAACAATGCAGATGAATGATGGAGGAAGGAATCAACACCAGTTCACAAGAATGACAAAGGTGGAGTTTCCAAGATTCACGGAGAATGATGTTAAGAGGTGGATTTACAAGTGTGAACAGTTTTTCACCATTGATGACATCCCTGAAAATCAGAAGGTAAGGCTCATCTCTGTACATTTGTCTGATACACCATTGGCATAAACAGTTCATCAAATTGAATGGGGAAAATGTTACTTGGGCTGTGTATAAGGCTGAAATATTGCAAAGATTTAGAATTGTGTTTGATGATCCAATAAGTCAATTAAGAAATGTCAAATACCAAACAAATGCTAAACAATACCAAGATGCTTTTGATACACTATTGAGTAGGGTGGAAGTTAATGAAGAACATGTTGTTAGTTTTTATTTGGGCGGGTTACCACCAGAATTGGAGTCTGGGGTAAGAATGTTTGGGCCTACAACCTTGGCTGAGGCTTATAAGTTGACTAATTTCTAAGAAGCTACTTGGGATGCCATTAGGAAGAAAACAAGAATGGGAGGGTCTAGTTGGGGAAATAATCAGAGATTTGGAAATTCTATAGGAAGTGCTAATGTGTCTAAGGCTTACTTATTACCTTTGCCAGTCTCAAAACCTAGTTGGAAAGATAAGCCAAACACCCATGCTGGTCCTGTTAGGAAGCAATTAACTCATAAGGAGTTAGAGGAAAAAAGAGCAAACAACATGTGTTTTTTCTGCGATCAAAAGTATGTGCCAGGGCATAAGTGTAGTGGTAGGTTATACTCCTTAGATGTGATAGCAGATGAGTCTGAGGAAGAAGATGGTGAGGAAATGTTTGATGCAGAAGAAGAGCAATTGGAGGAATTGCCACAAATTTCATTGAATGCTTTAAGTGGTGTGTAGGGTAGTGGATACTTGTAGGTTCAGGATCTACTCACAATTTTTTAGACATAATTATGGCTAAGAAGGTGGGGTGTAGGGTAGTGGATACTTGTCCCCTTACAATCACTGTGGCTGGGGGAAGGCAACTTGTCAGCCGTAGTGTGTGCAAAAATTTCACTTGGCATTTGCAAGGAGAGCCCTTTGTTACTGATGTAATGCTCCTTCCTTTAAGAGGATGTGACATGGTCTTGGGTATACAATGGCTATCTACTTTGGGTGACATTAAGTGCAACTTTGGTCAGTTGAAAAGCTAGGTGGGAAGATAGTAAGAAACAGTGTCAGTGGATGGAACAACAAGGAAATGCAGAGTTACTCATGTTGTGTGTCTATCCAAATACTGGCTTGGAGTTGCATAGTGTCCAAGTGAATGGGTCAAATGAAGAAGAGTCTAAGCAAGCACTACAACAAGTAATTCAGTGTTATGCAGATGTGTTTGCAGTACCAAAAACACTACCACCACACAGAGCTCATGACCATAGAATTCTCTTGGTGGAAGGTTGTGCCCTAGTTAACATCAGACCTTACAAACATCCCCCAACACAAAAAGATGCTATTGAAGCAATGGTTAAGGAATTGTTGGAAACTGGTGTGATTAAACCAAGCAATAGCCCCTTTGCTTCACCAATTGTTATGGTTAAGAAGAAGCATAATACTTGGAGAATGTGCATTGATTACAGACAGCTAAACAGGAATACCATTAAGGACAAGTTTCCTATACCAGTTATATAGGAACTGATTGATGAATTATGTGGAGCAAGGGTGTTTTCTAAACTGGATTTAAGGTCAGGATACTATTAAATCAGGATGTTTGAAGATGATGTAGTCAAAACAGCCTTTAGAACACATGAAGGAAATTATGAATTCCTTGTAATGCCCTTTGGCCTTACAAATGCACCTTCAACATTTCAGTCCTTGATGAATGATGTGTTTAAACCCTTCTTGAGGAAGTTTACATTGGTATTCTTTGATGACATACTAGTCTACAGCAAGAGTCTGGATGAACATGTGCAACACTTGACTGTAGTTTTGGAACTTATGAGAAAAAATCAGTTGTTTGCAAAACAAAGTAAGTGTGTATTTGGCACAACCCAAGTGGAGTACCTTGGACATGTGATTTCAGCTGAAGGAGTTGCTACAGATCCTTCTAAGGTACAAGCAATGAAAACTTGGCCAATACCTAAGAATCTCAAGCAGTTGAGAGGTTTTTTAGGATTGACAGGTTACTATAGAAGGTTTATAAAGGATTTTGCAAAGATCATTAAACCACTTACCCTGTTGACTAGAAATAATGCTTTTTAGTGGAGTGAAGAAGCACAACAGTGTTTTGAGGAGCTTAAGGATGCCATGACTAAAGCTCCAGTGTTGGGACTGCCTGATTTCCAGCAACCTTTTATCATTGAGACTGATGCTTCAGGTGGGGGTATAGGAGCAATTCTCCAACAGAAAGGTCATCCAATAGCTTACTTGAGCAAGTCTTTGTCACTTAAACATCAAGCTTTGTCTACTTATGAAAAAGAGTTGTTGGCAGTTCTTTCGGCAGTAGAGAAGTGGAGGGGGTATCTATTGGATAGAAATTTTGTGATTAAGACAGATCATATCAGCCTGAAGCACCTTTTAGATCAAAGGTATTCTACTCCTGCTCAACTAAATGGTTACCAAAACTTTTGGGCTTTAACTATGAGGTGGTTATAAAAGGGGAGTAGAGAATGTGGTAGATGCATTATCTAGGAATGATTGTCCTGAATCGCCAACCATTACTTGTTCTGTGGTTACTACTGAGTTGTTTGAGAGAGTGATTAAGAGTTGGGAGCAGGATACTTACCTGCAAACTCTTATAAATGCACTTAAAGCTGGACTGCCAGGAAACAAACACCAAGGTTGGTTAACAACAAGTTGTTAAGGAAAGATAAGCTAATGGTTGGAAATGATGCTCAATTGAGAATGGATCTACTTTGTTACTTCCCCAACAGTCCTATTGGGGGTCACTCAGGAGTTTAAGTCACTACTCACAAGTTGAGTCCAACCTTTTATTGGAAAGGCATGAAGAAAGAAGTTAAGAAATATGTGAGAAATTGTGCAGTATGTCAAAAGTATAAACCCGACTTAGCAGCTTACCCTGGTCTTATGCAACCACTGCCAATTCCTCAAAAGATTTGGTCAAGTGTGTCTACGATTTTATAGAGGGATTGCCCAAGTCTCAAGGGAAGAATGTGATTATAGTAGTAGTGGACAGACTAAGCAGTATGCTCATTTTTTTACCACTGGCACATCCTTTTACAGTGCAGTTCAGGTGGCTCAAGTTTTCATCAATGAAATCTATAGGCTACATGGATTACCAGACATAATAGTACCAGACAGGGATAAAGTCTTCACAAGTACTTTTTAGACAGAGTTGTTTAAAGTCCTCCAAGTCAAACTGCTTATGTCTACTGCTTATCATACCCAAACAGATGGTCAGACAGAGGTGGTTAATAGGTGCTTGGGATGTTACTTAAGGTGTATGTGTGGTGAAGCTCCAAAAGATAGGTGCAAGTGGCTACCTCTAGCTGAATTGTGGTACAATTGCAACTATCATACTACTACCCTTACTACACCTTTTGAAATTAAGTATGGTCAGACACCTCCAATCCATGTTCCTTATTTGGGGGGCTTGAGCAAGGTGGAGCTGGTTGACAGATCTTTGGTGGTTAGGGAGGCTACACTCAAGCTGCTTAAGTTTCATTTGGTGAGAGTACAAAACAGGATGAAACAACATGCAGACAAACATAGAAGTGAAAGGGAGTTTGCAGTCCAAGATTGGGTGTTGCTAAAACTTCAACCCTACAAGAAAGACTCTTTGAGGCAAGAGAAGTACCACAAGTTTTCTCCAAAGTATTTTGGTCCTTTCCAGATAGTAGGCAAGATTGGGTCAGTGGTTTATCGACTTCAATTGCCAGCTCATTCTACAATTCATAATGTGTTCCATGTGTCCCAGCTTAAGAAGTTTCATGGAGACCCTAATGTAGTATCACAAGGGCAGTTACCTGTCTATGATGAAGCTGGAAGTATCAAGAGGGAACCACTCAAGATACTAGATAGGAAGATGGTCAAGAAGAAAAATGCAGTTGTTGTGTATGGTTTGATACAATGGGTGGATGCTAGTGTTGCAGATGCTACATGGGAACTACTCACTGACTTGAGTGTCCAATATACTCACTTTTGTCACACCCTCAATTTATCAGAGTCGTACAACACAATGGGGTGCAATGGTCATGACCATCACAAGATATAGATACAAAGAATGACTATATTAAAGTCGTTTTCATTGAATTAAATTCATAAAATTAGTTCGGGAGCGAATTACACAGGATCATAATAAAACATTGTTTCAAAAGACTTCAACATTGTTCCAAATATCTAAACACTAGTCACGACCATTTTTATTTAAAATCTCTCAAGCTTAACCACGTCACTCCTCCGTCTTGATACCTGAGAAAAACATTGCTAAAGCGTCAACACAAAGGTTGGTAAGTTCATAAGTTTAAGTTTAAATAGTGTGATGAACCATAAGATTTTCAAGGCAACCAACATATAATCTTATAACAAATACAAGATTATAATCAAAAGTATACGTTTCAACAACCTACGAGTAAGCTCATGACACCGAAGCGTTAACCATCCAACAAGATACAATGAGAGCCCAAGCAAATGCCTATCCCAAAGCATTCGTAACGACTCAAATGTAAGTGTATCTAATTTGGTCACAACTAACATTAGATATGGAGGTCAATCCCAATAGATCTATCCATAACATTCGCGCTTACACAAAGTAACTAAAGGTTCACGATAGTGGGCTAAAGCATCTAGGGATATCGCTACTTAGACATCATGTAGGCAAACGTATCAAGCTTTATGTTCATCCGTTTAAAACAAGCAATGTTCTCACCCTAAAATAGTTAAAACAATTAAAAGTGGGGCTATGAAACTCACCTCGATGAAGTAGTAAATAAGATCAACAAAGATAGCACGGAATATCAAGGCACGCAAAACGATGCGTAAACGATCTACTCGTAACCTAAGTAAAATATTCGTACTTAGGATGAATAAAAGAAATAATAACGTAACATGCACTTGGTTGATATTTTATACTTGATATAGAATTATAAAATGTTTTTATACATTTTTCATGTTCAACCATTTTAGTCACGAGGTCAACTTTGGGTCTCCATATCTTGTTAAATAATAGTCCGAAAAATAAACAGGTTCTCACTATAAAAACTAGGTCGCGAGGTTTGTGATATTTTATAAATATCTCATTTTAATGAGGTCTCTAAGTATAGAAAATAATTTGAAAAAGTGGTGTACTTATAATAAGTGTGAAAACACTTATCCTTTTACCACTTATTTCCAATAACAAGACCAAAACATGTATTTTGTGTCGTAAAAGTCGTAATTATTCGTGGTTTGTGTTTTTATTGTGTTTTAGGACCAAAAGATGAAAAGGAAGAAAACATGGGCTATCACGGGCTTTTATCGGAGAAAACGAGAAAAGACGAAGTCAAAAGATCAAGAGTGCAAAAAGAACGGAAGTCCAAGGCCTATTCTGAAGATTTATCGAAGAAAAAGTCTAAAGACGGAAGTTTAATGAACTCGAAGAACTCAAGTTTAATAGAAGAAGAAAATTACAAGACAAGTTCAATTTACATCGACAAATCCCGAGACGACGTCAAAAAAAGACAAAGAATTTAAATCGAGCCGTGAAGAAAGAAAGAAAGAAGGGAACACATGCACCTTCCCATCTCCTATAAATACCCTCCTAAACACATTAGGAGGGGGTTTTTTTAGCTAGTTTCATTTTTCAATTTTTCCTTTCTAGTTGTGAGAGAGAGAAAGTTTTAAACTTTCTCTCACTAAGTTTCATCTTTTCTTTATTTTTATCTTTCAAGTTTAAGCTTTTAATCATCCTTGTATTTGGATTTCATTAATCACAAGTTCAGGTTAAGCTTTTTGTTCATTAATCTCTTTCTACCTTTCTTGATTTTGGTTTACCTTTGATTCGAAATATTAATGATCCGTGATTGATTTTGATGTTTAAGTGATTAAAAAGCTCATTTTTTTATTCCTACATAAGTTCTTATACGTTTGAGCTTTAAGCTGTTTGTGCTTATTGGCTTATTCGTATGTTTAGCTTATTTACGTTTAAGCTTTCTTAAAAGTTTTATCGTTTTAAAGTTCGTGTTATAAAGTTCACGTGTTTAGATTCTAAAAGTTGTCAAATTTGTGCTTAATTACTCTTGTCTAAAAGTTGGTAAGTGATTATTGGTTTAACTGCTTATTCGTTGCAGCTTATGTTACTCTTTGTTTTCTATTGCGATCTTATGAGGTTTTTCCTTGGTTACGATCTCTAAGTACGATCGCATTGACTGCGATCATTGTTGTCACGATCACAAGCCATGATCAAAGACCATGATCCACTTGTTGTGATCGTGGTTGCGATCAGTGAGTGCGATCCCTATACTACGATCTAGGCTGCGATCGAGTGCTACGATTGTAGGCTACGATCTGAGTACGATCCACCACTGCGATCCATCTTGCAATTTGAGTACGATCGCATTGCGATCTACTTTGGCTTTTGTTTCTATTTTTCTTAGTTTTTAAATTATACTTTTCCCACCTTTTTACTTAGTTTATTTTAAACAAGTTTTCAAGTTTTTAATCATTTTCGTTTTAATTTCCAAAAATTGCACGCTTCCCGTAATCTCCATTTTTACCAAGTATTTTTCTAGTAATTTTTAGGTTAATTTTCAAAGCTTTAATTTAGTTTTTTCTAGATTTGCTTTTAGCTTATTTTAATTACGTTTTGCACTTACCCTTTCTAATAGAATAGAAAATCAACTCCCCCTTTTAGTGACCATTACCGACTATTCCACCATTAACCGTGATCAATTCGATTAGATACCGAGAACGATATCGAGTACACACATGCTAAGCAAAAGTCATGTATTAAATGGCGCCGCTGCCGGCTCTTTTCGTAAAGATTAACGGTTTTTAGTGAGAAATTGGATTTTGGGATCCGTTTTTTAGGAACGTTATTTTCAAGCACAAAAATTTTCAAAAAATCCTAAAAAATATAAAATTTTCAAAAATCCAAAAACAATAAAAAAGATAAAAAAATAAAAATATTTTATTTCCTTTTAGTGTATGCATACTCGATCTACGTCTTATCCTGAGCCCGAGACTCTTAGAGACATAGATATGACCGGTGTGCATAACAATAATAACAACCCACCCCACCCCAATTTGAATAACAATAACAACAACAACAATGTTCCCCCACCCGACCTACGAACAATGGATGAACTTTGTCAACCAACCATGAACGGACGCGGATGACCGATTGCGCCGATGTAAATCATAGCTCCTGAATTTTCATTGAAGCATCACATGATCCAGCAAGTTCAAAACGCTTGCCCGTTTCGCGGTTTACCCGATGATGATGCCAACAAACATCTCGACAAGTTCATTACCGTCACTCAAAGCATGAAACTACCCGGTGCTTCCATGGATTTTCTTCGCCTTCACCTCTTTCCACACACTTTATCCCGCCATGCCGAAAAATGGTTTGATCGTCTTCCCAAAAATTCAATTCAAACATGGAATCACATGACTCAAAAACTTTTGTCGCACTACTTTCCACCATCCATGGTCACTAGTCTTCGCAACCAAATCAGTGGATTCACACAAGAACCCGATGAGTCGCTTTTCGATGCTTGGGAACGCTATAATGTCTTGATCGACCGTTGTACAAACCATAACATGCTCCCCGTTACTTTGATTGATACTTTCTATAATGGGTTAACTTTTCGTGATCATGATATGATTAATGCTGCCGCCGGTGGTACATTCATGGAGAGAAGACCTGAGGAGTGTAGAGAGCTGATAGAGAACATGACCACTCACCACAAAAATTGGGATTCATCAACATCTTCAAGGAATAACCAGAGGGCCAATGTTTCTTCTACATCATCCAACTCAGAGATAACCGAACTTACTCGCCAAATAGCTGAGATGAACAAAAACTTCTTAACCATGGCTTCAAACTAATTTCAATAAGCTAAAGCTATAACAACTTCTTGTGAGATTTACGGGGGTTCTCATTCATACACCGATTGTCCTTCTACTCTTGACAATCCGGAAAATGTGTATGCCGCTAACGGTAACTTTTCTACAGGAGGCTACCAAGCACGTCCTCAAGGAGACCGTAACTTGCTAAGTTATCGTTCCAACAACTATCTATATCCACCCGGTTTTTCTCCTCAAAACCAAAACCAAAACAATTTCAACCGCAACAATCAAAGCCAACCCCGAGCTACCAATCAATATCAATCCCAAAGAAACCCATATCCACCTCAAGGAAATAATTCAGCTTACCAAGCCCCACCTCTCAATCAACCCACGACATTGAACCAAGACCTCGAAGCTTACATGAGGACCAATAGAGAGATGGTGACGAATCTTCAAAGCCAATTCATCAACTTGAAGGGTGACATGGCAAAACAAGGGAACGATATTCGAGCCGAGCTAAGGAATGACATGGCGAAACAAGGGAATGCTCTTCAAGCCGATATGAGAAACTCTATGAGCAATCAAATGAATAACTTAAAGGATATGATGGCTAGTTTTTTCCCAAGTAATCAAGCCTCTAGTTCGGGTTCTCTTTCGAGTAACACCGTTGCTAATCCAAGAGGGGAGATGAAAGCAATCACCACCCGAAGTGGAAAAGGTTTAAAGGAACCCGAGATTCCTACACCTACACCGGTGATCGTGAGAAAGGAAAACGAGTCCCCTTCTCCAATTCCTCCACCTTATACTTCCACCCCTCCACCACCCAAGGATGTGAGTGAGAATTCCATTCCAAAGCCTTCATCTCAACCCAATATACCTTATCCCTCAAGGTTGAGGAAAGATAAGTTGAAGAACAAGGATGATATTCAGGTTTCTAACTTTCTTAAAATGTTTAAACAACTGAATTTCAACATCTCCTTTGCCGAGGCTCTCGCTCACATGCCGAAGTATGCGAAAATGTTTAAAGATCTTCTCAGTGATAAGGAGAAACTACTTGATATCGCCCAGACCCAACTTAATGAGAATGGCTCTGCAGTGCTCTTAAGGAAATTACCCACCAAACTTGGTGATCTGGGTCGTTTTTCTCATTCCTTGCAACTTCCCCGGGGTAGAGAATTGTATGGCCCTAGCCGATCTAGGTGCTAGTATAGACTTAATGCCTTTAAGCGTTTGGAAATAATTGTCTCTACTCGAGCTAGTCCCCACACGAATGAATTTGGAATTAGCTAACCGTACGGTTGCTTATCCGGTGGGGATAGCCGAAGATGTCTTCGTCGGTGTCGACAAATTCACCTTTCCGACGGATTTTGTTGTCGTTTACTACGAGATGGATCCCCGTGTTCCATTAATCGTCGGACGTCCATTCTTGAGGACCGGTCGCACTCTCATTGATGTAGCCGCGGGCGAATTAATCATGAGAGTTGGTGACGATAAAATTGTTTTCAACATGGGTAAACTCTCTAAGTTGCCTTCTAAATACGAGAGTGTTAATTTCATTGACGTTCTTGATGAGGCTTGTGAAGAACATTTGAAAGACGCTTGTAAAAGTGGTTCTTCTTCTCTACCCATTGTTTAGACTGTTGCCTCTATTGCTCCCTCACTAACTCCATTTGGAGAAAGTGATTTCCTTTTGAAAGAATTTGAAGCAACTTTGGGAGATGTGGACTTGCAATATATCGATTCTCCCTCCAATTGGGATGAAGACATTCGTACCATTGAGAAACTTCTCAGTGAGGACCATATTTCCTCACCATCTCCTAAGGATATCTCTATCGATGAACCAAATTTGACTATGCCTTCCATCGAAAATCCTCCGGATTTAGAGCTTAAGGACCTACCGTCTCATCTCGAGTACGTTTTCCTTGAAGACAACAAGAAGTCACCCGTCATCATCGCAAAGGACTTGAAAGCGGAAGAAAAATCTCGACTTATCGCCGTGCTGAAGAATCACAAGAAAGCGATTTCTTGGAAAATCTCCGATATTCGTGGAATGATCCTCACTTTTGCACACATAAAATTCTCATGGAGGACGACTTTAAACCCACTATTCAAAACCAAAGAAGGGTGAATCCCAAGATCCATGACGTTATCAAAAAGAGGTTATCAAACTTCTTGATGCGGGAATGATCTACCCTATCTCCAATTCACCATGGGTTAGTCCGGTCCATTGTGTGCCTAAGAAAGGCGGAATCACTGTTGTGCCCAATGAAAACAACGAGTTGATTCCTACTCGTCTCGTTACAGGGTGGAGAGTTTGTATAGACTATCGCAAACTCAATGATTCTATGATAAAGGATCATTTTCCCCTTCCTTTTATGGACCAAATGCTTGAACGTTTAGCGGGTAATGACTATTATTGCTTCTTAGACGGTTTCTCCGGGTATTTTCAAATTCCCATCGATCCTAAAGACCAAGAGAAAACCACATTCACTTGTCCTTATGTAACATTTGCTTATAAAAGAATGCCTTTCGGCTTATGCAATGCTCCTGGGACATTCCAAAGGTGTATGATGGCTATCTTCCATGACATGGTTGAAGAAACTATGGAAGTCTTCATGGATGATTTCTCGGTCTATGGTGATTCTTTCTCTCGTTGCCTTGCCAATTTGGAACGCATGCTTAAGCGGTGTGAAGACACTCGCCTTGTTCTAAATTGGGAAAAATGCCATTTCATGGTAAAAGAAGGCATTGTGCTTGGACATAAAATCTCAAAAGCTGGTCTTGAAGTGGACCGTGCTAAAGTGGATGTCATAGTCAAATTACCTCCACCTTCAACCGTGAAGGGTGTGAGAAGTTTCCTTGGTCATGCGGGCTTCTATCGTCGATTCATTCAAGATTTTTCTAAAATAGCTCGCCCAATGACCCACCTCTTGGAAAAAGATACTCCTTTTATCTTTTCTAAAGAGTGTCTTGAATCCTTCAATCTTCTTAAGGACAAGCTTACTAAGGCACCGGTCTTGGTTACCCCTAATTGGGAGCTACCTTTTGAATTGATGTGTGATGCTAGCGACTTTGCTATTGGAGCGGTTTTGGGCCAAAGAGTGAACAAACACTTCCAACCAATCCATTATGCTAGCAAGACAATGACGGGGGCTCAATTGCATTATACCACTACCAAAAAAGGGCTTTTAGCTGTAGTGTATGCTTTTGAAAAATTTCGCCCTTATCTTGCCCTTTCCACCACCATTGTGTACACCGATCATTCCGCGTTGAAGTACTTGTTGACTAAGCAAGATTCTAAACCAAGACTTCTTCGTTGGGTTTTACTCCTTCAAGAATTTAAAATTGAAATTCGTGACAAGAAGGGGGCCGAAAACCTAGCCGTGGATCATCTAAGTAGACTTGAGGATCCTTATCAAGGGGAACATCCGAATCAAGAGATCAATGACTCTTTTCCTCTTGAGACCTTAATGTCTATCAATTCCAATCTTGATGACACCCCGTGGTTTGTAGACATTGCAAACTACTTAGCGGGTGGTATTCTCATCGAAGGGTTAACATCCCAACAAAAGAAGAAGTTCTTTAAAGATGTTAAGACTTACTTTTGGGATGACCCTTATCTCTTCAAACAATGTGCTGATCTGATTATTCGTCGGTGTGTTGATGGACCCACAGCTTTAGTTATTCTCAAAGCTTGCCATAAAGGACCCACCGGTGGTCACTTTGGTCCCAACTACACCGCGAAGAAAGTGTTTGACTCGGGATTCTATTGGCCCACCATTTAT
Organism: Glebionis coronaria; assembly: GCA_025667525.1. Taxonomy (NCBI): domain Eukaryota; kingdom Viridiplantae; phylum Streptophyta; class Magnoliopsida; order Asterales; family Asteraceae; genus Glebionis; species Glebionis coronaria. Next base: position 533,576,181 of record CM046877.1, read on the forward strand.
CGTGACGCTCACGAGATGGTTAAAAATTGTGATGCTTGCCAACGCTAAGGCAAGATCACACATAAAGATGAGATGCCTCAAAATTTCATACAATAATGTGAAATCTTTGATGTATGGGGCATCGACTTTATGAGGCCATTTCCATCATCTAAGGGGAACAAGTACATCCTCGTAACCATTGACTACGTATCAAAATGGGTTGAAGCTAAGGCTCTCCCTACGAACGATGCGAGGGTGGTTGTGACCTTTCTGAAGCAAATTTTTGCTCGATTCGGTGTTCCTCGTGCTATAATCAGTGACCGCGGGACTCATTTTTACAATGATCAATTTTCTCGAGTCATGGCTAAGTACGGTGTCAATCACCGTCTTTCCACCGCTTATCATCCTTAAACAAATGGTCAAGCCGAGATATCTAACCGTGGATTGAAGCGAATTCTAGAGCGTACTGTGGGAGAGCATCGTGCCTCGTGGGCCGATAAGTTAGATGATGCTTTGTGGGCTTTCCGTACCGCCTATAAGACTCCGATTGGTTGCACTCCATATCGTCTTGTGTACGGGAAGACATGCCACCTCCCTATCGAGCTGGAACATAAGGCATACTGGGCCTTGAAGTGGGCTAACTTCGACATCAACAAAGCCGACGATCTTCGGAAGATTCAACTCAACGAGCACAACGAACTAAGGAATGAAGCTTATGAGAACTTATTGATCTACAAGGAGAAGACCAAGATCATCCATGATGCAAGGATTAAGAACCGAGAGTTCCACGTTGGTGATCAAGTTTTACTCTTTAACTCTCGGTTGAAGATCTTCTCGGGAAAGCTGAAGCGCCGTTGGTCTGGTCCATTCACCATCGCCAAAGTCTTCCCATATGGCACCATTGAGCTTTCTCAGCCAAATGGGCCCAATTTTAAGGTGAATGGCCAGCGCGTGAAGTTGTACTTTGGTGAGGACATCTCTTACGAGATGATTCCATCCCTCACCACGTTTCCCTTAAATGAATTTCTGGGACGAGTCAGGCTCGTGACTCGGTTAACAAAAACAAGCGCTTCTCGGGAGGCAACCCGTGATCTATCCTTTACCGTTTTCATAAAAGTGTAGGGGGGGAGCCCCGTATGTGTTTGTTGTCTTGTTTGTTATCATGTGCAGGGATTAAAGCTTCAAAGATCCATTCTCGATGACTTTTGACGAACCGTGATCCCGTGTTCCCGTCTTCCCGGTTCTATCCTAAACTGTCGTGATTCAATATTTCATATCTTATATGTTCACATTAAAATCACTATAGTTGTCCTTTCCTTAGCAAGATTTAAACAAAGTGCACAATGTCCTAAGTGTAGGGGAGTTTACTCCCACATGCTTAAACATTGAGGACAATGTTTATATCAAGTGTAGGGGGACTTCTATCGAAGTAAGTGGGCTTTTCCATGAATTTGTCCTCATTTTAACTGGAAAATCTAATTTTTCGACATTTTTCAAAATTTTTAATCTATTTTGGCCTTGTAGTTTTCCTGTTTTATGGTTATTTACTTTCTTTGCTAAAAATAAAGTTTAATAAAGTGGTTTTAAAATTTTCAAAGTCGTGAATATTTTGACTCAACCCGAGTTTACTTATCTAAGTTTACTCTAGCTAGTATCCTTAACGTGTTTAAGTCAAGTTTTTCTTGGATTTTATATAGGGAACTTTAAAACGCGAAAGTCTTAACTCTCACGGGTTAAGAACGAAAACTTTTCGCAAGTTCCTATAATTGATCCTAGAGAGTCCTTTATCAAGGGAACTTTAAAATGCGATCTCTAGACTTGAAAAAAAAAGTCTAAGAGTTTGCAAGATCCTATAGATGACTCGAAAACCCAAAACTTTGATTTAATTGGCTAAGCATCCACGAGTCTCATTCCTTGAGATTTTAAATTGTGGAGAACGAGAGATGATAGAGTCAATTATAAGTTTGTTATTCTTTCGTGAATTTAGGTGAGTTGATTATAAGCCTATTCTCCCATCGCTTGCTAATAAATTTATCTGCAATAAATAAGGTTGTACGATTTGAAAAGTTACTTAGCTTCTAGCACAAGATCGTTTAAAAGTTGCTCGGTATTAATTAGAGTTCATAGCCAAGACATAACTTATTGAAGCGGGATGCGAAGATTGGTGAGTCCGAAAAGGCCCTAACAAGGCATGAGGGATACATTTTGTTGCTAAAGATCCAAAAGTGATGTGAAGAATCATTTATCGAAAATCAATATGAAGGATCGAGACACACGACGAAAAGCAAAAACTCCCCAAAAGATCAAGGAGAAGTCTATCCAAAAAGGCCCTAACAAGGTATGAGGATAAATAGATCCAAGTCCTAAAAGGAGGCGGATCGTTGTATATCAAAGTTCAAACTAAAGATTGGAGAAAAATGAAGAAGTCGTGGTCCAAAGATGAAGAATCTCTCAAAACTTCAAGTGAATAAATTCCTATTATGAAGAGAAGACCATAATTTCAAGAACATCTCTCAATATTTGAAGTATGAAGTCTCTACCAAATATCGGTCCTAGAAAGGTCTCAAATCGTGAAGCAAGTTATGCCAAGATATGAAATTTAAGAGGTCCCGAGAAGCAGTTTTAAAAGATTTTGTCCTTTAGCTAACTATTGATTAAATCGTCCCACTTTATTTTCAGCCTAAATAACTATCGAAATAAGTCAAACAATGCATCCTCGTGATCATTCAAGACAAAATTAAAATATAAGAGATACACCTAGGAATAAGGGAGTCTAAGTGAATAATTGGGCCACATGAGTTCGTGTTAGTTTGCTAACTTATAATAACAATGATCTCGTTTTAAGCTTGGTTTGGGGAACGTGAAACTTGAAGATGATGAACATTCATGACGGCTAAAACCCAATGTAAGTCTTTGATTTCTTTACTTGTTTTGTTCTTGTAGCTTCCTTAATGTTTAGTATTTAATAAAGGCCAAGGTGGGTCATTTATGATGGAAAATGTAAACCGTGCTTTAAAATTAATGCATTGCATGAGGGCATTGCAATGGTCAAGTGTAAGAGATTTAATAAGTGTGAAAACACTTATCCTTTTACCCCTTATTTCCAATAATAACAAGACCAAAACGTGTATTTTATGTCGTAAAAGTCGGAATTATGCGTGGTTTGTGTTTTTATTATGTTTTAGGACCAAAAGATGAAAAAGGAAGAAAACATGGGCTATCACGGGCTTTTATCGAAGAAAACGAGAAAAGACGAAGTCAAAAGATCAAGAGTGCAAAAAGAACGGAAGTCCAAGGCCTATTCTGAAGATTTATCAAAGAAAAAGTCTAAAGACGTAAGTTTAATGAAGTCGAAGAACTCAAGTTTAATAGAAGAAGAAAATTACAAGACAAGTTCAATTTACATCTACAAATCCCGAGACGACGTCGAAAAAAGACAAAGAATTAAAATCGAGTCGTGAAGAAAGAAAGAAAGAAGGGAACACATGCACCTTCCCATCTCCTATAAATACCCTCCTAAACACATTAGGAGGGGGGGGGGGGGGGGGGTAGCTAGTTTCATTTTTCAATTTTTCCTTTCTAGTTTTTAGAGAGAGAAAGTTTTAAACTTTCTCTCACTAAGTTTCATCTTTTCTATATTTTTATCTTTCAAGTTTAAGCTTTTAATCATCCTTGTATTTGGATTTCATTAATCACAAGTTCAAGTTAAGCTTTTTTTTCATTAATCTCTTTCTACCTTTCTTGATTTTGGTTTACCTTTGATCCGAAATATTAATGATCTGTGATTGATTTTGATTTTTAAGTGATTAAAAAGCTCATCTTTTTATTCCTACATAAGTTCTTATACGTTTGAGCTTTAAGCTGTTTGTGCTTATTGGCTTATTCGTATGTTTAGCTTATTTACTTTTAAGCTTTCTTAAAAGTTTTATCGTTTTAAAGTTCGTGTTATAAAGTTCACGTGTTTAGATTCCAAAAGCTGTCAAATTTGTGCTTCCTTGTCTAAAAGTTGGTAAGTGCTTATTGGTTTAACTCCTTATTCGTTGCAGCTTAAGTTACTCTTTGTTTTCTATTGCGATCTTACGAGGTTTTTCCTTGGTTACGATCTATGGATACGATCGCATTGACTGGGATCATTGTTCTTTCTTTGGCTACGATCCACACCACGATCGCTCATTGCGATCTGTGGGTGCGATCGTGTTACGATCTCTGGGTACGATCGCATTGATTGCGATCATTGTTGTCACGACCACAGGCCACGATCAAAGACCACGATCCACTTGTTGTGATCGTGGTTGCGATCAGTGAGTGCGATCCCTATACTACGATCTAGGCTACGATCGAGTGCTACGATTGTAGGCTACGATCTGAGGACGATCCACCACTGCGATCCATCTTGTAATTTGAGTACGATCGCATTGCGATCTACTTTTGCTTTTGTTTCTATTTTTCTTATTTTTTAAATTATACTTTTCCCACCTTTTTACTTAGTTTATTTTAAACAGGTTTTCAAGTTTTTAATCATTTACGTTTTAATTTCCAAAAATTGCACGCTTCTCGAAATCTCTATTTTTACCAAGTATTTTTCTAGTAATTTTTAGGTTAATTTTCAAAGCTTTAATTTAGTTTTTCTAGATTTGCTTTTAGCTTATTTTAATTACGTTTTGCACTTACCCTTTCTAACAGAATAGAAAATCAACTCCCCCTTTTAGTGACCATTACCGACTATTCCACCTTTAACCGTGATCAATTCGATTAGATACCGAGAACGATATCGAGTACACACATGGTAAGCAAAATTCATGTATTAACTTACAACAAGATAAACAAGTAATGCTTCAATTATTCTGAAGTGTTAATCAAGCATTTTTGGAAATAAAAAGGAATGAGGTCATTTGTGTTTACATCTATACATATACTTTAGTATGTTGTGGTCCCATATTATAAATAAAAATGTTTTGGTTTTTTTTCTTGGGTCACTGACATACATGAATCATCTAACTTCAAAGAGATGGTCTATATGTGTGTCATCATCATACATACATGTCTATACATAAATATTTTCATAAGCATACAATCCATAGTGGGGCTAGTACTATGCTATGTTTGTACAACTTACACAAAACAAAACAGGAGAAAAGAAAAAGATGGCCTACTTTGCTTTCATTCTTTTTATCATTCATACATAGTAAATCAATAAAATGAATGTGTTGTTTTGCTTATTACTCCTCACACAGGTTTATTAGTAAAAAGAAGTTGTCCTTACTTTGTTTCTATATTTGCTATTCATCATGCATCATCATACATACACACGCATACCACACATAGTCTATTTTATTTCATGTTAAAAGTGGGTCCTAGTTCTCTACTGTAATATGAAAAGTACTATCAAAGAGGCAAATTTGGTGCATGTGTTTACTGAGTTAGTATGCCTACGCAGGGTACACACACTACAAATGATAAAGTTATTAGAATTTGTGTTCACACATAAAGATTTTAGCATAAATACATGCATTATATTATTCGAGTGTCCTGTTGCTTAATCATACATGCACGTTACACACGTCCTTTCTGATGGTAGGAGTCTTACTGTTGCTTCATGCATACATATTCACATAACGAGCATACATCAACTGAAGGGTTTAAGCTCTTCTATTCCTAAGCACTATCATACACCCATCACATATTCTTATATCCAACACACATAACCTTATTTGGGAGAGATGACTTATGTTCCCTGGAGATGTCTTCATTCGTCCAAACACACATATCACAACACTAAGCACATATTATGTACAATAGTAATAGTAAGAGAGTAAGTGATTCTTGTTTTCTTTTCTTATTGGTATCAAACGCGCATACAAGCATGCAATGTACTCGCACATCATACAAACAACATGCACAAACTCAAGGGTCACACTTAAATAGGTTTAGCATGCACTCTTACACCTACATTTTAGATCACGATGGTAGGGGGTCGTTCATGCGCACACATATATATGAGTAAACTGTCCACATATGATCATATCCACATAAATACCATTTGAACTTGCATGTTTTGAGGTTTACACTTCATGTTATTCTATCTAAAGGAGCAGTAGAAAGTCTCGAAGGTTTGCATACATATATTCTACGTGGGTTTCTACCTTCTCATTTACACATAATGTTCTCCCTAGATTCTTATAACCTCATACATCAATTTCACATAAAATCATAGCTTTGCCACTTAGTTTTATCTTGACCTAACCCTAGTCGTGGCGTTTGTTCATTACGTAAGCTTTTTTGGTTTGTTCAAAAGGTTTAAAAAATCTTTCAAACCGTGGCTTCTTGATATCATATATTTAGTTCAAAACGTAGCTTGCTTTATTATCAAAATCCCAACCTGTGACTAGCTTGTTACATTAGTGTGAGTTTTGATTCAAGAGTTATAGCAAGTATGTTTATCAACCAATATGAGATGAACAAAGTATAAGAACTTACAAAGGGTCCTAAGATAACTTGAAGAAGATGGAATAGATCTAATGATCTTAACCCGAATCAAATACACACGATCAACCAAATACTTATTAAACCCTTAGCTCGTAACTCAAGCAACCCGAGACCCTTGTTTCTTTCTTCACCCGTTACCTAATATCAATGAGTTTTGATGTTTTTCTTGATGAGCTTTTGTTCTTGAGTGCGTGTGTTTAAGTGGAGAAATGGGTTAGTATTTATTTAACACCCCCAACTTACATTGCGCAGCGGAAATACACATTTGAGTGCTAAACACAAACATCGTTACACAAAACACTTTAAACGATCTCAAAATCATACATTTGAAATATAAAAGGATATAATTTAACCATTGTCTAAAACCTTCGATCCCAAGTAAAACAATTTTAGAAATATCAGATTAACATTTAGGTCCCCCAAAGATGTTATCCAATCAACAAACAATTTACCAAAGTACATGACCGTACATTATTATTTTTATGACAAAAGGGAAAGAAATCCGTTTTAAACCAATCACCACAAAAGCAATCCGCAATCCTTCTCCAGCAAGCTCCACAATTCATCAACTTCAATCACCTGAAATACATGCTTAAAATCATCAACACAACGGTTGAGCGAGTCTATAGGTTTTCCAAATCATCATTTGAACACAAGAGAAAAATCAATCAAGATCATTTAATAGAATTGTGCGCATACAATCTATTGATTAGGCATTCAGGCATATAGCAATAGCTATAGAATTGTATTAAGCTCATGACACCAACCCCTTAACTTAGTCACCCACGACTAAAGCTGGCATGACTAGATGAATTCCAGTGCCCCTACTAGGGTATCAATTGCAAGTATACCACATTCTCATTCTCGTAAAATTATCCTTCCAGAGGTTACTAAGTGTAAAGCCCTGGTCTCAGATAGGGTCGTCAGCCCAATAGTACTATTATTAGAATAAGCGGCTATTCCCAACTCACAACATCAAGTCAGAAGATAGTTAACGGCTCACGAATTTAGGGACTTTTGCAATTTAGGTACTTATACAATTCAAGGCAACAACAGGCAACATTCGGGTCCAAACAATCAATCATGACTTGTGTTCATTTTACTTTCAAATAGCATGCATCCCCCACGCGGGTTTTAAAATCATTCAAAACAAGTACAAAAGCGAGGCTATAGACTCACCTTGAGTAATATCAGTAGCAAGACGACCTCCGACGATTGTTGATGCCCGATAAACACGAAAACCTCAAGCTATCAATTAAGGCGCGTTCATTAATAATAAACTTGAGTAAAATCCATACTTAATATCATCAAACTCAAAATAATAAAATCACAACCAACCCAGAATGAAAACAATACAAGTGACCTATTACTTCCTTCTATATGTTTATTCTATTAGTTAACTCTTTCGATAAAAATCTGCCGGTACATACCAAATGTACGAGCTCCTTTACCCCACTTAAACATGTCAAATTCTTATGATACTAATCAGAGATATCACTTACTATATATAGAAAGACCTGTTAAAAGCCCATCAAAAGATTTTACTTTTAAAGTTCCCTGTCCGTCACATCTTTGAACTGCAAAAACCGGACAGTTTTACGTCACCGACTCATACAACCATTTTGACCATTCTAAACAATCCCGTTTAAAAATACGACACTTGAGTTTGAAAATAGACTCACAACCCTGAGTTTAGAACCAAACATCAGACCTTTACCATTTTCACAACTCATTCTATAGTCCCCGAGATTCGATCCAAATATCGACAACAACTTCGGATTGTGTCGATACTCGTCTCCCGGTACACGAATAATCAAATTATCATAACTTCTCGCTCGTTTGGAGCTAGAAGCTCTACTTTATATCAAATCGAAGCTAAAAGAATCCTCTACAACCCTAGGCTATTAGTTTATTCATTTTCGAACAGTAAGGTACCAATAATTGGCCTTGAACCTACTGATGTAAAATACCTTTTAAAATCTCCCACCAAATCATATTTTTGATCAATTCCAACCATTTTTCTCATCATCCTACACCTCTAATATCATCCTAAACAAATCATCTAACCCATAACACCCTTGAATGATCATCGAAAAATTTACCCACTCAAAAATTCAAACATGCAATACTTAAAATATGTATATAATAATACTAACAACAACTATATAACAAGAAAATAGATCAAACCACCTTTGATCATCATCAAAATTTGAAAGTTCTTGCATGTGTGTAAAAATTACACCAAAATGATCCTTGTTGAATTTGCAACATGGGATATTAACTAGTTTTTAATGATTCAAAGTAGAAATTTGAAAATCAAAGGGTCTTGTGTGGGAGGGGGTGGCGGAATTTGCTAGAGAGAGAGAGGAGAGATAGATTTTTATTTTGTATGTGTTTTGTGAGTGGAGGAGTTAGTTGGAAGTTTATATATATTGGGTGGAGGGACCTTTCTTGCCAATTTTTGATAGTTTTTGTCCAAAATACAATTAAATATTTTACAAGGTAGAAAATGTAAATTGTCAATTTTGAAAATATTTACGAGGCTCGGGTTTCGTAAAAATACTTTTCGAAAGTTAAAACGTACTCAAAATATGATAATAATATGATCCCGGTACGACTTAATACACAATTAAAATAAAAACGTCATACATATAAACATCGAGACAACAAATAATAAAACATAAAATCTCGGGCATCCGTCGGTATCGTGATCACTAATAATCCTCGCTATTAGTAAAAAGATAATAATAAGACTTCCAACGTTAGTTTTAAAAGAAACCGTCAACCGTCATAACATTCAAACTCATCAAAAATTCAAAAATATTCGTAAAATAATATTAAATAATATTAAATAATGACCACGGGTTCGGGTTGTCACATCCTACCCTCCTAAAAGAGAGCGACGTCTCGGCGCTCGACCCCTCTTATACTCATATTCCATACCTCCAGAAAAAAGAGAACTCTTTTCCTTAAAGAATTCCTCATGCTTCCTTCACGAATTCAGATTCCACTCCTGGAATTCTTGTATCTTCACAATATAATTCTTACTATGTTTTAACCTCTTAAGAACTCTAGTTCTTGTCTATGAAATGCAACTTATCTTCAAGTTGAATTCTTTCTTTGTTGTTCCCAAAACAAATTTCACCCTTCATAACGACACCTTATGCATAACCACGTTTCCTAATTTCAAACTCCATCGATTTCTTCGAATGCCAACATAACTCTTCTGATGACTCCTTGTTACTAATGATTAATCCTTAACCCATAAAATCTCATCAGTATTGCCAATATCACTTCTAGTACAGTCATTCAATTCCACCTACATTTTTGCAATACACCGAAAACCTAAGTTACGTCCATAACTCACGATCTTTAACCTTCACAAATTGAAGTTCTTTATGTACCATCAATAGTACAACCTCATTACTAGCATGATAATCCTCGTCATATAAAAATTCCAACAATTCTTATGTCAATCACACACGCACAAGTATACCGTTCGATGTTCGAATCTTTCTTTCACTATGTCCATCATCCTCTGTATAACACACAATACTCAACTCAACTTTAACCTTTACCCAAACCAGAACGCATCGATTACTTGACTTGTGAGATTCCTTCATCACTAAGTCTCACTCGCTCAACTCAGGTATGTTAAGAGTGCTCAGTATACCATGTCTAACTTGGCTTTACAACAAAATCATTTCCATAAGTCTGACAAAATGTTGAAATCACTTACCTTGACATTTTTCTCAAATCAGACCACTAACTTAAACTTTCAATATCCTTTCTATCAAGTCCACACTTCTTGTCATTACCAAAACTCAAATCCTAGAGGCCTTTTCATTTTTTTCTTTTTTTCTTCCTGATAAGTACATCAGCTACCACATTCGACTTTCCCGGATGGTAGCGAATCTCGTAGTCATAATCACTCACAGTCATAACCATCAACATACTCAAGTACTCGAAATATATAATTGGTAATCCTCTACTCATTTCCTTTATCATCCCAAGATTTAATTATGAAGCAAACTCTTATGATCCTTAATTACTACACACTTGATTCCATACAAGTAATATTTTCTACAATCTCAAAACAAACACCACAACTACATAATCCTTATGAGACGCATCACAGCAAACTACAGACTATAAATACTTCAGATCCTTTCAACAATGACAACATCGGTGCAAAACACAACCTACCCTTCAGTGTTCAGAATACAGCTTCCCCATCTGATAAGGATCAGATCTCGAAACTTACAATTTAGATGTATTAGTGGGACTCACACATCCAATTCTTCTTAGTCAACTTTACTCAACGGTTCAACAATCAGTGAAAACCTTTCGATAAACCTCCGTTTATTCACAGCTTAGACCAAGGAATAAACAGATTTCTGTCGGCGTCGTTGGTACCGACCAATCCTTAATCGTTTCAATCTTGACAAGATCTTCACGAATACCTTTGTTGTCAAAGAACTGCCTTAGAAAACGCAAATATTTCAACCAACAGTCACACATAGGAAACTTTACATACGATTTCTCTTTTTCCAACCATCCCAAAAATTATCCTCATATGTTACTTATGTTCCTCCTTTCCTCTTGGAATAATATAGAATTCGTCAGTAGATACAATGACTAACTCATCCTAGCACATCTTACACACAAGATTAACCCAATCCATGAATATGGCAGACGCGTTCGTCCATTCCAAAAACATCACTTGAAACATAAAGCACCCACATCAAGCACGAAAAACAACTATAGGAATATATTCTTCCCTAACTCTTAGTTAATGATAACCAGACCTCAAAACGATCTTTAAGTACACACTGGATCCATACAACTGGTCAAATAACTCAATCCTTGGCAGTGATACAAATTCTTGACTATCAATTTGTTAAGCTCTCGATAATCAATACACATCCGAAAAGAACCATCCTTCTTGACAAACAACACAAGCGATCGCCATTGTAACAGAGCTTAATCTAGTACATCCCTCATTCATCACTTCTTGCAGTTGACCGAATAACTCATTCTACTCTGACGGTGCCAAATAATAAGGCATACAAACACTACTCAAAGAAACGCAGAAACACTACACAACGAAACGCAGGAGCACTACACCTATTGCTTACAACACTCAATCGGAACGAATTCCTTTTCACAAGACGTCAGCAACTCTACAAAACTTTAGGAAAAACCTCAGGATACTCTCGAGTCATTAACAGGTCTCCCAACTCCTTCTGAGCTACCCTATCACTAGTTACCTGAGCTAGGAATACATCATATCCCTCTTCCAAATACTTACTCATCTCCAAACAAGATACTTCTCAAACGGAAAGTTCACTCATCACCTTTCGCAGTCAACACTCAGCTTCTCAGCATAATCTAAACCAACAGCTATCAATTTATAGTGAAGATTAGTCCAATCTCAAGCATCAGCACTACGCACCGCTAACCAATTCATGCCCATAAACTTTATCCAAAGATCCCAACTCTTTGAGCATCAAGTCGATACTAAACACCTACCTTCCTAAATTCAAGGAACACACTCTTAGTATAGAACTAATACTAGCAACCTTTCCATCGGTTAACTCCACATCATAGTTAATTGTCAATCTTAGTAATTCTCCATTGATAAAACAACTGAATCTTTACATTTCTATAGTTTCTATCAGATCTGAAATCAAAGAACATACTGACATAAAGAACATCGAATAGGAATATACCATTTGCAACGTTCAGACCTTAAGGTTTGTCAGAATCATTCAAACGTAAACGGGAGCAGCAACATTCCTATCTTGTCAATTTCCTTTTCTTAAACAATTCTCTTTTCTGTATTCTTTCTCGTCACAGCTAAATCATATCACAACTCCAAGGGTACTAATTTCAGTAACTAATCCTCTTGTCCTACACTTCGCAGCTTTATGACCAGGTTGTCCTAACTCTAGTCGCAATTGTGTAAAATCATCTACATGGTATAGAGTACAGCAAACACACTTGAGATTTATTTTGTTATTTCCAGACACAGTGGCAGCACGAATCCCATCATTCCTTCCATGGTTTAAATACTGATTTCGATTCTGTCTTTGGTTATTGTTATTACTGTAATCCCCATGATTCTAACCTCGATTATGGTTAAACTGAGCAGATTCCCACTTTCTCTTATTGTTTTCAACAATACTATTTTTCCTATCTTGCACCTTCACGTCCATTAAATCATGCGCCATCTGAACAGCTTCATCGAAAGATTCAGGTTTTGAAGAATTAATCTCACTCTTGATATCACTGGACAATCCTCTAATGTACTGCTTCGTTGTCTTACGGTCATTCACAAAAGTATCAGGACATAGCAAATATAGCTCAAAAGTTTTCCCAGTAAGCAGTAATAACATCATTCCTTAACACGAATTATCTCAATTCGGATTCCAACTGTCCTAGTTCCTCCTCAGGGCAAAATCTAGCAGTCAATAGTCCTTCAGTCACGGTCCATGTATTATCATTAACCACAACTAATCCTAAAGTAGTCACTTGGTTGTTCCACCATCTTAGTGCACCATTATGAAATGTAGCAGCAACAAATTTCACCTTATTAGTTTCTGAACACCCAATAATCTCAGAAGTACTCTCTTTCTTATCAATCCACCTATGCAATTCTAATGCACCACTAATACCACAAAACTGCGTAGGACCACACTTCGCAAAACTAACATAAGTACATTCTCTTGAACTTGCAGAACAGCAGCAACACTACCATCCAGATCAACAACATCATCATTATTCTCAGCAGCATCATCATTATTCTTAGCAGCAGCATCATCTCCAGCACAACTAACTCCAACATCTTGATTCCTTGCAGCACGGTCAGCTTCATGTGCTCTAGCAATAACTTGTTCGATCATAGTGCTCACAGTAGCAGTCGTTAGTTTTGGCGACATATTTCAAGAAACTTAGTCACGTGGTTATCCACTAATGAGAAAAATATGATTCCCCTACTCCTTCTTCCATTATCGCAGAAGAAAGAAACATGATAAGTATACATATCAAGATAAAATAAGGATTTCCTTATCAGGACATCTCATGGATACTACATGCACGAACAACACAAATTACAATGGTTCATCAACCAAAACTCAAAAGAGTTAATAAAGATACATCATAGATCATGAGGGTAATTTAGATTGTGTTGCGGATTCAACAAGGCAGTGGCAATGTTTGTCACTACAGTCATTTATCGAACAAACTTAAAAGATAATAAGTTCCATCACAATGCTACGATACAATGTTTAAATAAGTTCGATCACAAAAACAAATAAGATACAAAGAAATCCATTACACGATTATTTCCTTAGACACCAGCTCCTCATCCTCCTTAATATTGTTGTCAGCTTCATCACACTCGTCTGTTTCCCTTTTGGCACTTCAAAGTCGAATCCCTAACATGATGGCAGCTTACTCTTAAAATTCAAATACTCACTAATACATGGCAGATTAATCACAAGGCAATTCTCAGTACGACTTTCAACATTCCTAAGCTTCCAAGCTTGATTCAGATTTGATCTCACATGAGACTCCCCCTCACTCATCCTTGCAAAACTTACCTACTTATTTTTAGACCTTTCAATTCAAGCACACAAATTCATCACAATCGAACTAAGAATAGCAATCTCATCCATCTTCCAAGTCCTAGCAAACTCAATTCTCCACATACCAAATACAACTTTTGAAACAACTTTTCTTTCACATCAACCACCTAATCACACCCGTTTTCAACCACATATCTATCATACATCAATTAATCAAACTTACTCATACCCGATACAAGTCGTAAGAATTCAGTTGTAAAATCGTTCATCCTCTGGTCTACTGTCCTAGACCCTCGGCAGTATATAAGGTCATTATTTAAAACTATATACATATGCATTACATAAAGAAAATTACGATAACAAGTACTCAACGTACTTTCAACAACATCAATATATCATCATAGTATTTACTTAATAAATACTCTAAAAATCATTTCAGTTTTAAGGGATACATCTAACTATAAAACAATACAAAACACATAATCTTACCGGAGCCTCGCGGAGAAGTTGCGTGCTTTTGTAAAATATTTTTGACACCAAAGTTATAGTTTAGGACATTTTTCAAAATCGACCTAATTCGCTATAGCTAAAAAGCTCTGATTACCAATCTTTAACACCCCCAAATTACATTGCGCAGCGGAAATACACATTTGGGTGCTAAACACAAACATCATTACACAAAACACTTTAAACGATCTCAAAATCATACATTTGAAATATAAAAGGATATAATTTAACTATTGTCTAAAACCTTCGATCCCAAGTAAAACAATTTTAGAAATATCAGAGTAACATTTAGGTCCCCCAAAGATCTTATCCAATCAACAAACAATTTACCAAAGTACATGACCGTACATTATTATTTTTATGACAAAAGGGAAAGAAATCCGTTTTAGACCAATCACCACAAAAGCAATCGGCAATCCTTCTCCAGCAAGCTCCGTAATTTATCAACTTCAATCACCTGAAATACATGCTTAAAATCATCAACACAACGGTTGAGCGAGTCTATAGGTTTTCCAAATCATAATTTGAACACAGGAGAAAAATCAATCAAGATCATTTAATAGAATTGTGCGCATACAATCTATTAATCAGGCATTCAGGCATATAGCAATAGCTATAGAATTTTATTAGGCTCATGACACCGACCCCTTAACTTAGTCACCCACGCCTAAAGCCGGCATGACTAGATGAATTCCAGTGCCCCTACTAGGGTATCAATTGCAAGTATACCACATTCTCATTCTCGTAAAATTATCCTTCCCAGAGGTTACTCAGCGTAAAGCCCTGGTCTCAGATAGGGTCGTCAGCCCAATAGTACTATTATTAGAATAAGTGTCTATTCCCAACTCACAACATCAAGTCAGAAGATAGTTAACGGCTCATGAATTTAAGGACTTTTGCAATTTAGGTACTTATACAATTCAAGGCAACAACAGGCAACATTCGGGTCTAAAAAATCAATCATGACTTGTGTTCATTTTACTTTCAAATAGAATATATCCCCCTCGCGGGTTTTAAAGTCATTAAAAACAAGTACAAAAGTGAGGCTATAGACTCACCTTGAGTAATAGCAGTAGTAAGAAGACCTCCGACGATTGTTGATACCCGATAAACACGAAAACCGCAACCTATCAATTAAGGCGCGTTCATTAATAATAAACTCAAGTAAAATCCATACTTAATATCATCAAACTCAAAATAATAAAATCACAACCAACCCAAAAATGAAAACAGTACAAGTGACCTATTACTTCCTTCTATATGTTTATTCTATTAGTTAATTCTTTCGATAAAAATCTGCCGGTACACACCAAATGTACGAGCTCCTTTACCCCACTTAAACATGTCAAATTCTTTTGATACTAATTAGAGATATAACTTACTATATATAGAAAGACCTGTTAAAAGCCCATCAAAAGATTTTACTTTTAAAGTTCCCTGCCCGTCACATCTTTGAACTACAAAAACCGGACAGTTTTAGATCACCGACTCATAAAACCATTTTGACCATTCTAAACAATCCCGTTTACAAATCCGACACTTGAATTTGAAAATAGACTCACAACCCTAAGTTTAGAACCAAACATCAGACCTTGACCATTTTCACAACTCATTCTATAGTCCACGAGATTCGATCCAAATATCGACAACAACTTCGGATTGTGTCGATACACGTCTCCCGGTACACGAATAATCAAATCATCATAACTTCTCGCTCGTTTGGAGCTAGAAGCTCTACTTTATATCAAATCACAGCTAAAATAATTCTCTACTACCCTATGCGATTAGTTTATTCATTTTCAAACAGTAAGGAGCCCAAAATTGGCCTTGAACCTACTGATGTAAAATACCTTTTAAAATCTCCCACCAAATCATATTTTTGATCAATTCCAACCATTTTTCTCATCATCCTACACCTCTAATATCATCCTAAACAAATCATCTAACCCATAACACCCTTGAATGATCATCCAAAAATTTACCCACTCAAAAATTCAAACATGCAATACTTAAAATATGTATATAATAATACTAACAACAACTATATAACAAGAAAATAGATCAAACCACCTTGGATCGTCATCAAAATTTGGAAGTTCTTGTATGTGTATAAAAATTACACCAAAATGATCCTTGTTGAATTTGTTACATGGGTTGTTAACTAGTTTTTAATGATTTAAAGTAGAAACTTAAAAATCAAAGGGTTTTGTGTGGGAGGGGGTGGCGGAATTTGCTAGAGAGAGAGAGGAGAGATTGATTTTTATTTTGTATGTGTTTTGTGAGTGGAGGAGTTAGGTGGAAGTTTATATATATTGGGTGGAGGGACCTTTCTTGCCAATTTGTGATAGTTTTGGTCCAAAATACAATTAAATAGTTTACAAGGTAGAAAATATAAATTGTCAATTTTGAAAATATTTACGAGGCTCTGGTTTCGTAAAAATACTTTTCAAAAGTTAAAACGTACTCAAAATATGATAATAATATGATCCCGGTACGACTTAATACGCAATTAAAATAAAAACATCAAAAATATAAACATCGAGACAACAAATAATAAAACATAAAATCTCGAGCATCCGTCGGTATAGTGACCACTAATAATCCTCGCTATTAGTAAAAAGATTAAATAAGACTGCCAACGTCGGTTTTAAAAGAAACCATCAACCGTCATAACATTCAAACTTATCAAAAATTCCAAAATATTCGTAAAATAATATTATATAATATTAAATAATGACCATGGGTTCGGGTTGTCACAATTTATAGGCTTCAAATGAGTTTCGGGTTACTATTACTTAGTTAGGGTTTTTAGTTGGTTCATAACTAGTTTTCAACCATGTTAGTACATCATGGAAAATTGGATTTATGTTGGGAAAGAACAATCCCTTGATTTTCGTCCATGGCAACAAGAAAAGATGGGAAAAGGTGATGGACAAGTTGACTATTTCAATGTTAGTTGTAGTTTTAAGGCTTTGGTAATTCTATGGTGGAAAGGATGTGTATCCGTTGGGTTAAAAGATAGGGAAGGGGACACATTATACAAGCTTTAATGAGTCAAGTGTAGTACTAGGTTAAATTGTGAGGTTGAAAAAAAATACAAAATGTGGGTTGTAGCAAAAGGACATGGGGGACCGGTGTGGGAAATGTAGTGGCAAGGAAGGAGTTTTGTATACTTTCATTTTCAATATTCTTTAAGGCTTAGTTTTTGTATAAATGTAGTAGAAAGTTTAAAGGTTTAGGTGTAGTATTGAGTTTAAGCACAATTTAAATAGTAATAGTTTTAATAAATGGGAAATTTTCCTAAATGGGTCGTTCTGATAAAAATATTTGTTTCGTGTTACGAACTACTTAAATAAGATTATGTTGCTATAATTAAATGTCGATTCTAAAAATAAAATTTCCTAGTACGTATCGTAATCGAATAATAGTCTTTCAAGTAATAAATTTCATGATTGTTATTCATATAAATTTAAATTTTGTACACAAAATACGCGTAACAATCGAGAGCATCAATAGACACACAAGTCTAACCCGAACCATCATGTTTCACTTAAATTAAATAAATTTAAAATTCACGTTTGTGACATCCGACATCCCTTAAATTTGAGCTTCGACCCCGAAGCTCATACTTCGATGAAACTTATTTAGTTGAAAAGATGAGGATATTTAAGCTTAAATTGATCTTCACGTTTTCAAGTAAATTCGGGTCCTCTTTATGCATTCTAACAGACTTTCACGATCGGTATATGACTTTGTCTAAGTCATTTCATTTCACGGTCTACAATTTCAACGGGTTCCTCAACCCGTTAAGTTGAGTTTTACTTAAATGGTGTTTCGTTCTTCTCATTATCATTTAAAGTTTGGCTTAGATTGTTCCAACTCTTAGTCTATTTTAGTTTTATTGTCGTCAAAACAATTGTCGCTCTTAGTATTTTTCGTGTCATACACGCTCTTGCTTGTGACAGTGGGTAAGCAAATAATCGTACTACGTTTACTCGTGTCGCGTACTCAACGTTCTTAATTAAGACGACATAAAAATGTTCGACGTTCATAGAACATTATAAATTTTCTTTCACAAGTAAATTGAATATAGAAGTTTTCTAGTATCACTAATAAATCTCATTTCTACGATGACTACTATGAGCATGCTCGCGTTCGACCACGATCATACGTAGTTGATCAGGCTACGTACGTCTCGGGACCAACGCTTGCATCCTCCTTTTCATCATAATTTAACTCTTTGAGGTTGTAATTTATATATTGGTAGTCCATAGTTCTTTTCGCTCGTTACCATTATTCACTTTCACAATCAACAAATTAGTCCATAGTTCATTTTATTTGTTATCATTGCTCACTTTTAACCATCAACAAAATAATTTACATACTTTTAGTACTAGTTCTCGTCAAGTTTAGCAATAATTTGCCTCCTCCAAATCATGTTGTTCGTAAAAATAGATTTTTTTTTTCAAAACTTTACATGGTAGTCCTTACTAAAAATGTTTCAACATTAGTCGCGGTGGTTTATACATTAAGTTGGTCGTCAAGCCAAATTTTTCCGAAACCTTGCATGATAATGTACACTAAAGTATTTTGTCATAAATCATGGCGTTTTCATCAGAAATACCTTTACTGATTTTACCAAAACATTTTATCAAAATTTCTGACATTCTTACTAATAAAGTTCTCGGTGATGGTTCCTTCAAAGTAATTTTTTTTATAATGTTTTCCAAAAATATTTTATAAAACTCCTTCTTAAAAAGAAATTTATTTGATAAATTTTTCTCCGACATATATAAAAATATTGTAGGATATAAATAATTTCTTAGGTAAAAGCTTCACAAGATATAAAAGATAATTTTTTTTTAAATAATTGGAAACAATTAAATACAAGTTTTTAAAGTACGTTACATAACCCAATTTTTGTTGGTGTGACATCGACAGGTGTTGAGTCACTTGATCTTCATAAAAATAAATTATTTAATATTTCACATCAGTCACTCAATTCTATCACAAAATTTTCCAGAGCTTTAATGATGCTTTATTACATCTCAGACACTTCAATTTTTTTTATCCCAAAATTGTTCAATTTGTTTAATTAGGTCAATTAGTTAATTCCATCACAAGAATTTTCATCACAAATATTGTTCATTTTTTTATCTGATGTTTGTTCATAATCATTTTGTAGACTTTTAATGTTCAACACACGCTATTAGGGTTTCTAAGAAGTGACCAAAATTCACATCTAGGGTTCCCAAGCTTTGTGATATGCGATAATCTCTTTAATTTAAAATATGGCATAATCCTCATATAACTGAGTTCTACCCTTTGATATTAGTTGTTATATCATACTTTGTAAATTTATAATAGAAACTTAGTTGCAAACCACTGAACTAGACTCTTATATCCGTCTTTGTACAATTTCTCCAACATAAATTTCTCCTTGACGTGCATTCAACTTACGCATCGCCATATTTCCAGATAGTTTTTATATTTTTGTACTACTAATTTATGTTTGTTCCTTATGATATAGTACTTTGTGGAGTATTACAGGAGTAATACTTTGTATAGAGTGTTTATCATCGTGTGCTGTATAAAAATAAAGATGACGACTTTAACTATTTTAGTGTTCGCACACCATGCAAACTAATGATACTAATGTATCGTACTAGTCAAACGTTAATAAGCTAATCACCTTGTCAGATCATGTAAGTCTTATCCACCCCCGAGGAAATTCACTAAAAATCTTAAGCTGCGTTACAACTGGCACTTGATTAAGCCTCGCAACCCAATCAAACAAGAACAGCCTTGAGGTCTAGTCAAGTATTAGTCGTTAAACTTCTTAACATCTTTGGTGAATTTACTCGTCTTTAGATATTACTCACACAATTTAACATCGATTAAACCCACACAAAACTCATCAAATATGTTATAACTTGACAATCAAACTAATCACGCAACATGTAAATTCATTAGTCTTACCCATTGTAACACCCCAGTTTGGAAATGGAAATATCACAGCAATTATGGCGTGTCATCAAAGCATACAAGAAAAAATGTCTAAATATTACTTGACCATAAATGGAAAATACCGGAATCAAACATCGGTAGTCCAGGAGTAAAGCTCATCACACACAAACATAGTATAATAAAGGAAAGGACTAAACAATGTCCAAAGCATAAGTATCATAAGAATGGAAATGCATAATGTAAAGAAGGCTAGACAGCTTCCAGTCCATATGCACGTACTCTTAGTGTCTACGAGCGTCCCTGAGAACCTACCATTTTGGGAACATAGAAAAGGAAAACGGCTGAGCAAATACGCTCAGTGCACGGATGTACAATAAAGCATGAATAGGATGAGCATATAACATATAACAGCAGAAGAAAACTAAGTCCTGAGTAACCTGATTAAGTCTTAATAAAACTGGTTTTTAATAGTTTGAAACTCTTATGTTTATCTTATAAAAACTGTTTGTCATATTTTACCATTAGCCAATATAGGTCATGAAAAACCACCGTGCATGAATACTTGGAGGGGTGACCTCATCATGCAAATTAGAGGGTCTGCCTCTAATTTAATATACTGGTTTTTGGGTAGGAGGGATCAGCTCCTTGTGAAGGATGCAAGGCACACACCACATTCACCATGAAATCCTGAATAAAAACATGTAACTAGGATTCACCCATACGCCCCACATGATAAATATAAATAGATGGCCAAAATCTGAAGGGACGCCACGAGCAACCACTCCGCCGTGGTGAAGTCATAACATCAGTGCCTCTAATGTTATGGTTATGGTACCTCCATAACTAGGTGAAACTGGTCATGCATGTATATGGCTATAGGTAATCTTAATTAAACATAAGAAATCAAACACATAACTTATACTACGGGAAAACAGTTGGCTGCATACGGGGAATCCTAATAAGGAAAGAATGTCCATACTAAAAGGACGGGAATTCGTACCTTATGTCCAGTGAACGAAGAAGATGAACTGCGAGGAATCCTACTTCCGAATCACTAGTGCTACATAAATACGTACATGAATAAGTATCTGCTTACTACATACATAGCTGGTTTTATGTCATGTCTTAGCTTATTTTATGTGTTCTTACCATGTTTTACTGTTTAAAAGCCTTTAACTGTGTTTTATCTTATATTCTGTTTAATCTGATTAAGTATTTCTGGTATTTCATGTGTTATTATACTTACTGTGTAATAATAAGTAACTTTCCAAAAATAGCAGGGTTCCTAAAATAGAAAGTTTCCAAAAATAGAAAGTTTCCAAAAATAGAAAGTTTCCAAAATAGAAAGTTTCCAAAAATAGAAAGTTATACTAAAAATAGAAAGTTTCCAAAAATAGAAAGTTTCCAAAAATAGAAAGTTTCTAAAAATAGAAAGTTTCAAAAAATAGAAAGTTTCCAAAAATAGAAAGTTATACTAAAAATAGAAAGTTTCCAAAAATAGAAAGTTTCCAAAAATAGATTTATTGCTTAAAATAGATAAGTTTCTAAAAATAGAAAGTTCCCATAAATAGATTAGCTGCCTTAATTAAATAAGTTTACAAAATAGAGTAGCTGCCTGAAATAAATAAGTTTCTAAAAATGGCTGGTTTCCATAAATAGATTAGCTGCCTTATTTAATTAAGTTTCTAAAAATAGAAAGTTTCCATAATTAGAAATAAGCTGGTTAAATAAGCTAAGTATATAAGCCTAAGTGTTTTCCATGATTATTTTCTAAGTCATATGATATAATGTATAGTTTAATTATTATTTCATGTAATTAAATTAAACTATAGGTTAAAATATTTAATTAAAGTATAACATGTTTTTAATTAAATAAGTTAAATACTTAGGTTAAAATATGTATTATTATATTTTAATAATATAACCTAAGTCATGTTAATTAATTAATTATATCCATGGTTTTAAAATAATTAATTAATTATAAGTCTTAAATATATAAATACTTAGGTTAAAATAATTTCATGATCATTAATAATTAAATAGCCAAAGTCATGTTATTAAATTAATCACATCATTTTATTAATTTAATTTTAACATAAGATCATAAACATAAAAAAACTAACATACACCATGAACCGGATCTAGACTAAAAAGCATGAACCGGACATGAAACCGACACCGTACCGCGAACCAACTCGGGGTACCCCTTGTCTCACTGCTGCCGTGGGACCCACACGCACCAACCAAGACCATATGGTCTTGGTGGTGGTCGGCTTGGCAAACCGAAACCCCTTTTGGGTTCGGTGAAGCCTGCGGCCAAAACAAACATCCCTTAAAAACACCCTTTGATTTTATTTAACACCAAATCATGTTAGATCCACGTTTAATTATTATGTTTTTATAAAAACAACACATGTTCTTGATTTATAACAAGATTACATCAAAAAAAAGGTTTAAAAAGGTTTTACCGAATTCGTGGATCAAAAGGACGAAGAACCAACACGATCAATCACTAAAACTTCAAGATCCAAGATCAAAAATCACCTCTTATGGTGGTTGTAGGGTGGCGGCACAAAGGAGAAAGGAGGAAGGAGGTTTTTAGGTTTTCTTAAAAATCTTCTGTAAAGTTTAATTGAGTAGTAAAAAAAATAATAACCCCCTTTAGTAAATTTGACAAATGGGCTTGGCCCATTTGTCCTTGTTGGCCGCGGGTAGGGACCCCACTTGGGGTACCCGTACCTTTTTCCGTGTCTCGTTATTAAGTTAAACGTTTGTGATTATTTGTGTTCGTGTTTTAAATGTTCTCGTTACGTAAATACCGTGATCTAATATATTTAATTACGCTCGTAATAAATATATATACGTAATTAATAATAGTTCGTGTTTTAATTACGTTCATGATTTCATGATCGCATGTTCGTGATTAATTATCGTCAATTAATTATTACATGATCGTGCACAGTAAATACTTATCGTGTTCTAACACGTACGTAATACGTAAACTCCTAACACGTAACCGTAATCATGCTATATTAGTAAAGTTTTAATCTAGTACGTACGATCCTACGGGTACTATGCATGGTAAAAGCATGCGGGTTTTACAACTCTTCCCCCCTAAA
The DNA here is from genome assembly GCA_025667525.1 of Glebionis coronaria. Classification (NCBI taxonomy): domain Eukaryota; kingdom Viridiplantae; phylum Streptophyta; class Magnoliopsida; order Asterales; family Asteraceae; genus Glebionis; species Glebionis coronaria. Next base: position 533,599,828 of record CM046877.1, read on the forward strand.
AAGAATAATTCGTCCCCGAATTATAGATAAAGTAACCTGGAAAAGAAGAACATACCCAAATTCAAAATATGAAATGAGGGTAAGAAGCCCGGATAGACTCCTCCGTTTCCCAAGTGGCTTCCCGCTCGGTATGATCCCTCCATAGAATTTTGACGAATGGAATCGTCTTCTTTCTCATGACTCGTTCTTGTCTGTCAAGAACTCGTTCGGGTTCTTCTATAAAAGTAAGATCTTCACGTATCTGTTCCAGTGGATACTAAACCATGTGAAGGGGATGATACTGGTATCCTCTGAGTAAGGACACATGAAACACATTGTGCACATGCGAAAGCTGCGGAGGTAACGCCAATCGGTAAGATACTTCACCGACTCGTTCAATTATATCAAACGGTCCGATGAAACGAGGACTGAGCTTCCCTTTAATCCCGAAGCGTCTAACACCACGTACCGACGAAACCTTAAGGAAGACGTGATCTCCTACGTTAAAGTGTATATCCCTACGATGCTTATCGGCGTAACTCTTCTGACGTGACCGTGCCTCCTGAATTTTCTGCTTAGCTACTGCGATCTTCTCATTGGTCATTGATAGTTGTAAATTCATACTCTTTTAGGAAAAAGAGCGTAAAATATAGGGTAAGCACGACGATTTAGGAAAACCGTGTGTAAATGACCCTAAAGTGAGTTCGTTCTCGAGGAGGCTAGTGCGTTGTGTAATGAATTGATTAATGGTTTGTGATTATATTGAGAAAAAGAAAATAGAAATGGGGTGAGAAGAGAATGACGGTTACGAAGACGGATTAAGCTAAGACGAAAAGGTCGTTCACGTAGAACCGTAAAAAGCTACAAATTAAAAATTTTAAACCTAAAAATTAATTAAAAGCTAAAACTAAGTCTAAAATAATATAAATAAGAATAAAAATCCAACTAAAATATTTTAAAACCTTTTATTAATTAAATATTCAATTTTAAATGCTAATTAAAGCCCTATAATTAAATATAATTAACAAAATGTCCAAAATATTATTTTATTGAACAAATAACTTACTTATATTATCTAAAGACTAAAAAGTATTTTTCCTAAATTTTAAAAACTTTTTTTCTATTTTTTAAAGGCTAAAAACTATTTTTAAACCAAAATAATCATAAAAATAATAAAATAGTGCTAAAAATAATTTGACAATTTTAAAAAACCTAAATTACTCTAAAGAACAGTAAAAAATGAAAAAGTTTTAAAAATGTAAAATTTTTCACAAAAAGACAAAACTGATATTAATTAAACCCTAATTAATCTAAATTTAATTCTAAAAAATAAATAAAAGGTGAACAGTAAAAACTTTTTAAACTAAAAATCTTAAATTATTTTTCTAAATCTAAGAAAAATTTTAAAATTGAAAAATAATAATTTTTGTCACTAAAAGACAAAAACAAAAATTAAAAAGTTAATTAAAAATAGCTATTAAATGTAAAAAATACTAAACGAACAGTAACAAAATATCTAATTAAACAGAAAAATCACAATTAAAATAAGAAAAATAATGCAATTAAAATCAGGTCCTAATTCCTATTTTGAGCCACTAAAGACAAAATATTTAGAATACTGATAGTGACATGTGCCTGATTTTGTCTGTTTGCTGAGCAGGGGTAACAAATGCACAAGCAGGGGGAACTTTGTTCCCACTGTTAGTGTTAAAAATTGGTCAATTGACCAATAAGCTTAGGAAAGCTTATTTGAGCTTTTTCTTGGGGCAATAAAGCACCCCTACACTCAGTGGAGTGTAGGGAGTCAGATTAAACAAGAAAAACAACAAGTCTTTCACACAAATCACACAAAACAGCCAAAGAAAGTTACTGATTAAGCTCCTATGGGGCTGTGAACAGTTTGCTGGTGCAAATGGCAAAATGGTGAGATTCAATTGCTTAAAACTTGCACACAAGTCTACCAAATCACATATAAGCTATTACAAACCCTAGGTGGAACCAATATCTAACATCCTACCAAGAATTCAATGAAAATTTCCACTAAAATGGACAGAAAAGATGATTTGCTGAATTTATGCTATTCTTCTCAATTTTTATCATGCAATTTCACTTAAACACTACCCAAACTAAAAACCCATTACTGATAACATGTGACTCATACAACCTAAGTTTGTCTAGATAATTTTTAAACCAAAAGCTATCAATAATTCCTAGCTAAATCTCAAATCCAAACACCCCTTAAATACTGAAAATCAATATTTAACACACCAAATGCTTTTCAAACTCAACCAAAGTATACTAATCTATCTAAACATGCATAATAATCCTAATAAGCTTAAATCAAACCACTTAACAAACACTTAAACAACTTGCACAAAAAATCCACCAAATCACATAAAACTGGAAAACAAGGATTCAAGCTAAGGGATTTACCTCGTGGGACCTACAATCCAGGTCCCACAATGGCTGAAAAGCCACCTCCAAACAAGCCCGGGCTTGTGCTGAACCTTTATAAGCTGCTTATGTTGAGATTACTTGATAAAAAAAAGGAAAAGAAATGGATAAAGATGGATGCTTGTTTCCTTCTTGGTACCTGCACAATCACAACAAACCAGCAGGAGATTCAAGTATCAAAATGCCATAAGCTTGTAGCTTATGGATTTTGATACAGTCAAGCTTAACAAGAAAAAAAATGGAAAAACTGATTTTTTTTTCAAAAATATTTTTGGGACCTTTTAAACCACAAACCTTGAAATCCTTGAACACGTTTTAAAACAAGTACGAATTCAGAAATCCAATAATCCAAATCCACTTTCACTTCTTTGGAACCTTGGATTTCTGAAAATCTTAAAACCTTTTTAAAAACCTTTTTGAAAACTGAAAATTCAAAATGTTTTACCAAATAATGATGGAACTCAGATTCTAGCCAACCTTAATACCAACTTCTATAAATCATAAAAGGAATTATATTTCATAAAAAATACCAACTTTATATTTAATAAAAAGGGATTACAAAAGAAATTTGCTAGAAACTGGAACAATGAAAATGGGACACAAGCCGTCCCATTTATACAAGCTAATAGAATAATCTAGATACTAAAACCCTAATAGCATGAAATTCCTGAAAAGCCCTTTGTTTGAATTCTTGGAATCTTGGTCAATTGAGCCTCATGTGAATGAAAGTGACTGATGAAGAGATGCCAGCTAGAATCTTTTGATCTTGGACGTTGGTTCCTCCTTTGGGACAAAGGAATGGATGTGAGCTGTTCATTTGGTCGGTTTTAGGGGTTTGGGAAGAAAGTGATGGGCAGGGGAGGGGTCCATAGGGCACATGGGTTGGTTGGGAGATTATTTATGAGTGGGTTTAGGATGAGGGTGATGGTAATCAAGGATCTGGAGAAGATAAAACAAAACCCCTTTGTTTTTAAGTGGATTGAAGCTGAGATTAACTAGGGTTCTTGGGTGGGGTTTAATCTATTTTGGGGGTAATTAGTTTTTTAAAAAATGTGTTAGGAGGGAAAAGTAATACTGATTAATAAATCAGTATTTAGCTTTGGGTGGAAAAGTGACGTGGAGAGGGGGAGTGAGGTGGAGGAGTATGATTGGGTGGGTGATGAGGTGTCGGCTGGGGAGTGGTGGAGGAGAGTTTTGATGTTTGGCCAGTTTGGCCCCCCAAGTTTCTTCCTTTCTTCATATTGTAATAATCAGCTAACAACTTCATTTTTCTTTATAACAACTTTGCATAACTTGTCAATTTTGGCACAAGTTTGCAAATACTTTTATCAAGGACCAAAAGTGCAATAAATGCAATCTTCAAGGGCTTTTAATGACATGTCTTCAAAATACAAGGATGTATCTTGTATAAATGAATTCTCCAATGGCCTTTCTTGCCAAATCTTCAAAATGAGGGACCAATGTTGACAATCTTCAATTCTTCAAGGACCATTTTGGAAATTCTTGATTCGGGTCCGGTTCATTGTGAGGCTTCGTTTCCCGTGTTCGTTTTTGATTGATTCTTGTGATCTTTTTGTCATTTCCTCAATATCCGTACCTAAAATACACAAGCAACAAACACGAGCATATATTTGGCAGTTTTAATGATATTTAATGCATTTTAAGCCCATTTTGGACGATGAGACTATGTATAAAAGCAGTCTCATCGCTCCCCTATACTAAACCATTGCCGTGCCCTCACGCAATGCTGGAATAAAGTATCGTAGCACCTCCAAAATTCAATTTTATTCACTTTATTGAATGATAAACTAGCTATACTACTACTATTACTTCTATTGTTACTACTTGCGTTTTAGACATAATGTATGATTTTCATCGCAAAATGGGACGTTTAGGTTCATAGAATAAGAACACGTGAATGCTTCGTTAGAAATAATTTCATCGTCCTCGATTTTCACCTCAATTCCATGCCAAGCGTGCAACGAGATCATTGTCATTATAAGTTAGTAATGCTAACACTACTCATATGCCCTAATCACGTACTTATCCTCCCATTATTCCTAAGTTGTATCTCTTATATTTTATTATGTCTTGAATGTTTCACGAGGATACATTGTTTGACTTATGCGATAATAGAGATTTAGGTCTAAAAATAGAGTCCTAACGGTGTAACCAAAACCATCAAATCAATAACCCCTCCTAATAGACAACGATATCAAAAAATTATGTCAACAAGAAGGATCGATAAACACGGTTTTATAACGGTTTTAAACATGAGACTTATTACCAAGACTTTTATACGCCCCCTAACGGAAGGGCCTTATTATCTTTGGTTTACCTCCATCTTTTATTCATCTTCGCCATGAAGCTTTTATTATGACTTCGATCTTACCTTGCCTTTTATTATCCGTCTCATCGGTGGTTTTATTAGCCAAAGACGTATATCCTCACGCAAAGGCGAATTTTGGATCTTTAAAGCTTCGAAGATTAAGGCTTGATTCACTTTTAATTTTGCATAGATTTTTCGGCCTTGTGGGGCTTCAAATTGTTTGCTAGATTTAGGTGAGCACTTTAAATCTTATTATTGGGTGAAGCTTTTGATTATTCGGGTGCCAATACTTCAAAACCGTGACGCTGGCGATACCTTAATGTCTTCCCAATTTAATTACACGGAAGCTACTAGAAAAGACTAGAAACCCAACAATCCTAACTAAACCGCTAAGTCAATATTTATTAAGCAAAAAATATTTACAAGCGAAGGGAGAATAAGCAAACAACGAGAACACATGAGTTTTTGAAAGAATACGAGTATTCTACGTTTAGCATAGTAACTTATAATTAACCCTATCATTTCTCGTCCTCATTTAAGAGACTTAGCCTAATGTGTAGTTAAGGAACCAAAGCTAAGTTCTCAACACGCACGGTCGAGTCAAAAATTACTCTTATTCTCGCCATCGAAAAACCTACATTCGTGTCTTCAAACACTTATAAAACATGAGAAAAATTTTAAAATTTGGCCATTTTTAGCCTTATTTTGCAACAAAACGATAAACAAAAAGATAAACTTTGGAAAGCGTGAAGGTTTGGCAAGGCAAGTATCTATTCACCCCCCATACTAAAGTTAAACATTGTCCTCAATGTTTCGAGTCTAGGGGTGCAAACACCCCCATACTAGAGACGTAGTCGAATGCCTAGTCTAGCATGGAAAGGGTGTAACCAATAAATTAATAGCCGTTTATGAAGTGTGCTAATAACCTAAGGTTAGAACATCAAAAGGATATATCATGGATATTGAGAAAGTCTTCAAAGCAAACGATCGAGTGCTCCCATAAAACGAACACGAGAGGCTCCAATCGTGAAGATCATGATCTAAATACCACAAATCACAAACAACCACGAAACAAAGGTTGGAAGGGCACAAATCCCCTCACATTAAACTAATTAGAAAGCAATAATATGTACATGGATAAGTATGGGTCTCCCCCACGAGACACCTTGTTTTTGATAACCGAGTCAAAAGCTCGACTCGAATCCCCATAAATGTGATCATTTAGGGATTATCATGGTGTGGTCAATTTTTAGTGGGGCTTACATGATAAACAAGGCCCAAAAACAACCGGTATTAAGGACTAAGTCCTTTGATGGTGCAAAATACCGGGATCGAAGATGGCATTCTCGTTTTCATTGGAGAAACAAACCAACGCCACTTCATCATGTGTCAACACAAACCCAAAGGGTTTCAAGAAAATAGATGAGAAGATATAGAAGGGTGGGACAATGGGTAAGTCATAAAAACCATGAGCTACTCGAGGTAGACTCGCACCAATCAAATAGAAAGATTTTCCATTTATTGCATCAGTGGAAGACCGAGATTTCCCTTTATAAGCAATTCCGGGATCAAATATCTCGTCCTCGGTGGAGAAAGGGGAGGGAACATAAGGGGCTTCCCTCACACTAAGTCCACACAAAGCATCGTCAAAAGGAGAAGACGAGCTTGTAGCACTTAAAACACGAGGTGATGACGGAGTTAGAATTGTAGAAAAATCTTTTAAATTCAATTTAAAATCTTTCCCTTTTTCATCTTTTAAACTCTCCTTATGAAAACCCGATTTAATTATGTCAAAAATATTTGGTGTTTCTAAAGCAATGTTAGTCACACTAAAAATTCTCACATTTGAAAACCGTTTTGGTTTAGGTGGTGGTAAGTTCTCAAATCGTTTGTCAACAAAGAAAACTCCCCCATCGGGATCAACATATTCATCATCCGAAGAATCATTCGTGATTAGAATCGTAGGCTTAACACTCTTAACCTCCACCGGCGGAGGGGACGGAAAATCGTTTTTATCATCAACTCCTAAAACTCTTTTTGAAATCTTTTTACAAATGTTTTTGATGGGACTAACATTGTTCAAAGACGTGATAGAATACACATGAGAAAGTGTGGAGTTTTGAGTTGCATTTATGACGAGTTCTTCCTCATTGAAACGAAGAGTGATTTTCCTAGCATGCACATCGATAAGTGCCCTCGAGGTATCCAAAAATGATCGACCTAAAATTAGAGGAACTTTAGGATCGATGGGAATGTCAACAACAATAAAGTCTACGGGATAGTAGAACTTTCCAACTTTCACGAAGACGTCCTCGGCTACTCCACAAGCTAGAATCGTAGAATGATCGGCCATCTCGATTGACATTCTTGAAGGAGTGAGATTTGGAAGATTGAGTGACTTAAAAATCTCAAGAGGCATCAAATTAATACTAGCACCAAGATCGGCCAAGGCGTAGCATTCTTCCATATCTTTTATAGCACATGGGATTAAAAACTTGCCGGGATCATCGACTTTTTGAGGTATGCGGCTAAGAAAAACCGAAGAACAACTAGATGACTTTTGCAATTTCTCTTTGTTATTCAACATACTTTTAAAGTTCGCGGCAAATCGAGGCATCATGACCAAGGCGTCTGCAAAACTTATATTAAAATGCAAGTCACGAAACATTTTCATAAAAAGTTCAAATTGATAATTATTTCGTTCTTGTGCCTTTTCCTTGTTTCGTCTTGAAGGGTAGGGTAAGGGTGGTGTGGGTTGGGGCATAGGCAACGGCCTTGGAATCTCGGGTTCCACTATTGGTATTGGTTCAACCGTAGGTGTGGTTTGAGCGGTACTTCGTGGGCTTGGACTTTGCTCCTTTTCTACCACCACCTCGGGTTCTTTCTCTTTTTCCTTCTCCGTAGAAGTACTTGGACGAGAAGTGGGTTCTTTGAAAGTTTGACCACTACGAGTAGTAATAACCTTCAATTCTCTTTTCGGGTTCACGATGGTATCACTAGGAAGACCACCCGAAGAAGAAGGTTTACACATGATAGCTTCAAACATTTTTCCCATTCGGTCTTCAAACTTAGATTGCCTAGCATCCGCTTTTAACAATTCTTGCTTAATCTCATGTTGACCTTGCTCTATTTTTTGTTGGTTTTGTTGGAGACGTTGAACATTTCCTTCCATTTTATTAGCATGAGTCTTAAGTTCATTAGCAAGTTCGTTTTTAAGCTCGTTCAACTCGGATCTCAAGCTAACCATTTCACGTTACATATTATCAAACTTAGCATCGTTTGCCTTAGCATAATTCAAAAATTCTCCTTGAAGATTTTTGGTGTGATCATTTTGAAAACCTTGTGTGGTAGTTTGAAAATCACGGTTTTGGTTTTGTTTTGAAATTTTCCCATTTCCACTTTGATAATTACCCTTGTTGTAGTTGCGTTGATTGCCTTGATAATTACCACCTTGATTGTTGTTTCGATAGTTATTAGCATTTTGATTTGGTGGAGCTTGATTTTGGCGGGAACCTTGACTGTTTTGGTTATAAGTTCCCGTTGCTACATAAGCACTCAAAGTGTTACCATCCGCGGTAATGCACTCGGAAAGATCATGAGCTCCACCACAAGACAAACAACTCTTAGCAACCGCTTTAACCGAAGCGGAATTCAAAGCTTCTTGATTTTTCCAATGAGTCATAAGATTAGCAAATCTATCAAAAAACCGATTCTCCTCATTTGCTTCATCTTGCAAGGCATTAATGCTACGAGACGATGATGACGATGATGAACCCAATTTGGCAACACTCGGTGTGTTACGAGGGCTATATACCTTAGACCTATTCTCATTTATCACCAAAGCTTCCTCAACCATTTTACACAAAAAATTACCACCCGCGGCGGCATTTAAATAATCCCTTTCATGATCATTAAGTCCATTGTAAAACGTGTCAATTTGATGCAAGTCGGAGAAACCGTGATGAGGACATTCATGTAACATTTCCTTAAACCTATTCCAAGCCGTTGAAAAACTTTCGTTACACTCTTGTGAAAATTTTGAAATCTCGTTTTTCAAGTGCGTAGTCTTAGAGGGCGGAAAAAATTGGTTCACAAATTTAGACACGAGATCCTTCCATGTCAATATAGAATTGGGTGGCTCTTTCTCTAACCAAATTTTAGCGGGCCCCGCTAAGGAATACGGAAAAAGCATCATCTTAATCGAGTCATTCGAGACATCCTTAAATTTGCAAGTAGCGGTAAGACGATTGAATCGGCGGATATGGTTGTGTGGATTGTCCTTCTCATCACCACGGAATTTGTTGTTTTGGATCATCGACAACAAACCTGTTTTCACCTCAAAATTCTCCGCAAGGATAGCGGGAATCACAATAGCCTCTCCATAACCCTCGATGGGTGCTTGAAGTAACTCCATCATAGTTTGATTCGCCATGGTTGGTGCTTCTCTTACAATGGGTTCGTCAATAGGAGACTCCTCACTAGAATGATTTGGAGTGGGAGTTTTGTTCTTTCGTTTACGTGCACGTCTTGCTTGATTACGAGTTAGCATAAACGTTACGTACAACGAGGGGACGAGCAAAGAAGATTCTTTTTGGTGTTTTTAACTTTTTCAATTTTTTTTATGGTTTTTGATTGTATTAACCTTTTTTGGAATTTGGTGAATGTATTAAGTAGACACAAATCTACAAATCTCCTCCTTAATCAAATCTCTTGATTAAAGAAGCCTCGGGGAATGAAATTGATCACGTGAAGTGAACGCCTTCGATGACTTTAGAACGTTGGTGGAACACCAAAACGTTCAAGAGGGTTTAATCAATGGAAACCAAGAAAATATATATGATACTTAATAATACTTTGGGCGGCAAAACCCTCGATTAGCTCTCACAATCAAATACTCACAAGCAAGCGGGGAAACGAGGCGGCGAGAAGCACTTATGTGACAACTGGGAATTTTCTGACTTTAAATACTAATAAATTATATTATTTATTAATCAAAATTCGTCCTCGAGAGATATCAAAGTCATTTGATTCGAAAACAGGAATTTATTTTCCATATTGTAAAAGACTGCGCAAAAAGCTAAGAACGGACGCGATACAAATTAAATTTATATTTAATTACTCAGAAATATTTAATAAAAATATTTATTAAACTATCTGATACTTTTATTTTAGTTTTAAAAACGTACGTCATAAACGAGAACATTTAACTTGGATTACACTTTCTTTGAACCAAACTATTCGAAATAACCGAGAAATGTTAATTATTTTAAATAAATGAATAAAAAGGTATAGAACGATTACGAAAAACTTATTAAGCAAAATACTCTAATTTACTAAAAGAATCATTTTTAAAAACAACGATAAAAATTTCGATGCTTTAGTCTAATTTTACTAAGAATGATCGAGTCCCGATCTACATTTAAACGAAACTAAAAGAAATGAAAGTAATAAACTTACAACACTACCTTTCAACTAAATAAACTTTTTATTTTGGTTTATAAACTTTTAGCACCTATATTTATATTGAAAAATTAGGGTTTCCTCATTTTATAACCCTGGCCACCAAAAACATAAAACACACACATAACCCTAATTCCTCTCTCTAAATCCCGGCGCCACCCTTTTTCCGGCGGGTAATTCAGGCCGTCGGAAATCAACTGCCGCCACCAATCTAAACAATATATCGAATACATCTATCATATATCTCCACCAATCAGACAACCACTACTCAATCTTCACCACACCATCACCACTGATCCGCCGCTACAATACCACCACCGCCGTCGAGCCACCATTTATACACCACCCTACCGTCACCATTTTTACAACACCCACTACCACGATCCTCTAACGCAACGACCAGCCGTGGTCTTCATCTATCACATACGTCACCACCGTGACCGTCATCATCCTCACCATCAGACCACCCGTCACCACCACCTGCGTGGTGTTCAACCACCTCCAATAGATTCGTCGTGGTGGTAAATCACCAGGCCCGTCTCATTTCACTCGATTTATATCCGACACTGTCAGATCTACACCATACGAAACCAACACGTTTGTCCGCTGTTGGTATCCCTAACGTGGGGAGTGTTCCGTTTGTTTCTCATTTATTCAGCCGCTAGGAGCGTGTATATGTTCGATCCGAGTTCTAGCAGCCCCACAGGTGTTCATGTGTTTGGTTTAAGCGGAAAACCCCACATGGGGTGGTTGGATCTGCTGATAATGGCAGAAAGGTTTTGGATCTGCTGATTTACAACCGTAGGAGTGCGTTTGGTTGGAAAAACGACCCATAGGGTGCGTTTGTGTAGGTGTTCAGCAGCCCGACGGGTGTGGTTGTGTGGCTAGCTGAAAAACGTAGCAGTAGGGGTGTTGGTTCGCGGCATAACAGCTTTTGGGGTCGATTGGGACTAGCAGGGGGCCCTCCAGGGGTGTTTGGATCTGTTGAATTACAGCCGTAAGGGTGCGTTTGGTTTAGCAGTTAGCCAATAAAGGGCGCGTTCTGGTCGGCTTAATGGCGCACGTGACACGGGCAGAAGTAACCACAGCAGGGTGCGTTCTGCTTGGCGGAACAGCAGCAGGGAGCGTTTGGTTTGCTGTCTAACAGCATTGCGGGTGCGTTTGGTTCGCTGATTTTTATTAAGGGGCGTTTGGGGACTGCAGATGGTAAATAAGGGTGTGTTTGGGATTGACAGAAAATAGTTAGGGCGCGTTTGGGTTTATCTGGACGCGGGACTTCAAGGGTTTGGAAGTGCAAGGCGTGATGTTAGCTCGTGGTTTGTTGTGGTTTAGGAATCGGCTGATAACATATCTAACTTTATTCATTAATTAAAAAGGAGTAAACAGTGGTATACATATATAAGTATATATATAAGGGGTTAAATAAATATATCGAACACTATCTTTATTACGAGAACTAAAAATGATTATACGTTTAAATATGTGTTTAAATAACTCACATCGGGCATTTAGATTTTAATTTATAACACATTGGTTGTGTTTGTTTCTATTTAATTATGTTAATTAAGTAGTCTAGTTTGGATATACTTTAAAACATGATTCGTGATTTGTGTAGCGTAGATTGTTTGGGAAATATTAAAAATTGGTTAATATGGAAAAGGCTATATAAACGAATATGTCATGTCGAAATTTCTATAAAATCATATACTTTATATTTTGTTCGGTTTAAACTACTATTATATTTGTAAATCGATAACATAAATAAATGCTATATTATTTGTAAACCGATAAAAGTTATACATTTTATTAAAATGTGACATATATAATTTAGTAGTGATTTTCCTAAAATGTGTCGAAATACGTTGTCTAATTATTTTTATCACGATCTTATTGCTGTAACTACAAAATAAATGTATACTTTGATATATTTTGTAAGATGGTTGTCTCTATTATATAATTCAACGTAAGAATTATATCATCGTCTGGTTATACGTAATGTGTACGGAATACATTACATATTTTGTATGTGCTTAATTTATTAATTTTATTTAACCAACCACCGAACTATTATAATTTAGAACTTAACTATTTTATCAACGGGTCACGTTGATGTACATATGTATCGAGAACTCAAATATACATTTTCTTAAGTTATTGGATTTAGCCGATTAGTTAAACCACAACACAATGACCGAGCCGTATCGATTTCCGTTTCTACTGAGCGTATTGTTAGCATCACTATTATTCGCGCTACTTCGTCGAGGTGAGTTCATACCCCACCTTTTCTTGCTTTGAATTGAGTTATAAATGTTTTATAATTGCTCTTTGGGGGAGGTACATGCTTGGTCATAAACTGCTTATAAACTTGCTTGGTTGTCAGAAACTGATATTAAACTTGTTTGGTTGTCTATAACTGTTTATAAATTACTTGATTGTCATAAGCTAATGTTAAGCTTACTTGGTTGGTCATAAACTATCTTTAAACTGGTTTAATTGTTACGTGCTGAGTGGTCAACTCCTCTAATTGTTATACATATGAATGCTGATACTAAAATTTCTATTGTGATTTTCATAGCCCAAAACTTTAACTACTTTTTACTGATTCTCGGGTAGAGACAATGGTTGCAAGAATGAACACAAGTGCATATCTCTTTTATGTATTGGTCTAAGTCCCACTTTAACCCAATTACTTTGGCCCATTATCATGAACCGTTAATTTCAGACCGGATGACCGGTCGAAAGCGCGAATGTTATGGATAGATCTATCGGGGTTGACGCCCCTGTCCGGCTTGGTCCAACAGAGGACAAGCGGGCACAGTTTCATTTGAGTCTGTGGACGGATGTCGTGGGTTATGCATCCGTAGGGGCTGCATTATGTGATTATACTACCGGTGTTGTTAACGCTTCGGTGTCATGAGCTTAGACAATAATAAACGCCTTATTTTATTTAGTGACTTTGTATTTGTTATATTGTCACTAAGTGGTTGGAAAATCTTGTGGTTCATTAAACAATTCTATTCTATTGGAAAACTTTATTATTTATCAGTGAGCTTTGTTTTTGTCAGAAAACGCTAACGATTATCTGTGAACTCTGTTTCATTAGAAAACTCTATTTATTTCCAGAAAACTCTGTTGTCATCAGTAAACTATGTTTACTATTAGTAAACTCTGCTTTTATCAGTAAACTCTATTTTTATTAGTAAACTTTGTTTTTATCAGTAAACTCTGTTTTTATCAATAAACTTTGTTTTTATTGATAAACTTTGAAATTATCAAAGAAAGTCTATTTAACAAGAAACTGTGATTTTTAAACACTTATGTTTTACTGCAAGGTGCAGTGATCGGTAAAACTCTAATTTTTCATAAACATTTTAAAACAAACTTATGAACTCACCAACTTTATGTTGACATTTTTAAGCATGTATTTCAGGTACTTGACTATGTGGATTATTTGGAGTCTTCTTTGTGGTTTTTGGCATGTAGAGGTCGTTCTCGGATCAAGCTCTCGAATACTCATGAAGTCACAAGTCCCCAAAGCAAGTCTTCCGCTGCAGTGAATTTGGGGGTGTGACAACTTAAGAGCCTTTTTCCTTAGGATATATTTTATAATATCCGCCTTATACCTACCTTATAGTTTGTATTTTTCAAGATTGAGCTTCACGAAAGTATTTATCTATTTTTGCCTTTTTCTTTGGTTTGAGATTCGAATACAATGATTGGGTAATGACCTCCCAAGTCAAGGTTGTGATTTCTCACGTATTTGGAGTACTTGTGAATTTATTTTTCTACGTATACACTATAGTAATAGTATTCACACAAAAACCGAAAACCGATAATACGTATTAGTAGAGTGCTACTAATACAAATACTAATTATGGATATATAAGAACAACAATTCCAATCAAAACACAACACGCCTCCCCGTCAGCGGCGCCAAAATGATAGTTGTAAATTCACACTCTTTTAGGAAAAAGAGCGTAAAATATAGGGTAAGCACGACGATTTAGGAAAACCGTGTGTAAATGACCCTAAAGTGAGTTCATTCTCGAGGAGGCTAGTGCGTTGTGTAATGAATTGATTAATGGTTTGTGATTATATTAAGAAAAAGAAAATAGAAATGGGGTGAGAAGAGAATGACGGTTACGAAGACGGATTAAGCTAAGACGAAAAGGTCGTTCACGTAAAACCGTAAAAAGCTACAAATTAAAATTTTAAACCTAAAAATTAATTAAAAGCTAAAACTAAGTCCAAAATAATATAAATAAGAATAAAAATCCAACTAAAATATTTTAAAACCTTTTATTAATTAAATATTCAATTTTAAATGCTAATTAAAGCCCTAAAATTAAATATAATTAACAAAATGTCCAAAATATTATTTTATTGAACAAATAACTTACTTATATTATCTAAAGACTAAAAAGTATTTTTCCTAAATTTTAAAAACTATTTTTCTATTTTTTAAAGGCTAAAAACTATTTTTAAACCAAAATAATCATAAAAAATAATAAAATAATGCTAAAAATAATTTGACAATTCTAAAAATCATAAATTACTCTAAAGAACAGTAGAAAAATGAAAAAGTTTTAAAAATGTAAAATTTTTCACTAAAAGACAAAACTAATATTAATTAAACCCTAATTAATCTAAATTTAATTCTAAAAAATAAATAAAAGGTGAACAGTAAAAACTTTTTAAACTAAAAATCTTAAATTATTTTTCTAAATCTAAGAAATATTTTAAAACTGAAAAATAATAATTTTTGTCACTAAAAGACAAAAACAGAAATTAAAAAGTTAATTAAAAATAGCTATTAAATGTAAAAAATACTAAATGAATAGTAACAAAAAATCTAATTAAACAGAAAAATCACAATTAAAATAAGAAAAATAATGCAATTAAAATCAGGTCCTAATTCCTATTTTGAGCCACTAAAGACAAAATATTTAGAATACTGATAGTGACATGTGCTTGATTTTGTCTGTTTGCTGAGCAGGGGTAACAAATGCACAAGCAGGGGGAACTTTGTTCCCACTGTTAGTGTTAAAAATTGGTCAGTTGACCAATATGCTTAGGAAAGCTTATTTGAGCTTTTTCTTGGGGCAATAAAGCACCCCTACACTCAGTGGAGTGTAGGGAGTCAGATTAAACAAGAAAAACAACAAGTCTTTCACACAAATCACACAAAACGGCCAAAGAAAGTTACTGATTAAGCACCTATGGGGCTGTGAACAGTTTGTTGGTGCAAATGGCAAAATGGTGAGATTCAATTGCTTAAAACTTGCACACAAGTCAACCAAATCACATATAAGCTATTAAAAACCCTAGGTGGAACCAATATCTAACATCCTACCAAGAATTCAATGAAAATTTCCACTAAAATGGACAGAAAAGATGATTTGCTGAATTTATGCTATTCTTCTCAATTTTTATCATGCAATTTCACTTAAGCACTACCCAAACTAAAAACCCATTACTTATAACATGTGACTCATACAACCTAAGTTTGTCTAGATAATTTTTAGACCAAAAGCTATCAATAATTCCTAGCTAAATCTCAAATCCAAACACCCCTTAATACTGAAAATCAATATTTAACACACCAAATGCTTTTCAAACTCAACCAAAGTAATCCTAATCTATCTAAACATGCATAATAATCCTAATAAGCTTAAATCAAACCACTTAACAAACACTTAAACAACTTGCACAAAAAATCCACCAAATCACATAAAACTGGAAAACAAGGATTCAAGCTAAGGGATTTACCTTATGGGACCTACAATCCAGGTGCCATAATGGCTGAAAAGCCACCTCCAAACAAGCCCGGGCTTGTGCTGAACCTTTATAAGCTACTTATGTAGAGATTACTTGATAAAAAAATGGAAAAGAAATGGATAAAGATGGATGCTTGTTTCCTTCTTGGTACCTGCACAATCACAACAAACCAGCAGAAGATTCAAGTATCAAAATGCCATAAGCTTGTAGCTTATGGCTTTTAATACAGTAAAGCTTAACAAGAAAAAAAATGGAAAAACTGATTTTTTTAAAAAAAAATCTTTTTGGGACCTTTTAAACCACAAACCTTGAAATCCTTGAACACGTTTTAAAACAAGTACGAATTCAGAAATCCAATAATCCAAATCCACTTTCACTTCTTTGGAACCTTGGATTTCTAAAAATCTTAAAACCTTTTTAAAAACCTTTTTGAAAACTGAAAATTCAAAATGTTTTACCAAATAATGATGGAACTCAGATTCTAGCCAACCTTAATACCAACTTCTATAAATCATAAAAGGAATTATATTTCATAAAAAATACCAACTTTATATTTAATAAAAAGGGATTACAAAAGAAATTTGCTAGAAACTGGAACAATGAAAAAGGGACACAAGCCGTCCTATTTATACAAGCTAATAGAATAATCTTGATACTAAAACCCTAATAGCATGAAATTCCTGAAAAGCCCTTTGTTTGAATTCTTGGAATCTTGGTCAATTGAGCCTCATGTGAATGAAAGTGACTGATGAAGAGATGCCAGCTAGAATCTTTTGATCTTGGACGTTGGTTCCTCCTTTGGGACAAAGGAATGGATGTGAGCTGTTCATTTGGTCGGTTTTAGGGGTTTGGAAAGAAAGTGATGGGCAGGGGAGGGGTCCATAGGGCACATGGATTGGTTGGGAGATTATTTGTGAGTGGGTTTAGGATGAGGGTGATGGTAATCAAGGATCTGGAGAAGATAAAACAAAACCCCTTTGTTTTTAAGTGGATTGAAGCTGGGATTAACTAGGGTTCTTGGGTGGGGTTTAATCTATTTTGGGGGTAATTAGTTTTTTTAAAAATGTGTTAGGAGGGAAAAGTAATACTGATTAATAAATCAGTATTTAGCTTTGGGTGGAAAAGTGACGTGGAGAGGGGGAGTGAGGTGGAGGAGTATGATTGGGTGGGTGATGAGGTGTCGGCTGGGGAGTGGTGGAGGAGAGTTTTGATGTTTGGCCAGTTTGGCCCCCCAAGTTTCTTCCTTTCTTCATATTGTAATAATCAGCTAACAACTTCATTTTTCCTTATAACAACTTTGCATAACTTGTCAATTTTGGCACAAGTTTGCAAATACTTTTATCAAGGACCAAAAGTGCAATGAATGCAATCTTCAAGGGCTTTTAATGACATGTATTCAAAATACAAGGATGTATCTTGTATAAATGAATTCTCCAAGGGCCTTTCTTGCCAAATCTTCAAAAATGAGGGACCAATGTTGATAATCTTCAATTCTTCAAGGACCATTTTGGAAATTCTTGATTCGGGTCCGGTTCATTGTGCGGCTTCGTTTCCCGTGTTCGTTTTTGATTGATTCTTGTGATCTTTTTGTCATTTCCTCAATATCCGTACCTAAAATACACAAGCAGCAAACACGAGCATATATTTGGCAGTTTTAATGATATTTAATGCATTTTAAGCCCATTTTGAATGATGAGACTATGTATAAAAGCAGTCTCATCAGTCGTCTCTATGATTTCTGGTCCTTCGAGTGTTCGCTCGCCAACCTGATCTCAGCAGATTGGGGCGCGACACTTTCTGCCATACAACATCTCAAATGGAGCACACTTGATACTTGCGTGCCAACTGTTGTTGTATGCAAACTCCACCAAACAGATGTATTCGTCCCAATCACCCGTCCATTTCAACGCACATGACCTCAACATATCTTCTAATGTCTGAATGGTTCGCTCCGACTGTCCGTCCGTTTGAGGATGAAAAGCCGTGCTAAGCTTAAGTTGTGTACCCCAAGCTTTCTGCAGACTTTTCCAAAAGCGCGAAGTGAATCGAGGATCTCTGTCTGAGACGATGCTGAATGGTGCACCGTGGAGTCTCATGATCTCTCGTCTGTACGTATCTATGAGTTTACTTACCGAATCTTCCTTACGAATCGGTAAGAAATGAGCTGATTTGGTAAGTCGATCAACGATAACCCAAATTGCATCGTGCTTCCTTTTGGTAGGCGGAAGACCGGTAACAAAATCCATGGTGATTTTGTCCCACTTCCACTCTGGAATATCTAACGGTTGAAGGAGACCGCCAGATCGCTGATGCTCGATCTTAACCTGCTGGCAGGTAAGACATTTGGAGACGTAAGTGGCCACATCCTGTTTCATACCACTCCACCAAAAGTACTGCTTGATGTCATGGTACATCTTAATCGAACCAGGATGTATCGAGAATGAGGAGCTATGAGCTTCAACTAACAAGGCTTCTCGGAGTTCTTGGTCATCAGGAATACAAAGTCTAGTGCCCTGCCATACAATACCATCTGCATCTACTCTGAATTCTGTCTGCTTCTCCAAATTCTGTACTATCGCCCAGATTTCTCCGTCATCCTTCTGAGCTTCTTTGATCTTAGATAGCAACTCTGGTTCCACTCTAAGATTAGCCCAGTAACCGTGCTGTCTACGTACCATGATCTCGATGTCCAGTCGCTCCAAGTCTCTGATGATTTCCTCTTCGATTTTAATGCCGTTGATCATTCCGGACTTCCTGCTGAGAGCATCTGCTACTACATTTGCCTTTCCGGGATGATACTGTAGATTAATGTCATAATCCTTCAACAGCTCTAACCATCTCCTCCTCATGTTCAATTCACGCTGAGTGAAGATATACTTCAAACTCTTGTGGTCCGTGAAAATGTCACATGATTCTCCATATAAGTAGTGCCTCCATATCTTCAATGCAAACACGACTGCAGCAAGTTCTAGGTCGTGCGTGGGGTAATTTTCTTCATAAGGCTTAAGCTGCCGTAAAGCGTACGCGATCACTTTCCCATGTTGCATGAGAACACAGCCAAGTCCCTTCCCCGATGCATCGCTGTAGATTTGAAATCCACCCGTACCAGATGGTAGAGTAAGAATAGGTGTAGAGTAAGAATAGGTCTTCAAAGCTCTTCTCTCGATCTTCAGTCCAGACGAATTTCTCCCCTTTCTGCATCAGTTTGGTCAATGGTAGTGCTAGGCGGGAAAAGTTCTCCACGAACCTACGGTAATAGCCAGCTAAGCCTAAGAAACTGCGGACTTCCGTCGCTGATGTTGGCCTTGGCCACTTAGTAATGGCCTCAACCTTCGCTGGATCCATAGTGATTCCTTCTGCTGATACAATGTGACCTAAGAATGCCACCTTGTCTAACCAGAACTCACACTTGGAGAATTTAGCATACAGATGCTTCTGGCGAAGAATCTGTAGTAATGTACGAAGATGGTCTTCGTGTTCCTCCTTGGACTTTGAGAAAATCAGGATGTCATCGATGAAGACAATGACGAACTTGTCCAGAAATTCATGGAAGATTCTGTTCATCAAATCCATGAACACTGCTAGAGCATTTGTCAGGCCAAATGGCATAACTACAAACTCGTAGTGGCCATAGCGGGTATGAAAAGCAGTCTTAGCAATGTCCTGCTCCTTGACCCATAGCTGATGATAGCCTGACCTAAGATCGATCTTGAAGAAGTGTTTGTCCCCTTGGAGTTGGTCAAACAAATCGTCAATGCGTGGCAGCGGATACCTATTCCGAATGGTAATCTTGTTGAGCTCGCGATAGTCTATGCAAAGACGCATACTGCCGTCCTTCCTCTTAACAAACAAGACCGGTGCGCCCCATGGAGATGCTCTCGGTCGAATGAAACCTCGTTCAACAAGTTCTTGTAGTTGATCCTTCAGCTCTATGGGAGCCATGCGATAAGGAGCCTTGGAGAGTGGTTCAGCTCCTGGAACCAGCTCGATACTGAATTCCACTTCTCGTGCAGGTGGTATGCCCGGAAGTTCTACTGGAAACACATCTTGGAATTCCGACACTATAGGTTGATCTTGAATCGATGGAGACTCAGCATCCATGTCGTGAACCGTAGCTAGATAACCCTCGTAGCCATGTGACAGTAGTGCACGCGCTTGCAGGGTGGATATGACTTGTACAGACCGTCCGGGTATGAACCCATTATGAATGTACTCTGGTGCATTAATATCACCGAAGATAATTCGATATGAATGGCAGTCTATGGTAGCATGATACTTGGATAGCCAATCCATGCCCAAAATCATGTCGAAGTCATTCATGTCCAGCGGAAGTGCGTCGACAGGTCGAACCTTATCATCAAATTCTAGGGGAAGACTCTTGTATACATGGGTGATTAATACAGAGTCCCTCAAAGGCGTGGAAATAGTAAGCCTATTTTCCAGTGGCAAGGGAGGCATCCTAATATTCTTAGCATAAGAAGTAGAAATAACCGAGTGAGTAGCACCCGTATCAAAAAGAACACATGCAGCTTGACCATACATATACAAGATTCCAGTGATGGTACCTGTAGACTTGTTGGCCTGGTCTCGAGATGTCGTGTAGACACGCCCGGCAGTAGGAGGCGGCTTGGTATCAGCATGTCCCGATGTACCCTCCATCTCGCCCTTACGGCAATCCTTCATAATATGGCCAGGAAGACCACACTTGAAGCACGCATCAGTATTACGGCGACATGGTCCTGGGTGCCTACGGTGGCAAGTAGAGCAAAGAGGATGAGTGTATCCTCCAACAGGTGCTCTAGCTGGCTGGGAACCTGATAAAACATTTTACATAAGACATGGTAATTGGGTACAAAGGACAAAGCGGATAATCATAAGATTGAATACCAGTGATAGCTGGACGGCTAGGCTGCGAACCTCTCTGGTTCTGGTCCCTACCATTTCCATGGTTCCTGTTAGAAGTTTGCTAAAGTGTCAGAATATGAGTTATAACATAAAACGTAACGAATTTCGTAAGTATTAGGAACTGCTGTTGTTGGAGTGCCCAGCGTTGTTACGGTAATTGTCATTACCGCCACGCCTATCCGTAGCAGAACGGTCGTTAGTCTGACCGTTTCCCTTGGGCTGATGAGGCTGCTGCTGAGTAGCCGGCTGAGACCGGTCCCTAGTTTTCTGCCTGGAAGATACATTTAAGAAATGAATAATTGACATATGGAAAATATACGGATTGGTCACCGCTTGAATACGAATGTTTACCTCTTGTCGGGTCTTTCAGCTTCCCCGAACTCATCTCGCTCCTGCAGCATCTCCAGCTTTCGTGCTGCATCGGCCACGTGTGCTACAGTGTTGAACGTAGCACAAACCAGATTGTTTGTGACCGATGTGCGAAGATCCCATCTAAAGTGATGTGCCTGCTCTTCAGGAGTACCTACTGCCGCACCAAGGAAACCAGCCAAGCAAAGAAAGCGCTGCATAAACTCGTTGCTAGTCTCCCCAGCTCTCTGTCGTATCCCATGGTACTCTCTCTTGAGCTTGTCCTGCTCAGCCTTGGGAAAGAACTGCTCCATCACCCTGTCCTTGAACTGAGCCCAAGTCAAACCAGCAACCCACTCATCACCACCTTCAGATTGCATCAATGCTAACCACCAGTTGAGTACATCTCCTTCGAACCGATAACATGCCAACCTCGCCTTGTATGCGGGGTCACAGCCCATAGCATTGAAAATCTTCTCGATGTGAGCCAACCAGATTTCAGCATCGCTGGGGCTATCTGTCTTCTCAAAAGCTCGAAGGCGGAGCTTGTTAAATCTCTCCAGCCATACTGCTAATGTCACTGGAGGAGGAGGAGGAGGTGGATAATTATGCTGCTGATTGTTGGCAGCTTGATCTTCAGCCCTGATGTCATTCCTCAGTTGAGGAAGCAAGGCTTGCATGGCAGCCTGAATTGCAGCATTGAGCTGCTCCTGTTCGTGTGTGAGAACCATTTTACAGTATAACATAAAACATATGATTAAACAGATCAAAACATAAAATATAAATATATACATGAAAAAAATTTTATACTAAAATTTCACGAGAAAAATTTTATGCAAGAAAATTTTGTGTATGAATGCATGATGCAGTTTTATGAAAACTTTTGTATGCTCGAGAGTGAACGCCTCTGGCCAGTTCACCCAAAACAAAAGACATAGCGAGGGGACGCCTATGGGCCGGTCCCAAATCTAAAAGTTTCGATAAAACACATGCGACTAAATAGGGCCAGTCCTGTACCAACCATTACTTAGTCAAAAACCCTGCAACAATGACATGTATATGTATGCTTAAAAATGATGAATGCATGAAAACAACTGTCAGTTCTAGGAAGACCGTAGTGACTACCCACTAATCACAGGTCATATTTGAGAGCCTACAGGTCGAAGCCTTGGCTCTGATACCATAATTGTAACACCCCATTTTGGAAATGGAAATATCACAGCAATTATGGCGTGTCATCAAAGCATACAAGGAAAAATGTCTAAACATTACTTGACCATAAAAGGAAAATACCGGAATCAAACATCGGTAGTCCAGGAGTAAAGCTCATCACACACAAACATAGTATAATAAAGGAAAGGACTAAACAATGTCCAAAGCATAAGTATCATAAGAAGGGGAAATGCATAATGTAAAGAAGGCTAGACAGCTTCCAGGCCATATGCACGTACTCTTAGTGTCTCCGAGCGTCCCTGAGTACCTGCCGTTTTGGGAACATAGAAAAGGGAAACGGCTGAGCAAATACGCTCAGTGCACGGATGTACAATAAAGCATGAATAGGATGAGCATATAACATATAACAGCGGAAGAAAACTAAGTCCCGAGTAACCTGATTAAGTCTTAATAAAACTGGTTTTTAATAGTTTGAAAGTCTTATGTTTATCTTATAAAAACTGTTTGTCATATTTTACCATTAGCCAATATAGGTCATGAAAATCCACCGTGCATGAATACTTGGAGGGGTGACCTCATCATGGAAATTAGAGGGACTGCCTCTAATTTAATATACTGGTTTTTGGGTAGGAGGGATCAGCTCCTTGTGAAGGATGCAAGGCACACACCACATTCACCATGAAATCCTGAATAAAAACATGTAACTAGGATGCACCCATACGCCCCACATGATAAATATAAATAGATGGCCAAAAGCTGAAGGGACGCCACGAGCAATCACTCCGCCGTTGTGAAGTCATAACATCAGTGCCTCTAATGTTATGGTTATGGTACCTCCATAACTAGGTGAAACTGGTCATGCATGTATATGGCTATAGGTAATCTTAATTAAACATAAGAAATCAAACACATAACTTATACTACGGGAAAACAGTTGGCTGCATACGGGGAATCCTAATAAGGAAAGAATGTCCATACTAAAAGGACGGGAATCCGTACCTTATGTCCAGTGAACGAAGAAGATGAACTGCGAGGAATCCTACTTCCGAATCACTAGTGCTACATAAATACGTACATGAATAAGTATCTGCTTACTACATACATAGCTGGTTTTATGTCATGTCTTAGCTTATTTTATGTGTTCTTACCATGTTTTACTGTTTAAAAGCCTTTAACTGTGTTTTATCTTATATTCTGTTTAATCTGATTAAGTATTTCTGGTATTTCATGTGTTATTATACTTACTGTGTAATAATAAGTAACTTTCCAAAAATAGCAGGTTTCCTAATATAGAAAGTTTCCAAAAATAGAAAGTTTCCAAAAATAGAAAGTTTCCAAAAATAGAAAGTTTCCAAAAATAGAAAGTTTTCAAAAATAGAAAGTTTACAAAAATAGAAAGTTACCAAAAATAGAAAGTTTCCAAAAATAGAAAGTTTCCAAAAATAGAAAGTTTCCAAAAATAGATTTACTGCCTAAAATAGATAAGTTTCTAAAAATAGAAAGTTTCCATAAATAGATTAGCTGCCTTAATTAAATAAGTTTCCATAAATAGATTAGCTGCCTGAAATAAATAAGTTTCTAAAAATGGTTGGTTTCTATAAATAGATTAGCTGCCTTATTTAATTAAGTTTCTAAAAATAGAAAGTTTCCATAATTAGAAATAAGCTGGTTAAATAAGCTAAGTATATACGCCTAAGTGTTTTCCATGATTATTTTCTAAGTCATATGATATAATGTATAGTTTAATAATTATTTCATGTAATTAAATTAAACTATTGGTTAAAATATTTAATTAAAGTATAACATGTTTTTAATTAAATAAGTTAAATACTTAGGTTAAAATATGTATTATTATATATAACCTAAGTCATGTTAATTAATTAATTATATCCATGGTTTTAAAATAATTAATTAATTATAAGTCTTAAATATATAAATACTTAGGTTAAAATAATTTCATGATCATTAATAATTAAATAACCTAAGTCATGTTATTAAATTAATTACATTATTTTATTAATTTAATTTTAACATAAGATCATAAACATAAAAAAAACTAACATACACCGTGAACCGGATCTAGACTAAAAAGCATGAACCGGACATGAAATCGACACTGTACCCCGAACCAACTCGGGGTACCCCTTGTTTCACTGATGCCGTGGGACCCACATGCGCCAACCAAGACCATATGGTCTTGGTGGTGGTCGGCTTGGCAAACCGAAACCCCTTTTGGGTTCGGTGAAGCCTGTGGCCAAAACAAACACCCCTTAAAAACACCCTTTTGATTTTATTTAACACCAAATCATGTTAGATCCATGTTTAATTATTATGTTTTTATAAAAAAACACATGTTCTTGATTTATAACAAGATTAAATCAAAAGAAAAGGTTTAAAAAGGTTTTACCGAATTCGTGGATCAAAAGGACGAAGAACCAACACGATCAATCACTAAAACTTCAAGATCCAAGATCAAAAATCACCTCTTATGGTGGTTTTAGGGTGGCGGCACATAGGAGAAAGGAGGAAGGAGGTTTTTAGGTTTTCTTAAAAATCTTCTGTAAAATTTAATTGAGTAGTAAAAAAAATAATAACCCCCTTTAGTAAATTTGACAAATGGGCTTGGCCCATTTGTCCTTGTTGGTCGCGGGTAGGGACCCCACTTGGGGTACACGTACCTTTTTCCGTGTCTCGTTATTAAGTTAAACGTTTGTGATTATTTGTGTTCGTGTTTTAAATGTTCTCGTTACGTAAATACCGTGATCTAATATATTTAATTACGCTCGTAATAAATATATATACGTAATTAATAATAGTTCGTGTTTTAATTACATTCATGATTTCATGATCGCATGTTCGTGATTAATTATCGTCAATTAATTATTACATGATCGTGCACAGTAAATACTTATCGTGTTCTAACACGTACGTAATACGTGAACTCCTAACACGTAATCGTAATCATGCTATATTAGGAAAGTTTTAATCTAGTACTGTAAAACCCGTATTTAAAAATCAGAATATTTAAATACGCAGTTTAATTTTAATAAACTATATTTATATTAAATATTAAATATTACAGATGAATTAATTATTTTATAGAAATAATTAAACGTTAATATTAAATACGCGTAGTCTCAGTTTACTTAAATATTACAAGCAAATTATTGTTCAGAAAATAATTATTAAGTCTCAGTATGTATTACGTATGTATTTTACACAGATAATAGTTATCACGATTCAGAAGCAAAAACGCGAGAAAATCTTTTAAGTATTATTATATATAAGTAGTATTATTACTTACAAGTTAAAAAAAATAAAAATAAAATAAAGTAATTAGAGTGAGGGGGCCGGTTGTGTAAAAAAAAAAAAAAAGGAAAAGAGAAAACACGTTTGGGCCAAGCCCGTGTGAAGAAAATAAAGAGACGGGGGTTCCTTTCTATCCTTCCCTACCGACACAAACACACTAAATCAAACCCTAATACAAAAAAAAGATACAGCCGCCAGTTGTGCTTGTACTCCCTTCTTCCCTGCCGCGACCCACATCAAGGAAACAGGAGCAAGAAGTCGAGTATTACTCCTAGAAGAACAAGAGATTGATGTTGAAACCCTAATCGATTATATCCGTGAAGTCAGAGTCGATCTTTCAGCTTTCTGTCTTATTTCATTTCTGGACACGAGGTACGGATTCCCGTCCTTTCAGTAAGGACTTCCTTTCTTATGCATGATTAGGATTCCCCGTCTGCAGCCAAATGTTTTCCCCAGTATATGTTTAAAGTTATCAGAAATTATGTTTATAATAAAATAAATTGCCTGAGCCTTATATACAAGCATGATTAGTTTATGTACTAGTTACGGAGGTACCGTAACCACGGCACTAGAGGCACCGGTGTCGTGACTCACATGCAGGAGAGTGATATCCTGCATCGTCCCACTCAGCTCAGCTTGGCCATTTTATCAGTATTATTATTAGTGGGGCGTATGGATGCATCCTAGGCTACAGTTTACAGTTTAGCAGGTGAATGTGGTGTGTGCTCTACATCCTTCACATTGGAGCTGATCCCTCCACCCAGCACAGTTATTTAGAGGTCACCCCTCTATAGCATGACGAGGTCACCCCTCCAGTTATTCATGCAACGTTGTTACAGCACATGACCTATATAAGCTCTGGCAATTAAAATACAGTAAGTGCATGTTTTCAGTTTTAACAGATATCAGTCCAACTTTATTTTTTTTATAAATCAGACGTTACAAATTAATTACAGATTTCCGCTGCAACTTACTTATCAGTCTTACTGCTTCAGTATTTATCATTTACTGCATTTCAGAAATTCATTATCATGCTTCACTCCGTTCACTGAGCGTTATGCTCAGCCGTAGTTATTTTCATGTTCTAACGGCAGGTACACCAGGACGCTTTTAGGATTCTAAGAGCATGTGCATTTGGATGGAAGCTATCCAGACTTCTTACATTTTGCATTTCTTACAGTATTCTGCTTATTTGGACATTGTTTAGTCCTTTCATTCAGTATTTTATTTTCATGTTTTGGGCTTATGTTTGGATTGCCGATGTTTGTTTCCGGTATTTCCGTTATGGTCAGTTAATGTTTTAGGACATTTACCTTATGCTTTGATGACACGCCATAAATACACGTAACGGTCTACTTATCCAAGTGGGGTGTTACATTTATGGTATCAGAGCGCAAGGTTCGACCTGTAGGCTCTAAAACTTGACCTGTGACTAGTGGGTAGTCACCAGGAACTTCCCAGATTTTGGCGTTGTTATCTTTCATGTTTCTCATGGATTATTCAGTCAGTTTTCTTCATTTATCAGTCTGTTTTCTTAAAGTTTTGACTAAGTAAAAGGTTGGTACATAACTAGCCATATTTAGTCGCATGTGCTTTTTAGCGAATTTTCGTTTTGGTGAGCTGACCATAGGCGCTCACCCTTGCCGTTCAGATTTTGTATTGGTAAACCGACCATAGGCGTTTACCCTTACTCATGACAGATTCATGTTTTTTTTTTTTCCAGTCAAATATCATTTGGTGAACCAGCCATAAACGTTCACCATTTCTCTAGTCAAATTTCATGTTTTTCAGTCAAATGATGTTTTGTGAACCGATCCACAGTTGTTCACCCTTGTCATATCATGACATTCTATAAATTTTGACAAGTATGGATTGGACTTCAGCCATCCATATTTAGTACCAGATTATAAATTTCTATACATGACAGTTCTCAGAAAAATTTTGACCAGTATGGATCGAACCAGAATAGCCCATACTTAGTCTCATGTTTCCTTCCTTGAAGTACGTGGATGGAACCATAGCCGCCCACATCAGTTAATATTACACCTTAGTTGATTTAACTTTTGTGTTCCTTATAACAGTCAAATTTTCATACCCTCTCGTTGATGTCATCTACATGATGATTCAGTTTCATGTCTCCTTACGAGGATTATATTTTCAGCAAGGTGATGATGCCTTCAGGCTAAAATATAGAAGGATTACAGTAAAATCCTATTTCCTGATAAATCATGTTCTGGCCTTTATCAATCATGTCTTCTATCTTTATACTGAACATCGATAAAACTCCATTTAATCATATTTTCAGCCTCGAAACAACCAGCAGTAAGTCGACGCAGGAATTGTCAGCCTATCAGGTTATTTATTTCAGATCAGTTTACTACCGTTTAAATCAATTTGTTTCCCTGATCATGTCAGACAAGCGACACCAGTATCGATCATCCCATAAAATTTCCACCAGATCCATGTTCAGTATTCCATTTATTACCCCATGTACAGTGTCTCAGTTATACTCCATGTATAATATTTCACGTGTACTCCAAGTACATCATCCCAGATATGCTCCATGTGCGGTATTCATTTTGTACTTCATGTACAGTAGTTCAGGTGTACTCCAGGTACCCTACTCCATGGATATTGCTAATCGATCCTTAATCATCTTAGGCGTTTCCACTTGTCGATATTCTACCAGGTGTTGATGCTGCTCGTGAGTTGAAGATTTTACCAGATGCTGATGCTGCTAACACTCTGAAGACCACACCGATGCTGATGCTGCTGAACCTTGGAGATTTCTCAAGATGCTGATGCCGCGGAACGAGGACGAAAACTACAAATTTGAAATTTCTGACAAGAATTAATTCAACCATCAGACACTACCATTCTATTTTATGCTTTTACCTCCTCAGTTAAATGTCACACTTCACTCAGAAAATTTTTCTGTCAGAAGAGTGGGAACTGGCAACCAGCCGGCCACTCAGCAGAATAGTTACATGAATCACGGTCATGATAATGACCGTCATAAATTGACAGACAAAGCAGTAGTGACAATCACCGTGCTTTTAATTAATCAGTCAGTAACCATCGGAACTCCGGAACGGACGTGACCAGCAATACAAGAGGTCAGTAGTCTAACCGGTCCGCCAACCCTAGCAGTTACCATAAATTCTTAATCTTATTCAGACTCACCCATTAAAATACATGTCCAGACAACAGTCAAGACATAGTTCTCAGGTATCATTTCGGAAGACATATATCAGGGCACCAGTCATGATACACGTCATACGAATATCTCTCAGAGTACGAGTCCGAGCTCCTATTTCCAGTATGTTCCAAACAAGACCCTCAGTAATTCAGGGTATCTTTCAGGAAGGGGTATACTCATTCTTTTATGCCACGCATATATCAGATCATTAAAATTCAGTCACCACACTAGTTTATTATTCAGATTAAACACACGGTAATCATTATGTGAGGTTACAGACGAACACAGTCGCCATGTTTACTTCACGAATTCCGATGTCAGCTTTATCTTAAATCATGTAGTATCTACCTCCCAGCCAGAAAAACTCCACCATACCACCCAGATTTATTAAGTTTTCCTTTCAGTTAACGATGACATCCGTCTTACTAGATCCCAAATATTGTCGTTTACATTCTGCCAGGAAATCAGTACAAGTTATACTTTACAACAAGTAAATTATTATTCTGAAGCTACGAAGACCTTTCAACTACCAGTTATAAATTCACTTTGGAAATTCCCCAAATTCAGGATCAGCAAATCATTCCAGAATCCCAGATATGATTTCAGAAAGTTTTCATAAATTCATTCCTGACTTCAAGACATAATTTAACATCGAGCTTGCCTCATGAACGGAACCTGTCTTCAAAAATCTTATTTGCAGGGCTTTAGCTATGTTAAAAGAGTTGCAGCAATTGCTGCAAGAGTTACCAAAACTAAGCTTTATTCGCCCTAGCGCACCATCGAAAAATCTTTACAGATCACCATTCTTAATCGATATTCATTCCACGAATAGAAAGTTTAATTAACCTACTATGAGAGGTTTTAAACAATCTTCCAGAAAATCCAAGGTCATGTCACCATCAGTGGTGAGGGAAGAACATGATGTTTTCTAGATTGCTGCCGAACACGTTAAGATCTCTATAAAATCTTGACTTATACGTTTGGGCTCCCTAATGCCCCAGCTATAGTATGAAATTTATGAATGAAATTTTTCCATGGCTCCTCAGACAAAATCGTCAGTATATTCATTGATAACATTCTGATCTGCTAGTTCTAAGAGAAGTACAAGAGAACCATCTTTTCATAGTTGAACAGAATCTCCGATAGGAGTTATTTTTATACACAACTTTCCAGATATAAATTTCACTTGAACAAAGTGGCATTTCTTAGCCACCACATTTCAACAGGAAGAAATTTTAGACAATCCTGCGCAGGTGAGGGCCATCACCTGATGGACCCGACTGACGACTATGAACGTAGTGTAAAATTTCTAGAACTCAATTGACTGCTACCGCAGAAATTGCCGACAGTCATCACTAGAAATTCTGTTATGACTATTCGACAAGATTTCCACCAGAATGTCCCATAACCTCAGACAAAACACTGATAGAATCCACATCACACATTAATGCAGCTATGTTCATATCTAGATGCCTGGCATACCTCAGGTTCAGGATAGAACACCGACATGCTATTACTACAAGTAGAAATTCTAGACCGAAAAGAGACAAGACTCCATAGAGATTGTTATCAGCTTACCACAGACTCAGAGAAAGTATGATACTATCTAAGTTATCATCAACCATGTGATCAGCCTGCGCGTCTCTTTCATCTGGAAGGATCATGTAGTAGCAGATCTGCAGAAAATTTTAAAATTCAGCAGTAAATCGTACGAATTCATGGCTTTCCTTAGACCATCATATCAGACAGAATTCATGTTCACGATCGAGTGTATGTTTACGTCCACTTTAAGTTCATGTTTATTCTCACTTTCACGTTTAAGTCTCATTCGCAGTATGATGCTGATCAGTTCATCTTCTATGCTATCTCCTGATTTAAGCTCACGTTAGCGTTCATAACGTTGTTCACGTTCAAGTTCGTGTGCCATTTCACGATACACGTTTCTCAGTTTATTACCGAGTACGGTTACAGAAAGCTTGAGAAATTAGACTCAAGTTTAGCACCACTGTTCCATAATCAGGCAGACGTTTCACATCTCAGGCCGTAACGTTTGACATTCATTCCTCAATCAGCATACGTTCATAATATGTTCTAGTATCACGCTCACAGTATGATTCACTTATCATATTCTAATTCCCTGCCAGCGCTCCTCATATAATTATGAACCACGTTCACAATTGCTCACTTAGCAGGTTCACAATTGTTCACGTAGTTCGTCCCTATATATTCTCAGCAGCTTGCTCAGAGATATAAATTTTATCTTTTCATAATATTTACACGTATCGTTTCATGTATCGTACATGCTATAGTTATTCAGTCTGTCAGATTTAGTAAATCCATCTTAAATATGGAACCAGAAACTATTCAGCATCATCAGGACGGGTCATCAGGAACAAGCTTTTAGTTATTATATTAGACCTTTGAAGAAATCGTTTCGAGCGGGAGGCCACTCGAAACGGAGGAGCCCATCCGGACCTCTCATCTCCTTTCCTTCAATAAATTCAGTTAAGTTCTTTCAGTGATGTCACATTTCATGATCATTTCAGTCATGTCAGGTGTATACCTATCAGCAGTATTATGCCTTAATTAGAAGACAACTTATCCTTCAGCTTAATTGTCTTTTCAGTCTACGTGTTCTTTCAGTTCTTATAACTTCATCAGCTTATCATCTTTAATTCGAGGACGAATTTCTCCTTTTTAGAGGGGAAGAATTGTAAAACCCAGTATAGTCGTATCTCTAATTCGGGGACGAATTATTGTTTTTAGAGGGGAAGAATTGTAAAACCCGTATTTAAAAATCAGAATATTTAAATACGCAGTTTAATTTTAATAAACTATATTTATATTAAATATTAAATATTACAGATGAATTAATTATTTTACAGAAATAATTAAACGTTAATATTAAATACGCGTAGTCTCAGTTTACTTAAATATTACAAGCAAATTATTGTTCAGAAAATAATTATTAAGTCTCAGTATGTATTACGTATGTATTTTACACAGATAATAGTTATCGCGGTTCAGAAGCAAAAACGCGAGAAAATCTTTTAAGTATTATTATATATAAGTAGTATTATTACTTACAAGTTAAAAAAAATAAAAATAAAATAAAGTAATTAGAGTGAGGGGGCCGGTTGTGTAAAAAAAAAAAAAAAGGAAAAGAGAAAACACGTTTGGGCCAAGCCCGTGTGAAGAAAATAAAGAGACGGGGGTTCCTTTCTATCCTTCCCTGCCGACACAAACACACTAAATCAAACCCTAATACAAAAAAAAGATACAGCCGCCAGTTGTGCTTGTACTCCCTTCTTCCCTGCCGCGACCCACATCAAGGAAACAGGAGCAAGAAGTCGAGTATTACTCCTAGAAGAACAAGAGATTGATGTTGAAACCCTAATCGATTATATCCGTGAAGTCAGAGTCGATCTTTCAGCTTTCTGTCTTATTTCATTTCTGGACACGAGGTACGGATTCCCGTCCTTTCAGTAAGGACTTCCTTTCTTATGCATGATTAGGATTCCCCGTCTGCAGCCAAATGTTTTCCCCAGTATATGTTTAAAGTTATCAGAAATTATGTTTATAATAAAATAAATTGCCTGAGCCTTATATACAAGCATGATTAGTTTATGTACTAGTTACGGAGGTACCGTAACCACGGCACTAGAGGCACCGGTGTCGTGACTCACATGCAGGAGAGTGATATCCTGCATCGTCCCACTCAGCTCAGCTTGGCCATTTTATCAGTATTATTATTAGTGGGGCGTATGGATGCATCCTAGGCTACAGTTTACAGTTTAGCAGGTGAATGTGGTGTGTGCTCTACATCCTTCACATTGGAGCTGATCCCTCCACCCAGCACAGTTATTTAGAGGTCACCCCTCTATAGCATGACGAGGTCACCCCTCCAGTTATTCATGCAACGTTGTTACAGCACATGACCTATATAAGCTCTGGCAATTAAAATACAGTAAGTGCATGTTTTCAGTTTTAACAGATATCAGTCCAACTTTATTTTTTTTATAAATCAGACGTTACAGATTAATTACAGATTTCCGCTGCAACTTACTTATCAGTCTTACTGCTTCAGTATTTATCATTTACTGCATTTCAGAAATTCATTATCATGCTTCACTCCGTTCACTGAGCGTTATGCTCAGCCGTAGTTCTTTTCATGTTCTAACGGCAGGTACACCAGGACGCTTTTAGGATTCTAAGAGCATGTGCATTTGGATGGAAGCTATCCAGACTTCTTACATTTTGCATTTCTTACAGTATTCTGCTTATTTGGACATTGTTTAGTCCTTTCATTCAGTATTTTATTTTCATGTTTTGGGCTTATGTTTGGATTGCCGATGTTTGTTTCCGGTATTTCCGTTATGGTCAGTTAATGTTTTAGGATATTTACCTTATGCTTTGATGACACGCCATAAATACACGTAACGGTCTACTTATCCAAGTGGGGTGTTACAAGTACGTACGATCCTACGAGTACTATGCATGGTAAAAGCATGCGACCCATCCTCAAGAAAACTCATCAAAAACCCTAAGTCATGTAACGACTGACACTTAACTTAGTCTCACAACCCAATCAAACAAGAACAGCCTTGAGACTTTGCTAAGTATCGTTATACTTTTTAACATTTTTGATGACTTGTCTTGATTTTGGGTTTACTCACGACTTATCATCAACCATTACTAAATCTCAGCGCGTCCAAGTACTGTTTTGGCGTATATTTTTAATTCGGCGTATATCGATATAGGGTACTATGGAAACACACCAATGTTTCAATAGTTCGTAGTACTCCAGTGGACCGTTTTTAACAAAATATGTAATAGCATAAGTATGTATATGTTTTACTCCGAATAAACATGGCACAAACCATCTTAGTTCGATTTAAACATGGCACAAACCATTTTAGTAGCACAACAATCCAAACAAGGATGCTAGGTATTTTACTTCAAAATATAAGAAAAATCGTCTTAGTACACATCCCTATAAGTACCTCTTACATAAGGATCATTCAAATGAGGCAGGAAATACTTAATGCTAATAACATGTAGCAATCAAGTTTAAACTAATATGGCAAATCACATGGAATAATTCAAGTCACAACATACTTTTATCGAAGACGCGGGGTGAAGTGGTTCTTGGAGATTTTTGAGTTAGTTATAGTCTAGAATTATTTTTTTTCTTCCCAAAATTAAATTTTTGACTCACGTTTATAAAAATTATTTTGTAAAATAACCTAGTTCTCTAAAACTACAGCTCTGATACCAATCTGTCACACCCTCAATTTATCAGAGTCGTACAACACAATGGGGTACGACGGTCATGACTATCACAAGATATAGATACAAATAATGACTATATTAAAGTCGTTTTCATTTAATTAAATTCATAAAATTAGTTCGGGAGCGAATTACACAGGATCATAATAAAACATTGTTTCAAAAGACATCAACATTGTTCCAAATATCTAAACACTAGTCACGACCATTTTTATTTAAAATCTCTCAAGCTTAACCACGTCACTCTTCCGTCTTGATACCTGAGAAAAACATTGCTAAAGCGTCAACACAGAGGTTGGTGAGTTCATAGGTTTAAGTTTAAATAGTGTGATGAACCATAAGATTTTCAAGGCAACCAACATATAATCTTATAACAAATACAAGATTATAATCAAAAGTATATGTTTCAACAACCTACGTCTAAGCTCATGACACCAAAGCGTTAACCAACCAACAAGATATAATGAGAGCCCGAGCAAATGCCTATCCCAAAGCATTCGTAACGACTCAAATGTAAGTGTATGTAATTTGGTCACAACCAACATTAGATAGGGAGGTCAATCCCAATAGATCTATCCATAACATTTGCGCTTACACAAAGTAATTAACGATTCACGATAGTGGGCTAAAGCATCTAGAGATATTGCTATTTAGACATCATGTAGGCAAACGTATCAAGTTTTATGTTCATCCGTTTAAAACAAGCAATGTTCTCATCCCAAAATAGTTAAAATAATTAAAAGTGGGGCTATGAAACTCACCTCGATGAAGTAGTAAATAAGATCAACAAAGATAGCACGGAATATCAAGGCACGCAAAACGATGCGCAAACGATCTACTCGTAACCTAAGTAAAATATTCGTACTTAGGCTAAATAAAAGAAATAATAACGTAACATGCACTTGGTTTATATTTTATACTTGCTATAGAGTTATAAAATATTTTTATACATTTTTCATGTTCAACCATTTTAGTCACGGGTTCAACTTTGGGTCTCGATATCTTGTTAAATAATAGTCCGAAAAATAAACGGGTTCTCATTATAAAAACTAGGTCGCGAGGTTTGTGATATTTTATAAATATCACATATTAACGAGGTCTCTAAGTATAGAAAATAATTTGACAAAGTGGTGTACTTACAACAAGATAAACAAGTAATGCTTCAATTATTCTCAAGTGTTAATCAAGCATTTTTGGAAATAAAAAGGAATGGGGGCATTTGTGTTTACACCTATACATATACTTTAGTATGTTGTGGTCCCACATTATAAATAAAAATGTTTTGGTTTTTTTTCTTGGCTCACTGACATACATGAATCATCTAACTTAAAAGAGATGGTCTATATGTGTGTCATCATCATACATACATGTCCATACATAAATATTTTCACAAGCATACAATCCATAGTGGGGCTAGTACTATGTTATGTTTGTACTACTTACACAATACAAAACAGGAGAAAAGAAAAAGATGGCCTACTTTGCTTTCACTCTTTTTATCATTCATACATAGTAAATCAATAAAATGAATGTGTTGTTTTTCTTATTACTCCTCACGCAGGTTTACTAGTAAAAAGCAGTGGTCCTCACTTTGTTTCTATATTTTCTATTCATCATGCATCATCATACATACACACGCATGCCACACATAGTCTATTTTATTTCATGTTAAAAAGGGGTCCTAGTTCTCTACTATAATATGAAAAGTACTATCAAAGAGGCAAACTTGGTGCATGTGTTTACTGAGCTAGTATACCCACGTTGTGACAATCCGTCAATTTACGATTGATATTTTATTCTCAAATATTATTTGAAAATATTATTTTAATGTTACAATATGAACTCACATATTTTTGGGAAGAAATTTGGATTTACGTCTTGAAGTAGCATCGACTACGTTTAAACCGGAGGATTCTACGTTACGTGCTTACGTTTACATACACCGTCTTTGGTGACAGTCCGACATTTCAGAAAATAAATTTATCCGTAAATATTATTTTGGAGTTTTAAATTTGTGTTGGTTCATAAACTCACAAATTTACGAGAAGAGATTAGGACTTACGATTTTATTTTAACGTCCTTTTTACGACTAAACCGGAAACCTTAGGATTACGTATTTACGTTTTTGAACTCCGTTTTTGATGAGACAATTTTTATTGGGTTCGTTTTGTGACGTTGATTCATAATTTATAAAAACGTTTTACGTAAAACGACCCGAGGGCACGCAAACCGAGGAAAATAGAATCGAGAAATACCCGTAAACTAGTGAGATGGGACAAAATACATTGTCCCACCCCACTAGCTTAAATGGGACGGCACTAGCATGACACCACAAACCTCATGTGGCATCATGTTAGCTACTAGTTTACATGTGTAAGCCATGCTTACTTTGTAAGCTAACTTACACCACGAAACTAACAAACTCAAAACCACTTCTCATTTCCTACATGCAAACAAGCTACAAACTTTCTCTCCCTCTCCATCCATGCCGTCCCATATTCACCAAAAACATCCATCATTGATCAAATTTAACCACAAAATCTTATGTTATATACACATATCTTGAAGCCCTCTTGAAGCTCTCTTGATTGGTGGTGCTTATAACATCCAAGGAGGAGTTTTCATGGAGTAGTAGGGCTGATTTTCCACAAGGAGTTTATGAAGATTGGTGGTCATAAAGAAGGTCTTGGTGCATCACAAGAATCTCCATCAAAATCCATGTTTTGATCACAACCTACATCATCATGGTGGTATAAAGATTGTCTTCCTCATCTTCTTGTTATTTTGATTATGTAAACATGTATTTTATTTCCTATTGTATATGTTTATGATGATTATATGATGATAAAAATGTTATGTGGGGATTTGGTGTTGATAAACATGCTTAAAAAGATGAAAGACTATAAGAAACAAGGTTAAAATCTTGGTTAAATTTGATGGCTGTATAAAACAGTAAAGAACCATATAGTAAACTGATAAAATGATGAAGTAGAATGGATTTACAGTAAGCTATGGGTCTTGTACACATGTGAGAGTTGGCCATACAATGGAATCATTGTAATGAGTGAGATATGATCAAAACAAGTTTAGGGTATAAATCTGAGGTTACTGTTTAGGACGATTTTTAGAAAATACTTAAAGGATGATTCAACAGTAGTTATAGATGAGTTAAATGTAGCACATATCATGTAGTTTATGTGATAAAAATTTGAGCTTCTATCTCCATATAGAAATCAAGATATGGCAGTTTTGGTGAAAGTAAAGATAAAAATCAGATTTTTAAAAAATAAAGTATAATACTATTATATAAGCACTCAAAATTTAATAGTATAAAATATAAATGAAAACCCACTAACTTATGAATTTTATTTATATAAGTATGTAAAAGGTTAAATAAGTGGAAATTTTATAAAAATGGTAACTTGTTAAGTTTTATAAGTTATAAAACTATAAACATGATTTTTACGACTTTTTCGGCTAATACCGTAAAACTAACGTTTTTGTTAAATAAAACTTAGATGGTTGGACCCGTCTAATGAAAACTTTATAAAACTTATATACTGATATATAGACATGTATAACAAGTGAAAACCGATAAAACCCGAACTATAAGAAATACGGACATTTACGAGCTAATTAAGCATATTGGACTAATAATTGGACTAAATAAGATAAAAACTTGTAAAAAGAACTTATTGGGCTTAACCCATTTGGGCCCAAAATGGAAAGTATACATACTGATAAAATAAGTATAACAAGGATTAAAACAAGCTAAAGAACTTATAATAAGCTTATAGGACTTAAAACGTGTAAATAAGTAAAACTAGTAAACTAGTATAAAAGTTATCGACATATAACACAAAAAATGAGTAAACGAGAATATGTAAACCCACTTGATCATCATATATATACAATCATCATATGTATACATAATTGTTATTTTTATAAAGTCATTGGACATGAGTCTAAGACGAGTATTATTTGTCTAGGTTTCCGTGATTGAAGCACGTACCGTACGTCCGAATAGCCGATAACCCGCCTTCCCACATCAACGTGAGTTCATAGCCTCGCACTCTTTTAAATGTTTTTATAAATGTTTTATAAACACGCGAGGGAGATAACATGTTAGTTTTTATAAAATAGGACACCATTTGTCCCGATTGTTTGTTTATTGATTTTGGACCCGAATGATTGAATGACCCGATTGTATGACCCGATAAATGATTAAAGGACCCGATAGATGAAATAAAATGGATTATTAAAGTTAGGTTATGTCACTAAAAGTCCCATTACCATGAATTGTGAACTACCGGGATTTGGTAGACGCTTATGCATTTAATAGTACTATTTGGGGACGATCACCCCAGTTCGCGCCTTGACGGTTGATCCCCGTCGTGCCGCATTGATTGGTAAGCGAATTTATGTATGAGAAGATTTCCATAGCGTGACCTTTGTGAAGACACGCTACTTTAGATGGGCAAAATTGGTATCGGGTTAGCTACCCGTTGTTGGTTTAGTAAGGTAACAATGTCATGCGGCTTATAATAATCCAAAATTAACAAAATAATACTAGACGCTCCAAATTACGATGTATTGCCTGACTAGCAATACAGGGTCATACTATTGATATTATGTTCGTGTTTTGGTTTTCATAACCATATTCGTATAACGGTTTTTATTTTCGTACAACGTCGTAAGACGTATTGTATGACGTTTTTACGACATTGGCTCGTATAATGATTTTTAAGGCTTTTTATAACCATATTCATATAACGGTTTTATTTAATCTATACAACGTTGCAAAACGTATTGTATGGTGTTTTTAACGACAATGATTCGTATAATGATTTTCAAGGCAAATGCCTATATTATGATTTTCGATAAGGATTTGTATAAAATGACTTTGGCTATTTTATGGCCTATTAAAATAATTTGTACAAAATGATTTTCAGTAATAATTTTATACTGATATTATATTGATGGATTTTATTAAACTCTATAAATTCACTCGGCGTTATCGCTGACCTTTTCTCTTAACATGTTTTATCTCAGGTACTTGAAGGTAATTCTCGGGAAGACGACAAGAATTCATGGCCCGCACTTAAATAATATTTTCCATTCAAATATTTTGTAAAACTTTGTATGAAATGTAATGACTTGGGACCGATGTAACTTTGATATTTATGAATGGAAATGCTTTATTAATAAACGACGCGATTTTTATGCGTTGTCTATGATGTGAGTAATGTGCTATCCCGTAACACCAACTAGTCTTCCGCTGTATCGAGTTGTATAAATTTGGGGGTGTTACAGTTTGGTACCAGTGCTCTCGTTATAGAGAACGAAAGATTTTTAAAACTAAGGTTTTGAATAAAACATTTCAAAATCTTTTAACTAAAAAAAAACATTTTTCTAAAAAAATGTCTAAAAATCTTTTGACTATAACGGTGCCGAGGAATTCCCGAGTTACCGACAAGGCCAGACTGAGAAGTGTTATTTTAATATATATATAACTTGGATTATATGTATATATGATGTAATTTTATTACATGATTGTTCGATGATTATTTCGATATTTATACGAGGTATTTATACGACGTAGATTGTCACAATGTACCCTAAATCCCCTAGTAAATTAATCGAAGCTATTCTCGTAGGAATTCTAGCTATCCTAGATCTAAACCAAGTTGTGGATATTTATGATCCCAACAAATGGTTGATATTCGTAGAAATGTAGACATTAGTTGATGGTGATATTGAAAAAGAATTGGCGAGATTAAATCCGATATCGATGTCATGACGATCTTTCCTTATAGAGTGGAGTTTGACAAAACGTTATCACCTGGAAAGATGTCATCTGATTCGTTGTCATCCAATTCTTAAATTTGAAATCGAAAGGGTGAATGTTGCACTTGAGGCTGTCAATGGAACCATTGCCCAGAAGCCTCATGCCACTAATACCTTTCCGAGAAGTTTAACTGAATGATCGAGTCATTTCATATTAATGACTCATTTGATAATTGTTGTTGTAAGAGCTAATAGGATTGGAAATTAAGTGTTGATTCATATTGAGATTGTATTGCCTTTACAAGGCCGAAGAATAAGGTTGTAAGTATTGGAGAATGAGGTAAAATATCGCATTGAGTATAAGTTGATTGAAACTTGAATAAAGTAAAACTTAACCTGTATGGAATATGAGATTGTTAATATAAGTCATTAAGTTCTGTGATTGAATTATAAGGTTTTAATTGATTGTTAGTTTGTGTTAAAGGTTGTTCCTAGACCATTGTCCACTAACAAGGATGCCCAGTGTCCAAGAAATAAATTGAAGAAATCTTCTTCTAAATTGAGACCGATGGATCTTCTGGGACATGTGGAACACCTAATGACTCTTGTAGATTAGTATTCATTGTGGTATCTTTTAAAAATCCCTAACTTAACTGAGATATCAGTTGGTAGGATGAGTTCTGAGAATTGTATGACATAGTGACATGTAATGTGTTACGGTACAATTTGACTTGTTTGTGATTAATGAAAAAGACTACCTTTGATTACTAAATTCTACATGTATCGATGTTATCTATCTTTTATTGCTTCATCCTAATGTTCACATTAGTGATGCAACCATTGAGCAAGTACTCATCTTGATTTGAGTTACGTTATGGATTATTCTTGTTGAGTGCCATCGAGGTCATGAACCTCATGATTATTTGGCTAAGCTCATTTCCTATCATATCGTAGTTAATTCTTGGTGAACAAGTTTTCATCACTCCCTTGCAGATCACCGATTGTTTTTATAAGATAAAACAGTATCCCTTGAGAAAAATTGAATTTTCATCCCTGTAAGGATTATTTAAAATGAGATTTATAAGTGATTGTTATCAAAATGAAGTTGTTTATGAGACGCTTTGGAAACTTAATTATTTCCATAACAAAGAAAACCTTTGTAAATATATTTTTGATTTTTATTTAAGAATTAAGCATGAAAATGTTTTTACTATAAACATGGATAATAAAATTTTGACGAACTGAGTATTGCATCGTTAATCTTGAAATTGTATATAGTTGCGCGCCTACATACAATTTGGAATGGACCATGCAAGGCTGATTAGTAGTCACCATAAAACTAATGAATAAACACTACATTTTCTTTGAAGATTGTGAAAGATTAAATTTTATGAGATCTGCAAGAAGTGAAAAATAAGGACATAATGTTAGGGACACCTACATATGTGACTGTAGCATCTATTCCTCTGAGTCGAATTTACTCATCTGTGGAAATTGTCTTATTTGACAATTGACAATTCTTTCTTGTTCAATTCTCCCGTAGTAAGATTCTTAGGAAAAGTATTTGATTATCGAGTGTTGATGCCCGACTGGATGTATCGACGTTCCTATCATTTCTTTTGATTTGATTTTATTTGAATGACCTGGGTA
The DNA here is from genome assembly GCA_025667525.1 of Glebionis coronaria. NCBI lineage: Eukaryota > Viridiplantae > Streptophyta > Magnoliopsida > Asterales > Asteraceae > Glebionis > Glebionis coronaria. The sequence continues at coordinate 533,641,488 of CM046877.1, forward strand.
ACGATCCGAGGAGCTTTCGAATGCGTACTCAAATTCTGAAAACATGGGATATATTCATATTCGTTAAATGTTTTCGTCTGTATCTGATTTGAAATTCTATCGCATAGATTATGCGTTGACCTTACTCTTTAGATGATAGTTATGTCTCCTGATATCCCTGAATTTGTGAAGGATTATGAGTTATTATTAGTCTTTTGAGAAGTTCACATCTTATCAACGATACTGAAACTGGAAAGTTGATAGTGCCAGTGAAATGGATTGATTGATTATGACATGACGACATTGTCTTAATTGATGGGAACTCGAGTAGAATTCCCCTAAATGATAAGATGTTGATTATCAAAAGTGATCTAAATAATTCTTGATGGATGATCATATCCTGTATTAAGACTTGAAATCATACCGTGAATGGTTGTGAACTAGTTATAGATATTGTAATATAGGAAGAACCTAAGATGAATTTATTAAAAGATGTTTATGTGATCTGAAACTTTAGTAAGTATTTGTTGATGAATTACCTAGACTTTTGCCATTAAGGCAAGTAGAATTTGGTATTGATATATTCCCGGTGCTGCACCTATGGCATGTGCACTGTACGTCAGCACCATCTAAATTAAAGGAATTACCGTACGACTGAGAGAGTTGTCGGAGAAATATTTTATTATACCAAGCCTGTCATCATGAAGAGCTATGGTGTTATCATTCCTTATATTTATAGATTATTGTGACTGAGTAAATTGACAATCGAAAGCGATATCCATAACTCGAAATGGAAGATTTGTTCGATCATTTACAAGGTTCTAGCGTATGTTTTAAAAATTTGATCCACGGCATGGTTATCATCAACTTCGCATCTGCGGAGAAGATTATTTATTCCAATCACTACATCCGGTACTTGTAATGACCATTATGAGTTTCACGTGATGTCGTTTGGATTGACTAATACACATGTAGTATTCATAAATTTGGTGAATCACGTGTGTAGGCTGTAATTTGATAAATTCATGCTCGTGATCATTAAGGACCGATTGTTTGTTCATAAGAATAAGAAGGAGTTAATAATTATTTATTGATTGCCCTGAATTGGCCGAACAGTGAAAACCTGAACCTTGAATAATTGACATGTGATTTAAGATTTAATCATTTACATTATTTGACCATGTGAGTAAAAGATCATGGAATCTATATTGACTCTTCAAAAATTAAGAGCCCTTTTAAGACTTTGGGGTTTACCAAAAAGAAAATGGAAATATATTTTGACAAATGTTTTAACAAAAGGATTTTAAGGGATTATTACCTTATACACAAACCATTTAACTAAACTTCTGTTTAGGGGTAAATGTTTGTGTATACCTCAAGATAACCTAAAAGGGATTGAGGAAACCATTGAAACCATGACTTGAAAATTGAAACGATAATTTACGCTTTTCAACTAAGAAAATTTTGACCACAGTATAACCAAATATTTTTCGAACATTTACGAATCCTATTAATTATTTTCGATAATTAACAAAAATCGTGTTAATTTAATTCAAAAAATTTTTTTGAACATTTTTTATAATTGGTCGAACAAAGAAATTTAAAACTTTTACGTTTACGCTTCATAAAAGTTAACTAATAATTATTTAATTAATCATAATAATTATCGACGCTTTAGACGATGGATTGAGTAAAACAGATAAAGATAATAGTAAAGACGAAACTAAAACTTAGAAATTATGAAGAAAGAAATTTTGAATAAATACGGTTATGATATTTATTTTATCAGGAAGGTGAACGTAATTACTGACGCATAATATAGAAAGAATATCTGAGTGAATTATGAACGTGATAATTACATCATCATGAGAAGTGAATATAGATACTGACATATTATATAAAAAGGATAAAGAACCAATTAGGATGTGTTCCTTAATAATGAAGGTGCAAAATAAATTGCTGAACGACATAAAAGTAAACAATGTTTGTAAAAAGGTTAATATAGATAATAAAAGGGGTTCGTGGTTAATGCGAACCATTAAAATTGAGAAGCCGATAGCGTTAAATGTTTTAAAGACCACTTATGGTTGCCTAAATATGAAGGATTGTGAGATATAGTTATGATGGAATTTGTAAGTATAAGTATTCTATTTATGTCATTTATGACCAAAAGTATCTTTGTCTGAGGAAGTTGTAAAGGCAGACATCGCCTCATACATTAATAAAGGTCTAGCTATTTCAAAGGTCATCATCTGAATTTGATTCGATTTGGGTCATCGTCGACAGACTGACCAAATCTGCTAATATCATTCCCGTTAATGATAAATGCAAAAGAGTTATGTAAACATAGTGTGCCTGTATCGAACATCTATATCAAGATCCTCGCTTCGCATCGAATTTCTAGAGATTTGTTCAGAAGTCATTGTGAACGAATCTTGATGAGAGTACTATGTACCACCCTAAATCGAAGGGACGAGGTAAAGTAACGATACAAAGTAATATAAGTGCTGCTTTATGTTTGAATGATCGACCTTTGATAATAGACCGTATAATCGTTTTCCTTTGGAAGGATCATCATTGATAATTATCGTATTAGGATCGAGATCTAATCTTGTTAGGATCTAAATCTTAGAGCATCTGTAAGCAGGAGTTGAGATGAAGACATCCGACATACACCCATTGTGGGTTGGACATGTCTTTTAGGTTTAAGGTTCCCTATGATGGCGAACCTAACCTTGCAAAATACCCGACCCGCGAGATCTGAAATGATTGTTGAAATTAGGATCTGATTATTGACTGCCGGTAGTGGGCAAGAGGTTATGTGAATATGAAATGTAGAGCTTGAAGTGCCAAATGGGTAGCAAAGTTATGCCACAATTTTTTTAAACTTAGAAAAATGAATTCATGATTTGACAAATCATGGGATATAAGTCCCCGTCGTATGGGACCATTGAGATGATATATGTTAGAAATACGTTTTAACGTATATTAGAAGTATCGGTCACTCCACAATATGATTTATGTTGTAATAGCTCGTAGTTAGTAATTAGTCATTAGTTGCTTATTAACTTAAGTAAGAACCGGTCCATGGGCTTGTCATGGACCGGCCCAAGCCCAATGTTAGGCTTGGAGTATAAATACCCCTTTCCACTAAGGAAAGGGGTTGGTTGTTGTTCCATTTACACATTCATATTAATAAAATCTTTCACATATTCTCTCACTTTCTCTCTCTAGTTTCTCTCACTAGAAAACATCAACCCACTTCATAGATTCATAGGTTATCAATATTCTACATTTGGTATCAAGAGCTATGGGGTGATTTAAGGTAAGGATTGTGTTGCTTTTTTAGTTTTTGAATCAATTAGTGATCTTTAGAAAAAATCAATCTTGAATCTTGTTGTTTTTGGTGTTTTTGTTATTGGGATTGATTGATAAGGATTGGGTTTAGCTTATTTTGGTAAAAATCATAAAACTTTTTGTGGTTTTGGATCAAAAATCGGTGTTAATAGCTGCTTTTTAAGTCTCGGAACCAATTTTTTCCAGAACTTTCCGAATAGGGATTCCGAATAGGAAGATTTTTCAGTATAGAAGGCTTATTCCGAATAGAGATTCCGAATAGGAGAAGATTCCGAATAGGAGAAGATTCCGAATAGGAGAATATTCCGAGTAGCAGAAGTTTCCGAATAGACATTCCGATTAGGAGAATATTCCGAATAGCAGTTATTTTCCGAATAGCCAATTTTTCCGAATAGACACCAATTTTCCGAATAGCCAACTTTTCCGAATAGACACCAATTTTCCGAATAGACAAAATTAGGAAATATTCCGAATTGCCATCATTCCGAATAGACAACAGTTTTTCCGAATAAGCCAAATTGCCAAGATATTCCGAATTGAAGAAAACATTCCGCATAGGGGTTTTTCCGCATAAGGGTTATTCTGCATAGAGTTTATTCCGAATAGGGTATTTTCAGCATAGGATTATTCCGAATAGGCATTATTCCGAATAAGGGTTTATTGTGAGTTTGGGTTATTCAGTATAAGCAAGTTCAAGGGGTATTTGAGTTTTCTCGACGATCTTTAGTGGATTTAATCTTGAGTTCAACCAACACAACACAAATTCTCAACCTTTCTTCACTGCTCGATCAAACGATAATCTTTGAGTCTGTTAAGTGATCACAATGAATCCAAGTTCATTAATGCCTCAGATGACATCTCTTACGGATATCTCGATCATAACGGGGACTGATAGTCGTCCACCGATGCTTATTAAAGAGGTGTTTGAGGCATGGCAAGGTCGAATGATGCAATATCTAAAGGGGAAACCGACATACGGAAGGCTTATGGTCAAATCGATTTTGAATGGTCCACTCGATTATGGTACCATTACGGTTGACAACGTGACTAGACCACGAGAATTTGAAGAACTCACTCCAGCTTAACAACTTGTTGCAGATGCAGATGAAAAAGCTCTTCAAACAATTCTCCAAGCTCTTCCCCATGACATCTATAGAATGGTGAGTCAGTATACGGTGGCAAAGGATCTATGGGAACGTCTTAAGGTGTTGCTACAAGGAACGTCTCTCACCAAACAGGAAAGGGAATGTCAGTTGTATGACCTGTTTGATAGATTCACGTACAACCCAGGGGAAACGCTTCACAATTATTACTTCAGATTCACCACACTCATGAATGATCTGAATGTATACAATCTTGTGATTGCACCATTCCAGGTTAACACCAAATTCTTGAATACTCTACCTCAAGCTGAATGGGGTGAGTACATTACCGATGTCAAGTTAACCAGGGATCTGCATAAGTGTAATTTGGATCAAATATATGCCTTCCTTCAGCAGCATGAGAAGCATGTGATTATGCACCGTTCACCTCGCGGTATGTACCCAGATTCCTTAGCTTTGATGGCGAATCAACCAAGCTTGTCTCACAACAACACACCTTATATCTTGGGACATCAAGCCTATCATCAATCACCTTACATGACACCAGCCTTTCCCCAATACTCGATTCTACCACAACCACCCACCTCACATCAGCAACAATATCGGTTCAATGCACCTTCACCACAGTATGCTTCACAACTTCATCCAGCAAATGTTGCACCTTATGCAACATATCCATCAAGCTACCCTGATCAAATGAGTATTCCTTATACTGATTATGCAGCTCATCCAGATCAAGCACTGTATTGTGATGATGAAGAAGTCCCCGTTCCTGTTTTCCAACAAGGAGCTGACCCAGTTGAAGTACTAACTACTATGTCTGCTTATCTCACTCGAACTTTAAGCAAACGAGGATACAGAGGATCAGCTCCTACCAACAATCAGTTGAGGAATTCATCCAATTCTCGCCAACAAGCTACAATTGAGAATGGCAGGGTAATGGTTCAGCCAATTCAACCATATCAGGGGAGAACTTCCACATCAACCAATGTTCGCACCGTCAATCCTGCTCCTGCTCCAATGGTCAACAACCCTCCACGGGCTAATACAGGCAAGTTGAGAATGATTACATGCTACAACTGCAAGGAAGAGGGTCATATGTCCAGAGATTGTAAGAAACCCAAGCGGAGAAGGGATGGACAGTGGTTTGCAGAAAAGATCTATCTGGTAAATGCTCAGGCGCAAGGAAGGGAACTTGATGAAGAGGAGCTTGCATTTCTTGCTGACCCAGGGATTGCTGAACAAGACGTTGTCACTACGCAGAATGCAGCTTACCAAGCCGATGATCTTGATGCGTATGATTCCGACTGTGATGACTTTCAAACTGCAAAGGCTGCTCTCATGGCAACTATCTCCAGCTTAGGGCCAGATAAGAGATCTGAGGTACTTATTAATAACACCGATAATGCCACTGATGCTAGTATTCAACCACATCAAGTTGTGCAAGAGAGTGCTGATTCGAATGCATCTTCGGTGGTGAGTCTTTCAAATGAGGAGACAAACAATGATAGCAATATCAATGTGAGTCCCCAGATTTTGAGTGAATCACAACCGGGATCCATTTCGCATACGCCTACTCCTGCTCAACAAGATTTGGTCATGGTTCCTGCTACATTACTTAGCCAAATGAATGCTGCACTCTTAGAAACCTTAGCTAAGAATAAGAATTTGTCTGATGAGCTTGCCTTAAGCAATGAGAAAGTACAAACTTTGGAACTAGTGCCTTCGTCTAGTGTTCTCACAAATCTCGAATATGATCATTTTAGAAACAAACAAATGGGTCACTTGCAAGAGATCGAAAACTTAAGAGCAAATCTGTCTAATGAACTTAAAGAAAAGGAGTTAGTGGTCACTAATTTTCAAAAACTTCAAACTGATTTTGAATTACTCGAATCTAAGAAGAATGAAATGGAGATTAATGCCACTAATAAGATTAGAAGTCTAGATTACTTGCTTTCAAGACAATACGCTGCTTCGCAACTAGTTCACTTATTTGATGCTTCATTTAGAGAATTTAACTTATCACGTCTAAAAGGCCTTCCCCCTAATCCACAGTATGCAAAACAAGCTTTAAGACATAGTCCTAGACTTTATAATGCAACTCAATTAGGATTGGCTTTAGACCCGATTGTTTTTCCCGATGATCGAACAAGTAAGGATCTAGTTGATGAGGATCGGTCATACAATTCTGCAAAATATCCCGATTGTGATTATTTTAAAATGAATAAGGAGCTTGCAAAAACTGATTTTAGAGTTCGCTTCCATATGGATAAAGATCTCATTACAGCACCAACCTACATGATAGAGGAATAAAGCCCTAGTACATTTCCTACACTTGTCAACATGGAAGGTCCTAAGGAAATTCCAAAGAATCTTCCACCTGTTAGCACTGTATGGTTAAACTTGAAAGAGATTAACCGTTACTTTACTAACTTTGACAAGGTCATTTTGGAATGTACGACTTCAAATGGCTTAAACGCCGGAGAATGGGCTTTCGAACACATGAACGAGGTGTTTAAAACTAAGATCAATCCGTTTGTCGAAAGTCTAAAAGGAAGTTTTGCATCTCTTAAGGAAAATCTTCAGTTTGAAATTGGTGAAGTTCAAAAAGTGTTTTATGAAATGGACACCGCTTACGAACTGCAACTAATTGAAAAAGAAAAGATTTTAACCGAATATGACCGATTCTTGTCCGAAGTAATCTCATGTGATGTGCTTACTACTGTAAATGTTAATTATTCGAATGAGCTTACATCTGCTGCGATTAATTGTGATGCTGTGAATATTTGTGAGGATATTTGTGATGATGTTTGTAATCTTTCTGTAAATGTTGCTGATACTGTAAATGAGGTAGAAAATCATTCTTGTCACGAATCTAACGCTGAGTTTTTAAAGCTACAAGATTCTTACAATTTACTTTCACAACGCTTTAATCAACTAGAACAACATTGTATATCTTTAGAATTAAAACAACAAAATCAAAATGAAAATCTTTTGATATCAAATGTTTGTGAAAACGGTGTTGAGAATAGTGACAAGATGATTGCAATTGTTAAGACATTAGAGGAAGAAATCATGAGATTGAAGAGAGAGGTATCATCTAAGGAAACATTACGAATGGAACTAGAGGCTGCAGAGTCTAAAAACCAAGTCTTAGAAATCAGACTATCAACTGTTCTAGGGGAGATGGATCGGACAAGGCAGGGACTATCTGCTCTTTATGGTTCACTAGAAGAACGCTTCGCTTTTAATGCGGCACAGCAACAATTTTATGTTGAACAACGGAACCAAAAGTGCGACGAAATCTCTGACTTGAACATCCTGCTCATAGACAAAAATATGGTTTTGGCTGAGTTAAAGGAGACACTTCTTTTCACCCGACAAGAAGTTGTTGATAACTTAGCTACCGACTCTGCACCGTCCACTAGTGCTCCAACAACCAAATCAGTAGTGCTTTATAAGAATCCGCTTCATAAGAGAAACCAGGTTACTTACGATGATTATATGAGGAATGCCATTAAGCATGTCGATCTTCTTAGGGATATTTTAGACAATCTTTATGCCTTAGATCCCTCTAGTAGCGACTATTATTCGGCTCATGAATATGTTAAGCGAGTTCAATATTGCTTGGCTTATTTGCAATACATAGGTACACCAGGTTCTGCACTACTTAATAATAGGCCCATTGCTGTCACTCCATTTAATAAGACTCCAGGAGCGAAACCGTCATTGGCACAATCAAGTAAGACACCATTAAAATATGTTGCTAATGTTCCCACTTTGCCTTCTACAGGATTAAAAGCGACTACTAAGGCTAAAGGATCGCCACTCAAGAAAGCTAAGATCAAGCCCTCCACTAGTAGTGCCACAAAGAAGAAAGTAGAAGTCCACAATAGGAATGCTAGTTCAGTTTTAAATAAAACGAATCATGTTAAGACTAAAAGCTCTGCGCCTGTGCAGCAGCCTAAACCATTCGTGAATTCTGATTTAAATTGTTGGAATTGTAATGAATGTATGTTTTCCCAGCGCCATGATTTGTGTCTGATTGATCACGTTAATGAAATGAATGCTATTAAGAATGGTCTTGAATGGAAGCCAACGGGTAGAACTCGTGCCCAAGTTGGCTGGGAATGGCGTCCCACTGGTAGGACCTTTACATTAGATGGAAAAATGTGCCCTTTAACTAGGAATGCATCCATTGAGGTTAGGTCTGAGCGTCATTTAGTTAGGAACACTCGCACTCAAGTATGGAAACAGCGCCCTTTAATTAGGTCAGCCCCCACTATAGTGCCTATCAGTGAAGAAATACCTCAGGATTTGAGCCAACTAGAATCTACACCACCTATTAAGAAAAAGAAGGCTAGGAAATCTAAGAAACCTAGAGTTAGCAAATCTAAGATTATTAAATCTGTACCTGCTAATAACAAGGAACACTCAGATTCCGATACCTCTACATTGTCTTTGTGTGGTGATATTTTCAGGTGGTCCAAATCATCCTGTGGTATTTGGACTCCGGTTGTTCAAAACATATTACCGGAAATCGCTCGATGCTCCGAAATTTCGTCAGCAAGTTTCTTAGTACGGTTAAATTTGGGAATGATCATATAGCAAAGATTATGGGGTATGGTGAATATCAGATTGGAAACGTGACGATTTCTAGGGTATACTATGTAGAAGGTCTTGGTCATAACTTATTCTCAGTAGGACAGTTTTGTGATTCCAACCTTGAGGTTGCTTTTCGACAACACACTTGTTTCATCCGCAACTTGGAAGGAAAAGATTTGTTGAAGGGATCTCGTGGTGCAAATCTTTATACTTTGTCCCTACAAGACATGATGGCCGCTTCTCCAGTATGTCTTCTCTCTAAAGCTTCTAAGACCAAGTCATGGTTATGGCATCGCAGATTATCTCATCTTAATTTTGATGCTATTAATCATCTGGCTAAAAACGAGTTAGTTCGTGGTCTTCCAAAGCTTAAATTTCACAAGGACCATTTATGTTCCGCGTGTTCAAGGGGGAAAAGTACCAAGAAATCTTACAAGCCCAAAGTTGAAGACACCAATCAAGAAAAACTTCATCTTTTGCATATGGATCTTTGTGGGCCGATGAGAACTGAAAGTGTGAGCGGTAAGAAATTCATTCTGGTTATTGTGGATGATTTCTCAAGGTTTACATGGGTTAGATTTTTACGTACAAAGGATGAAGCACCGAAGGCTATCATTACTTTTCTGAAGTTCATCCAGGTACGTTTGAATACCACTGTCCGCCGTATTCGTACAGACAATGGTACAGAGTTCGTCAACCAGACTCTTCGTGATTATTATGAAGGAGTTGGTATATCACATGAAACATCCGTTGCACGCACTCCACAACAAAACGGTGTCGTTGAAAGACGGAATCGTACACTTATGGAAGCTGCTAGGACCATGCTTATTTATGCGAACGCTCCATTGTTCTTGTGGGCAGAGGCTATTTCTACTGCATGCTTTACCCAAAACCGTTCTATCATTCGGAAACGCCATGGAAAAACACCTTATGAGCTTCTACATGACCGCAAACCCGATGTTTCATTTTTCCATGTGTTTGGTGCCTTGTGTTATCCAAACATCAATAGTGAGAACTTGGGTAAGCTTCAACCAAAAGCCGATATAGGTATTTTTATTGGTTACTCACCGTCCAAAAGAGCATACCGAATCTATAACCGTCGTCTTGGCAAGATTGTAGAAACTATGGACGCTGATTTCGACGAGCTGACAGCGATGGCTTCTGAGCAACACAGCTCTGAACCCGCGCTTCATGAGATGGGAACCGGTGCTATAAGTTCCGGATTAGTTCCCAACAATCCTACTTCTACATCATTTTTACAACCATCAAGGCCCGAGTGGGATAAACTGTTTCAACCGTTGTTTGATGAATTCTTCGATCCCCCGACTGATGAAGTTCCAGCACTTGTAGTAATTGCTCCAATACCTGAAGTGGTTGCTCAAGTTAATGAACCTTTATCTAATGCATCTACAATTCACATTGAACCGGATGCACCTTCACCAAGTGATTCTCAAACTACACCTGAATCATCACCCCTACTTGTGCCTAATGATGTGGAAGTGGATTCTACTGATCACGACTTGGAATTTGCTCACTTGCAAGAGCTTCCTTTCTTTGGTGTAGCGATCCCTGAAAACCCTTCAGCCGCGTCTACCTCAGAAGAAGCTCCATCTATTGTTCACTCCAGACCACCTAGGATTGAAAACCATAGCACTAAATGGACAAAAGATCACCCAATTAGGAATGTTATTGGAGATCTAGATCGACCAGTCTCTACACGCCATCAACTACAAGAGAGTGCACTATATTGTTACTTTGATGCATTTCTCTCTGAAGTTGAACCCAAAAATTGGCAGCAGGCTATGACCCAATCTTCTTGGATTGAAGCTATGCAGGAGGAACTCAATGAATTCAAACGACTAGAAGTATGGGAATTGGTTCCTCGCCCTGACAAGGTTAACATCCTTACCTTGTTATGGGTCTATAAGGTTAAACTTGATGAGATGGGTGCGGTATTGAAGAATAAAGCTAGATTGGTCGCTAGAGGATATAAACAAGCCTTGGGTATAGACTTTGAGGAATCTTTTGCTCCTGTGGCTAGATTGGAGGCGATTAGACTATTCCTTGCGTTTGCTTCTCATATGAACATGATCGTCTATCAAATGGATGTGAAGACGGCATTTTTGAACGGTGAACTAAGGGAAGAAGTTTATGTTAGTCAACCGGATGGGTTCGTCAGTACGGAGTCTCCTAACCATGTGTACAAGCTTAAGAAGGCTCTCTATGGGTTGAAACAAGCTCCACGCGCGTGGTATGATCTCCTGTCAACATATCTCATGTCGGAAGGCTTCTCCAAAGGCAAAGTGGACCCCACTCTATTCACTCTCAAGGACGGCAACGACATGCTTCTGGTACAAATTTATGTTGATGATATAATATTTGCTGCCACTAACATAGAATTGTCTAAACAATTTGAGAAGATAATGTCCACACGCTTTCAGATGTCGATGATGGGAAAAATTTCATTTTTCTTAGGATTACAGATTTCTTAGAATCCCAGAGGCATCTTTATAAATCAATCCAAATATGATCTAGAATCTCTTAAGAAATATAACTTTGAGAATTGTGACCCCGTAGACACTCCAATGGTGGAGAAATCCAAGTTAGATGAAGATAGGGATGGGATTATTGTCGATCCGAAACTTTACCGTGGAATGATTGGCACCCTTCTCTATCTGACTGCTAGCATGCCTGATTTGCAATTTGCTATATGTATGTGTGCCCGGTATCAGGCTCGGCCTACCGAAAAGCACCTACATGTTGTGAAAAGGATCTTTCGGTATCTAAAAGGAACACTTCATCGTGGTCTATGGTATCCGAAAGATTCCTCGATTGCTTTAATATCATACGCAGATGCCGATCATGCTGGATGTCAAGATACGAGGCGTAGCACTTCTGGATCTGTGCAACTCCTAGGAGATAGATTGATCAGTTGGTCTTCAAAAAGGCAGAAAAGCGCTGCAATATCAAGCACGGAGGCTGAATACATCGCCATGTCCGGTTGTTGTGCTCAAGTCCTTTGGATGAGATCACAATTAACTGACTACGGTCTTGGATTTAACAAAATCCCGATGTATTGTGACAACAAGAGCGCCATTGCCCTTTGCTGCAACTATGTTCAACACTCCCGGGCCAAGCACATAGACATTCGCTACCATTTCATTAAGGAGCAGGTGGAGAACGGAGTGATCGAGCTGTATTTTGTCACTACTGAGTACCAGCTGGCGGATATGTTCACCAAAGCCTTAGATCGAGGACGAATCGAGTTTTTGATCGACAAGCTTGGTATGAAATCATTCACTCCAGCGACTCTCAAAGAGTTGGCAGAAGAATCAGCTGAATAGTCGTGGTAAACTATTCAGAGTATCCTTTGTTCGTGATCATGTATATTATCGTAAATATATAAACCACAAAAAGAAAATACAAAAATATAAAACCAACAAAAACCATAAAAATTATAAAATCAAGAAAAACCAAAAATATTTTTTTGTTTTAAATCGGGCATGTCTTTTAGTACGGTAATATTTACGGCCTTAGAAATGTCGATCAATATTGACACGGTGCCATAAATAGAGTCCGTATAAAAGTTGTACATTTTTAAAACATGCCCATTATGGCTTGTAGTTATTTCTGACTGCAACCCGGTTTTCATATTAAAGTCACGTATTTCCTTGGAAAACGTTAGCTCAGAACGGGAATTAATTTTCTCGGGCGTGATTTACAAGCCAAATCATGCAAAGGGATCAAGTTTACTTTACAACTTGGTCTAACACGAATTTGTGTACGTCTCAGTGCATTAATTTGTTAAAATAAGAAAAATCTTATTGACACCACGAATCAAACTTTTTCAAGATATCAATTGGGAAATGTTTTTCATCATCATGTGCCTCGTTAAACAATGACTACAGCCCTTTAAATAGAAAACGGGTCATCGTTTAAGGGGGAGAAAATGTTTCATCATCTTTCACATCAAAAAGATCTTCAAAAGTTTTCAAGGAAACTTACAAAGCTTAATAGTTAATGGTTGGATTGCTTTGGCATTTGTATTGTTGTTGCTTATAAGTTTGTCGTGGATAGTTTTGTGCTTGTGTTAAGTTAAAATAATCACAAAGGCTAGGATAAGTTAACATAAGATAGGGTCAAAATGGCTAGTATCAAAACTTGGTAACCAAAAGAATGATTGAATGAAGCAAAAAGAAAAATTGAGGGGGCAAAGTTGACAATAGGTCTAACTTGTGGAAAATTTGACCTAGTCAAAACCTTCCCCCCCGTTTATTCTATTCCTTCACTGTTTACATCTATACTTGCCGCCATTGATAATCAAAAACACACAAAATCACAAACACTCACGCAAATCAACCAAGAACATCTCAATATCAGATCAAGATCACAAAAAGGTATTAAATCGGTTAAACTTTCATGCACAAACAAGTTAATTAACTGTTTAATTGGTAAATCAAACGAATCAAATTACTGCTTAATTAGGGTTGATTAATTTGGGGGTTTTGTTTGGGTTGTATTCGGAATAGGTTTAATTGCACTACTTTAGCCTTTAGATCAATTGAATCAAACGGATTAAGTGCTTAATTAGAAAATATAAGTGTTGAAAACTTTCCGAATAGAACAGTTTTTCCGAATAGGGCAAAAGTTCCGCATAAGGCAAAAGTTCCGCATAGGGCAAAAGTTCTGCATAAGGCAAAAGTTCCGCATAAGGCAAAAGTTCCGCATAGGGCAAAAGTTCCGCATAAGGCAAAAGTTCCGCATAGGGCAAAAGTTCCGAATAGGGCAAATGTTCCGAATAGGACAAATGTTCCGAATAGGGCAAATGTTCCGAATAGGGCAAATGTTCTGAATAGGGCAAATGTTCCGAATAGGGCAAATGTTCCGAATAGGGCAAATGTTCCGAATAGGGCAAATGTTCCGAATAGGGCAAATGTTCCGAATAGGGCAAATGTTCCGAATAGGGCAAAAGTTCCGAATAGGGCAAAAGTTCCGAATAGGACAAATGTTCCGAATAGGGCAAATGTTCCGAATAGGGCAAATGTTCCGAATAGGGCAAATGTTCCGAATAGGGCAAATGTTCCGAATAGGTCAAAATGTTCCGAATAAGGACTTTATTCCGCATAGACCAAAAGTTCCGAATGGGGAATTTATTCCGCATAGACCAAATGTTCCGAATAGAGTATTTTATTCAGAATAGGGATGTTTTTCTGCATAGGCTATATGTTCCGAATAGACTAATGTTCCGCATAGGACTTATATTCAGTATAGACCTATTATTCCGAATTGAGTGATTATTCCGAATAGAAGATGTTTGAATGATTTCAAAGTTTAAGGGATTATGTCATATGTACAATGCTTAGGTTTAAAGTCATAATGATATTTATACTTGTTTGTATCAACCTTTGTGTTTTATCTTAAGCAGAAACGATGACTAACCCCACTGTACAACAACTACAAGACAACAGAGCCGCCGCCATTGCTGAAGCCAAAACTCTAAAGTTTGTTCCAAACAACTTCCGTCTGAAGGAGGTATCTCACTCTACTCATAATGGCTTTAAGGTAGCTACAGCCATGCTTGATAAATCTCACTTCAAGCATGCGCTAAGGAGAAGTGCTTCAGTGCCATATGAATATCTTTACGAGTTCTGGGCTACCAAAGAGAGGACGTCGAACAAGATCACTTTTTCCTTGGACAACAAGCAGCAGACGCTTACTGTGTCAGACTTCAGGAAGATCTTTGGCTTTCGACCGATACTCAAAGGTCTACCATCATACTCACCCAACCCAACCAAGGACCAGATCATGGAGATGTTCACCGCCATTGGATGTCTTGACATACGAACCCCGTCTGAGTTTACTACTGCCAAAGTTGGTCAACCATGGAAAGCTATTTTTGGGATTCTAAGCCGCTGTTTAACACCCAAAACAACTGGGTATGATGCTGTTCGTCCACCAATCATCAAGATGTTTTATGGTATGTTCAAAGGTATGGGTATTGATTATGCATCACTGCTGTGGGAGGAGTTCACTTTTCAACTCTTCACTAACACAAAGGGTAAAGTTAAAACTTACCAGTACCCTAGGTTTATTAAGTTGATCATACATTACTTTATGGAAAACGATGCATCCATTAACAAGCGTGCAGGTAGTCGTCACCACATGATAGATGATGATGATTTGGTAGACTTAAGGCAGGAGACTCATTCAAATACGGTTATTCCTGGTCCAATTCCCAGTCATCTTCTGACCGATGAGATTATTGCATCTGATGATTACAAGAACTTGCTAACAGAAATTGAGAATCAACGAGCAAGCCTTCTAGCAGGTGAAGACTCATCTACCACGGTTAAAAGCAAAGGTAAAAGGAAGCAAACAGATTTACCTGAACCCAAAACCAAGAAGAAGAAGACAGAGGGTAAGAAGGGAAAGGGTAAGGCTGATGAGATGCGTCTGCGTGACGAAGAAAATATTGCTGATCCTGCTCTTGAGAAAACTGAGAAACAAATAATGAAGATAGCCATTCAAAGGAGCAGGAAAGATACTGGCGGTAATGGTTCAGGTGTAAGAGTAGACGTTGAGGATGAATACATGGAACCTGATGATGTTGATGAGTTTGGGTCACCTGAACATTATTCCACTTCGAAGGAGCCATCAATCCCTGTTTCAGCTGGTATTGCAAAGGCATCCACTCAACCTTTAACAACTCAACCTCCACCAACTCAACCCTTACCAACCAAACCGGTTTCTACACCACTTCCTCCACCACCAATAAAGCCCATCCTCAGCACCGCAGTTACAACCGAGCCCATTCCATCAACCCAGAGCAGCTCTGCAACATCTGCAATGGCAGCAATAGTGATGGCCGAGATGTTGGATAAACACGTGGATAATCAAAAGAGAGAAATGGATGAACTTCGCCAAGAGTTAAATAGAAGAACTCAAAGTGAAGAAGCATCAAGGAAAGCTCAAGAAGAGTTGATTGCCAAGTTCGCTGCAGACATGGAAGCTACACGTAAAGTTCATGCAGAAGAACTTGCTCAGGTTAAAAAGGCTGAAGCTGATAGGCATAAAGCACGAATTACGAGACTTAAAGCTATTAAGGATGACCTCAAAGAGCAAAAAGCAGCCATTGAAGCTTCTATTGAGCAGAGAGTGAAAGACTCCATTGAATCCTTAATGCCTAAACTGCGTGGTGATTTGAAGACGCTTGCTGCTGACAACTTAATGATCAAATCATCCAATCCTTCAGAAGCCGCCTACAAGATCGCTTATGACTTGACGGATTTTGAACTTAAGAAGATCCTCAAAGCTCGAATGAAGGAACTTGGATCGTTTGATAAATCAAGGAATCAACGGGCTCTCTTCAAATCCCTGAATGACGCTATCATGGAGGATGATAGGTTGTTCAAGACGTTTGGAAGTGTGGTACCCTACCACATTCTCCCTGAAGAAGAAAGGGAAGAGAGCGACGAAGAAGAGGGTAATGGTGGAGAAGAGGAAGAAGAAGAAGAAGAAGATAAGAATGATGAGGATGATGAGGATGATGAGGATGAGAATGATGATGATGAAGATGAAAATAATGATGATGATGAAGATGAAAATGATGATGAGGATGAGAATGAGAATGATGACGATGAGGATGCAGATGATGATGATAATGATGGTAATGATGGTGGTGATGGTCACCAGGAGAGTGTTAAGGGGAGCAATGCGGATAAAGGTGAACAGCGTGAGAAAGGGGATAAGGGCGCCAGCTCAAAGAAAGTGGTTAAGTCTGGCACCAAATCCAAGAAAGATGCAGCACCAAAGGAGAAATCTACATCCACGGAATCCAGACGATCGAAGTGGCGCCATGATGTGAATGCCACTACAGGGTCATCTATTCCTGGTACATTTATACATGCATCAATACCTGTTACAACTAACCCCGTTAGTTCTTGTGTTGTTACCCCTGTGATTGCAGAATCGATAACCGAACCAGAAGCTGCACAACACTCACCCGTCCATGACACTGCTGAAATGCCTGAATCTGAATAAGCAGATGTTCACGTCTCTACTCCTCTGCAACAAAACCCACAATCTACTATTCCTGAACCAAGCACAAGGGATTGGGAGGACACGTTGGAAATCGACGAGACTGCTCCACCACAGGCTTGGATCACGGCAGCGGCGCAGTATGATCCGATCACCGACGCCGACAAAGAAGTCTTGTATCTTCGTATCCGAAGTCCGATTGACTTATGTGCATTTCTTGCTCATGAGTATAAGACTTCGGTTACTCCATCTTTGGTGAAGAAAGTACTGAAGGATAAAAGACTTCGCGCCAAAACCCGGTTGACCCAAATGGAGTTCGAATATTATGCCGAGGAGATCCTGAAGGCTCTGAATACCGTTCAACGGCCAGGTCTTCATGAATCAGAAAGAGCTCCACCTTCAATGGATCAAGATAATCAGATTGCTCTTGACTTCTTTGTCACCAATGATTTGGTCTATCTACTGAAGGGGTCATCAAAGTATGCAACATCCCTGACCTTGCTGAAAGCTGCCAACTGGGGGACAATACCCTTCATCGAGGAAAAGGTAAACCGACTCTGGGTCCCTAAGATAAATCGTAATTATGATATGTATGCTGTCATAGGTGCATCTCATTGGGACGAACGAGTCAGAAGGGCGTACAGGGGTTGCTGCCTAGTCAATTCTGGAAGCTCAGTTAGATCCGATATCCGTATCTCCAGCATTTTAGGGATGAAAACAGAAGCCAAGAACGGCTATTATCATGTGACGGAGATTCGTTTGAAAAGGGAGGATGACAGGGAATACAGAATCCAGCAGGGAGATTTTTCCATCATTCGCCTTGAGGATATTGAAGATATGCTGCTTCTGATGACCAGAGATCAACTCACACATATTCCTCGTGAAGACCTCATTGCTTTGAATACAGCACTTCGTATGTTCACACGAAGCGTTGTCATCAAGACACGAGTTGAAGATCTTCAGTTGGGAGTCGAAAGCTATCAGAGGAAGCTCAATTTAACCCGCCCTGTGAATCAAGTGTTACCTCAACATGTAGCAAGATGTCCCTATACCGGCATTTCTGTCCCGAATTACGGCATTTTCTACTTGAACAGTCGAGGTTTGATGAAGTTTATGAGGGTGGGGGAGCTCCACAAGTATAGTGATGGAACTCTTATACAAGTCAGAGGAAAGTTGGAGCATCTGAACTCGGGTGGGACTTTGCCAGAAATGACGGAGGATTGGCATCCAGGTTACCGGCAGATGGCGAAGTATGTCATCAAGAAGATCGATCAGAAGCTCCGTGAACGTAGATTGATGAGGAGCTTGGAAAGATTTGTGGGTGGTAGACCATATGGAGTGCACTACAGGACACTGCAACGATCCATCTAATGGGTCGTACATTTCAGGTCACTCTATATTGGTATTATTTGTGAATATGTATATTTGTGAATAATGTGCTTTAATGGCTTGTTGTAGTGTTAAGGTATGATAATTTTTCAAGAATTTCTCACGAGATTCTAAATCTTTCAAAATATATCATACTAAAGCACTACAACTATCCCTTATTAACTTAAGGGGGAGCAATATCTTGTTCTATGGCCAAACATCGATTTCATTTTTACCCAAAGACCGGTTAATCCATTCAATATCCCAAATATTAATGGTTAACATTTTGGATAAGGGGAGAAAATGGGATTAAGGAGACTTAAGTGATACTTGGCTAAAAGATGAAAAAGACTTAATGATAATCCAACTTAATATGTGTTAAGCACGTGTTAAGGGGGGGCGTTTTTGATGAACAAAACACCTAAGGTACAAAACTTTTGATTTCAATATCACAAGTACCTTATGTGATTTTCAATGATTTTTCATGGTGGCAATTCCTTCCCAAAACACGCTTAATTCACGACGGATGTGGTGACAAAAGGGTGGTAGGAATAGGTTTAGTCCAATGATTCATCAGAACCGATGGAATCTTCCCAAGGACAATTCCCTAGATAGAATTAGAAGTCCTAGGAAAGATGGAGAAAGAATGTGAACGTAGCTGAATGCCGACCAAGTACTTAAGCTAGCACTGGAACAATCACAACAAGGTGCTAGTGATGACGTATTGGTAAGCATTGAAGGGGTTGAAGAATGAAAAAGAAATGTAAAGATAAAGGGTGTAAAGAAAGAAGCCCTCCTTACAACTTTAGGCAGAAACCGGGTCAATACATATGCTATTGAGGTCATTTTTGCTAATGATTCTCGGTATTGAAGAAAGACATCATGGACCCAGTGATGCAATGCACAACCCTTCCCCAGCTAACTCAAATATCTCTCAAAAGGTATTTGTTTTAATCACACAGAGATCAACACGTTATCTATTGGTTTATTCACTCCGAATACACTGGTATTGAAAAGGTGGCACTCCTCTCCAGCCATCGCTCACTAAATCAAAACACACAATCGAGTCTAGAGCCAAGAGATCATCAAAAGTCTCATTAGGACACTTTCCATTTATTCCTTGCTTTCTCACACACTGTGAAAAGTAAGAGATTTTCATGAGTCCTACGCAGTATTCCTGTAATATTGCCAGAACATCCGAGTAATACGCAAGTATTACAATGAAGATGGAAATCCTGCTTGAGCCAACATCAAACAAGCTCATGGTAGGTTACACGTGCGGTTCTTTTAGAACCAATCTTGTGAAAAACTGGAAGGTAACAGTGGTTTAATTCTTAATTGAACTTAAACTCGTTCCAGGCCTCTTCGCATTATCATATGATCTTGCCAGAACACTCAGAGTGACTCTTTATTGACCACAGTGACGAGTGGAAATCCTTCTAGTGTTAACATCAAACAGCACTTGGTAGGTGACGTGCAAGATTCTTTATGAATTGAGCTCGTGACAACTGGAAAGCAACGATGGTGAAAATCTTAATTGAAATTTACTTGTTCCAGGTTTCATGAATTGACGGCTTTTAATCACAAGGATAATTTATCCAAGTGATTCACTCTTTATGTTCGCAGTCAGCTTTGGACGGTCGAATAAAGAGAACGGGTTTACCCGCGAAATCCTGTCAGGAAGTTACTTAATTGAAACTATCCGTCACGGGTACGATATCTAATATCGTCCAACGGTCTTCACCGACCGGAGGTAAAATGCTACCGAATTAGAATAAAATGTTCAAAGCCATTTTATTCGTGTCGTTGCTGTGTACCTGTTAAAGACGGTGGCGTTGCTGTGTACCTGTTGAAGACGGTGGCGTTGCTGTGTACCAGTGAAGACGGTGGTGTTGCGGTGTACCTGTAAAAGTCGTTCCCACATGCTTATGTCTTTTGCAACAAAGTTCAGCAAAAAATTCAAAGAAAGTACAAGATGAAGTCTTCCGCTGTACCAAACTCTGAAGCTTTCGAGAATTCAACAAAAAGACATAAGTGTGTGGAACATGAAGTCACGAGGAGGCAAAGTTCACAAGAAAGGCAAAGATCGCACGTGAAAGGCCAAAGAACAATGCTCTCAAGTCAAAGCCAAAAAGATCAAATCAACATATTCACAACAAAAGAAAGAAAAGAAGAAAAGACTACGAGCTAAAGAACGAAGACTTAGTATAGTATGCTAGGTTTAGAACTTTGTAACGTGGAGTGACCTCCCTTAGGGGGAGATTGTTAGAAATACGTTTTAACGTATATTAGAAGTATCGGTCACTCCACAATATGATTTATGTTGTAATAGCTCGTAGTTAGTAATTAGTCATTAGTTGCTTATTAACTTAAGTAAGAACCGGTCCATGGGCTTGTCATGGACTGGCCCAAGCCCAATGTTAGGCTTGGAGTATAAATACCCCTTTCCACTAAGGAAAGGGGTTGGTTGTTGTTCCATTTACACATTCATATTAATAAAATCTTTCACAAATTCTCTCACTTTCTCTCTCTAGTTTCTCTCACTAGAAAACATCAACCCACTTCATAGATTCATAGGTTATCAATATTCTACAATATAAAAGATTGGTTTGAAAGGCATATAAGCTGGATCTACCCTAGGACTTCAAGGACTGCGTGAATTATGTTTTGTAAATCGAACTTGATGGAATATCTATCAAGTGAAAATCTGAATTATTCTTAGTAGTGCTTAGATCGGCGAAAAGTTGCATTCATCAAAAACCCGTGAACATCATGGATAGAGAAAGTAAGTCAACATTAAGCCTGGTCTTATTCCCGTAGTTATGTTTGATGAAACTCGCGTATTGTAATGAATTACACTTGTGAGAAAAGACCGAATGTGG
Source organism: Glebionis coronaria (assembly GCA_025667525.1). NCBI lineage: Eukaryota > Viridiplantae > Streptophyta > Magnoliopsida > Asterales > Asteraceae > Glebionis > Glebionis coronaria. The sequence goes on from CM046877.1 coordinate 533,662,819, forward strand.
AGGAAATACCCACATGGCTTTAACTCTATAAGAAGCGAGTAGTAAGATGATCTTTGAGGACAAAGATCCTGTTTAGGGGTAAATGCTGTGACAATCCGTCAATTTACGATTGATATTTTATTCTCAAATATTATTTGAAAATATTATTTTAATGTTACAATATGAACTCACATATTTTTGGGAAGAAATTTGGATTTACGTCTTGAAGTAGCATCGACTACGTTTAAACCGGAGGATTCTACGTTACGTGCTTACGTTTACATACACCGTCTTTGGTGACAGTCCGACATTTCAGAAAATAAATTTATCCGTAAATATTATTTTGGAGTTTTAAATTTGTGTTGGTTCATAAACTCACAAATTTACGAGAAGAGATTAGGACTTACGATTTTATTTTAACGTCCTTTTTACGACTAAACCGGAAACCTTAGGATTACGTATTTACGTGTTTGAACTCCGTTTTTTTATGAGACAATTTTTATTGGGTTCGTTTTGTGACGTTGATTCATAATTTATAAAAACGTTTTACGTAAAACGACCCGAGGGCACGCAAACCGAGGAAAATAGAATCGAGAAATACCCGTAAACTAGTGAGATGGGACAAAATACATTGTCCCACCCCACTAGCTTAAATGGGATGGCACTAGAAGGACACCACAAACCTCATGTGGCATCATGTTAGCTACTAGTTTACATGTGTAAGCCATGCTTACTTTGTAAGCTAACTTACACCACGAAACTAACAAACTCAAAACCACTTCTCATTTCCTACATGCAAACAAGCTACAAACTTTCTCTCCCTCTCCATCCATGCCGTCCCATATTCACCAAAAACATCCATCATTGATCAAATTTAACCACAAAATCTTATGTTATATACACATATCTTGAAGCCCTCTTAAAGCTCTCTTGATTGGTGGTACTTATAACATCCAAGGAGGAGTTTTCATGGAGTAGTAGGGCTGATTTTCCACAAGGAGTTTATGAAGATTGGTGGTCATAAAGAAGGTCTTGGTGCATCACAAGAATCTCCATCAAAATCCATGTTTTGATCACAACCTACATCATCATGGTGGTATAAAGATTGTCTTCCTCATCTTCTTGTTATTTTGATTATGTAAACATGTATTTTATTTCCTATTGTATATGTTTATGATGATTATATGATGATAAAAATGTTATGTGGGGATTTGGTGTTGATAAACATGCTTAAAAAGATGAAAGACTATAAGAAACAAGGTTAAAATCTTGGTTAAATTTGATGGCTGTATAAAAAAGTAAAGAACCATATGGTAAACTGATAAAATGATGAAGTAGAATGGATTTACAGTAAGCTATGGGTCTTGTACACATGTGAGAGTTGTCCATACAATGGAATCATTGTAATGAGTGAGATATGATCAAAACAAGTTTAGGGTATAAATCTGAGGTTACTGTTTAGGACGATTTTTAGAAAATACTTAAAGGATGATTCAACAGTAGCTATAGAAGAGTTAAATGTAGCACATATCATTTAGTTTATGTGATAACAATTTGAGCTTCTATCTCCATATAGAACTCAAGATATGGCAGTTTTGGTGAAAGTAAAGATAAAAATCAGATTTTTGAAAAATAAAGTATAATACTATTATATAAGCACTCAAAATTTAATAGTATAAAATATAAATGAAAACCCACTAACTTATGAATTTTATTTATATAATTATGTAAAAGGTTAAATAAGTGGACATTTTATAAAAATGGTAACTTGTTAAGTTTTATAAGTTATAAAACTATAAACATGATTTTTACGACTTTTTCGGCTAATACCGTAAAATTAACGTTTTTGTTAAATAAAACTTTGATGGTTGGACCCGTCTAATGAATACTTTATAAAACTTATATACTGATATATAGACATGTATAACAAGTGAAAACCGATAAAACCCGAACTATAAGAAATACGGACATTTACGAGCTAATTAAGCATATTGGACTAATAAGTGGACTAAATAAGATAAAAACTTGTAAAAAGAACTTATTGGGCTTAACCCATTTGGGCCCAAAATGGGAAGTATACATACTGATAAAGTAAGTATAACAAGGATTAAAACAAGCTAAAGAACTTATAATAAGCTTATAGGACTTAAAACGTGTAAATAAGTAAAACTAGTAAACTAGTATAAAAGTTATCGACATATAACACAAAAAATGAGTAAACGAGAATATGTAAACCCACTTGATCATCATATATATACAATCATCATATGTATAAATAATTGTTATTTTTATAAAGTCATTGGACATGAGTCTAAGACGAGTATTATTTGTCTAGGTTTCCGTGATTGAAGCACGTACCGTACGTCCGAATAGACGATAACCCGCCTTCCCACATCAACGTGAGTTCATAGCCTCGCACTCTTTTAAATGTTTTTATAAATGTTTTATAAACACGCGAGGGAGATAACATGTTAGTTTTTATAAAATAGGACACCATTTGTCCCGATTGTTTGTTTATTGATTTTGGACCCGAATGATTGAATGACCCGATTGTATGACCCGATAAATGATTAAAGGACCCGATAGATGAAATAAAATGGATTATTAAAGTTAGGTTATGTCACTAAAAGTCCCATTACCATGAATTGTGAACTACCGGGATTTGGTAGACGCTTATGCATTTAATAGTACTATTTGGGGACGATCACCCCAGTTCGCGCCTTGACGGTTGATCCCCGTCGTGCCACATTGATTGGTAAGCGAATTTATGTATGAGAAGATTTCCATAGCGTGACCTTTGTGAAGACACGCTACTTTAGATGGGCAAAATTGGTATCGGGTTAGCTACCCGTTGTTGGTTTAGTAAGGTAACAATGTCATGCGGCTTATAATAATCCAAAATTAACAAAATAATACTAGACGCTCCAAATTACGATGTATTGCCTGACTAGCAATACAGGGTCATACTATTGATATTATGTTCGTGTTTTGGTTTTCATAACCATATTCGTATAACGGTTTTTATTTTCATACAACGTCGTAAGACGTATTGTATGACGTTTTTAAGACATTGGCTCGTATAATGATTTTTAAGGCTTTTTATAACCATATTCATATAACAGTTTTATTTAATCTATACAATGTTGCAAAACGTATTGTATGGTGTTTTTAACGACAATGATTCGTATAATGATTTTCAAGGCAAATGCCTATATTATGATTTTCGATAAGGATTTGTATAAAATGACTTTGGCTATTTTATGGCCTATTAAAATAATTTGTAGAAAATGATTTTAAGTAATAATTTTATACTGATATTATATTGATGGATTTTATTAAACTATATGAATTCACTCGGCGTTATCGCTGACCTTTTCTCTTAACATGTTTTATCTCAGGTACTTGAAGGTAATTCTCGGGAAGACGACAAGAATTCATGGCCCGCACTTAAACAATATTTTCCATTCAAATATTTTGTAAAACTTTGTATGAAATGTAATGACTTGGGACCGATGTAACTTTGATATTTATGAATGGAAATGCTTTATTAATAAACGACGCGATTTTTATGCGTTGTCTATGATGTGAGTAATGTGCTATCCCGTAACACCAACTAGTCTTCCGCTGTATCGAGTTGTATAAATTTGGGGGTGTTACACACGTAGGGTACACACACTACAAATGATAAAGTTATTAGAATTTGTGTTCACACTCAAGCACACATAAAGCTTTTATCATAAACATATGCTTTATATTATTCGAGTGTCCTGTTACTTAATCATACATGCACGTTACACACGTCCTTTCTGATGGTAGGAGTCTTACTGTTGCTTCATGCATACATATTCACATAACGAGCATACATCAACTAAAGGGTTTAAGCTCTTCTATTCCTAAGCACTATCATACACCCATCACATATTCTTATATCCAACACACATAACCTTATTTGGGAGAGATGACTTGTATTCCCTGGAGATGTCTTCATTCGTCCAAACACACATATCACAGCACTAAGCACATATTATGTACAGTAGTAATAGTAAGAGAGTAAGTTATTCTTGTTTTCTTTTCTTATTGATATCAAACGCGCATACAAGCATGCAATGTACTCACGCATCATACAAACAACATGCACAAACTCAAGGGTCACACTTAAATAGGTTTAGCATGCACTCTTACACCTACATTTTAGATCATGATTGCAGGGGGTCGTTCATACGCACACATATATGAGCAAATTGTTCACATATGATCATATCCACATAAATACCATTTGAACTTGCATGTTTTGAGGTTTACACTTCATGTTATTCTATCTAAAGGAGAAGTAGAAAGGCTCGAAGGTTTGCATACATATATTCTACGTGGGTTTCTACCTTCTCACTTACACATAATGTTCTCCCTAGATTCTTATAACCTCATACATCAATTTCACATAAAATCATAGCTTTGCCACTTAGTTTTATCTTGACCTAACCCTAGTGTAAGCTTGTTTGGTTTGTTCAAAAGGTTTAAGAAATCTTTCAAACCGTGGCTTCTTGATATCATATATTTAGTTCAAAACGTAGCTTAGTTTATTATCAAAATCCCAACCCGTGACTAGTTTGTTACATTAGTGTGAGTTTTTATTCAAGAGTTATAGCAAGTATGTTTATCAACCAATATGAGATGAACAAAGTATAAGAACTTACAAAGGGTCCTAAGATAATTTAAATAAGATGGAATAGAACTAATGATCTTAACCCGAATCAAATACACACGATCAACCAAATACTTATTAAACCCTTAGCTCGTAACTCAAGCAACCCGAGACCCTTGTTTCTTTCTTTACCCGTGACCTAATATCAATGAGTTTTGATGTTTTTCTTGATGAGCTTTTGTTCTTGAGTGTGTGTGTTTAAGTGGAGAAATGGGTTAGTATTTATAGGCTTCAAATGAGTTTAGGGTTACTGTTATTTAGTTAGGGTTTTTACTTGGTTCATAACTAGTTTTCAACCATGTTAGTACATCATAGGAAATTGGATTTATGTTGGGTAAGAACAATCCCTTGATTTTCGTCCATGGCAACAAGAAAAGATGTGAAAAGGTGATTTACAAGTTGACTATTTCAATGTTAGTTGTAGTTTTAAGGCTTTGGGAATTCTATGGTGGAAAGTATGTGTATCCGTTGGTTTGAAAGAGAGGGAAGGGGACACATTGTACAAGCTTTAATGAGTCAAGTGTAGTACTAGGTTGAATTGTGAGGTTGAAAAAAAAATACAAAATGTGGGTTGTAGCAAAAGGACATGGGGGACCGGTGTGGGAAATGTAGTGGCAAGGAAGGAGTTTTGTATACTTTCATTTTCAATATTTTTTAAGGCTTAGTTTTTGTATAAATGTAGTAGAAAGTTTAAAGGTTTAGGTGTAGTATTGAGTTTAAGAACAATTTAAATAGTAATAGTTTTAATAAATGGGAAGTTTTCCTAAATGGGTCGTTACTGATAAAAATATTTGTTTCGTGTTACGAACTACTTAAATAAAATTACGTTGCTATAATTAAATGTCGATTCTAAAAATAAAATTTCCTAGTATGTATCGTAATCGAATTATAGTCTTTCAAGTAATAAATTTCATGATTGTTATTCATATAAATTTAAATTCGTACACAAAATACGCGTAACAATCGAGAGCATCAATAGACACACAAGTCTAACCCGAACCATCACATTTCACTTAAATTAAATAAATTTAAAATTCACGTTTGTGACAACTTTGACATAAGTTCTTGAGGACAAGAATCCTTCTAAGGAGTGGGGAGTGATAAGGTTGTTAGGATGATGTCGCGTGAGGTGCACGTGGGGGTTTTTACCCAACTCGTGAGTTGCACGTGTATTACTCCTCTTCTAACAACTTTTCCCGCCAACTCTGTTTTGTATATAAACTAGCCTAGACTTGTAATTCAATTCATTCTGATTTTTTTTCGAAACACAACTGTGTGTAATTCTCTCTTCTCTTTCCACTTGTAACAATTTCCTCCATAATCAGTGAAACTACCTTTCGAGTCATATTCTTGTTCTTTGTGATTCTGATCTAGTTTCTAGCATTCTTCGAATAGTTATTTCTGGAATTGCTATCAAACCGATCCTAGTAACACCATGCGGTGAATAAGTTACATTAGGGATTGTTGGAAAATGTTTTGTAAAATATGGTTTTTGCAATACTTTGGACATAATTTTATATATGTATATGTTATATATATTCGTATTACTTGGTAGCTTTGCGTTCTCCTCGAAGAGAGCTTCGCAACGAGCTAAAGTATGTCCAATATGGAGTTAATATGAATGAGATATCGTGTCTCAAAGGGACTCACGTGAAACACAATATTTGGAAAATATTTTGTCCCACATCGCTTGAAACATGAAGTGAAAACATGTTTATAAGGAAATCCTAGTTTCTACCCTACAATATTCATTTGTGGGTTTTTCCTCCCACGCCTACGCGCGGGAAGGGGGTGCAGAAAGTGAGATTTCTAGGCCAAAAACGGATTCAAAGCTACTGAACTTGTGCGCGAGCGAGCGACCTGCGTACACGAATGCAGCTCCGAAAACTAACTTGGGTGTGGGCAGATTTCGGTATCTTTTTTGCTCTGAATTCGATTTGTTTTTTCCAGAAATTTCTGTACATATATTTTAGGAATAGATACAGAAGTTATTCACAGAATATTCTTGTGTGTTAAAAAGACAGAAAATCTGTTTTAGTTATAACAGATTTTTCTGACTTTGGTATATATTTTTCTTTGAGAACAAGTCAAGTTTTCAGTATAAATATAACCTCTTGACATTCAGTTAAAGACATCAGAAAAACACAGTTATTCCTACTCCATTACCAGACGATTTTTTCCAGCAGTTATCGATCAGAAACACAGAAGGCTTCCGTGATCTTTCAGGCAAGTTTGTCTAGTCCGGCTGTACAGCATCTTTGGACGTTGTACCCTGGGAAACAGACGGCGAATCTGTTTTAAGGGAAGCGTGTTAAGCACGTGCCTCGTCTCTAGATTCTTACTGCTTTTAATTTTATTTGTTATTTAATTCTGTTCTTTGTTTTTCAGTTAATTTTATTATTGTTTTTAATAAAATTATACACCGCTTTCAATCTTAAAACAGATTATGTTTAACAGAATTAAAACTTTTATTAAATCGGATTAATAATTTTATCAGATTTATTTATAAACAGTTTCTGCCGAAACCAGGATTGAGTTTCACTGGAAATCAGTTTTAATTTACAAATTTTAATTAACAGATCTATAACAATTTTCTTTAAGCAGTTGTTCTTATCAGTTTATACTGAAACCAAGATTGTGTTTCTGTTAAACTGATATATTTGATAATTGCATCTGATTCATTGAAACCAAGATTGAGTTTCTTTGAAGCAGATCCACTATAAGTATATAGAGATCACGATTGAATTTCTTATATACAGATTTATAACAGTTGTCTAACTGTTTGTGTTTTGATCTTGTTTGATCTTTCAGAATGTCTACCAGCACTCCTGAAACTCCTGTAACTACTACTGTGAATGTAACTGGTGCGCCAGTTACCCACACAGTTGCTAATCATGCTGAAAAACCAGAAAAATTCAATGGGCAGAATGTTAAGAGGTGGCAGCAGAAGATGTTGTTCTATCTCACTACTTTGAACCTTGCGACGTTCTTAAAGGAGACTGTACCTCAGGTGGAACCTCCTAAAGAAGGTGTATCTGCTCATCAACAAGCCATGCAAGCTATTGAAGCATGGAAACATTCAGACTTCTTGTGTCACAACTATATTCTGAATGGTTTGGTGGACTCTTTGTACAATGTGTATTGCAAGACTACGACTGCCAAAGAATTATGGGAGTCGTTGGAACGCAAGTACAAAACTGAGGATGCTGGTATAAAGAAGTTCGTGGTAGCTCGTTTTTTGGATTACAAGATGGTTGATTCAAAGAGTGTTATAACTCAAGTTCAAGATCTGCAGGTTTTGCTACACGACATTCATGCGGAGGGTATGACTTTGAGTGAAACTTTTCAAGTTGCTGCTATCATTGAAAAGTTACCTCCAAGCTGGGTAGAATTTAAAAACTACTTGAAGCATAAGCGAAAGGAGATGACTATTGAAGACTTGGTTGTTCGTCTTCGTATTGAAGAGGACAACAAGCTGGCTCAGAAAACCACTTATACACCTGATTCTACCAAGGCAAATATGGTTGAGCATGGTTCGTCTTCTTCAAAGTCTAAAGGCAAGAGCTTTGGAAAAGGGAAGAATGACAAGAAGAGCAAAGGGAAGTCTGAGTACCTTGCTCCTAAAGGTGGAATTGCAAAGCAGAAGTTCCAAGGAAATTGCTTTAACTGTGACAAGCCAGGTCATCGTGCTGCTAATTCCAAAGCGCCAAAGCGGGTGACTCTACACGAGGCTAATATGGTGAATGATAATGTGGACATTATTGCTATGGTGTCTGACGTCATTACCATGATCTCTAAAGTTAACCTGGTAGGTTCTAATAATAATGATTGGTGGGTTGATACTGGGGCAACCCGTCATGTGTGTGCTGACAAGAGTATGTTTTACTCTTTTAGAGCGGTTGACAATGGAGAGAAGCTGTACATGGGCAACTCGGCAACTGCTGATATCAAGGGCGAAGGAGATGTTATTTTAAACATGACATCTGAGAAAGAGCTCAAGTTGACTAAAGTCTTGTATGTTCTGGAGATTCGCAAGAATCTTGTGTCCGGATGGCTTTTGAATAAGTTTGGTTTTCGTCTTGTTTTTAAGTCTAATAAAGTTGTACTTTCTAAGAATCAAACGTATGTTGGTAAGGGGTATGCCCTGAATGGTATGTTTAAGCTCAATGTAATAGTTGTTAAGAATGCTATCAATAAAATGAATTCTTCTGCTTACTTGATTGAGTCTTCTAATGTGTGGCATGGCCGTCTTGGACATGTTAATTTTAATTCAATGCGTCGTTTGATTAAATTTAATGGCATACCAAATTTTCATATTGATTCAAATTATAAGTGTGAAACTTGTGTCGAAGCCAAACTTACAAGATCATCTTTCAAATCGGTTGAACGAAAAACCGAACCACTTGATATGATACACACAGACATATGTGATTTGAAATCACTACCCACAAAAGGTGGCATTAAGTACTTCATCACGTTTATTAATGATTGCACAAAGTACTGCTACGTTTACTTGTTCAAAAGTAAAGATGAAGCTATAGACAAGTTTGTTCTATACAAAACCGAAGTTGAGAATCAACTTGGCAGGAAAATCAAGGTTGTACGAAGTGATAGAGGAGGTGAATATGTGTCTCCTTTTGCTGATCTATGTGCGAAACATGGAATTAGACACGAGTTTACCGCTCCGTATTCACCTAAGCAAAACGGTATTGCCGAAAGGAAGAACCGTACCTTGAAAGAAATGGTTAATGCCATGTTGTTAAGTTCTGGTTTGAGCCGGGACATGTGGGGGGAAGCCATTCTAACGGCTACGTATCTTTTAAACAAGATACCTCGTAAGGATAAAGAGGAAACCCATATGAACTATGGATGGGAAGAAAACCATCATACCAGTACTTACGAGTGTGGGGGTGTCTAGCCAAGGTAGATGTGCCGACACCTAAGGCCCAAACGATTGGACCTAAATCTGTGGATTTTATATTTATTGGATATGCTAAGAATAGTAGTGCATATCGTTTCATTGTACATGATTCGAAAAATCCAGATATACACAAGAACACAGTTATGGAATCAAGGAATGCGTCCTTCTTTGAAAACATATTTCCTTGTTTAAAGAATGAAAATGGAAGCACATATAGAATATATGATGCAGCTGTCCAAGATAAGAGACAACGAGATGATAATGATCTCCAAGATGAGAGACAAGATCAACACGAGGAAGAAGAGGTTGAACCTAGAAGAAGCAAACGGGCGAGAGCCGAGAAATCATTTGGACCCGATTTTGTCTCTTTTATGGTAGAAAATGAACCCACTTCTTATCAAGAAGCTGTAAATTCCTTGGAAGGGCCTCGATGAAAAGAAGCGATTAATAGTGAAATAGAGTCTATTTTACAAAATCATACTTAGGAGCTCGTGGATTTACCTCTTGGTTGTAAACCACTAGCCTATAAATTGATCTTCAAGAAGAAGATGAAAGCTGATGGCACCATTGATAAGTACAAAGCAAGATTGGCGATCAAATGTTTTAGACAACACGAAGGTCTAGATTACTTTGATACTTATTCGCCTGTTACGTGAATAACTTCTATTAGGATGATTCTTGCTATTGCCGCATTAAGAAATTTAGAAGTTCACCAAATGGATGTGAAAACGGCTTTTCTAAATGGAGATTTAGAAGAAGAAATATACATGAACCAACCCGAGGGTTTCATGGCTCCTAGACAAGAGAGCAAAGTTTGTAGGCTTGTTAAGTCATTGTATGGCTTAAAGCAAGCTCCAAAACAATGGCATCAAAAGTTTGATCACGCCATGCTAGAGGGTGGATTCAAAATTAATGAATGCGGCAAGTGTGTTTATGTCAAAGACACGAATAGTAGATATGTAATCTTGTGTCTTTATGTTGATGATATGCTTATCGTTGGCAGTAACGACAAGATGATCAAGTCTACCAAAGACATGTTAAAATCAAAGTTTGACATGAAAGATATGGGTTTGGCTGATGTGATTCTTAGATAAAGATCTTACGAACTCAGAGTGGACTTGCATTAAGTCAAGCACATTACGTGGACAAAATAATTAATACTCATAATACGGGGGATTCTGGCCTATCTAGAACTCCAACTGACACCAGTTTTCATCTATCTAAAAATAGAGGCGCATGTGTTGCCCAATTAGAGTATTCAAGAATTATTGGCATGTTGATGTATTTGATGACATGTACCCGACCTGACTTAGCATATGCTGTTAACAGGCTAAGTAGATATACTAGTAATCCAGGTGATGCACATTGGAAAGCTATGACTAGGGTACTTCATTATTTGAGATGCAGTCGTGATTATGGAGTGAGTTATGCTAGATATCCATCTGTTATTGAAGGATACAGTGATGCAATTTGGATATCTGACATAAAGGATTTTAGATCAACCAGTGGATATGTGTTTACACTGGGAGGGGACGCTATATCTTGGAAGTCTTCCAAGAAAACTGTAATAGCTAAGTCCACGATGGAATCAGAATTTATCGCATTAGATAAATGCAGAGAAGAGGCGGAATGGCTACGTCAATTCGTAGAGGATATACCAAGGTGGCCTAAACCGGTAACGTCCATTAGTATACATTGTGATAGTCAATCGGCAATTGGCAGAGCTCATAGCACAATGTATAATGGAAAGTCTAGACATATTCGTCGTCGACATAATTCGGTACGACAACTACTCTCAATAGGAGTTATCTCAATTGACTATGTGAAGTCAAAGGATAACATCGCGGATCCGCTTACGAAAGGCTTAAGCAGAGAGTTAGTTAGTAAGTCGTATAAAGGAATGGGACTAAATCCCTTGAAGGAATGAGTTTCTATGAAGGAAAACCTAACCCAGTTGACTGGGATCCCAAGATCTGGGTTCAGTAGGACAACCTAATCATAGAAATGTGGGGGAAGTCACGTTAATGTGGGGGAGTTACTTAATACAGGAACTTTCCTAGTCTATTCCTAGAACAATGTGACTTGTTGAGAGGTTAAACATATGGCTTAATGATTTAGGATAAATCATAAAGCATAATGATTCAAGATGAAATCATAAAACATATGTTTTTAATGATTCAAGATGAAATCACCTATGTGAGAGAGAACTGGGGTCGCTTCGAAGGAAATTATGGGGGCACAAGTTCTAAGAGCTCTTGCAGAACCAGACGAGTGTTCATGACCATAACGAACACGACTGTGAGGACTTGACAAGGTCAGGGAGAGTCTTGTGTGAGTGTGTATTGTCGTCTACGTAAACAGAGGCTAAGTTCAAGGACATCGCGTCTACTCAGATCTAGGAGACTAAGTGCATCTCACAAGGGAAGGTTCAATGGGTTACACATACCTATCCTATGCAGGACTTAACCTCAGAAATTTTGCCAAAACTTTCGTTTGTTTTCGACCGATTCTAATTCATGTGGGGGATTGTTGGAAAATGTTTTGCAAAATATAGTTTTTGCAATACTTTGGACATAATTTTCTATATGTATATGTTAAATATATTCGTAGTACTTAGTAGCTTTGCGTTCTCCTTGAAGAGAGCTTCGCAACGAGCTGAAGTATGTCCAATATGGAGTTAATATGAATGAGATATCGTGTCTTAAAGTGAGTCACGTGAAACACAATATTTGGAAAATATTTTGTCCCACATCGCTTGAAACATGATGTGAAAACATGTTTATAAGGAAATCCTAGTTTCTACCCTACAATATTCATTTGTGGGTTTTTACTCCCACGCCTACGCGCTCGTAGGGGGGGTGTAACACCGCATTTTGATAATGGAAATGTCACATGCAATTATGGCGTGTCATCAAAGCATACAAGGAAAAATGTTTAAACATTACTTGACCATAAAAGGAAAATACCGGAATCAAACATCGGTAGTCCAAATGTAAAGCTCATCACACACAAACATAGTATAATAAAGGAAAGGACTAAACAATGTCCATAGCAAATGTATCATAAGGAAGGCAATGCATAAAGTAAAGAAGGCTAGAAAGCTTCCAGTCCATATGCACGTACTCTTAGTGTCTACGAGCGTCCCTGAGTACCTGCCGTTTTGGGAACATAGAAAAGGAAAATGGCTGAGCAATACGCTCAGTGCACGGATGTACAATAAAGCATGAATAGGATAAGCATATAACATATAACAGCGGAAGAAAACTAAGTCCCGAGTAACCTGGTTAAGTCTTGATAAAACAGGTTTTATAGTTTGAAAAACCTTATGTTTATCTTGTAAAAACTGTTTATCATATTTTACCATTAGCCAATATAGGGCATGAAAATACATCGTGCATGAATACTTGGAGGGGTGACCTCATCATGGAAATTAGAGGGGCTGCCTCTAATTTAATATACTGGTTTTTGGGTAGGAGGGATCAGATCCTTGTGAAGGATGCAAGGCACACACCACATTCACCATGAAATCCTGACTGAAAACATGTAACTAGGATGCACCCATACGCCCCACATGATAAATATAATAATATGGCTAAAAGCTGAAGGGACGCCACGAGCAATCACTCCGCCGTGGTGAAGTCATAACATCAGTGCCTCTAATGTTATGGTTATGGTACCTCCATAACTAGGTGAAACTGGTCATGCATGTATATGGATATAGGTATTCTTAATTAAACATAAGCAAATCAAACACATAACTTATACTACAGGAAAACATTTGGCTGCATACGGGGAAATCTTAATAAGGAAAGAATGTCCATACTGAAAGGACGGGAATCCGTACATTATGTCCAGTGAACGAAGAAGATGAACTGAGAGGAATCCTACTTTCGTATCACTAGTGCTACATATATACATACATGAATAAGTATCTGCTTACTAAATACGTAGTTGGTTTTATGTCATGTCTTAGCTTATTTTATATGTTCTTACCATGTTTTACTGTTTAAATCCTTAAACTGTGTTTATCTTATACTCTTGTTTAATCTGATTAAGTATTCCTGATATTTCATGTATTATTATACTTACCGTGTATTAATAAGTAACTTTCCAAAAATAGCAGGTTTCCTAAAAAAAAGTTTCCAAAAATAGAAAGTTTCCAAAAATAGAAAGTTTCCAAAAATAGAAAGTTACCAAAAATAGAAAGTTTCCAAAAATAGAAAGTTTCCAAAAATAGAAAGTTTTCAAAAATAGAAAGTTTCCAAAAATAGAAAGTTACCAAAAATAGAAAGTTTCCAAAAATAGAAAGTTTCCAAAAATAGAAATAAGCTGGTTAAATAAGCTAAGTATATAAGCCTAAGTGTTTTCATGATTATTTTCTAAGTCATATGATATAATGTATAGTTTAATAATTATTTCATGTAATTAAATTAAACTATAGGTTAATATATTTAATTAAAGTATAACATGTTTTTAATTAAATAAAGTTAAATACTTAGGTTAAAACATGTATTATTATTTATTAATAATATAACCTAAGTCATGTTAATTAATTAATTATAACCATGGTTTTTAAATAATTAATTAATTTATAAGTCTAAAATATGAAAATACTTAGGTTAATAATTTCATGATTATTAATAATTAAAATAACCTAAGTCATGTTATTAAATTAATCATGTCATGTTATTAATTTAATTTTAACATAAGATCATAAAAATAAAAATAATCTAAACATACACCATGAACCGGATCTAGACTAAAAACCATGAACCGGACATGAAATCGACACCATACCCCGAACCAAGTCAGGGTACCCCTTGTCTTGATGCTGCCGTGGGACCCACACCAACCAACCGGGACCATATGGTCTCGGTGGTGGTCGGATGGCCAAACCGAGACCCTCTCGGGTTCGGTGTAGGCTGCGGCCAAAACACAAACACCCCTAAACAACCCTTTTGATTTTATTCCAACCCTAATTCATGTTAGATCTATGATTTAATTAGGTTTTATAAAAACATAACATGTTCTTAATTATTGAAAAGATTAAATCAAAAGAAAAAGGTTTAATAAGGATTTACCAAATACGTGGATCAAGAGAACGATGAACAAACACGAACACCAACAACAATTTCAAGACCCAAGATCAACAAACACCCCTTTTGGTGTTTTGAAGGTGGCGGCCAAAAGAGAAAAAGAAGGAGGAGAGGAGGATTTTAGGTTTTCTGTAAAATATTCTGTAAAACAATAATGAGTAGTGTAATTTCCTTAACCTCCTTTTTAGTAAAAATTGAAATGGGCTTGGCCTATTTGTTCCTTGTAGCCGCGGGTAGGGGGCCCCACATGGGGTACCCGTACCTTTTTCCGTGTCTCGACGTTTAGTCATTCGTTCATGATTATTTGTGTTCGCGTTTTATGTGTTCTCGTTACGTAATTATCGTCATCTAATATATTTATTTACGCTCGTAATAAATATATATACGTAATTAATAATAGTTCGTGTTTTAATTACGTTCATGATTTCATGATCGCATGTTCGTGATTAATTATTGTCAGATAATTATTACGTGCTCGTGCGTAGTAAATACTTATCTTGTTCTAACACGTACGTAATACGTAAAATCCTAACACGTAATCGTAATCATGCTATATTAGGAAAGTTTTAATATAGTACGTACGATCTTAAGGGTACTATTCATTGTAAAATCATGCGGGTTTTACAACTCTTCCCCCCTACAAAGAATAATTCGTCTCCGATTTATAGATAAAGTAAACTGGAAAAGAAGAACATACCCGAATTCAAAATATGAAATGAGGGTAAGAAGCCCGGATAGACTCCTCTGTTTCCCAAGTGGCTTCCCGCTCGGTATGATCCCTCCATAGGATTTTGACGAATGGAATCGTCTTCCTTCTCATGACTCGTTATTGTCTGTCAAGAACTCGTTCGGGTTCTTCTATAAAGGTGAGATCTTCACGTATCTGTTCTAGTGGATACTGAACCATGTAAAGGGGATGATACTGGTACCCTCTGAGTAAGGACACATGAAACACATTGTGCACATGCGAAAGCTGCGGAGGTAACGCCAATCAGTAAGATACTTCACCGACTCGTTCAATGCTATCAAACGGTCCGATGATACGAGGACTGAGCTTCCCTTTAATCCTGAAGCATCTAACACCACGTGCCGGCGAAACCTTAAGGAAGACGTGATCTCCTACGTTAAAGTGTATGTCCCTAAGCTGCTTATCAGCGTAACTCTTCTGACGTGACCGTGCTTCCTAAATTTTCTGCTTAGCTACTGCGATCTTCTCATTGGTCATCTCTATGATTTCTGGTCCTTCAAGTGTTCTCTCACCAACCTGATCCCAGCAGATTGGGGCGCGACACTTTCTACCATACAAGATCTCAAAAGGAGCACACTTGATACTTGCGTGCCAACTGTTGTTGTATGCAAACTCCACCAAACAGATGTAATCGTCCCAATCACCCGTCCATTCCAACGCACATGACCTCAACATATCTTCCAATATCTGAATGGTTCGCTCCGACTGCCGTCCGTTTGAGGATGAAAATCCGTGCTAAGCTTAAGTTGTGTACCCCAAGCTTTCTGCAGACTCTTCCAAAAGCGCGAAGTGAATCGAGGATCTCTATCTGAGACGATGCTAGATGGTGCACCGTGGAGTCTCATGATCTCTCTTCTGTACGTATCTGCGATTTTACTTACCGGATCTTCGTTGCGGATCGGTAAGAAATGAGCTGATTTGGTAAGTCGATCTACGATAACCCAAATTGCATCGTGCTTCCTCTTGGTAGGCGGAAGACCAGTAACAAAATCCATGGTGATTTTGTCCCACTTCCACTCTGGAATATCTAACGGTTGAAGGAGACCGCCAGATCGCTGATGCTCGATCTTAACCTGCTGGCAGGTAAGACATTTGGAGACGTAAGTGGCCACATCCTGTTTCATACCACTCCACCAAAAGTACTGCTTGATGTCATGGTACATCTTAGTCAAACCATGATGTATAGAGAATGGGGAGCCATGAGCTTTAGCTAACAAAGCTTCCTGGAGTTCTTTGTCATCAGGAATATAAAGTCTCGTGCCCTGCCATACGATACCATCTGCATCTACTCTGAATTCTATCTGTTTCTCCAAATTCTGTACTATCGCCCAGATTTCTCCGTCATCCTTCTGAGCTTCCTTGATCTTAGAGAGTAACTCGGGTTCTACTCTAAGATTAGCCCAGTAACCGTGTTTTCCACGTATCATGATCTCGATGTCTAGTCGCTCCAAGTCTCTTATGAGTTCCTCTTCGATTTTTATGTCGTTGATCATTCCGGACTTCCTGCTAAGAGCATCTGCTACTACATTTGCCTTTCCGGGATGATACTGTAGATTAATGTCATAATCCTTCATCAGCTCTAACCATCTCCTCTGCCTCATGTTCAATTCACGTTGAGTAAAGATATACTTCAAGCTCTTGTGGTCCGTGAAAATGTCACATGATTCTCTATACAAGTAGTTCCTCCATATCTTCAATGCAAACACCACAGCTGCAAGTTCCAGGTCATGCGTGGGGTAATTTTCCTCGTAAGGCTTAAGCTGCCGTGAAGCGTACGCGATCACTTTCCCATGTTGCATGAGAACACAGCCAAGTCCCTTCCCCGATGCATCGCTATAGATTTGAAATCCACCCATACCATATGGTAGAGTAAGAATAGGTGCAGATACTAGCTTCTGCTTCAGGTCTTCAAAGCTCTTCTCTCGATCTTCAGTCCAGACGAATTTCTCCCCTTTCCGCATCAGTTTTGTCAATGGTAGTGCTAGACGGGAAAGGTTCTCCACGAACCTACGGTAATAGCCAGCTAAGCCTAAGAAACTGCGGACTTCCGTCGCTGATGTCGGCCTTGGCCACTTAGTAATGGCCTCAACCTTCGCTGGATCCATAGTGATTCCTTCTGTTGATACAATGTGACCTAAGAATGCCACATTGTCTAACCAGAACTCACACTTGGAGAATTTAGCATACAGCTGCTTCTAGCGAAGAATCTGTAGTATTGTACGAAGATGGTCTTCGTGTTCCTCCTTGGACTTTGAGAAAATCAGGATGTCATCGATAAAGACAATGACGAACTTGTCCAGAAATTCATGGAATATTCTGTTCATCAAGTCCATGAACACTGCTGGAGCATTTGTCAGGCCAAATGGCATAACTACAAACTCGTAGTGGCCATAGCGGGTACGAAAAACAGTCTTAGCGATGTCCTGCTCCTTGACCCGTAGCTGATGATAGCCTGACCTAAGATCAATCTTGGAGAAGTGTTTGGCCCCTTGGAGTTGGTCAAACAAATCGTCTATTCGTGGCAGTGGATATCTATTCCGGATAGTAATCTTGTTGAGCTCGTGATAGTCTATGCAAAGACGCATACTGTCGTCCTTCTTCTTAACGAACAAAACCGGTGCGCCCCATAGAGATGCGCTCGGTCGAATGAAACCTCTTTCAATAAGTTCTTGCAGTTGATCCTTCAGCTCCTTCAGCTCTATGGGAGCCATGCGATAAGGAGCCTTGGAGATTGGTTCAGCTCCTGGAATAAGCTCGATACTGAATTCCACTTCTCGTGCAGGTGGTATGCCCGGAAGTTCTGCTGGAAAAACATCTTGGAATTCCGACACTATAGGTTGATCCTGAATTGATGGGGATTCAGCATCCATGTCGTGAACCGTAGCTAGATAACCCTCACAGCCATGTGACAGTAGTGCACACGCTTGCAGGGTAGATATGATTTGTACAGACCGTCCGGGTATGAACCCGTTATGAATGTACTCTGGTGCATTAACATCACCGAAAATAACTTGATATGAATGGCAGTCTATGGTAGCATGATGCTTGGATAGCCAATCAATGCCCAGAATCATGTCGAAGTCATTCATGTCCAGCGGAAGTGCGTCAACAGGTCGAACCTTATCGTCAAATTCTAGGGGAAGACTCTTGTATACATGAGTGATTAATACAGAGTCCCTCAAAGGCGTGGAAATAGTAAGCCTATTTTCTAGTGGCATGGGGAGCATCCTAATGTTCTTACCATAAGCAGTAGAAATAACCGAGTGAGTAGCACCCGTATCGAAAAGAACACATGCAGCTTGACCATACATATATAAGATTCCAGTGATGGTACTTGTAGACTTGTTGGCCTGGTCTCAAGATTTCGTGTAGACACGCCCGGTAGTAGGAGGCGGCTTGGTATCAGCATGTCCCGATGTACCCTCCATCTTGCCCTTACGACAATCCTTCATAATATGGCCAGGAAGACCACACTTGAAGCACGCGTCAGTATTACGGCGACATGGCCCTGGGTGCCTACGATGGCAAGTAGAGCAAAGAGGATGAGTGAATCCTCCAGCAGGTGCTCTGGCTGGCTGGGAACCTGATAAAACATTTTACATAAGACATGATAATTGGGTACAAAGGACAAAGCGGATAATCGTAAGATTGAATACCAATGATAGTTGGACGGTTAGGCTGTGAACCTCTCTGGTTCTGGTCCCTACCATTTCCATGGTTCCTGGTAGAAGTTTTGCTAAAGTGTCAGAATATGAGTTATAACATGAAATCATAAGGAAATGCGTAAGTATTAGGACCTGCTGCTGTTGGAGTGTCCAGCGTTGTTACGGTAATTATCATTACCGCCACGCCTATCCGTAGCAGAACGGTCGTTAGTCTGACCGTTTCCCTTGGGCTGATGAGGCTGCTGCTGAGTAGCCGACTGATACTGGTCCCCAGTTTTCTGCCTGGAAGATACATTTTATGAGATGAATAATTGACATATATGGAAAGTATACGGATTGATCACCGCTTGAATACGAATATTTACCTCTTGTCTGGTCTTTCAGCTTCCCCGAACTCATCTCTCTCCTGCAGCATCTCCAGCTTACGTGCTGCATCGGCCACTTGTGCTACCATATCCAACGGGGCACCTGATAAGTTATTGGCGATCCTATGATTAAGAGCCCAACGGAAATGTAGTGCCTGCTCTTCAGTGGTGCCTGCAGCTGTTCTCAGGACACCATCGTAGCGAAGGAAGCGCTGCATGAAGTCATTGCTGTCGTCGTCAGGTCGCTGTCTAAGGGTATAGTATTCCCTCATGAGCCGATTCCTTCCTTCCATGGGAAAGATGTTAGGCGGGGGAGGATAGCCGTCGTTCTGATGAAGGGCGTGTTGCATCTCTGCATCAGCAGCTGCAAATATTGCCCAGAGATTGTTTGTGTTTGCCATCTGACAGTATAACATAAAACATATGATTAAACAGATCAAAACATAAAATTTATATATACATGAAAAAAATTTATACCAAAATTTCACGAGAAAAATTTTATGCAAGAAAATTTTCTATATGAATGCATGATGCAATTTTATGAAAACTTTTGTATGCTCGAGAGTGAACGCCTCTGGTCAGTTCACCCAAAACAAAAGACATAGCGAGGGGACGCCTATGGGTCGGTCCCAAATTTAAAAGTTTCGATAAAACACATGCGACTAAATAGGCCCAGTCCTGTACCAACCATTACTTAGTCAAAAATCTGCGACAATGACATGTATATGTATGCTTAAAATGATGAATGCATGAAAACAACTGTCAGTTTTAGGAAGACCGTAGTGACTACCCACTAATCACATGTCATATTTGAGAGCCTACAGGTCGAAGCCTTGGCTCTGATACCATAATTGTAACACCCCATTTTGATAATGGAAATGTCACATGCAATTATGGCGTGTCATCAAAGCATACAAGGAAAAATGTTTAAACATTACTTGACCATAAAAGGAAAATACCGGAATCAAACATCGGTAGTCCATTTGTAAAGCTCATCACACACAAACATAGTATAATAAAGGAAAGGAATAAACAATGTCCATAGCAAATGTATCATAAGGAAGGAAATGCATAAAGTAAAGAAGGCTAGAAAGCTTCCAGTCCATATGCACGTACTCTTAGTGTCTACGAGCGTCCCTGAGTACCTGCCGTTTTGGGAACATAGAAAAGGAAAACGGCTGAGCAATACGCTCAGTGCACGGATGTACAATAAAGCATGAATATGATAAGCATATAACATATAACAGCGGAAGAAAACTAAGTCCCGAGTAACCTGGTTAAGTCTTGATAAAACTGGTTTTATAGTTTGAAAAGCCTTATGTTTATCTTGTAAAAACTGTTTATCATATTTTACCATTAGCCAATATAGGTCATGAAAATCCACCGTGCATGAATACTTGGAGGGGTGACCTCATCATACAAATTAGAGGGAATGCCTCTAATTTAATATACTGGTTTTTGGGTAGGAGGGATCAACTCCTTGTAAAGGATGCAAGGCACACACCACATTCACCATGAAATCCTGACTGAAAACATGTAACTAGGATGCACCCATACGCCCCACATGATAAATATAATAATATGGCCAAAAGCTGAAGGGACGCCACGAGCAATCACTCTGCCGTGGTGAAGTCATAACATTAGTGCCTCTAATGTTATGGTTATGGTACCTCCATAACTAGGTGAAACTGGTCATGCATGTATATGGCTATAGGTATTCTTAATTAAACATAAGCAAATCAAACACATAACTTATACTACAAGAAAATATTTGGCTGCATACGGGGAAATCCTAATATGGAAAGAATGTCCATACTGAAAGGACGGGAATTCGTACCTTATGTCCAGTGAACGAAGAAGATGAACTGAGAGGAATCCTACTTCCGTATCACTAGTGCTACATAAATACATACATGAATAAGTATCTGCTTACTAAATACGTAGCTGGTTTTATGTCATGTCTTAGTTTATTTTATATGTTCTTACCATGTTTTACTGTTTAAAGCTTAAACTGTGTTTATCTTATACTCTTGTTTAATTTGATTAAGTATTTCTGGTATCTCATGTATTATTATACTTACCGTGTATTAATAAGTAACTTTCCAAAAATAGCAGGTTTCCTAAAATAGAAGTTTCCAAAAATAGAAAGTTTCCAAAAATAGAAAGTTTCCAAAAATAGAAAGTTTCCAAAAATAGAAAGTTAACAAAATTAGAAAGTTTCCAAAAATAGAAAGTTTCTAAAAATAGAAAGTTTCCAAAAATAGAAAGTTACCAAAAAAAGAAAGTTTCCAAAAATAGAAAGTTTCCAAAAATAGAAATAAGCTGGTTAAATAAGCTAAGTATATAAGTCTAAGTGTTTTCATGATTATTTTCTAAGTCATATGATATAATGTATAGTTTAATAATTATTTCATGTAATTAAATTAAACTATAGGTTAAAATATTTAATTAAAGTATAACATGTTTTTAATTAAATAAAGTTAAATACTTAGGTTAAAACATGTATTATTATTTATTAATAATATAACCTAAGTCATGTTAATTAATTAATTATAACCATGGTTTTTAAATAATTAATTAATTTATAAGTCTAAAATATGAAAATACTTAGGTTAATAATTTCATGATTATTGATAATTAAAATAACCTAAGTCATGTTATTAAATTAATCATGTCATGTTATTAATTTAATTTTAACATAAGATCATAAAAATATAAATAATCTAAACATACACCATGAACCGGATCTAGACTAAAAACCATGAACCGGACATGAAATCGACACCATACCCCGAACCAAGTCGGGGTACCCCTTGTCTTGATGCTGTCGTGGGACCCACACCAACCAACCAGGACCATATGGTCTCGGTGGTGGTCGGATGGCCAAACCGAGACCCTCTCGGGTTCGGTGTAGGCTGCGGCCAAAACACAAACATCCCTAAACAACCCTTTTGATTTTATTCCAACCCTAATTCATGTTAGATCTATGATTTAATTAGGTTTTATAGAAACATAACATGTTCTTAATTATTGAAAAGATTAAATCAAAAGAAAAAGGTTTAAAAAGGATTTACCGAATACGTGGATCAAGAGAACGATGAACAAACACGAACACCAACAACAATTTCAAGATCCAAGATCAACAGACACCCCTTTTGGTGTTTTGAAGTTGGCGACCAAAAGAGAAAAAGAAGGAGGAGAGGAGGATTTTAGGTTTTCTGTAAAATCTTCTGTAAAACAATAATGAGTAGTGTAATTTCCTTAACCTCCTTTTTAGTAAAAATTGAAATGGGCTTGGCCCATTTGTTCCTTGTAGCCGCGGGTAGGGGGCCCCACATGGGGTACCCGTACCTTTTTCCGTGTCTCGACGTTTAGTCATTCGTTCATGATTATTTGTGTTCGCGTTTTATGTGTTCTCGTTACGTAATTATCGTGATCTAATATATTTATTTACGCTCGTAATAAATATATATACGTAATTAATAATAGTTCGTGTTTTTATTACGTTCATGATTTCATGATCGCATGTTCGTGATTAATTATTGTCAAATAATTATTACGCGCTCGTGCGTAGTAATACTTATCGTGTTCTAACACGTACGTAATACGTAAAATCCTAACATGTAATCGTAATCATGCTATATTAGGAAAGTTTTAATCTAGTACGTACGATCTTAAGGGTACTATTCATGGTAAAAGCATGCGAGTTTTACAGGGGGGTGCAGAAAGTGAGATTTCTAGGACAAAAACGGATTCGAAGCTACTGAACTTGTGCACGAGCGTGCGACCTGCAGACACGAATGCAGCTCCGAAAACTGGCTTGGGTGTGGGCAGATTTCGGTATCTTTTTTGCTGCGAATTCGATTTGTTTTTTCCAGAAAATTCTGTACATCTATTTTAGGAATAGATACAGAAGTTATTCAAAGAATATTTTTGTGTGTTAAAAAGATAGGAAATCTGTTTTAGTTATAACAGATTTTCCTGACTTTGGTGTATATTTTTCTTTGAGAACAACTCAAATTTTCAGTATAAATATAACCTCTTGTCATTCAGTTAAAGACATCAGAAAAAACGTAGTTATTCCTACTCCATTACCAGACGATTTTTTCCAGCAGTTATCGATCAGAAACGTAGAAGGCTTCCGTGATCTTTCAGGCAAGTTTGTCTAGTCCGGCTGTACAACAGCTTTGGACGTTGTACCCTGGGAAACAGACGGTGAATCTGTTTTAAGGGAAGTGTGTTAAACACGTGCCTCGTCTCTAGATTCTTACTGCTTTCAATTTTATTTGTTATTTAATTATGTTCTTTGTTTTTCTGTTAATTTTATTATTGTTTTTAATAAAAGTATACACCGTTTCCCACAGGGATAGGAATACCAATACATCTTCAAGCCAAAAGATTCCAAAGAACAGCCATTTCATTTCATGCAATCTATTTTTATAGTAACCATACAAACATAACAACCCATGTGACAAAGAAACTACTGATGCGTCTTTAAGAGAAGTGTGCAGAATTAAGGAAATCTTATGTAATGGGAAGGTATCATCGTCGTCTGATATAGAAACATAGTTTTCGGTAGTAGCACCTACTAAGTACTGCGCGAATAGATTATGTCGAGGCTGAAAATTATGGTATCTATTAATAAATTTAGAGCTATCGATAAGATACTTCCATGGTTTTGACACAGATCGGAATAGAAGAAGTGATTTGATAGGGAGCTTTTCGATGATTTTTGTTTGGATCTCGAAAGGAATTTTGTCCGACATTTATTGAGGTTGTTTGTGTAGGGTTTCAGAAAGAATACTGAACTGGAACCAGAGGGGGTGGTATATGGGTTGGGTTGGTTTGGGTAATGGGTTGGTTTGGGTAATGGGTTGGGTCATGAGTAAAATGGGTTATTATATTTATTAATGGGTTTAACAGGTTATTGGTTAAGTAGTTTGGGTAAATGAGTCATAATCTAATAATAGGTTATGGGCAATGTTTTCAAACTTGGTTTGATCTGGCTGGATCAGTCGGTTGACTCGGTTCTGGTCAAAAAATAGGTCATATTGAACCGAGTTTTACATTTTCGAAATCGGGCTAAACTCGCCGGATTTGAGATGACTTAGGTTATCCCGGTTCTCGAGACCCAACCGGGTTTTGATTTTTTCTTGTTTTTTTAATAACACGTGAATTTTGTGTGTTTGCGACGTATTTTTATTTTTACATATTATATTAGTTGGAATAGTTTTTACGGACGATTTCATGACTTATATGTATAATTTTAGTTAATTAGTAACAATATAAAACAAACAATATTTTTAAAAAACCGGGTTGATCTGGGTCGGCCCAGCTAAAACAGGGTCGAGTGAGGTTAACCCAGACTCGATGACTCGACTAAGTCTAAAACAGAACCGGTTTTCAAAACATTGGTTATGGGTCAAATTTAGTAATATTTATGTACTTGTTTGTGTTATTGATTGGGCAATTGGGCTTCCTATGCGATGCATGCCATGAATAGTTAAATCTAAGGCTGTCAAGATTGTGATCTCACCTGAGCTCGTTTTTGTCTTTGCAAGATCTAGATCGTAAGATCCTACCAATTTATCATTTATGTAAGCAATTGATAAACGAGTCAAACATTTTTTTGTTTCTACTCATTATCGAAGATAAATTTATATAATATTCGCTTGAAAATGTCAAAGTTCAAATTTAGAATATCAAATTAAAAGTAAATCACAAAAAAGTCAAGTCTCAATCATCACATTCATGATTACATAACATGCGTATATACGTATAAAGAAAAGTACATCACTAGTATCACTAAATTAAGCTATCATCAATAATTAAAGGTTAATAGTTAAAAATATAAAAAGGTACAAGAAAAAACAACAGTTACCTGTAAGAAACGTTTTTGCTTCAGGCGACAAGAGCATGAGAAGAACCATAAATTGTTTATTGTAATTTGGATTTGGAAAAAGCATATAATTATCTCTACTAATTAGAAAATATGAAAATGAAACGTCAATACTTGTTACTAAGAGCAACGAACTCGTATTTATCTTTTTTTGGGCCTAAAAAAGTAACGAGTTAGTAAGTATGTAAGTGAGTAAGTTGGTAACTTGGTAATTTGGTAAACTCGTATCGACACGCGATCTTACGATCTTACGTGCGATCCTACACCGATCTTACGATCCTACCTCTGATGCGATCCTACATCGATCTTACACGATTTTATCAGGTGGGAACGTAAGATCATGCGGTCTTACGTGTAAACTCGCGAGTTTGACAGCATTGATTAAAACATGATAGTCTTGGTGCCGTGTCTAACTTTTGGAAAATGACGTTCCCTTTGTGTGAAGGGTAAACTGCATAAAACATTCTTGAATTTTCTCATTTTAGAAAATTTGCCCTGAGAGCAAACTACAAGCAATTTTGCCACTATACTTCAAAATCTCGTGCATTTTTGCCCCCTGAGTTGACGATTTTTAACTTTTGGACGTTTTCTTCCGTTAAATCCCACATGTGCCTGGCACGTGAGGGTATATTCGTCATTTCTTAGCGTACGAAGGACGCTAGCACTCTTCCACCTTTACCTTTGTGCAAAAAACGTCCCCGAGACATTATATCCACCTTTCTTGCCACGTCATTATTACACTGACATCTTTCATTTCGGGGACGTTATTTGCCTGAAGTGTAAACGTTCCATTTTCTTCATAACCAGACTATATTAGCTGCAAACGTGTGTGTGCGCACACACACACATAAACTCTACATCTTCTACATATATTACCCTTCCGCTAACTGTTGATATAATGGCTCGACTGGTTGAACTAGTTGGTATGTATCACACCCCACCATGGCGGAACATGGGGCGCGACGTATGGATATCATCACAACATGGCGTGTCTATAGAGATAACTATATGAAATAAGAAATGTCGTAAAAATGGTGACACAAAGGTCATGACAATATCTCAACAAATGCAAGGGGTCTAGGTAAGTAAGTAACAGTCCTACTTCTTACCCAAGACAACAAATAACATACCAAAACAATCATATGTGTGCCACAGTATCACTTATTAAAATGAACAATCAAATAAAACTAAGAAGGAAACGGGGATTCTCCTTCTATATGCATTCCTAAGCTTCTCCAATCCTAGCCACTTATGTTCTCATGCTTAACCATAGTATCACCTGAAAGAGACACTAAAACACGTCAACATAAAGTTGGTGAGAGTCATAGGTTTAGACTCCAACGCTAAATCAGTTACAAGCTGTGAATAGTAATCATCAACAAAAGAACATATGGACAATGTGTTACAAATATGCATTAACAACTATCAATCAAGATTAATCATACCAAACCAATCCAAGGCTCCTACCTTGCCAAACAACATCATGGTACCATAGATGATCACACTATGTACCTATCCCAAGGCCACTACCTTGGCAAACCACAAGGCCACTACCTTGTCAAACCACAAGGCCACTACCTTGTCAAACCACAAGGCCACTACCTTGTCAAACCACAATAACTGAGACGGCACGTGTCCCCCGATCCAAATCATACACAATCAAGAATCACATAGCAGTTAATCACATAATGTACATACAAGTCCATCTCAAATCACAAACACATTCACAGCATCAATTTAGAAAATAACTAAACACAGTGTCTCTTCCATCCCATCTGGAAGTCAAAATCAATATTAAACATGGGACTATGAAACTCACCTGATAGCTTCTTCACAAGTCCTCGCACTAGCAAAAAGCTAACAAACCAAAAACACATAATCAAAACATGAACAAATCACTAAAACGGCTCATCAACCTATGATGGACATCTAGCCTCCACCTATATAAATACCTCGTTTATATGCTCTAAGCATCTCATTACACCCCTCTATAAAGCCCTTAACTCCTTTTACTTCATAACCCGCCCCGTTAACATTTTACCCAAAACAGTCCCGTTTTTCATACCTTAAACTATGGGTAGATCTACCCCTTAAACATACCCATGATCTCTGTAAAAGGAATATTCATACCCTTACATAGGTTGGCTAACACCTCCCACTTTCCCTAACCTTAAAGCTACTGTTAAGGCCCCGATATACATATATCTACTTTTGTCATTCCAGATTTCCTGATTTTAAACGTACTAAAAGTTTGTTACCATTAAGGGGTCTTACCCTAAACCACAACCTTAACCCAAGTTCAGATACTTATTACAATATATAAACCATCTCTCACGTTCGTGAGAAGATCCCAATGCAACCCTAAGTACCCCAAACAACCCAAAACTTAAAAAGAAAACAGGCTGACTTCAAAACTGTATTGACCTCCGACTGTTGTAACCTGTTTTTGACTAACTTCCCGACCTCCAATTTAGTTCTAGTTTCTTGCATTAGAAATCCACTTCAATTACCTTTTCAAGGATACTTGGATCGCATCTTGAATGTTCATAGAACTCCCGATATGATCAAAACAATTGACTCAAAATTCTGCCCAGTTTTTAAAAACGGGTTTAACAAAATCAACCACATTAATTAACCCTAATCCCTCTAATTACAAGCCCTAATTTATTTAATCATTATGAAATCATTATTATAACATTAATTTACTTTTCTTAAATTAAACCCTAACCTAAATCCATCATAAGATGATTAAAGAAAACATTAAACAATTTAATTGAAAAGAGTATTAAAGATTTTACCTTAGAATTTTTGAAAGAAGAAAAATTAATGAAGAACCCTAAAACCACCATTTATGCCGACCAAAACTTGATCTCCAGGGATTTTATGAGTGTTTTGATTAATAAAAAGACTTTATATACTTTCTTAACAAGTCCTTGGCCCATGTACAAAAGCCCGGTTCCCTTTTTCCCTTTTTCCCCTTTTCCCCTTTTCTTTTCTTTTTTTCACATAACCGACCTATACCCATTTAATTTCGTTTTTTTTCCTTTTTATTATTAATATATGTATTAATAATATTACCTTAATTTTCCTTAATTTATTTCAGCTCCTAAAGCCTCCAAAACCTCAAAACCGTAAAACTAGTCAGTTTTTACGCGATTACCGTAAAAGACGTAAAATATACACTTTTAAAAAAAATCTCAAATTTTGAAATAAACTTTATAACTAAGTCCTAAATGACTTAAAACCATCCCAAAAAATATTCATATGGATAATTACCTCACCCGAGACCTCTAAATGTTAAACCGTAAATCCTAAAAAAAAAACTATTACTATAATACTTATACGTATACGTAAACACCACAATTCAAGTAAGCACACATAAAATAACTTAAAAGTAAGACCAAGTGACAAACCTCAAAACCACGGTTGTCACATCACTCCCTCCTAATAGAAATCTCGTCCCGAGATTTACTCCTTACGATCAAACACACAAACAACAAATCACATGAGGATACTTGTTCTAAAAGAACTCCTCTCATTTCCACGTGAACTCTAGTTCAAGTCTCCAATTACCACATATACTTAACCAAAAAAAAATTTAAATTCATTGCCCAACACTTTACCTCACAATCAATAAATCCCACAAATGACTCTTTGATAAACAAAGACTCTTATTAGCACAAATCCCGAATAACCAAACATGCAAATATACATTCTCAAAAAACATTTACCAATCTTAATACATGAAATGTATCATGTATACAACTCCTACTACATCATTACCACATTAGTAGCCTCTTTTACCAATTCTAGTCCACAATAGGGACAACTCACCCTATCCTTTCATATAGTGCCTCAAATGGCATTTAGCGACTTCTAGTATGATATTCATCATTATATGAAAACTCAGCCATCGCTAATGAGTTTCCTAACTCCCTCTAAATCAATCACTCATTCCCTTAGTGTAACATCTAAGGTTGTATAAATATCTCACTTGCCTATCCTTTTCCAGTCAGCTGGATATACTCATATCCAATCATGTTCATCAACTCCCTTCAGTCCGTACCCCAAACTACTTAAAGATTTCAATCTCCTTACAAAGTGACCTATGGTGGTCTTTCACATATCCATTAGTTCTTCCAATCCAAATCAACTTATGATCTATACACATCATCAAAAGGACGGTTAACTCAGTTAGATCAAGCCCTTCGTCCCTATGGCACATCACACCTATAACTCCTCATCCATTCGATTATCGATACTAAGCCTCCCAAACAATCAGTATAGGTCAGTGCCATTTCCCTTTCCATAATCCTTCATAAGGCATTCCATACATATTAGGCTAACTTTTACGCAACACCCTCTATTCCATCACATCTGTACGCAATCCTTCCAACTTCTCAACTATGTGACTTCTCATTCCTCTTGAATTATATGAGATGAATTAGTCAGTCTATCGACTATTACCCAACTCTCGTCGTACTTATTCCCCCATTATGTATCCCTTTCACCAACTTCGTCCTTACATCGCCCTTTCTAAGCTACTCCTAGCTATGTAGGAAGTATAGTCTACGTCCCTTTTCTCCATATGATTGTCCAAGCCACGCAACATACATGTTGACGCGTTCTCTGCTTTAGACAACTCAACTCGTGCAACCTATATCCTTTATCCAAACCGCCCTAATACGTCATCCCTATAGTTCGATTCGTCTCAGTTTCACCTCATCCTTCTTATTCCACGTCTCATCGACCATGCTTGCCTTTCCCAGATGGTACTTGGCCTTGCAATTTTCTTTCATCAATTAACTCTACCCACCACCTTTGCAAAAAGTTCAATCAAGATGATTCAATATGTGTTGGATACGTTCATGATTCGTAAAGATCATTCTCCACGTCTCGTACACCAAATGCCTGTAGCATTCTAGGCAGATATAACAGTCCAGCTTCACTAACTAAGTCTATCCAGTTCTTCCAAATCTTCAGTTCTTGCAACGTATGAGCAATCGCCTTTCTTTGTCGTCTTCGTACGCGTCCAAATCCTTGCTCCACGTATCATCATGCTTCGCGAATTCATCCAGTCCTTTCGATAATGCCAAGATCGGCTCTTTATCCAATCCACTTCTTCAGCCTCCAAAATGCTTCCTCATCCTTTTTTACTTCGCCCCTTGCTGGTTCCATGATATGTCATCATCTCTAACTACTCTTCATGGTAAACTTAATACTAAAACTCACACTCGAAAATCTCACGTATAACTCCACTCCAAAACCAACACATAATTCGCCTCACTCTCCTTCTCAAATTTGAGTAGATCAAGATGTCGTCGATGCTCCCGATGACAACTCGTTTATACACGTTCATGCACACTTGGTTCATTGACACCATGAAAACCGCTAGTGCTTTGGCGAAGCCAAATGCATAACCGTAATCCCAAAGCGTTCATACAACATCCTTAGCAGTTTCAACTATGTCCTCCTTGCACCCTCTCTCAGCGGCAATACGAATAAATTCCTATTTTCCTTCACGTGTCTACTACTACCTTGCCTCCATAACTATACCAATCCCTTGCGTGTTATTTACCCAACCTTTCCATTAGTATAAACTTTCAACTCTACCCTCACATCCGCTAGTATTTTCATCAATCTCCTTATGGTGCTTCAACCAATCTTTAAACCAAAACACATTTCTTCAATCTAATGTCTAACCATAAGTAATACTACCCAACTCTATACTCTCATCCTAACGTTCCCACAACCGCATAAATAAATCAACCATGACGTGTAACAAAAGAATTCCAAACCATCGTGTCCCAAAATAAAATATAGGGTAAAACGAACCCTAGTCAAAACAGCTAAAAACAAAACAATGAAATCCGAAAGATCAATGGAGTGTGCCAACAACGAAAAAAAATTAGACTTGTCACGATTTAGTATTACCAAATTTTGATACGTTAGGAAATTTTAAACTTTCGCCCCATTTAGTTACTCCTCATAAGAACCAAACTTCAATACTACCAAAATCAATCATACTCATTTTATCAATAACTCATCCGTTTATCATCATCATTTTATCAAGATATCTACTAGTTAGTATACTGCAATCTTATTCTAACCATTATCTTATTTACCCATATTAAACTTATTTCACTTGTTATTATGAAACCAATATATGTTTATAAAATACAGTGTTCTATTTTCATTTTATTCTATATTATTATTACTATTTTATAAAATCCATTTAGGCTGATTATAACTAAACTACTACATGTTTACAAGCTGTGGTGTTATTATTATCATTACTATAATAAAATCTCCCTTTTTACTCTTGTCGTCTAGTTAAATACTTCTAAAATTTTAACTATACTTAAGAAAATTTTGTAAAATTTCTTTACCCCTTTAAAATATATTATCACATGTTACATAGAAAACTAATTCAATTATTTTCAAAACAACTTTTTTTTTAGCTTACTACCACAAACTTAAAAAAAATGTAAGTCACGATATCATACCATACACTTATAAATTATTTCCAAAACGGTTTTCCTATAATCAGCCACACTTATTTGTAAGAAAATTTAGTAGTTCTCATTAATTAAATTCATACCCGAATGTAGACACACATCAAAAACTCAAAACGTCGTTGGAACTCCATTAAACTCCAGCACCATAAAACACGAGCAAACACAAGGTACGTTCAAGTTATAATAACTACTGAACGACCATATATCATAACTTAACACATAGTAGTATATGTACATCCGCATATATATACCTATTAAATCTCCCAAAACATACTCTTTATCATACATATCAAGTCAATCGATCGCGTCATACACTCGTTTTTCCATACGAGTAATCACCATCTCACCAACTCACCATGCCACAACAAGGCATAAAGCCCACCTCTAAAACCAAACCATATCGTGTGACCACAAAATCACACAACACAACCATAACCCAAAACATATAACACAAAAAGAACTATAGCCATATCATAGGCAGCCATTACATAAACCCATATATTATAAATATACCCAAAATCCACCTCTCATCATATACAAGCATGTACTAATCCTCTTTCATGCAATCATACTTGAGAACCCATTGAAGTTGTGGTACTTGTATAACTATGTTGGCCACCATACTTATACAATTACCCTTTCCCCAATGCACTCCCTCCTATGATGACACTTATAAGAATCAATACAACATATAACACATAAATCCATCTACTCACATAAGCTCATAACCACATAACCAAATAGGTCCAAAACTCCATCTATAAAATAACATAATAAAACTCTTGGAATACCGAAATCCATAGTCTAGCTAAAATGGCATAGACTAAATCCAAAACGAGAACAAAATCGGTTATAAGTCATGTCGCCCGTAAGAGTGGAAACAGCTTAAAATCCTTCATATCCACCTACTCCTAGTAACTCGAACCACCACACGATTCTTAGGGAACATGACTTAAACGTCAAAAGAAAAATAACATACCTCAGGTATGTAAAATAACTCGATAAAAGATAGAAACTACCTTGTACTAAGTTATGTACTATAATGTACAATTTAAGCAAAATACAACAGTGACTAGCGTGGACGATTATGGTTAAACCCGCACTAGTCACAAACCCGAAAAGAAAATAACATGTGACTAAGTATGAACATACTACGGTTCAATTCATACTAGTCAAAACATCGCAATAAATAACATCCAAACACATCAATTATTATAAAATGCACACATACTCCTATGACGCCTATATGCAGGGACCCTTAAGCTATAGACTAGGCTACACGACTAGGCAACCTAATTCTCTATAACCATTGTCTCTGATTACCATTCTATCACACCCCACCATGGCGGAACATGGGGCGCGACGTATGGATATCATCACAACATGGCGTGTCTATAGAGATAACTATATGAAATAAGAAATGTCGTAAAAATGGTGACACGAAGGTCATGACAATATCTCAACAAATGCAAGGGGTCTAGGTAAGTAAGTAACAGTCCTACTTCTTACCCAAGACAACAAATAACATACCAAAACAATCATATGTGTGCCACAGTATCACTTATTAAAATGAACAATCAAATAAAACTAAGAAGGAAACGGGGATTCTCCTTCTATATGCATTCCTAAGCTTCTCCAATCCTAGCCACTTATGTTCTCATGCTTAACCATAGTATCACCTGAAAGAGACACTAAAACACGTCAACATAAAGTTGGTGAGAGTCATCGGTTTAGACTCCAACGCTAAATCAGTTACAAGCTGTGAATAGTAATCATCAACAAAAGAACATATGGACAATGTGTTACAAATATGCATTAACAACTATCAATCAAGATTAATCATACCAAACCAATCCAAGGCTCCTACCTTGCCAAACAACATCATGGTACCATAGATGATCACACTATGTACCTATCCCAAGGCCACTACCTTGGCAAACCACAAGGCCACTACCTAGTCAAAGCACAAGGCCACTACCTTGTCAAACCACAAGGCCACTACCTTGTCAAACCACAATAACTGAGACGGCACGTGTCCCCCGATCCAAATCATACACAATCAAGAATCACATAGCAGTTAATCACATAATGTACACACAAGTCCATCTCAAATCACAAACACATTCACAACATCAATTTAGAAAATAACTAAACACAGTGTCTCTTCCATCCCATCTGGAAGTCAAAATCGATATTAAACATGGGACTATGAAACTCACCTGATAGCTTCTTCACAAGTCCTCGCACTAGCAAAAAGCTAACAAACCAAAAACACATAATCAAAACAAGAACAAATCACTAAAACGGCTCATAAACCTATGATGGACATCTAGCCTCCTCCTATATAAATACCTCGTTTATATGCTCTAAGCATCTCATTACACCCCTCTATAAAGCCCTTAACTCCTTTTACTTCATAACCCGCCCCGTTAACATTTTACCCAAAACAGTCCCGTTTTTCATACCTTAAACTATGGGTAGATCTACCCCTTAAACATACCCATGATCTCTGTAAAAGGAATATTCATACCCTTACATATGTTGGCTAACACCTCCCACTTGCCCTAACCTTAAAGCTACTGTTAAGGCCCCGATATACATATATCTACTTTTGTCATTCCAGATTTCCTGATTTTAAACGTACTAAAAGTTTGTTACCATTAAGGGGTCTTACCCTAAACCACAACCTTAACCCAAGTTCAGATACTTATTACAATATATAAACCATCTCTCAAGTTCGTGAGAAGATCCCAATGCAACCCTAAGTACCCCAAACAACCCAAAACTTAAAAAGAAAACAGGCTGACTTCAAAACTGTATTGACCTCCGACTGTTGTAACCTGTTTTTGACTAACTTCCCTACCTCCAATTTAGTTCTAGTTTCTTGCATTAGAAAGCCACTTCAATTACCTTTTCAAGGATACTTGGATCGCATCTTGAATGTTCATAGAACTCCCGATATGATCAAAAAAATTGACTCAAAATTTTGCCCAGTTTTTAAAAACGGGTTTAACAAAATCAACCATATTAATTAACCCTAATCCCTCTAATTACAAGCCCTAATTTATTTAATCATTATGAAATCATTATTATAACATTAATTTACTGTTCTTAAATTAAACCCTAACCTAAATCCATCATAAGATGATTAAAGAAAACATTAAACAATTTAATTGAAAAGAGTATTAAAGATTTTACCTTAGAATTTTTGAAAGAAGAAAAATTAATGAAGAACCCTAAAACCACCATTTATGCCGACCAAACCTTGATCTCCAGGGATTTTATGAGTGTTTTGATTAATAAAAAGACTTTATATACTTTCTTAACAAGTCCTTGGCCCATGTACAAAAGCCCGGTTCCCTTTTTCCCCTTTTCTTTTCTTTTTTTCACATAACCGACCTATACCCATTTAATTTCGTTTTTTTTCCTTTTTATTATTAATATATGTATTAATAATATTACCTTAATTTTCCTTAATTTATTTCAGCTCCTAAAGCCTCCAAAACCTCAAAACCGTAAAACTAGTCAGTTTTTACGCGATTACCGTAAAAGACGTAAAATATACACTTTTAAAAAAAATCTCAAATTTTGAAATAAACTTTATAACTAAGTCCTAAATGACTTAAAACCATCCCAAAAAATATTCATATGGATAATTACCTCACCCGAGACCTCTAAATGTTAAACCGTAAATCCTAAAAAAAAAACTATTACTATAATACTTATACGTATACGTAAACACCACAATTCAAGTAAGCACACATAAAATAACTTAAAAGTAAGACCAAGTGACGAACCTCAAAACCACGGTTGTCACAGTATGTCTGGGTCATTTCACCTAGATGGTAGCGTTGTACCAATCAAAGATTGATGAGGACATATGGCAGGCAAGAGAGTTGATTAATACCTCTCAACAGCTGACCGAACGGGTCATGTGTAGGAGGAGTTGATGCTCGAGCTCCAAAATGGCAATCCTTCGAGATGTGCTAGAGAAAATATGACAAAGCTCAAGGCACTCCAAACTGACGACATGCGCAAGGCAAGGATGTTGATGAAAATGGTCACCCATATTCACAACAAGATTATTTACAAGATTGAATTTTCATCGAGGCAGAGGGAGATATGAACCGGTTGGTTCATGAAGGGTTGCTGTTTGTCGATAAGGGTTTCTAATGACTAGTATTTTGGGTTGTTTAATGTTAACCGAATGTAAATTACTCTGTTTTAATTTCAATTGAGGTGTTATGTTTTTAGTTTAACGTTTAATTAAGGGGTTTTCTCTTCGATTCTTAATTGTTAATCTCTGTTAATTATTAATAGGTGTGATGTTTTAGTTTGAAATCTAACCAGATACGAAAAAGCCCAAGGGAGCTAACAATAACATAAATAAGCAGTTACAAAAAGCCTTTTGAGAATAACCACAGTTATCCAATCAATAGACGAATAAGAAGTGCATAAGTTACGCATTCCTTTTTTATCATTGGATAACCACTAATAACAAGACATCAATAAACAGATAGGGGTTGCTATAATCGGTAATTTTGTAAGGGTAATGTCGTAGGTTGGAGGCAGTACTTAACCATTCACAGAAATAAGCAATAACAAGACAGCTATAAGTTGTTTTTTTTAACATTATGAGTTCCCTAGGGGTTATCAAGTTACAAAGTAGTCAGAATATTCATATTTATACGCTAATCATATGCACCATCCCAAACACTCCTTGTAACATCCATCTTCAGTTTACTGTTTTCCCACATATGTTGGTCCTCTAAGACCAAGTACGCAATTCGTGATCTTAAAATCTTGATACTCGTTTAACTTACTAGGAGCTCTTACACCAAGCACAACAAACCTTTTTATATGACCTTTATTTTCGGCCACATTATCAACAAAAGCAGAACCCCCACATTCAACCTGATTTTAGACCTACTCCTATCATTGACATATCCACCCTCTCTAATGACTATACCAGTACACCTTCTTATAGCACCAACATTCGGGTTACAATCTAAATCCTCTTCACCCATGATCCTTTTACCTTTTTTCGAAGCTCTCTTCTTATTCAACAATGAAGCTATCTTCTTATTCAACATTTTTTCCCTTTTCTAGTACTCGTTTGTTTCCCCTTTGTGTTCTTTTCTTTGCCCTTTCCATCATTGTTTCTTTCTTTTGTTATAATAACCGCTCTCTTCAATCTTTTCTTTTTACTACCTTCAAGGCTGCCATTGTTCCTCTCCCTTTTTTGAAAAGGCTGCTCAATCGCAAAAGGAATTGAACTATGACAACGCAACCTAGCATCATCTTCTACCTAGATTTGGATTATTAAGATTTTTAAAAAAAAGAAAAAATATTGTGTTTTTTTGTTGTTCTATAAAATTAAAAAAATAGGTGTAATAAAAACACAATAATGTTGTGACACCCCACTTTGACAATTGACCGTTACATGATAATTATAACGTGTCATCAAAGCATGCAGGTAAATGTCATAAAAACATAAATGACCATAAATGTGAGACCCCCAAAATCTGACATGGAACAACTAGGCAACGAGGGGGTAACACGTCATAGTACAAGAAACAATGAATTACAGTTCATACAAAGCTGACGAAATAAAAAAACATGTACATTACATCATAAAAGGTCAGAGTTTTTAAACATAGGTCCCAGAGTTTTAAAAGCGGAAAATTATATTATTTCGTCTCGATTTATAACATAAAGTCGCCCAAAAGATTAAATAAACTTCTGATAGTTTATATAAAACCAATCTTTCAAAAGCATCACAGAAATCTCCAAGCTGCGATAATATCCTGCGGGCTCCCATCCAAGCAAAGCTAAGTATAATACCTGAGATTAAACATGTAAAATCGTCAACATAAAGTTGAGTGATATTCATAGGTTTAACAGTAAAGGTGTGGAACACAAGCATTCAGTTGTAAAACAAGTAGTGTGGAGTATGGTTATATACGTCAACCATAGTCTGAAACCATTATTATTGTTGTTCAGTTCATGAACCGAAGCTTAACTCAATGTAAGTTCCTCTAGGGAGTATTCAGCCTAAATACTCAAGTAAATAAACGAATATCAGTGCATCAAGGTACTTGAGACGAGGATTGTCAATCCCGATGGATCCACTCACAACATTCGCGCTTAGTACTCGAAATTAACGGTTCATGATCGGGAGACGAAACTCAAAGCTAGACTAAAAAGCAATAATAATATTGAAAACCTGAAAATCATACATGTTCTGGATAGCATACAAGTTCTGGATAGCATACAGTTTTTAAATGGTTGTGTTCCACCATGTAAAATCCCACCCCGTGTTTAGAAACCATGTACAAGTAAAAAGGGGCTATGAACTCACCTTAGCAATGAGGTAGGTCTATCACGGTACTCAGCAACTGAGTAAAAACGGTAGTGGTAGACGATCACCGACGATATGGATGCCCGGGGAAACACGAAAACCACAACCTATCAAAATAAGGCGCACGTTAAGACTCGAACTCGAATATCGATATGTACCAAATATAATATGACTCAAATGTTTTCAAAGTATACACGTTTCAAAACCATTGACACGAATCAAATGAATACATTTATCCAACGTTACACGTTAGAACACTTGAACACTTGAAAATGACTCGTCATACGACGCCAAGTCAACGCAAGTCAAAATATCCTTTACCCTTACTTGGACCAGTAGCTAAGTCATTTATATAATGACTAAGAACTTGAGTAAGTCACCATGTCCGATGGTGAACACTCAAACTCACGCAACACAAGC
Organism: Glebionis coronaria; assembly: GCA_025667525.1. NCBI lineage: Eukaryota > Viridiplantae > Streptophyta > Magnoliopsida > Asterales > Asteraceae > Glebionis > Glebionis coronaria. The sequence goes on from CM046877.1 coordinate 533,701,493, forward strand.
ATTGAACTACGTGTCCAAAATAAAAATCAACAAGTACACCCCGAATGTACACACCGATCTACCCTATCTAGACTTGTCCGTTTTAGATGAAAATTGGTTTCAAGGTCACTTATAACCTGTATAAGACCTCCCCAAATTTTGAGCCAAAGTTCACACTTTAAAATCCATCAGCTCGACACTTTACTCGACTCCAAATTTGGGACAGATTTGTGCACTTGTTTTGTAAAACCGTTTGGACCACTTTAAAAGTACTAACTCGACAATCCGTCTTTTGAAACCACTACTAGACTCATCAAACTTAGGTTGTAAACTTTGAAAATCAGTAGTATCAACTATCTAACCAAGCCTAAAGTCCCCGAGAGTCGACCCAACATCAGCCACAATTTCGGATTGTGCCGACTTGCGTCTCCCGGTACACGAAAACTAAAACTAGCATAACTTTTGACTCGTAATGACTTAGAAGCTATATCTTATACCAAAACGACCGTCTCGGAAAACTCTACAACAATATCAAATAATCTAAGCCTTTCACAGACCTTAAACCCACGAAACAATCTGTTTAAAGCTGCTGTCCCTAAATACCTTTTTAGAAAACAAGTCAAATCAATTTTCCAAGCAACACCACTCATTCCTATACCTATAGAATCATCATACTATCATACCCAACAACCAAACACACTCCTAAACACATGAATGTAAAATTTAACAAAATCAAAGATCAAAAATCAACCTTTTAAGGATCAAAAAGTGATGATCTTACCAAGATCATCACACGCATGGTGATTTAAACATAATCCAACCATGGAATCATAAAAATCTTCAAAAGTTGATGCATGTACATGTTTTTGGTGTCAAAAGAACAACAAGATCATTTTAAAGATGGAATATGAATTGGTTTTTGTTAAAAACAAGTAGAAGTTGATGATCAATGGTGGTGTTGGTGTGTGAGGTCACGGCAAGAACAAGGGAGGGGTGGGGGTGATGGTATAATTTTTTTAAACTTTATGTATGCGTTTTTAGTGGAAGTAGTAAAGAAAAATTGAATATATATTGATAGGTAGTGGAGGGACCAATGTTGCCAATTTGCAAACTTGTGGACTTAAAAACAATTAATAGTTTTAAAGGGTAGAAAATGGTTATTGGTAAATATTGAAAATATTTACGGGGCTCGGGTTTCGTAAAAATACTTTTCAAAAGTTACAATGCATCATAAAAATGATTATACGATTTCCCACAACCTAATACGTAATTAAAACGACATCATCAAAAATATTAACTATCGAAATAATCGATAAATAAACGTAAACTTTTGGGCATCCGTCGGTATCGCGATCACTAGGAATTCTCGTTGTACATTGATTTTGAATAAAATCTTTGTAAAACGCACGCGGGTGATTTTAAATCAAAAACATTGATTTAAATTAAATATAGAAAAATAAAATAAAATTTTTGTAATTCCATATGAAGCATTGTCAATGAACAAAATAATCCTTAAAAGTATAATTTAAAAATCTAAGGATTTACATATAAGGTATTCAAGAAAACGTAATACGTTGGAAAATTCAAAAAACACGAATAAAAAGAATAAAATAATACTGGGAAAGTACGGGTACTCACAGTCTTCCCCCCTAAAGGAACTCTGGTCCCTAGAGTTCTCCTAAAAGCAGTAGAAGATGCAAACAAGAGGAGGTACAAAGTGTAGAACAAAAATCATGGCTTCCCAGGTAATTTCCGCATAACCACGAACCTTAACAATTGGAACTCACTATGCTTCAGTTTCTTAAATCCTTTTCGTATAACTTTTCAGTCTCGGATTAGTATATCGATCTTTCAATACGAAGATACATCAAGAGATAGAGTTGTCAGAAATATGTGTGATAAATTAACAAGAATGAACACAAGAATCGCTTAAACAGGCAGAGTGCGATAAAACGAACCAAGATTGTAAATCAACAAGGGGGTCGCAAGTCGTGCAACTGTAAAACGTGACAGTCTTAAAACGTAAGAATCTAGTCACAAGCGAAATAGAAGGGAAAAATGAATAACATATTATCATTCAAAATACAAGCTGTCAAAATCAGTTGTTTAGTATTTTGGTATTATTTTAAAACTCAGTTTATATATTTTCTTGATTAAAAGAAAATTTTACATGGTGTAGTGATTTAAAATCAAACTATCTATATTTAGTGGTTAAGCTGTTGCTATATCTTTTTCTTGATCAGGATTTTTAAAGCAGAAGTAGAACAATTCAAAACAGTTATCCTGATCGGCTTAAGAACTTTTGGGTGACTACATGAAATTATCGTTAAAAACTCAGGTTTATCGTTACCATTAGAGAAAATCAGATTTTTCCAAGTTATTTAGAAGCATTGTTTAGAAATTATAATTTAATTTAATAATTTCATTAGGTTGACAGTAAAGTATGATATAATCAAATACTTTAAAAGATACAGCTTGATATCCTTTTTAAATACTAGTTATAAATTTACCAAAGAGGATGTATAGATCCGGTACTTAACTTGAAACAATTATTTTGGTAATTTAAACATTTGATAAAATGTATAAAACGTTCTTAAAAGTTAATAATAATTTTTAGAAATTCAAGAAAGTGTTTAAGATATCAAACGATAAACACGTAACAGTTTCTGGTTTTCAGAAAGTGACAAAATATCAAACGATTATGAAACGAATATCGATCAACAATTAGTATACAAGCAATAGCACAAGGGAATAAAACGGAAGTCGTATCAACTCTTAACGAACATGATAGAATAGATGCATCGATGATAAGGACAATAAGAAACAAAGGATTCAGCAAGATTAATTCACGAGTGCGGTTGGCGTCACCAATAACGGCTTATTAAGTTCTAGGTGGTCGACATACGATCGAAAAGAGAAAAGCCACACAAAAATTTTCTGAATCACAAAAATTCTTAAGAAGTCAATTGAGAGTAAATTTAGTAAAATGAAAACATTAGCAATGAAAGGCGACATCAACACATGATTCACACGAATGAATTTCAAAACGATAAAGTCTAACACACATCATGACGAATACACGTAATCATCATTCACGTCCAGTCAGAAATCATTAATCGCGTCCAGAGACGTTTCGAAGGTCTACTAAAAGAGACGGAGATGGTCGATCGATGAAGGAGCATAACAAAGTTGAAACTTTCAAGTCTGGTATCAATGGTAAGAATTTAGGCAAATGGTAACGAAAATCGTATCATGAGGATGATGAGGTAACAAGTAGGGCAATGATTGTCGAGTATGGAAATATGTGTTTGAGGCATGTACTTTGTTCAAGAAAAGATAAGGGTTCATAAGTGTATGTCACGAACTCGGCTACTCGCATAAGATGTAAAAGTTTTCAAAACTTTATTTATCTAACTTTTTAAGGAACATGATTAAAAAGTTGATTGTTGGTCAAACATTTAGGGCAACTACTATTTGGCCTTGCATGACTCCTTCTAAATTAGGCATAGGTGATCAGGCCATGCATAATTTAGGACTAGCAATGCGATGCTCAGCTTCGTCAAACCAGTATTACATATTATATGATTTAAAATATGTGTATAATGTCATTTGTTAAAACAGGAATCAAAATAACATATGAAACTTTTCGCCACTAAGTTATTGGCTACATATTTAAATCAACCATTTTATTGTTACAAGAATTCTTAACAAGACCAATGTAGAACAACTGGTGAGAATACATTGTAAAATTAATATAAATTAATTTTATAAGATAACATTCAATCATTTAAGAAAGCCCAAATGAAACCTTTTGTAAAATGATTCACAAACAAGACCAGTTTGAGTTTATATGGTAACATGACAATAGTTTATAAAGTAGCGAGTAGGTTACAAGAGGGAAATAAGGAGGAGTTCAAGTCAGTCAACGAAATGGTTACAAGGTGATAAGGTTTCAAGAGATTTAGCCGAAATCGTCAAGAGACACGTGTCAAGATGGTAACGAACGATGAAAATAAGAACTTCAACCTCGGTCCAACTCAGTGGTATGATAGAAGCAAAGAAAGACAATGTAGAATGACAATTTAGTCATATATAAAAGAAAGGAATAAGGAATCCGTATGTGCACATCGTAATTAATTTGACAATAATATACTTTTAAGAAAGTAGGGTATCAGTTTGTCAAATAGCACAATCACTCCGAAAGTTTCTATCTTTAGAAAGTTACCGAATTTCAAAAGTTCAAGATCTATGTATATGTAACACCGAACTCAAAGTTACTATTTTATACTTGTTCAAACGCAATCATTGTTTTTAGTTTGCAAAGTATCATTAGTTAAAGTTTTACGAGCTCAAAGGAACTCAAAAACGCTTGAATCATATTTTTTTTAAAGTCTATCAGTTTTGACTTTTGGGTTTGACTAGACCAATTAACTCACTAAACGATATTCTAAGACTCAAAATCTAATGCATTTTGATGTAAAACAATGTTTTGAACAACTTTCTAGTTTTACCCGGGACTTGAAACGGAATAAAAATGGACGAAAATGCCCTTGTATTAAATCTGTCAGCAAAACGATATTTTAGAACTACGCAAAAATAAGTTCTTAAATTTCACAATCTCAAATGAGCGTAACCTGCTCGATTTTAATGTTTATTGGCCAAATTTTATGTCCTAAACGGACGTCTCAACAAGTAGAAATATATATTTTTATGTCTAAAGTTATAAAAATATTTTCTCGACACTGTTAAACTGATTGTAAAGTTTCTATACAAAGTATATAATTTTTTTTTCACACCGCTTGGAATTAAATCCAATTTCATAATAACCCATAATTAATGTACACACAAGACTTGTGGATTCCATAAAGACGAAAGAGATTAAACTAAAAAGTTAATCATGTAAAGAAAACACATTATAGAAATGGTTCAAGAATACCAATGAAAATCTAAGAAATCAACAATGACGCATGACATCCGTGTCCTCGGCTGCAAGATGCAATGCAGGAAGGTCTTATGGCGGCGTGATTTTCCAAAATCACAAGGCATGTCAATAAAGAAACGGGACATTAACGGCACACTCTTGGAGCGAGGAGGTTCAATGAAAAGGGAGGATACAAGTAGGATCGTATTCCAAACAATCGTCACATAATAAATGACGATCATGTGTTCAAGGTACAACGGATGTTGTAAGTCGAAGTCGAAACGTAGAATGGTCAGTGAAATAAGATGTAATCCATGTACAAGTGTCGTGTAAAACGGTGACGTAAAGGTCAATCAAGATTACGAAAACTCACGATATTATTCAGCACTGATTCAACGAATTCTTCGAGATGTGTGACTCACACGGTGTCCTTCAGTCCTTCACGGAGACACATTGAGCTTCACAATGGTCTATAGACTAGACATTCAATTACGAATGGTCGGAAAGAAAATCTGCGTATCTAAATAGATATTTTAAAAGAATTAAACAATGAGAGCAACACGTACGGTAGTAGAATGAAAATCATGAGTTTCATCGAAAACAACACTTCTTCAATTCCGAACAATGGTATCACGAGAGTATGCACAACATGTAGCAGCGAGTCGAGAAAAACAGATGATTCAAAATGAACGAGTATATGAAATCAATCGTATCACGCATAAATGAAATAACAATAGTACTCAGAAAAATGATCATGAAAAGTCGGCAGCATTCGCGCTCTGAATACAAGTATGTAACGTCATAACAATGTAAAAATCATCGTAACCAGATCAGTTCACAAGAACAAAAATTCCAGAAATACAGTAAGAGCAGATGAAATCACAGTAATATCGAATGATAATCCATGAAGCACAAGGCTTTTGAAAGACATAGTAATTATCGTCATCAGGGTAACGTAATATTTCAACATGTAATCAAGAGATGAAATACTACAACGATAACTAAAAGTAAATAATAAGGATTATAGAGTTACCCGCGAAGATATCGAACAACAATGGCAGATTCTGTGTTTGACACTTAGAATAAATAAAATATTTGAACTTTCGGTTATAGAATAAGTTTTTGAAAAATGACTCATTTCCCTATAACCATCGCTCTGATACCACTCTGTGAGACCCCCAAAATCTGACATGGAACAACTAGGCAATGAGGGGGTAACACGTCATAGTACAACAATGCATTACAGTTCATATAAAGCTGACGAAATAAAAAAAACATGTACATTACATCATAAAAGGTCAGAGTTTTTAAACATAGGTCCCAGAGTTTTAAAAGCGGAAAATTATATTATTTCGTCTCGATTTATAACATAAAGTGGCCCAAAATATTAAATAAACTTCTGATAGTTTATATAAAACCAATCTTTCAAAAGCATCACAGAAATCTCCAAGCTGCAATAATATCCTGCGGGCTCCCATCCAAGCAAAGCTAAGTATAATACCTGAGATTAAACATGTAAAATCGTCAACATAAAGTTGAGTGATATTCATAGGTTTAACAGTAAAGGTATGGAACACAAGCATTCAGTTGTAAAACAAGTAGTGTGGAGTATGGTTATTGTAACACCCCATTTTGATAATGGAAATGTCACACGTAATTATGGCGTGTCATCAAAGCATACAAGGAAAAATGTCTAAACATTACATGACCATAAAAGGAAAATACCAGAATCAAACATCGGTAGTCCAAAAGTAAAGCTCATCACACACAAACATAGTATAGTAAAGGGAAGGACTAAACAATGTCCATAGCAAATGTATTAAAGGAAAGATAATGCATAAAGTAAAGAAAGGCTAGAAAGCTTCCAGTCCATATGCACGTACGCTTAAAGTCTACGAGCGTCCCTGAGTACCTGCCGTTTTGGGAACATAGAAAAGGAAAACGGCTGAGCAATACGCTCAGTGCACGGATGTACAATAAAGCATGAATAGGATAAGCATATAACATATAACATCGGAAGAAACTAAGTCCCGAGTAACCTGGTTAAGTCTTGATAAAACTGGTTTTATAGTTTGAAAAGCCTTATGTTTATCTTGTAAAAACTGTTTATCATATTTTTACCATTAGCCAATATAGGTCATGAAAATCCACCGTGCATGAATACTTGGAGGGGTGACCTTATCATGCAAATTAAAGGGGCTGCCTCTAATTTAATATACTGGTTGGGTAGGAGGGATCAGCTCCTTGTGAAGGATGCAAGGCACACACCACATTTACCATGAAATCTTGACTGAAAACATGTAACTAGGATGCACCCATACACCCCACATGATAAATATAATATAAATAGCCAAAAGCTGAAGGGACGCCACGAGCAATCACTCCGCCGTGGTGAAGTCATAACACCAGTGCCTCTAATGTTATGGTTATGGTACCTCCATAACTAGGTGAAACTGGTCATGCATGTATATGGCTATATGTATTCTAAATTAAACATAAGCAAATCAAACACATAACTTATACTACAGGAAAACATTTGGCTGCATATGGGGAATCCTAATAAGGAAAGAATGTCCATACTGAAAGGACGGGAATCCGTACCTTATGTCCAGTGAACGAAGAAGACGAACTGAGAGGAATCCTACTTCCGTATCACTAATGTTACATAAATACATACATGAATGAGTATCTGCTTACTAATACGTAACTGATTTTATGTCATGTCTTAGCATATTTTACATGTTCTTATCATGTTTTACTGTTTAAAGCCTTAAACTGTGTTTATCTTATATTCTGTTTATTCTGATTAAGTATTTTTGGTATCTCATGTATTATTATACTTACTGTGTAATAATAATTAAGTTTCCAAAAATAGAAGGTTTCCTAAAATAGAAAGTTACCAAAAATAGAAAGTTTCCAAAAATAGAAAGTTTCCAAAAATAGAAAGTTTTCAAAAATAGAAAGTTTCCAAAAATAGAATTGCTGCTTAAAATAGATAAGTTTCTAAAAATAGAAATTTTCCATAAATAGATCAGCTGCCTTAATTAAATAAGTTTCCATAAATAGATTAGCTGCCTGAAATAAATAAGTTTCTAAAAATAGAAAGTTTCCATAAATAGATTAGCTGCCTTATTTAAATAAGTTTCTAAAAATAGAAAGTTTCCATAATTAGATATAAGCTGGTTAAATAAGCTAAGTATATAAGCCTAAGTGTTTTCATGATTATTTTCTAAGTCATATGATATAATGTATAGTTTATTAATTATTTCATGTAATTAAACTAAACTATATGTTAAAATATTTAATTAAAGTATATCATGTTTTTAATTAAATAAAGTTAAATACTTAGGTTAAAACATGTATTATTATTTATTAATAATATAGCCTAAGTCATGTTAATTAATTAATTATAACCATGGTTTTTAAATAATTAATTAATTATAAGTCTAAAAATATAAAATACTTAGGTTAATAATTTCATGATTTTTAATAATTAATATAACCTAAGTCATGTTATTAAATTAATCATGTCATGTTTATTAATTTAATTTTAACATAAGATTATAAAAATAATAATCTTAACATACACCGTGAACTGGATCTTGACTAAGAACCATGAACCGGACATGAAATCGACACCATACCCCGAACCACTTCGGGGTTCCCCTTGTCTTGCTGCTGTCGTAGGACCCACACCAACCAACCGGGACCATATGGTCTCGGTGGTGGTCGAGTAGCCAAACCGAGACCCCTTGGGGTTCGGTTTATGCGCCGGCCAAAACAAAACACCCCTAAACCATCCTTTTTGATTTCTCCAAAAACCATTTTCATGTTAGATCTATGTTTTAATTAGGTTTTAAAAAAAACACATCATGTTCTTAATTATTTAATAGATCGAATAAAAAATAAAAGGGTTAAAAGAATTTACCGAATGCGTGGATCTAAACAAGGATGAACAAACACGAACACTTGCACCAAATCCAAGATCAAAGATCAAATAAACGCCCCCTTGGTGTGTTTATGGGTGGCGACCAAAAAAAGAAAAAGAAGGAGAAGGAAGAACTTTTTAGGTTTTTGTAAAAATCTTCTGTAAAGTGAAAAATGAGTAGTAACTTTTCCCTTTACCCTTCTTTAGTGAATTTTCAGATGGGCTTGGCCCATCTCTTCCTTGTTGCCGCGGGTAGGGGCCCCACATAGGGTACCCGTACCGTTTTCTGTGTCTCGATGTTTAATTGCTCGTTCGTGTTTATTTGTGTTCGCGTTTAATGTGTTCTCGTTAAATAATTACCGTGACCTAATATTTTTATTTACGCTCGTAATAAATATATATACGTAATTAATAATAGTTCGTGATTTAATTACGTTCATGATTTCATGATCGCATGTTCGTGATTAATTATTGTCAAATAATTATTGCGTGCTCGTGCGTAGTGAATACTTATCGTGTTCTAACACGTACGTAATACGTAAAATCCTAACACGTAATCGTAATCATGCTATAATAGGAAAGTTTTAATCTAGTACGTACGATCTTAAGGGTACTATGCATGGTAAAAGCATGCGGGTTTTACAACTCTTCCCCCCTAAAAAGAATAATTCGTCCCCGAATTATAGATAAAGTAAACTGGAAAAGAAGAACATATCCGAATTCAAAATATGAAATGAGGGTAAGAAGCCCGGATAGACTCCTCTGTTTCCCAAGTGGCTTCCCGCTCGGTATGATCCCTCCATAGGATTTTGACGAATGGAATCGTCTTCCTTCTCATGACTCGTTCTTGTCTGTCAAGAACTCGTTCGGGCTCTTCTATAAAAGTGAGATCTTCACGTATCTGTTCCAGTAGATACTGAACCATGTGAAGGGGATGATACTGGTACCCTCTGAGTAAGGACACATGAAACACATTGTGCACATGCGAAAGATGCGGAGGTAACGCCAATCGGTAAGATACTTCACCGACTCGTTCAATGATATCAAACGGTCCGATGAAACGAGGACTGAGCTTCCTTTTAATCCCGAAGCGTCTAGCACCACGTGCCGGCGAAACCTTAAGGAAGACGTGATCTCCTACGTTAAAATGTATGTCCCTACGATGCTTATCGGCGTAACTCTTCTAACGTGATCGTGCTTCCTGAAGTTTCTGCTTAGCTACTACGATCCTTTCATTGGTCATCTCTATGATTTCTGGTCCTTCAAGTGTTCGCTCGCCAACCTGATCCCACCAGATTGGGGCGCGACACTTTCTGCCATACAACATCTCGAAAGGAGCACACTTGATACTTACGTGCCAACTGTTGTTGTATGCAAACTCCACCAAACAGATGTAATCGTCCCAATCACCCGTCCATTCCAACGCACATGACCTCAACATATCTTCCAATGTCTGAATGGTTCGTTCCGATTGTCCGTCCGTTTGAGGGTGAAAAGTCGTGCTAAGCTTAAGTTGTGTACCCTAAGCTTTCTTCAGACTCTTCCAAAAGCGCGAAGTGAATCGAGGATCTCTGTCTGAGACGATGCTGGATGGTGCACCATGGAGTCTCATGATCTCTCTTCTATACGTATCTGCGAGTTTACTTACCGGATCTTCCTTGCGGATCGGTAAGAAATGAGCTGATTTGGTAAATCGATCTACGATAACCCAAATTGCATCGTGCTTCCTCTTGGTAGGCGGAAGACCAGTAACAAAATCCATGGTGATTTTGTCCCACTTCCACTCTGGAATATCTAACTGTTGAAGGAGACCGCCAGATCGTTGATGCTCGATCTTAAGCTGCTGGCAGGTAAGACATTTGGAGACGTAAGTGGCCACATCCTGTTTCATACCACTCCACCAAAAATACTGCTTGATGTCATGGTACATCTTAGTCGAACCAGGATGTATAGAGAATGGGGAGCTATGAGCTTCAGCTAACAAGGCTTACCGGAGTTCTTGGTCATCAGGAACGCAAAGTCTCGTGCCCTGCCATACGATACCATCTGCATCTACTCTGAATTCCGTCTGTTTCTCCAAATTCTGTACTATCGCCTAGATTTCTCCATCATCTTTCTGAGCTTCCTTGATTTTATAGAGTAACACGGGTTCTACTCTAAGATTAGCCCAGTAACCGTGCTATCCACGTAGCATGATCTCTATGTCAAGTCGCTCAAAGTCTCTTATGATTTCCTCTTCAATTTTAATGCCGTTGATCATTCCGAACTTCCTACTAAGAGCATCTGCTACTACATTTGCCTTTCCGAGATGATACTGTAGATTAATGTCATAATCCTTCAACAGCTCCAACCATCTCCTCTGCCTCATGTTCAATTCACGTTGAGTGAAGATATACTTCAAGCTCTTTTGGTCCGTAAAAATGTCACATGATTCTCCATACAAGTAGTGCCTCCATATCTTCAATGCAAACACAACTACAGCAAGTTCCAAGTCATGCGTGGGGTAATTTTCTTCATAAGGCTTAAGCTGCCGTGAAGCGTACGCGATCACTTTCCCATGTTGCATGAGAACACAGCCAAGTCCCTTCCCCGATGCATCACTGTAGATTTGAAATCCACCCGTACGAGATGGGAGAGTAAGAATAGGTGCAGATACTAGCTTCTGCTTCAGGTATTCAAAGCTCTTCTCTCGTTCTTCAGTCCAGACGAATTTCTCCCCTTTCCGCATCAGTTTGGTCAATGGTAGTGCTAAGCAGGAAAAGTTCTCCACGAACCTACGGTAATAGCCAGCTAAGCCTAAGAAACTACGGACTTCCGTCGTTGATGTCGACCTTGGCCACTTAGTAATGGCCTCAACCTTCGCTGGATCCATAGTGATTCCTTCTGCTGATACAATGTGACCTAAGAATGCCACCCTGTCTAACCAGAACTCACACTTGGAGAATTTAGCATATAGCTGCTTCTGGCGAAGAATCTGTAGTACTGTACGAAGATGGTCTTCGTGTTCCTCCTTAGACTTTGAGAAAATCAGGATGTCATCGATGAAGACAATGACGAACTTGTCTAGAAATTCATGGAAGATTCTGTTCATCAAGTCCATGAACACTGCTGGAGCATTTGTCAGGCCAAATGGCATAACTACAAACTCGTAGTGGCCATAGCGGGTACGGAAAGCAGTCTTAGCGATGTCCTGCTCCTTGACCCGTAGCTGATGATAGCCTGACCTAAGATCAATCTTGGAGAAGTGTTTGGCCCATTGGAGTTGGTCAAACAGATCGTCAATACGTGGCAGTGAATATCTATTCCGGATAGTAATCTTGTTGAGCTCGCGATATTCTATGCAAAGACGCATACTGCCGTCCTTCTTCTTAACAAACAAGACCGGTGCGCCCCATGGAGATGCGCTCGGTCGAATGAAACCTCGTTCAATAATTTCTTGCAGTTGATCCTTAAGCTCTATGGGAGCCATGCGATAAGGAGCCTTGGAGATTGGTTCAGCTCTTGGAATAAGCTCGATACTGAATTTCACTTCTCGTGTAGGTGGTATGCCCGGAAGTTCTGCTGGAAAAACATTTTGGAATTCCGACACTATAGGTTGATCCTGAATTGATGGGGATTCAGCATCCATGTCGTGAACCGTAGCTAGATAACCCTCGCAGCCATGTGACAGTAGTGCACGCGCTTGCAGGGTAGATATGATTTGTACAGACCGTCCGGGTATGAACCCTTTATGAATGTACTCTGGTGCATTAACATCACCGAAGATAACTCGATATGAATGGCAATCTATGGTAGCATGATGCTTGGATAACCAATCCATGCCCAAAATCATGTCGAAGTCATTCATGTCCAGTGGAAGTGCGTCAACAGGTCGAACCTTATCATCAAATTCTAGGGGAAGACTCTTGTATACATGGGTGATTAATACAGAGTCCCTCAAAGGCGTGGAAATAGTAAGCCTATTCTCTAGTGGCATGGGGAACATCCTAATGTTCTTAGCATAAGCAGTAGAAATAACCGAGTGAGTAGCACACGTATCGAAAAGAACACATGCAGCTTGACCATACATATACAAGATTCTAGTGATGGTACCTATAGACTTGTTGGCCTGGTCTCGAGATGTCGTGTAGACACGCCCGGTGGTAGGAGGCGGCTTGGAATCAGCATGTCCCGATGTACCCTCCATCTCGCCCTTACGGCAATCCTTCATGATATGGCCAGGAAGACCACACTTGAAGCATGCGTCAGTGTTACGGCGACATGGCCCTGGGTGCCTATGGTGGCAAGTAGAGCAAAGAGGATGAGTAAATCCTACAGCAGGTGCTCTGGCTGGCTGGGAATCTGATAAAACATTTTACATAAGACATGATAATTGGGTACAAAGGACAATGCGGATAAATCGTAAGATTGAATACCAGTGATAGCTGGACGGCTAGGCTGTGAACCTCTCTGGTTCTGGTCCCTACCGTTTCCATGGTTCCTGGTAGAAGTTTTGTTAAAGTGTCAGAATATGATTTATAACATGAAATCATAAGGAAATGCGTAAGTATTAGGACCTGCTGCTGTTGGAGTGTCCAGCGCTGTTACGGTAATTATCATTACCGCCACGCCTATCCGTAGCAGAACGGTCGTTAGTCTGACCGTTTCCCTTGGGCTGATGAGGCTGCTGCTGAGTAGCCGGCTGAGACCGGTCCCCAGTTTTCTGCCTCTTGCCTGGTCTCTCAGCTTCCCCGAACTCATCTCTCTCCTGCAGCATTTCCAGCTTACGTGCTACATCGGCCACTTGTGCTACAGTGTTGAACGTAGCACACACTAGATTGTTTGCGACCGATGTGCGAAGAGCCCACCAAAAGTGGTGTGCCTGCTCTTCAGGAGTACCTGCTGCCACACCAAGGAAACCAGCTAAGCGAAGAAAGCGCTGCATAAACTCGTTGCTATTCTCCCTAGCTCTCTGTCGGATCCCAGGGTACTCTCTCTTGAGCTTGTCCTGCTCAGCCTTGGGAAAGAACTGCTCCATCACCCTGTCCTTGAACTGAGCCCAAGTCAAACTAGCAACCCACTCGTCACCACCCTCAGACTGCATCAATGCTAACCACCAATTTAGCACATCTCCTTCGAACCGATAGCATGCCAACCTCGCTTTGTACGCGGGGTCACAACCCATAGCATTGAAAATCTTCTCGATGTGAGCCAACCAGCTTTTAGCATCACTGGGGCTATCAGTCTTCTCAAAAGCTCGCGGACGGAGCTTGTTGAATCTCTCCAGCCATACTGCTAATGTCACTGGAGGAGAGGAGGAGGTGCCTGATTATGCTGCTGATTGTTGGCAGCTTGAACTTCAGCCCTGATGTCGTTCCTCAGTTGAGGAAGCAAAGCTTACATAGCAGCTTGAATTGCAGCATTGAGCTGTTCCTGTTCGCGTGTGAGAACCATCTGACAGTATAACATAAAACATATGATTAAACAGATCAAAACATAAAATATATATATGAAAAAAAAATTATACCAAAATTTCAAGAGAAAAATTTTATGCAAGAAAATTTTGTGTATGAATGCATGATGCAGTTTTATGAAAACTTTTGTATGCTCGAGAGTGAACGCCTATGGTCAGTTCACCCAAAAACAAAATACATGGCGAGGGGACGCCTATGGGTCGGTCCCAAATTTAAAAGTTTTGATAAAACACATGCGACTAAATAGGGCCAGTCCTGTACCAACCATTACTTAGTCATAAATCTGCGACAATGACATATATATGTATGCATAAAAATGATGAATGCATGAAAACAACTGTCAGTTCTAGGAAGACCATAGTGACTACCCACTAATCACAGGTCATATTTGAGAGCCTACAGGTCGAAGCCTTGGCTCTGATACCATAATTGTAACACCCCATTTTGATAATGGAAATGTCACACGTAATTATGGCGTTTCATCAAAGCATACAAGGAAAAATGTCTAAACATTACATGACCATAAAAGGAAAATACCGGAATCAAACATCGGTAGTCCAAAAGTAAAGCTCATCACACAAAAACATAGTATAGTAAAGGAAAGGACTAAACAATGTCCATAGCAAATGTATTAAAGGAAAGATAATGCATAAAGTAAAGAAAGGCTAGAAAGCTTCCAGTCCATATGCATGTACGCTTAAATTCTACGAGCGTCCTTGAGCACCTGCCATTTTGGGAACATAGAAAAGGAAAACGGCTGAGCAATACGCTCAGTGCACGGATGTACAATAAAGCATGAATAGGATAAACATATAACATATAACAGCGGAAGAAACTAAGTCCCGAGTAACCTGGTTAAGTCTTGATAAAACTGGTTTTATAGTTTGAAAAGCCTTATGTTTATCTTGAAAAAACTGTTTATCATATTTTTACCATTAGCCAATATAGGTCATGAAAATCCATCGTGCATGAATACTTGGAGGGGTGACCTCATCATGCAAATTAGAGGGGATGCCTCTAATTTAATATACTGGTTGGGTAGGAGGGATCAACTCCTTGTGAAGGATGCAAGGCACACACCACATTCACCATGAAATCCTGACTGAAAACATGTAACTAGGATGCACCCATACGCCCCACATGATAAATATAATATTAATGGCCAAAAGCTGAAGGGACGCCACGAGCAATCATTCCGCCGTGGTGAAGTCATAACACCAGTGCCTCTAATGTTATGGTTATGGTACCTCCATAACTAGGTGAAACTGGTCATGCATGTATATGGCTATAGGTATTCTAAATTAAACATAAGCAAATCAAACACATAACTTATACTACGGGAAAATATTTGGCTGCATACGGGGAATCCTAATAAGGAAAGAATGTCCATACTGAAAGGACAGGAATCCGTACCTTATGTCCAGTGAACGAAGAAGACGAACTGAGAGGAATCCTATTTCCGTATCACTAATGCTACATAAATACATACATGAATGAGTATCTGCTTACTAATACGTAACTGATTTTATGTCATGTCTTAGCTTATTTTACATGTTCTTATCATGTTGTACTGTTTAAAGCCTTAAACTGTGTTTATCTTATATTCTGTTTATTCTGATTAAGTATTTCTGGTATTTCATGTATTATTATACTTACTGTGTAATAATAAGTAACTTTCCAAAAATAGCTGGTTTCCTAAAATAGAAAGTTACCAAAAATAGAAAGTTTCAAAAAATATGAAAGTTTCCAAAAATAGAAAGTTTCCAAAAATAGAAAGTTTCCAAAAATAGAATTACTGCTTAAAATAGATAAGTTTCTAAAAATAGAAAGTTTCTATAAATAGATCAGCTGCCTTAATTAAATAAGTTTCCATAAATAGATTAGTTGCCTAAAATAAATAAGTTTCTAAAAATAGAAAATTTCTATAAATAGATTAGCTGCCTTATAAGTTTCTAAAAATAGAAAGTTTTCATAATTAGATATAAGCTGGTTAAATAAGCTAAGTATATAAGCCTAAGTGTTTTCATGATTATTTTCTAAGTCATATGATATAATGTATAGTTTATTAATTATTTCATGTAATTAAACTAAACTATAGGTTAAAATATTTAATTAAAGTATATCATGTTTTTAATTAAATAAAGTTAAATACTTAGGTTAAAACATGTATTATTATTTATTCATAATATAACCTAAGTCATGTTAATTAAGTTTTTAAATAATTAATTAATTATAAGTCTAAAAATATAAAATACTTAGGTTAATAATTTCATGATTTTTAATAATTAATATAACCTAAGTCATGTTATTAAATTAATCATGTCATGTTTATTAATTTAATTTTAACATAAGATTATAAAAATAATAATCTTAACATACACCGTGAACCGGATCTTGACTAAGAACCATGAACCGGACATGAAATCGACACCATACCCCGAACCACTTCGGGGTTCCCCTTGTCTTGCTGCTGTCGTGGGACCTACACCAACCAACCGGGACCATATGGTCTCGGTGGTGGTCGAGTAGCCAAACCGAGACCCACTTGGGGTTCGGTTTAGGCGCCAGCCAAAACGAAACACCCCTAAACCATCCTTTTTTATTTCTCCAAAAACCATTTTCATGTTAGATCTATGTTTTAATTAGGTTTAAAAAAAACACATCATGTTCTTAATTATTTAATAGATCGAATAAAAAAGAAAAGGGTTAAAAGAATTTACCGAGTGCGTGGATCTAAACAAGGATGAACAAACACGAACACTTGCACCAAATCCAAGATCAAAGATCAAATGAACACCCCCTTGGTGTGTTTATGGGTGGCGGCCAAAAAAACAAAAAGAAGGAGAAGGAAGAACTTTTTAGGTTTTTGTAAAAATCTTTTGTAATGTGAAAAATGAGTAGTAACTTTTCCCTTTACCCTTCTTTAGTGAATTTTGACATGGGCTTGGCCCATCTCTTCCTTGTTGCCGCGGGTAGGGGCCCCACATGGGGTACCCGTACCGTTTTCCGTGTCTCGATGTTTAATTGCTCGTTCGTGTTTATTTGTGTTCGCGTTTAATGTGTTCTCGTTAAATAATTACCGTGACCTAATATATTTATTTACGCTCGTAATAAATATATATACGTAATTAATAATAGTTCGTGATTTAATTACGTTCATGATTTCATGATCACATGTTAGTGATTAATTATTGTCAAATAATTATTGCGTGCTCGTGCGTAGTGAATACTTATCGTGTTCTAACACGTACGTAATACGTAAAATCCTAACACGTAATCGTAATCATGCTATAATAGGAAAGTTTTAATCTAGTACGTACGATCTTAAGGTTACTATTCATGGTAAAAGCATGCGGGTTTTACAGTTATATACGTCAACCATAGTCCGAAACCATTATTATTGCTGTTCAGTTCATGAACCGAAGCTTAACTCAATGTAAGTTCCTCTAGGGAGTATTCAACCTAAATACTCAAGTAAATAAACGAATATCAGTGCATCAAGGTACTTGAGACGGGGATTTTCAATCCCGATGGATCCACCCACAACATTCGTGCTTAGTACTCGAAAATAACGGTTCATGATCGGGAGAGGAAACTCAAGGCTAGACTAAAAAGCAATAATAATATTGAAAACCTGAAAATCATACATGTTCTGGATAGCATACAGTTTTTAAATGGTTGTGTTCCACCATGTAGAATCTCACCCCATGTTTAGAAACCATGTAAAAGTAAAAAGGGGCTATGAACTCACCTTAGCCATGAGGTAAGTCGATCATGGTACTCAGCAACTGAGTAGAAACGGTAGTGGTAGACAATCACCGACGATATGGATGCCTGGGGAAACACGAAAACCGCAACCTATCAAAATAAGGCGCGCGTTAAGACGCAAACTCGAATATCGATATGTACCAAATATAATATGACTCAAATGTTTTCAAAGTATACACGTTTTAAAACCATTGACACGAATCAAATGAATACATTTATCCAACGTTACACGTTGGAACACTTGAAAATGACTCGTCATACGACGCCAAGTCAACGCAAGTCAAAATATCTTTTACCCTTACTTGGACCAGTAGCTAAGTCATTTATATAATGACTAATCACTTGAGTAAGTCACCATTTCCGATGGTGAACACTCAAACTCACGCAACACAAGCATTGAACTACGTGTCCAAAATAAAAATCAGCAAGTACACCCCGAATGTATACACCAATCTACCCTATCTAGACTTGTCCGTTTTAGATAAAAATTGGTGTCAAGGTCACTTATAACCTGTATAAGACCTCACCAAAATTTGAGCCAAAGTTCACACTTTAAAATCCATCAGCTCGACACTTTACTCGACTCCAAATTTGGGACAGATTTGTGCACTTGTTTTGTAAAACCGTTAGGACCACTTTAAAAGTACTAACTCGACAATCTGTCTTTTGAAACCACTACTAGACTCATCAAACTTAGGTTGTAAACTTTGAAAATCAGTAGTATCAACTATCTAACCAAGCCTAAAGTCCCCGACAGTCGACCCAAAATCAGCCACAATTTCGGATTGTGCCGACTTGCGTATCCCGGTACACGAAAACTAAAACTAGCATAACGTTTGACTCGTTATGACTTAGAAGTTCTATCTTATACCAAATCGACCGTCTCGGATAACTCTACAACAATATCAAATAATCTAAGCCTTTCAGAGACCTTAAACCCACAAAACAATCTGTTTAAAGCTGCTGTCCCAAAATACCTTTTTAGAAAACAAGTCAAATCAATTTTCCAAGCAACACCACTCATTCCTATACCTATAGAATCATCATACCATCGTACCCAACAACCAAACACACTCCTAAACACATGCATGTAAAATTTAACAAAATCAAAGATCAAAAATCAACCTTTTAAGAATCAAAAAGTGATGATCTTACCAGGATCATCACACGCATGGTGATTTAAACATAATCCAACCATGGAATCATAAAAATCTTCAAAAGTTGATGCATGTACATGTTTTTGGTGTCAAAAGAACCACAAGATCATTTTAAAGATGGGATATGAATTGGTTTTTGTTTAAAACAAGTAGAAGTTGATGATCAATGGTGGTGTTGGTGTGTGAGGTCACGGCAACAACAAGGGAGGGGTGGGGGTGATGGTATAATTTTTTTTAACTTTATGTATGTGTTTTTAGTGGAAGTAGTAAAGAAAAGTCATATATATATTGATAGGTAGTGGAGGGACCAATGTTGCCAATTCGCAAACTTGTGGACTTAAAAACAATTAATATTTTTAAAGGGTAGAAAATGGTTATCGGTAAATATTGAAAATATTTACGGGGCTCGGGTTTCGTAAAAATATTTTACAAAAGTTACAATGCATCATAAAAATGATTATACGATTTCCCGACACAACTTAATACGTAATTAAAACGACATCATCGAAAATATTAATTATCGAAATAATCGATAAATAAACGTAAACTCTTGGGCATCCGTCGGTATCGCGATCACTAGGAATTCTCGTTGTACATTGATTTTGAATAAAATCTTTGTAAAACACACGCAGGTGATTTTAAATCAAAAACATTGATTTAAATTAAATATGAAAAAATAAAATAAAAATTTTATAATTCCATATGAAGCATTATCAACGAACAAAATAATACTTAAAAGTATAATTTAAAAATCTCAGGATTTACATATAAGGTATTCAAGAAAACGTAATACGTTGGAAAATTCAAAAAACAGGAATAAAAAGAATAAAATAATACTGGGAAAGTACGGGTTCTCACAATAAAGGAAACCGGAAACAAACATCGATCCCAAACATAAGCTCACACAATGCATAAGTAAAGAATATAGAATAAGGACTAAACAATATCCAGCAAAGTAGAAGTATATAAATGCATCAAAAGAAATGAAGTCAGGGGAGCCTCCATCCTAATGCACATACTCTTGATTGCTTAGATCTGCCCTTTAGTACCTGCCGTATGGGAACATGGAAAGAAATACGGCTGAGAAATTCGCTCAGTAAACGGATATATGACATAATAAAAGGACTGAAACATAAGTAAACTATGAGAATGCAGCGAATAATGTATGTCCTGGAAAACCTGGAGTATGTTTTATAAACTGGTTTATATCTAAAAAGACTTATGTTTAATTCATAACAACTGTATTTTAAATTCCCAAGAGCCCATATAGGTCATGAAGGTATCAACGTGCATGAATACATAGAGGGGTGACCTCGTCATGCAATTAGAGGGGTTTCCTCTAATTATAATAGTCTGGGTGGAGGGATCAACTCCATGTAACGGATGTAGAGAACACACCACAGTTACCTTGTAATTTGCAAAACATGTACTAAGATGCACCCATTCGCCCCACATGATAATAATAAATGGCCAATAATTGAAAAGGACGCCGTGAGCAATAACTCTCGTCGCGGAAGAGTCATAACACCAGTGCCTCAAGTGTTATGGTTATGGTACCTCCATAACTAGGTGAAACATGGCATCCATGTATATAGCTCAGGTAGTTTAAAATAATAACATAGTAATTACTGAAAAGGTTTTATGTAAACTACTAGGGAAAACAGATGGCATCAAACGCGTAATCCTAATCATAGAAAGAGAATGTCCCTACTAAAGAAGGAATATCCGTACCTTATGTCTAGTAATGAAATGAAGATGAAAGTGGAAGAACTACTCCGACTTCACAAGTGCTACATAATAAAGGGACATGAATGAGTTGTCTTTTTAACGTATACTTACTGGTTATTAGTTTACTTGACGTGTTCTTAACTTGTGTTACTTGTTCTTGTCTCATTTTACGTGTTCTCGACTTGTTTTACTATTTTATGTTATATCACGTGTTTCTTAGTGTTTCATGTGTTCTTGATCAGTGTATTTCATGTTTTTACGTGTTATTATACTTGTTGTTTCATAATGAGTAACTTTCTAAAAATAGCAGATTTCGATATATAGTAACATTCCAAAAATAGCAGGTTTCCATATATAGTAACTTTCCAAAAATAGCAAGTTTCTATAAATAGTAAGTTTCCAAAAATATAAAGTTTCCATAATTAGTATGTTTCCATAAATAGCATATTTCCTTGATTAATATGTTTCCATAATTAACATGTTTCCATAGTTAACATGTTTCCATAAATAGTAATAAGCTTATTAAATAAGTATATGGTATAAGCTAAAGTTTAATAAGCATATATTATAAGTCTTGTTTATTTAAATGTCATACATAGTAAAGTTTATTAATAATAAATACTTTAGTCTTAACATAAAGATTATTAATTAACAATATAATAAATGGTTTATAAGTAATTATTAAAAAATAATATAACATGATTATATTAATTAAACTTTACCTTATCTGCTTATTGTATAATTAAATTAAAGTATAGTATCAATTTAATAAACCTTGGTTAAATGAAATTAAATAATTAAACTAAGTTCTTAATTACTTTAATTAATGTAACACCTAACTTATACCATGAATAATAATTGTTATAACCTAAGTTATATTAAATAAATAGAACCATGTTTTAATGTCATGATAATTATATTATATAATTATATCCTAAGTGTTTGATTTTAATTAATTAATTAAACCATGTGTCATTTAATATAATTAATTAATAAACATAATATAATTTAGCAAAACTAAACCAAACACACCCTTTGTGTTTCAGTTATACCCGAGCCCCAAACCAAAGCCACACCGAGACCTTAGGGTCTCAGCTTTGGCTCGAACCACAAACAAACACCACAGCCGCAAGGCTGTGGCTTGCTACTGATAGCCTAAAATAGCCCCGGCTTAAGCCGGGTCCCCCTAATGTGCGACGGTTCCCCACCGAGATCCATGAGGCTCTCGGTTTGCCACTACCAAACCAAACCAGCCCCCGTTGGGGTTTTGGGTGTTGCGGCTGGCTAAACAAAATAGCCACCGCCCCTATTAAGGGTGCGGCTGGCCGAGACAAAGACCACCGAGACCTTTAAGGTCTCGGTTCCCGTGACAAACCAACCAAACCCAATTAGGCCTTGTTTTAATTACTTGTTTTAAATCTTCCATAACATGTTCTTATTCTTAATTAAATTAGATTCATGAATAAATAATAATAAATTAAAGAATTAAGGTTTTAGTGATACCATACGCATGACGATTAAAGGTTTAAGAACACAAACACAAACCCGTAACTAAACCAAATATCAAAGCTTTTCTCCTTCCTTTTTGCTTGATGAAACCGGCAGCCAAGAGGAGAACCAAACTAGGTTTTTTGTTGTATTTTGTACAAAGTGAATAATGAATTCCATGGAGAGTTTTTGTTTACTAGATACTTTGCTTAACGGGCCAGGCCATGGGCCCTCCTTGGTTTCTTTTAAACACCGGCCAAACACCCCTTTAATATAGTTTTTGTTTTTCGTGTCTAAATAATTATCGTGTGTGTTCGTGTTTTAATCTCGTGTTTTAATTCTTGTCATGATTTAAGTAGTATACGTAAATACTTATCGTGTAATACTTCATATACGTAGTACTTGTCGTAATTAATTAATATATGTAATACTTACATTAAATGTTCATGAACGTGTCATATATTAATTAATTGTAAAGTTATAATTTTTCTGTGTTTTCATGCATTTAATTTTCTTAGTACCAAAAGTGAAGAAAAAGTTTATCTTTTTTGCCAAAATCGAAACTATTTGTGATTTTGGACCAAAAGTGAAAACTGGACCAAACCACAAAGACCAAAATATAGTTAACTCTTTATTTACGGTATACATTTGATCAAATTAAGAAACTATTTAAATATAAATACATTTTTAGTTCTCAGAATTAATATTATTAAAAATATACAAAAAAATTGAGTACATGGATAATACCGTGTCAGCGTGTCGATAACAAGTCATCATATTGGTGAAGAGGAAACAAATTTGAAAGTTCATTGTTAAAGTCAAATTAGTAAATATTTAAAGACGATACCTTTGATAAATACTTTAATATTAATACATATATCTATATATGGTAAGTATGGCCTCTAACAATAGCTACAGTATCGAGTTTTTTTTATTATTGTCTCTTAGTTTTGGCGGGAGAAATTTTCACACACGTGTCCCTTACGTGTATCGGCTTAACAATTATTAGTTATTAACATCTCTTTTCTTCCAAAAGATACAAATTGTTCTAGCAAACACATACACCCACCTCATTCACACCGATCTCACGGTCACTTTTATTCCATTGGCTTCAGACGGTGTTGATGTTATGAGAGGCTAATATTACCATAAACATATATAAGTATTAATATCAATTGGTTGTTGCAACCGATTATGGTGTGTGGTGTTGGTGTCGTTGGTAGGTTTTCTTGATGATAGGTGGTGGGATTTTGGTGATTGGCTATTGCTTTTGGTTGTAGTAATCGACCCGCACATCCAGATCCACAAATAATGGCGACATCAATAAAATGAAATTGAAGTTGGTTGCCATGCAATTCATATGTAAGTATAGTTTTCTTTTTTAATTTCAGAATATTATTTACTCAATTAGGATTTAAATTAAAAGGGGTGTTTTTTATTTGATTTTTTTCATTTTAAACTCTATTTATTATTGATTGAATTAGGTTTGAATTAAAAGTTGTGTGTTCTGATTAATGAAGATAAACTTTGGGGGTTTTTTGTTTCGATTGTTTGTTTTGATGTCACTTAAGGTTTAACATAAATTTTGTTTCTTTTTGTTGATATTCTTTATGCAAGGGAGGAGGATGAAGGGGATTTGGGTTACTAGAGCCTCTGACAAAACGTAAATGCTTCTCCTCATGCTTATATGGCTGTAAATGTTGTTTTTTGGTTATTGACATATCACCTCTTGATATTTAGAGTGCCAAAGGTACAGTTTGGTCATGTGACGGTTGTATGGGTTTGTGTTACTATGTAGGAGGCTATGATGAGTCTAAAAGTCTGAAAAAACGGAAATGGTTCGACATTTGGCATGACAACTAACTTCCGTTGCAGCCACAACAAGTATAACCTATTTTTTCCATGACGAGTCTAAAAAGCCTCAAAAAAGCCGAAATGTTTCCTACTTCGACGTGGCAACCAACTACGGTTGCAGCCATGACACCGAGAGTCGAGGTGCTTTGTTGTTTGGGATGGCAACCAACTGCGGTGACAACCATGACACTGAAAGCCGAGGTGCTTCATTTTTTGGCATGTCAACCAACTGCGATTGTAGCCACGGCGAGTGCGCCCTGATTTTATAGATTATTGGCCTGTCTGAGCCTCATCCTTAAACGACTGTGAATGTTGTTTTTTGATTATTCGCATATCGCCTCTCGATACTTACAGTGCTACACTTGTCCCTTATATTCTTTCGTAATGTGATAGGTATCTAGGTTTGTGTTACTATGTTGAAGTCTATATAAGCCTAACAACGGTTGTAGCCATGGCGAGCGCATACTATTTCTAGATTGTTGGTATATCTGTTTGTAGTGATCTCACATTATGTAGATTTGTGATAATCTTGTGAATCAATAAGGTGGGTTGATGTTTCTAGAGAGAGAAAGTAGTGAGAGAAAGTGAGAGAAAATGTGTTATATTAATTAAACAAGTGAAACAACCAACACCCCTTTCCATGGTGGAAAGGGGTTTATATATACCCAAGTCCTTAATGGACTTGGGCCTCCGACCCATGACAAGCCCATGGGCCGGGTTTACTAACAAAGTAACATAATATGCAACTACGACCTATTTAACATTTAATAATATCGTGGAGTGACCGATACTTCTAATATACATTAAAAACGTATTTCTAACAATCTCCCCCTAAGGGAGGTCACTCCAATTTACAAAGTCCTAAACCTAGCACACTATACTAAGTCTTCGTTCTTCAGCTCGTAGTCTTTTCTTTTTGCCTTTTCTGTTGTGAATATGTTGATGTTAATCTTTTAGGCTTTGGCTTTAGAGCATTGTTCCTTTTGACCATTCACGTGCGATCTTTGCCTTCCTGTGAATCTTGCCTCCTCGTGACTCCATGTTCCACACACTTATGTTTTTGTTGAATTCTTGAAAGCTTCAGAGTTTGGTACAGCGGAAGACTTCATTTTGTACTTTCTTGAATTTTGCTGAAATTTGATGCAGAAAAACATAAGCATGTGGGAACGACTTCAACTGGTACACCGCAACGCCACCGTCTTCAAATGCCGCAACATAACAAGACATGAATGAAATGGCTTAGAACATTTCATTCTAAATCGGTAGCATTTTACCTCTGGTAGGTGAAGACCGTTGGACGATATTAAATATCGTACCCGTGACGGATAGTTTCAATTAAGTAACTTCCTGACAGGATTTCGCGGGTAAACCCGTTCTCTTTACTCGACCGTCACTAAGCCTGACTGCGAACATAAAGAGTGAATCACTTGGATAATATATCCTTGTGATTGAAGTCGTCAATTCATGAACCTGGAACAAGTGAATTTCAATTAAGATTTTCACCATTGTTGCTTTCCAGTTGTCACGAGCTTGATTCATATAGAATCTTGCACGTCACCTACCAAGTGCGGTTTGATGTTAACACTAGAAGGATTTACACTCGTCACTGTGAACACTAAAGATGTCACTCTGAGTGTTCTGGCAAGATCATATGATAATGCGTAGAGGCCTGGAATGAGTTTAAGTTCAATTAAGAATTAAACTACTGTTTCTTTCCAGTTTTCACAAGATTGGTTTCTAAAGAACCGCACGTGTCACCTACCATGAGCTTGTTTGATGTTGGCTCAAGCAGGATTTCCATCTTCATTGTAATACTTACGTATCACTCGGATGTTCTGGCAATATTACAAGAATACTACGTAGGACTCATAAAGATCTCTTACTTTTCACAGTGTGTGAGAAAGCAAGGAATAAATGGAAAGTGTCCTAATGAGACTTTTGATGATCTCGTGGCTCTAGACTCGATAGTGCGCTTTGATTTAGTGAGCGATGGCTGGAGAGGAGTGCCACCTATTCAATATCAGTCTATTCGGAGTGAATAAACCAATAGATAACATGTTGATCTTCGTGTGATTAAAACAAATACCTTTTGAGAGATATTTGAGTTAGCTGTGAAGGGTTGTGCATTGCATCACTGGGTCCATGATGTCTTTCTTCAATATCGAGAATCATTAACAAATGATCTCAATAGCATATGTATTGACCCGGTTTCTGCCTAAAGTTGTAAGGAGGGCTTCTTTCTTTACACCCTTTATCTTTACAATTCTTTTTCATTCTTCAACCCCTTCAGTGCTTATCAATACGTCATCACTAGCACCTTGTTGTTATTGTTCTAGTGCTAGCTTAAGTACTTGGTCGGCATTCAGCTTCGTTCACAATCATTCTCCATCTTTCCTAGGACTTCTAGTTCTATCTAAGGAATTGTCCTTGGGAAGATTCCATCGGTTTTGATGAATCATTGGAATAATACTTATACCTACCACCCTTTTGTCACCACATCCGTCGTGAATTAAGTGTGTTGTGGGTAAGTATTGTCACCATGAAAAATCCTTGAAAATCACTTAAGGCACTTGTGATATTATAATCAAAGTTTTTGTGCCTTAAGTGTTTTGTTCATCAAAAACACTCCCCCTTAACACATGCATTACACATATTAAGTTGGATTATCTTTAAGTCTTTTTCATCATTAGCCACATATCATTAAGTCTCCTTAATCCCATTTTCTCCCCTTATCCAAAATGTTAACCATTAATATTTGGGATATTGAATGTATTAACCGGTCTTTGGGTAAAAAATGAAATCAATATATGGCCATAGAACATATTAATGCTCCCCCTCAAATTAATGAGGGTTAGTTGTAGTGCTTGAGTATGATATATTTTGAAAGATTTAGAATCTCGTGAGAAATTCTTGAAAAATTATCATACCTTCACACTACATCAAGCCACAAAAGCACAATATTCACAGCATTAACATATTCACATATTCACAATTAACTTACAGTATGGAGTTGACCTTAGTGAAGACAACCCATATTAAATGGATCGTTGCAAAATTATGAAGTTCCCTCCATACGGTCTGCCACCCACGAACCTTTCTAAGCTCCTCATCAACCTACGTTCCCTGAGCTTTTCATCAATCTTCTTGATCACATATGTAGCCATTTTCTGATAACCCGGATGCCAATCCTCAATCACTTATGGTAATTTCCTGCCAGAATTGAGATGCTCCAATTTGGCTTTGACGTGTAAGAGAGTCCCATCACTGTACTTATGAAGCTCATCTACCCTCATAAACTTCACTATCCCACGACTGTTCAAGTAGAAAATCCCGCACATCGGAAGGGGTGCCGGTATAGGGACATCTTTCAACATGTTGAGGTAATACTTGATTAAGTGGAGGAGTCATGTTAAGCTTGCGTTGATAGCTTTCAACTCCCAGTTGTAGGTCTTCTACACGTTTCTTGATGACAACGCTTCGTGTAAACATACAAAGTGATGTGTTCAGAGCAATGATTTCTTCACGAGTGAGATGTGTAAGCTGATCACGGGTCATGAAAAGCAACATATCTTCTATATCTTCAAGGCGAATGATTGAAAAATCTCCTTGCTGTATCTTGTATTCTCGATCATCTTCTCTTTTTAGTAGAATTTCTGTCACATGATGATATCCATTCTTGGGTTCAATCGTTATTCCTAATATACTTGTGATTCGAAGATTGGATCTGACGATACTACCTGAGTTGGCTAAGTAGCAACCTCTTTATGCCCTTCGGACTCGCTCGTCCCAATGTGATGCTCCTATAGCAGCATACATGTCATAATTGCGGTTTACCTTTGGAACCCAGAGGCGATTGACCTTTTCTTCGATCCAAGGTATTAACCCCCAATTAGAAGCTTTCAACAAAGTCAGGGAGGTCGCGTACTTGGATGATCCTTTGAGAAGATAGTCAAGACCATATGTGACAAAGAAGTCAAGTGCACTTTGATTGTCTTGAGTAGCATCAATTGGAAGAGGAGGTCTTTCTGGCGCATGAAGGCCTGGCCTTTGAATTGTATCAAGAGCTTTCAGGATTTCATCAGCATAATATTCATACTCCATTCGGCTTAATCTTGATTAAGCGCGAATTCTCTTGTCTTTAAGCGCTCTCTTCACCAAGGACGGAGTGACCGAAGATCCATACTCACGAGTCCAAAATGCACACAGATCTATTAGATTGCGAATACGTAGATACAGAACATTTGCATCAGCATCTGTGATTGGATCATATGCAGCAGCTGCCGTGATCCATGGTTGTTCTGGTGCGGTCTCATCGATCTACAATGTATCAGCCCAATCCAGTGTGCTTGACTCAGGAACCATAGTAACTGGTTCATTAGATGGAGCAGTAGATACTTGAAATGTAGTAGCTGGTTCTGCAGTTGTAGTAGCAACCAAAGAACAAATAGGATTAACAATAACAGGTATAGAGCTAGAAACAGATGTACCGGGAATTGAAGATGCTGTTGTAGCATTCACATCATGGTGCCACTTGGTGCGTCTTGTCTCCGTAGATGTGGACTTATCCTTGCGAGCAACATCTTTCTGAGATTTCCCACCAGTCTCGGGCGGTTTCTTCTTGCTGGCAGCATTGTCACCCATATCATCATCATCAGACTGATCAGGCTTGTCAGACTTGTCATTGTTGTCGCTACCCCTGTTCTCGTTGTCATCATCATCATCATCATTCCTGTTGCTATCCTCGTCACTATCCTCATTACGATCACCGCCTTCACCATCATCATCATCATCATCACCCTTATCTTCATCACTCGCATCGTCTTCTTCACCACCACTCTCTTCTTGCTCACTATCCTCCTCATCAGATGCATCTTCATCTCTCTTTTTATACAAAATATGGTAAGGAACCACGCTTCCAAATGTCTTAAACATCCTGTCATCCTCCTTTTTAGCTGCATTAAGTGCCTTGTGAAGTGTCCGCTGAATTTTGGATTTGTCGAAAGATCCAACTTCAACCATGCGAGCGTGGAGAATCTTCTTCAGTTCAAAGTCCGTTAAGTCATATGCAATTTTATAGACTGATTTGGAAGGGTTTGACGATTTAACCATCAACTTATCAGCCGCAATTTTCTTCACCTCTTTTCGCAGCTTTGGCATAATAGACTCAACAGAATCCTTTACCCTATCATTAATTGAAACTTCAAGTACTTTTTTCTCCTCTTTATACTTATTCTTTAATACGCGGAGTTTGGCGATCCTTGCTGCACTTTTATCAGCTTCAACCTGTTTGATATGAGCAAGTTCTTCTGCAAGAGATTCACGTGTAGACTCCATCTCTGCATTGAACTTAGCTATCATCTCCTCTTGAGCTTTCTTGGATGACTCTTCACTTTGCACTTGTTGGATTAGCTCTTCTCGAAGTTGAGCCATCTCTTTTCTTTGAGTTTCCATGTTTTTATCCATCATTTCTACCATGAAGAATGCAGAAAATGTAGATGGTACAGGGCTAATCGGGGGCGGTTGAATAGGAACGGTTGTGATGAAAGTACTGAGGACGGAAGTTGTTGGAGGTGGAGGGGATAGTAGATGAGCAGTCAACGGTTGTGTTGGCAGAGGCTGGATTTGTGGAGGTTGAGTAGATAAAGGCTTTGGAGTCATAGTGATTGTCGTAGCAACGGACTCCTTTTCGATGCTTGGTGTTTCGGCAATGGATGTCTCCTTCAGATCTGAGTACCTGTCTGGTGTTCCAAACTCAAAAATGTCATGCGGCTCCTCGACTTCCTGTTCATCTTCTATCTGCACACCCGAACCACTACCTCCTGTGTCTTTCCTACTTCTTTCAACAGCCTTTTTCAATTGTTTTTTCTCAGCTTTGCGAATTTGCTCGGGAGTAACATCGTCATCAGTATATTCATCTCGAATGACAAACTTCTCAGCTTTGCGCTTATCCTTTTATCCACAGTCTTTGTTTTCTTAGGTTTAGACTCAGGTAAGACAACATCTTGCTTACGTTTACCTTTACTTTTGACTATAGTTGACGAGACTTCTCCCGCCTGAACTTTTTCTTGCTGTTTTCTGATTTCTATTAGCATTTGCTTGTAATCATCAGAAGCTAGAATTTTGTCCGTCAGGAGATGACTAGGAACAGGACCAGGATTAACAGCACCAGAGGGTCCTTCATGCCTTAAGTCCATAAGGTCATCAGCCTCTGTAGTGTGGTGACGGCTTTCTGCACGCTTATCAATAGAAGCATCATTTTCCATAAAGTAATTAATGATAAGCTTGATGAACCTAGGGTAAGGAAAAACTTTAGCCTTCTGCTTTGTGTTTTGGAAGAGTTGAAAATTAAACTCTTCCCATAACAAGGATGCATAATCTGCATTTATGCCTTTGTACATTCCATAGAACATACTCATAATTGGAGCTCGCACAGCATCATGCCCAGTTGTTTTAGGTGTAAGACACCGACTGAGGATACCGAAGATAGCTCTCCAAGGTTGACCCACTTTGGCTGTGGTAAACTCAGACACTATTCGCAGGTCAGGACATCCAAGAGCAATGAACATCTCCATGAGTTCGTCTTTGGTAGGGTTCCTTGAAAATGAAATACCTTTGGGTGTATCCCGAATTCCGAATATCTTGCGAAAGTCTTAAACGGTGAGTGTCTGTTGTTTGTTGTCGAGGAAGAAGGTGATCTTGTTTGAAGTCCTTTCCTTGGTAGCCCAGAATTCGTACATGTAATCAAATGTCACCGAAGCAGTACTCCTTAATGCATTCTTGAAGTGAGATAGATCAAGGATTGCTGAGGCGACTTTGAATCCATGGTGAGTGGAATGAGAGACTTCCTTCAATCGGTAATTGTTTGGTATAAACTTAAGTTCTTTCGCTTCGGCAACTGCGGCTGCTCTAGCATCTTGGAGTTCTTGCACGGTTGGATTAGTCATGGTTTCTGCTTAAGATAAGACATAAAAGGTTGATACACAGATATGTATATATACCATTATGTTGTTACTTCTAAGCATGACACAATTCAGCAATTAATTATAACAAGCAAGCAATTATCAATCCAACAATCCTTCATTCGAAAAACCTTCATTCGGAAAGCCTTCATTCGGAATACCTCGGAATGCCTTCATCCGGAATGCCTTCATCCGGAATGCCTTCATCCGGAATGCCCTTCATCCAGAATGCCCTTCATCCGGAATGTCCTTCATCCGGAATGTCCTTCATCCGGAATGTCCTTCATCCGGAATGTCCTTCATCCGGAATAACCTTCATCCGGAATAACCTTCATCATGAATAACCTTCATCCGGAATAACCTTCATCCGGAATAACCTTCATCCGGAATAACCTTCATCCGGAATAACCTTCATCCGGAATAACCTTCATCCGGAATAACCTTCATCCGGAATAACCTTCATCCGGAATAACCTTCATTTGAAATAACCTTCATCCGAAATAACCTTCATCCGGAATAACCTTCATCCGGAATAACCTTCATCCGGAATAACCTTCATCCGGAATAACCTTCATCCGGAATAACCTTCATCCAGAATATTGTTCATCCGGAATATTGTTCATCCGGAATATTGTTCATCTGGAATATTGTTCATCCGGAATAAGATTCATTCGGAATAAGATCCATTCGGAATATTGTTCATCCGGAATATAGTTCATCCGGAATATCGTTCATCCGGAATATTGTTCATCCGGAATAAGATTCATTCGGAATAAGATTCATTCGGAATATTGTTCATCCGGAATATAGTTCATCCGGAATATCATTCATCCGGAAGGAGGTTCATTCAGAATATCGTTCATTCGGAATATTCATTCTCTTGAAGAAACACGTTCATTCGGAAAGATAAGATTAACCTAAACGCACCCTATAAAGGATTTTTCTTAACGTATTTGTGTGTTTTAAGGCAATCTTAGATAACAAACATTATTCTAATCATAATCCGAGCCAAACCCATCTTAAACCCCTAATTAATTAAACCTAATTTGTGCAGAAACCCTAGTTTGATTGATTTTGATTAGAACGAATCAATTAACTGGGAATAAAGAATGAATTGGACAAATTAGAAATCAAAGAATTGATGTTTGTACCTTTTTGATCGAATGAAACGGATTGAGTGATTAAAACGCGATTTGTGTGAGTTTGTGTGTGTGTATCAATGGCGGACAGAAAAACAACGAAGAAGAAAGAAAAGAAAGAACGGGGGGGGGGGGGGGGGGGGGGGGGGTTTGACTTAGGTCAAATTTTGACAATTTTCATACTTAGTCATATTTAGTCCCTTTACTTTTCTTTTTCTTTTCCTTTTAGTTACTTAACAATATTAGATAACATGCAAAGTTATCTAGCAATTATTAGACCTACCCCATAACTATTCTTTTCCTCGCACAAACTAAACACCTTATCCTAAAAGCACAAATCCGAAACCTAAAACTCACGATAAATCAGAACAATCACAAGTCGTATGCCAAAGAAACTCCAGTTATTAACCGATTAATTTTTTTTCGAGAACTTTTGAAGACCGTTTTGATGACGAAGATGATTTAATATTTTCTCCCCCTTAAACGATGACCCGTTTTCTATTTAAAGAGCTGTAGTCATTTTTTAACAAGTCAAATATTGATGAAAGAATTTTCCAATTAATGTCTTAGAAGAATTGATTCGTGGTGGCAATAAGATTTCTCTTATTTTGACAAGTTAATGCACAGAGACATACACTAACTCGTGTTAGACCAAGTTATAAAGTAAACTTGATCCCTTTGTATGATTTGGCTTGTAAATCATACCCGAGATAATTAATTCCTGTTGTGAGCCAACGTTTTCCAAGGAAATACGTGACTTTAATGCGAAAAACGGGTTGCAGTCTGAAATAACTACAAGTCATAATGGGCATGTTTTAAAAATGTACAACTTTTATACGGACTCTATTTATGGCGTCGTGTCAATATTAAATGACATTTCTAAAGCCGTAAATATTACCGTACTAAAAGACATGGCCAATTAAAAAGACGAAAATATTTTTGGGTTTTCTTGGTTTTATATTTTTTATGGTTTTTGTAGGTTTTATATTTTTATGGTTTTTGTAGGTTTTATATTTTTGTATTTTTCTTTTTGTGGTTTATATATATACGATAATATACATGATCACGATCAAAGGATACACAGGAATAGTTTACCACCACTATTCTGCTGATTCTTCTGCCAACTCTTTGTGAGTCGCTGGAGAGAAGGATTTCATGCCAAGCTTGTCGATCAAAAACTCGATTCGTCCTCGATTTAAGGCTTTTGTGAACATATCTGCCAGCTGATACTCAGTGGTGACAAAATACAGCTCGATCACTCCATTTTCCATTTGCTCTTTAATGAAATGGTAGCGAATGTCAATGTGCTTTGCCCGGGAGTGTTGAACGTAGTTGCAGCAAAGGGCAATGGCGCTCTTGTTGTCACAATACATCGGGATATTGTTGAATCCAAGACCGTAGTCAGTTAGTTGTGATATCATCCAAAGGACTTGAGCACAACAACCGGACATGGCAATGTATTCAGCCTCCGTGCTTGAAATTGCAGCGCTTTTCTGCCGTTTTGAAGACCAACTAATCAATCTGTCTCCAAGGAGTTGCACAGAACTAGAAGTGCTACGCCTAGTGTCTTGACACCCAGCATGATCGGCATCTGCATATGATATTAAAGCAATAGAGGAATCTTTCGGATACCATAGACCACGATGAAGTGTTCCTTTGAGATACCGAAAGATCCTTTTAACAGCATGTAGGTGCTTTTCGGTAGGCCGAGCCTGATACCGGGCACACATGCATACGACAAATTGCAGATCAGGCCTGCTAGCAGTCAGATAGAGAAGGGTGCTGATCATCCCATGGTAGAGTTTCGGATCGACGGCAATCCTATTCCTATCTTCATCTAACTTGGATTTCTCCACCATTGGAGTATCCACGGGGTCATAATTTTCAAAGTTATATTTCTTTAATAATTCTAGAGCATATTTGGATTGATTAATAAAGATGCCTCTGGGATTCTGAGAAATTTGTAATCCTAAGAAAAATGAAATTTTTCCCATCATTGACATCTGAAAGCGTGTGGACATTATTTTCTCAAAGCGGGTTGACAATTCTATGTTAGAGGCAGCAAATATTATATCATCAAAATAAATTTGTACCAGTATCATGTCGTTGTCTTCCTTGAGAGTGAATAGAGTAGGGTCCACCTTGCCTTTGGCGAAGCCTTCCGAAATGAGATATGTTGAAAGGAGATCATACCACGTGCGTGGAGCTTGTTTCAACCCATAAAGAGCCTTCTTAAGCTTGTACACATGATTAGGAAACTCCGTGCTAACGAACCCATTCGGCTGACTAACATAGACTTCTTCCCTTAGTTCACCATTCAAAAATGTCGTCTTCACATCCATTTGATAGACGATCATGTTCATATTAGCAACATACGCAAGGAAAAGTCTAATAGCCTCCAATCGTGCAACCGGAGCAAAATATTCTTCAAAGTCGATACCCAAGGCTTGTTTGTATCATCTTGCAACCAATCTAGCCTTATTCTTCAAAACTCCACCCATCTCATCGAGTAACCTTATAAACCCACAACAAAGTAAGGATGTTAACCTTGTTAGGGAGAGGAACTAATTCCCATACTTCAAGTCTTTGGAATTCATTTAGTTCCTCTTGCATGGCTTCAATCCAAGATGATTGAGTCATAGCATGTTGCCAGTTTTTAGGTTCTACTTCAGAGAGAAATGCATCAAAATAGTAATAGAGTACACTCTCTTGTAATTGATGGCGTGTCGAGACTGGTCGATTGAGACTTCCAATAATATTCCTAATTGGGTGATCTTTTGTCCATTTGGTGTTGTGATATTCAATCCATGGTGGTCTGGAGTGAACGATTGTAGGAGCTTCTTCTGAGGTAGACGCGGCTGAAGATTTTCAGGTATCGGTATACCAAAGAACGGAAGCTCTTGTTGGTGAGCATATTCCAAATCGTGATCAACAAAATCCTCTTCATCATCATTAGGCACAAGTAAGGGTGAAGATTCAGGTGTAGTTTGAGAATTACTTGGTGGAGGTGCATCCGGTCCAATGTTAATTGAAGATGCATTGGATGAAGCTTCATTAGCTTGAGCAACAACTTCAGGTATTGGAGCTATCACTACAGGTGTTGGTACTTCATCACTTGGGGGATCAAAGAACTCATCAAACAACGGTTGAAATAGTTTATCCCACTCGGGCCTTGTAGGTGGTATAAATGATGTAGAAGTAGGATTATTGGGAACTAATCCGGAACTAATAGCACCGGTTCCCATCTCGTGAAGCGCGGGTTCAGAGCTGCGTTGCTCAGAAGCCATCGCTGTCAGCTCATCAAAATCTGCGTCCATAGTTTCTACTATCTTACCAAGACGACGGTTGTAAATTCGGTTTGCTTTCTTTGAGGGTGAGTAACCAATGAAAATACCTATATCGGCTTTCGGTTGAAGTTTGCCCAAATTCTCACTATTAATGTTTGGATAACAAAGAGCACCAAACACATGAGATAATGAAATATCGGGTTTACGATCATGTAGAAGCTCGTAAGGTGTTTTTCCATGGTGTTTCCGAATGATAGAGCGGTTTTGGGTGTAACATGCAGTAGATACAGCTTCTGCCCATAAGAATAATGGAGCGTTCGCATAAATCAGCATAGTCCTAGCAGCTTCCATAAGCGTACGATTCCGTCTTTCAACGACGCCGTTTTGTTGTGGAGTACGTGCAACGGATGTTTCATGTGAGATAACAACTTCTTCATAGTAATCACGAAGAGTCTGGTTGACGAACTCTGTTCCATTATCAGTACGAATACGGCGGACAGTAGTATTTAAACGTACCTGAATGAATTTCAGGAAAGTGATGATAGACTTCGGTGCTTCATCCTTTGTACGTAGAAATCTAACCCATGTAAACCTGGAGAAATCATCCACAATAAAAAGAATGAATTTCTTACCACTCACACTTTCGGTTCGTATTGGCCCACAAAGATCCATATGTAAAAGATGAAGTTTTTCTTTATTGGTGTCTTCAGCTTTGGGCTTGTATGATTTCTTGGTGCTTTTCCCCCTTGAACACGCGGAACATAAATGGTCCTTGTAAAATTTGAGCTTTGGAAGACCACGAACTAATTCGTTTTTAGCCAAATGATTAACAGCATCAAAGTTGAGATGAGATAATCTGCGATGCCATAACCATGACTTGGTCTTAGATGCTTTGGAGAGAAGACATACTGGAGAGGCGGCCATCATGTCTTGTACGGACAAAGTATAAAGATTTGCACCACGAGACCCCTTCAACAAGTCTTTTCCTTCCAAGTTGCGGATGAAACAAGTGTGTTGTCGAAAAGCAACCTCTAGGTTGGAATCACAGAACTGTCCTACTGAAAATAAATTATGACCAAGACCTTCTACATAGTATACCCTTGAAATCGTAACATTTCCAATATGATATTCACCATACCCCATTATCTTTGCAATATGATCATTACCGAATTTAACTGTTCCATGAAACTTGCTGATGAAATTTCTGAGCATCGAGCGATCTCCGATCATATGCTTTGAGCAACCGGAGTCCAAATACCAGAGGATGATTTGGACCACCTGAAAATATCACCAGACGAGGACAATGTATAGGTTTCGGAATCTGAATGTTCCTTGTTATTAGCAGGTACAGATTTAATGATCTTAGATTTGCTAACATTAGGTTTCTTAGATTTCCTAGCCTTCTTCCTAGTTGGTGGTGTATATTCAAGTTGGCTTAAATCCTGAGGTATTTCTTCACTGATAGGCACTATAGTGGGGGCTGACCTAATTAAAGGGCGCGGTTTCCATACTTTAGTGCTAGTGTGCCTAATTAAAGGACGCTGAGACCTAACCTCAATGGATGCATTCCTAGTTAAAGGGCACATTTTTCCATCTAATATAAAGGTCCTACCAGTGGGACGCCATTGCCATCCAACTTAGGTACGAGTTCTCCCAGTTGGCTTCCATTCAAGATCATTCAAGATCATTAAATCTGTACCTGCTAATAACAAGGTACATATTTGATCATTTCTAAACCATAAAGAGTGGACATTCCCTGTCTTGCACGTTCCATCTCCCCTAGAATAGACGAAAGTCTAGTTTCTAAGTACTGGTTTTTAGACTCTGCAGCCTCTAGTTCCAAATTTAGTGTTTCGTTCGATGATAAGTCTCTCTTTAATCTCATAATCTCTTCCTCTAATGCCTTAACTATCTCAATCATCTTGTCACTCGTCTCAACACTGTTTTCACAACCATTTGTTACCAAAAGAACCTCATTTTGAGTTTGGTGTTTTAATTCTAAAGATATATAATGTTGTTCAAGTTGATTAAAACGTTTTGCAAGTAAATTGTAAGAATCTTGAAGCTTTAAAAAATCAGCGTTAGACTCGTGACAAGAATGATTATCTACGTCATTTACAGTCTCAGCAATATTTATAGAGAGATCATGCACATCATCACATATATTTACAGCATCACATTTATTCATAGCGGATGTAAGCTCATTTGAATAATTAACATTCAAAGTAGTAAGCACATCACACGAAGACAAGAATCGGTCATATTCGGATAAAATCTTTTCCTTTTCAATTAATTGTAGTTCGTAAGTGGTGTCCATTTCATAAAACACTTTTCAAACTTCTTTAATTTCAAAATCGAGATTTTTCGAAAGAGATGCAAAACTTCCTTTTAGATTTTCGACAAAAGGGTTGATCTCATTCTTAAACACCTCGTTCATGTGTTCGAAAGCCCATTCTCCGGCGTTTAGACCATTTGAAGTCGTACATTCCCAGATGACCTTGTCAAAACTAGCAAAGTATTGATTAATCTCTTGCAAGTTTATCCATACAGTGCTAACTGGTGGAAGATCCTTTGGAATTTACTTAGGTCCTTCCATTTTGACAAGTGTAGGAAGTGTACTAGGGTTTTCTTCATTTAACATGTAGGTTGGTGTTGTGATGAGATCTTTATCAATATGGAAGCGAATTCTAAAGTCCTTTTTGCAAACTCCTGATTCATTTTAAAATAATCACACTGGGGATATTTTGCAAAGTAGTATGACCGACTCTCATCAACTAGATCCTTATTCGTGTGATCCTCGAAAATAACAATCGGATCTAAGACCAATCCTAATTTGGTTGCATCATCAAGTCTTGGATTATGGATAAAAGCTTGTCTTGCATACCGTGGGTTAGGGGGAAGGTCTTTTTGACGCGATAAGTTAAAATATCTAAACGATGAGTCAAATAAGTGCACTAGTTGAGAGGCAGCGTATTGTCTTAAAAGCAAATAATCTAAACTCTTAATTCTATTAGCCGCATTAATTTCCATTTCATTCTTTTTAGACTCGAGTAATTCAAAATCCGTTTGAAGTTTGTGAAAATTAGTGACCACTAACTCTTTTTCTTTAAGTTCGTTGGAAAGATTTGCTCTTAAGGTTTCAATTTCTTGCAAATGACCCATTTGTTTGTTTCGAAAATGATCATATTCGGGATTTGTTAGAACATTGGACGAAGGAACTAATTCCAAAGTTTGAACTTTTTCGCTGCACAAGGCAAGCTCAGCCGACAGATTCTTATTCGTAGCTAGGGTTTCTAAAAGTGCAGTATTCATTTGGCTAAGTAACTTTGCAGGAACCATGACCAAATCTTGTTGAGCAGGAATATGCGTATGCAAAATGACTCCCGGTTGTGATTCACTCAAAGTCTGGGGACTTGCATTGATATTGCTATCATTGATTGTCTCCTCATTTGAAAGACTCACCACCGAAGACTCATTCGGATCAGCACCCTCTTGCCCAACTTGATGTGGTTGAATACTAGTATCAGTGGTATTAGTAAGTACCTCAGATATTTGATCTGACCCAAAGCTAGAGATAGTTGCCATAAGAGCTGCCTGAGCAGATTGAAGATCATCACAGTCTGAATCGTTAGCATCCAGATCATCTGCTTGGTATGCTGCATTCTGTGTAGTGAGAACTTCTTGTTCCACAATCCATGGATCAGCAAGAAATGCTAGCTCCTCTTCATCAAGTTCATGTCCTTGTGCTTGAGCGCTCACCAAATAAATCTTCTCTGCAAACCATTGACAATCCCTTCTCCTCTTGGGTTTTATGCAATCCCTAGACATGTGACCTTCTTCCTTACAGTTGTAGCATGTTATCATTCTCAACTTACCTGTGGAATTAGCCCGTAGAGCAGTAACCATTGGAGCAGTGTTGACCATTGGAGCAGTATTGACCATGCGTGCATTGGTGGTTGATGTAGTGGGTCTCCCCTGATAAGGTTGAATAGGTTGAACCATTACCCTTCCATTCTCAATAGTAGCTTGTTGTCGAGAATTAGATGAATTCCTCAGCTGATTGTTAGTAGGAGCTGGTCCTCTAAATCCTCGTTTGCTCAATGTCCTTGTGAGGTAAGCAGACATAGTGGCTAACACTTCAGCTGGGTCAGTTCCTTGTTTGAATTCAGGAATGGGAACCTCATCATTATCACAATACATTGCTTGGTCTTGTTGAGCGGCATAAGCACTAGAAGGAGTACTTTTATGATCAGAAT
Source organism: Glebionis coronaria (assembly GCA_025667525.1). NCBI lineage: Eukaryota > Viridiplantae > Streptophyta > Magnoliopsida > Asterales > Asteraceae > Glebionis > Glebionis coronaria. Next base: position 533,741,410 of record CM046877.1, read on the forward strand.
AGCTTGGTGGATATGCTGCATTCTCTTGATATGGCGAGTATGATGACTGAGCATAGGGTGCAATGCTTGCTGGTGAATATGGGTGAGGTTGTGGAGCATATTGTGATGCTTGTGGTTCTCTTTGAGACAAAGGTGCATTAAACCGATATTGTTGCTGATGTGAGGTGGGTGGTTGAGGTAGAATCGAATATTGGGGGAAGCTTGGAGTCATGTACGGAGATTGATGATAAGCTTGGTGTCCCATGATATAAGGAGTGTTGTTATATGACAAGCTTGGTTGATTTGCCATCAAAGCTAAAGGTTCAGGGTACATACCTCGAGGCATACGGTGCATGATCACGTGTTTCTCATGCTGCTGGAGAAAAGCATAGAGTTGATCCAAATTGCACTTATGCAAATCCCTAGTTAACTTAACATCAGTAATATACTCACCCCATTCAGCTTGAGGTAAAGTATTAAAAAACTTGGTGTTAACCTGGAATGGAGCAATCACGAGATTGTACACATTCAAATCATTCATGAGAGTAGTGAATCTGAAGTAGTAGTCGTGAAGTGTTTCCCCTGGACTGTACGTGAACCTATCAAACAGATCATACAACTGACATCCGCGTTCCTGTTTAGTAAGAGACGTACCTTGTAGCAAAACCTGTAGACGTTCCCATAACTCCTTTGCAACTGTATATTGACTTACCATTCGATAGATGTCATGTGGAAGAGCTTGGAGAATGGTTTGAAGAGCCTTTTCATCTGCATCGGAAATAAGTTGTTGAGCTGACGTAAGTTCTTCAAACTCCCGTGGTCGAGTCACATTGTTAACAACGATGGTACCATAATCAAGTGGACCATTTAGAATTGACTTGACCATAAGCCTCCCATATGTCGGGTTTCCTTTAATGTATGACATCATACGGCCTTGCCATGCTTCAAAGACTTCTTTAATGAGAATTGGAGGGCGATTATCCGTTCCCGTTATGACGGAAATATCCGTAAGTGATGTCATTTGAGGCATTAATGAACTCGGATTCATTTTGATCACTTTAAAGAAACAAAGATTATCGGTTGATCGAGCAGTGAAGTAAGGTTGTGAGTTGTGTTGTGTTGTTGTGTAAGAAACCAAGATTAAATCCTCTAAAAATCGTCGAAAAAACTCGTAAAATATCTCTTGATTCGGAATAATATCCCTTGACTCGGAATAATTAAGTCGATTCGGAATAAAACTAGCTTTATGTGGAAAAAGACCTTGGTTCGGAATAATTTCCTTGATTCAGAAAAATCTCTTGATTCGGAATAATCTTTATTCGGAATATCACTGATCCGGAATGTTGTTGATTCGGAAAAGATTGACTCGGAATACTTGGTTCGGAATATCACTGATCCGGAATAACTAGCTTCGTTCGGAATATTTCTTTATTCGAAATAACCTGTTTCGTTCGGAATATCACTTTATCCGGAATACTTGTTTATCCGGAATAACACTTTATCCAGAATAACTTGTTTATCCGGAATAATTTGTTTATCCGGAATAACTTGTTTATCCGGAATAATTTTTTGATTCGGAATAAGCTTGTTGATTCGGAATAAACTGGAAAACTACTTCGTGTACAGTCGACTATGAATAATAAGAACAAACCCATATTTTTACCAAATTACACGAAAAGTTTTGTGATTTCTACCAAAATAAGTAAAACCCAATACTTATATACTAATCCCAACAACAAAATCACCAAAAACTTCAAGATTCAAGATAGATTTTCCTAAAAATACTAATACAATCAAAAACTAAAAAGCAACACAAATCATACCTTAAATCACCCCATGGCTCTGATATCAATTGTAGATTTGTGATAATCTTGTGAATCAATAAGGTGGATTGATGTTTCTAGAGAGAGAAAGTGAGAGAAAATATGTTATATTAATTAAACAAGTGAAAAAACCAACACCCCTTTCCATGGTGGAAAGGGGTTTATATATACCCAAGTCCTTAATTGACTTGGGCCTCCGACCCATGACAAGCCCACGGGCCGGGTTTACTAACAAAGTAACATAATATTCAACTACGAGCTATTTAACATTTAATAATATCGTGGAGTGACCGATACTTCTAATATACATTAAAAACGTATTTATAACACATTAGTACTTTTATCTGTTTACGGTAATTTTAGCCTCTCACAATATCTACAGTGGTAGTTTTTTTTTATTATTTTCCCTTTGTTTTGGTGGGAGTATTTTTGGCAGCCGTGTCCTTTGCGTGTGTTGGCCTAATAACGCTTACTTATTGTCGTCACTTTCATTTCGAAATTTGAAGACAACTTTGGAAAACACACATAGTGTATATCATGAGACTAAGAACCTCTGAAAAAACTCGAAACCTTCAAACTTTCGCATGGCAACTAATTGTAGTTGTAGCCATTGTTGATGGCTATGATGAGTCTAAGGGCCTCCGAACATGTAAAAAAGATGGTAGGTATGTGTACCTTCTGAGACCTGCTTTATGATTTTGGAATAACAGTGACGACGATATCAGGTAAACATTTGAAACTTTAATGTTTTCTTTGCTCTACCTTATATTTATGCACATTGTTCTTTGTTGATCCTTAAATTGCTTTCTGTTGCGTAGGTTGTCCGTGGAAACACGGACACATTTTAGGGCCGTGATGATCTTAAACGGGTACGGTTAAAGTTGAGATCGCCCGTATCTTGGTGGGACATCCTGTCAAGACTGCAGCCATGGCGAGTGTATCCTATTTTCCTTAAAGTACCCCTATCTGAGCCTAAAAAACCAAGTGTTTTCAAAATTACTTCTTGTACCCGAATCAATGACCAACTAGGTTCGTTATGTTGAGTTTATTTGAGGATTTTTTGAAACTGAATGATGATGATATACAAATATTAATCTGTAACGTCTTCTCTTATTTGGACAGGTCTGCATTTGTGATCCCAGACAAAGTGAACGCCACTCGCTGACATTGACAGTCAGAATATACAGGTAAGGAAAGGTATCTCTACTTGAATCACTATTGTACACTATTATACGAAAGTTGTCCAGGAATAAAATGATGAATATTGTCTTTTAGTGTAACTCACTAGCCAAAACTAGGAAGGAATAGAAAGTACTTAAGATTTGTACCCTAATATACAAATAAGATCCCCACTCCAAGTGACTGTAATCATTTTGAATTTTATCAGCGCACACTAAAAATGAAAAATGCTTGCATAGTCAGACAGTCTGAGTTCTTGACAACGCACATAGTGGTCGTTCAATAATTGAGCTTTGATATTGAAAATAGACAAATGCTTCATTTTATTTTTATAGAAGTGCTTTCCACCATTTTACTATAAAACAATCAGATTTAATTTTGAAAAATAGTGGCATATAAAACAATCAGATTTAGTTTTGAATAATAGTGGCATATGTACAAGGCATCAGACATAAGGTTTCCTCGAAACTTTTAGCCGTAATATGTTTATATTTAAATAAATTACTCACGCGTGACCGTGTATAATTTTGATAAACTCGGGTTCATGGGTTATGCGATAATAATTACAAATGTTTCCTAATCTTTCTTTATATACAGCCACACCAATTCCAACGACACCAACATCAACATATACAATAACAACAACACCCACTAAAAAATGACCCGAAGAAAGAACAAACTAAAAGCGAAGCATCTACAAAAAACCAGCCACAACAGCTGAAGAAGAAAAAAGACCAACTACCGCTTACCTACCAGAAAACCTTTTTATGTGTGAATGTAAACTCTAATTTAAATGTTGCAATCGACATGTAGTAAATCGTACCAAAAAGAGATATCCTCGCAACGAAGCGCAAGTCGACCTACCTTGTTATATAGCTTTTAATCAAATAAAACTAAAAACATGTTAGTTGTCAACATGTTACGTACTTCAAGAAACCTTAACTAGGGCAATGTTTTAGCTTTATCATCAACACAATGAAGATAACTTGTTTGTTTGCGTCACACAATTATAGTATGATACCCCCAAAATGGTCAAATGCAGCGGAATAGTAATTGGGTGTCACTTAGTGGATCAAAAGCAAATAGTACACAGACCAATGATCATAAAAATGTCATTGAATTTATTACATGAACCAAATGTGAAATATTGTTAAATTTTCTTGACAAAATATTAAATATTGTTCCAAAGTAGTAAAAACCTGCCCTGATGAGTTTTATTATGCTCCCTACATGATGCTGGAAGTCCATGTGCACATGAGTACCTGCTTAGTTACCTGAGAAAATTTGTTTAAATGGGTCAACACAAAGTTGGTGAATTCATAGGTTTAGTAAATAATAGTTTAGGATTGCAAACATCACAAACATAGTAGTACACAAAGCCAAATACTATAAAGTAGTTCCTATTGCCCGTAATTGAAGCTCGACATTTTAAGAGTCAGTGTCATGCCCACTTAGGCCGATATGATATACATATGTTGTCCTAGCCTAGGCACAGTGAGCGCTACTCACCCAGATGGGGATTGTCAATCCCAAATAGATCTGTTTATAACATTCGCGCTTATCACATAATTAACAATTATAGTCCACGGGTCAAGGGATACACAATAGGTAGATAATTGATGGTACCGTTCTGTTTGCGTCCTATAATAATATGTTGCATATTTTCTCCCCAGTGTTGTTTAAAACCATTAGAGTAAAAGTATGGGGCCATGAACTCACCTCAATAGTACAGTATAATGATGTCATTGGTGATCCGGAACAGTATGATCACGATGCAATAAATTACCTAAGTAATTTAGATGGGTCTCAGTAAATATACAATATGATGTTGAATGCTTTCGGTTAATTAAATGCATGATCACATTTTAGTTATTTACTTTATTTTCCAACCTATATTAAGTTATCGTATTAATATACATTTGTATTTTACTTGCGTATATTTACCTTCGTTTTAATTATTAAGGGTATAATAATTTAAATAAAATGATTTTTATTCATTTAGGACTTATAGAAAAAAAATTCATAAAAATCCTTAAAGTTTCAATTGTACAAAAATAGTCCTCCACGTTTCACAAGTTACTGTTTAAACCTTTTAGTTTATTAATTAATTAATTAATATTAATAAAACTTAAATTAAATTGCATATAAGTCCTTGGTTTTATAAAAATTACAAAACAACCCCTAGGGCTTATAATACTTTTGGCAATTGGCAAAATGTAACACCCCCATTTTACCTTACAGCAGCGGAAGCTAATTTTTGGGGTATTACTATCAAAGTATCATAGTCATACTAATAAAAAATGCTTAAAAACATTTTTATAAATATTAACGTCATTATTCATTTATTCAGAGTTAATAAAAACAACTGTACAATAATGTACAACACAGGTTTTTCCCAAAGATCTAGTTTTATTTTCTAGAATGATAACTTTATTTAAGACACCATCATCCACAGCCCGCCAGTTTACCTGAAATATATGCCTTAAAGTCAACACAATGGTTGAGCGAATTCATACATTTCTAAACAATATTTGAATACACGTATGACTCCACGGCTACATTATTTTACACCCAAAATTTTAAATTTATCAATTCATATTGCACTAGCTCATGACCCCGCAACTAGACATTATCAGAAAAACCCAACAAATTTACCCTTAAGTAGGAAGCTTACCGGACTATCCTAAATGCAAAATAAAGCATATATGTTTAGCCTAGGTAAGAACCATTAGCTGCTAGCAAGTGCGACTTGCCTAGATACGAGATGTCAGTCTCCAATAGTACGATTCACAATATTAGCACTCGTTAAATGATTAGTGGTCCATGATTAAAAAGGGGCTTAACGGCAACTAGTAAACGAAGTGTCAATATTCATATAGGCAACATACAAAAACACTTGTATTCTAGTTTTAGCATATATCCCCCTCATGGTTTTTCAAATCATTTATAAACTTTAAAAGTGAGCCTATGAACTCACCTTAGCCTAGAAAGTCTTTGATTAAATCAGCTATACTCAATCACAACCTTCTCACAATATATGAGTTAACACACAATATATAGATATATCAAGTCATACTCTCTGATTTCAATCGTTTATTATTTCATGTATTTATTATTTGATTCTTGTATTTTATTATTACAGTATCATTGTTTGGGCCATTATACTTAGAAGCCATTTTATAAACGTTTGAGGAGCGAGGGCATTTTAAATCGTAAACCCAACCACTAAGTCAGAACGTAATATCGAGATGGAGCATCTTTGTATAAAGCTCCCTACTAACATGACACATTATATTTTATTAGATTTTATGTTCTTTAGTTTCAATATTGACAAAAATAGTCCTTATAGTTATATTTTAGCATAATTACACTTTTAACCCTTTAAGTATATAGTTTCATTATATTACAATTTACTCCTTCAATATTTAATATTAGTGTCTCAAACCTTCCAACTTTTATTATTATAAATTTACCTTTCACAAAATGGCACTTTTGGCCCAAAATGTCAAATAATTTCAAAAATGACAGTTTTGGTCCCTATACTTGTAAAAATCATATAACTTCTTGCAAAATGTACCAGATGATCTAGGATTTTAAAACAAAGTTTCAAAATATATTTATAATCATAATAACAACATTTTATCAGAATTATAGCTCTTGAAATGAATTTTAAGTCATTATTTCATGTAAATTCAAAACTAGGGTTTTAAGACATTTTTAGCTTATAACTCTCATTTAAATTAATGAAATGACTTAGTTCTTTTTGGATTGTCTTTATAACATAATTTTGGCATTATAACAAGTCTTATAATTCATTACAACACGATTAATGCTTGTTTAGTATAGAAATTACCTAAGTAGCTCCAAAATGGCTCCTTATGGCTTCTTATGAACACTACTTGCTATCAAAGCTTCAAGGGCTTCAATGGAAACCTTCTAGACCTAGTTTTTAGTCTTGTGGGATGTCCTAAGACGTTTATAGAAGTGTAAATAGATAATGGGTAGGGGATACAAATAAAATGGGGTGCAAGTCTTCTAACTATGCCATACGGCTCTATTTATAGTCATGGCAACACTTAGGCTCCCAGTTTGGCATCTAAACGTGTAACTTAGATAGAGGGATTACAAATGAAGGCTAGTGAAGCTCTACACAAGTTATTAGACCATAGCTTAGTTCTAATCTTCACTTGTGGCTAGAAATAAGTCACAACAACATGTAGATAAGAATGGTGATGTGTAGCAAGAAAGGAGGTGATGCACCTACTTGTCACCACTACTAAGATATATTAGAAGTCCGAAATATCTGATTTTTTAACTTGTTATGGAGGGAAATGGTCTGGAAATGGGTTTTAGAGGCAAAATACAAAACTGGATTCAAATTCTAGGGCTTGTAACTTATTGTTTGTGTTTTTGGTGATTAGGGACTTAGGAAAGTGATTAGTGAATGATTAAGGTTTAATTAGGGTTTAGAAATTCTATTTAATATATTTGGGTCCTTGGTTTGAAGTTTAAGAAAGGTTTGATGTGAAAATAGGAAGTATACTTTTGTAGATTAGGGTTTTCTAATGATCTAGGGTTTAATCTTAGTAAATGTGGTTATCCTCCTATTAGCTACTGATGTAAACTTAATTTAGGTCCTATAAATTGTGTCTTAAGTGTCCAAAGTGTTCTTACACTTGGTTTAAGGGTTTAGTTTAGGTAAACATGTCTAAAGAGTAAAAATACCTATTTTGACCTAATTTACAAGTCATGCATTGAAATCTTGTACCTTTTGCATTAGGGTACTTGTACATTGTCTTAACATAATCTTATAACCTTAATAAAGTCCTATGAGTGTTTGTAGACTTGTCCTAAAAGACTAGGTTATGATTCTATGTAGATTTCTTAATATAAGGGTTTCTATATAATTAAGCCTAATGACTTTGTATTTTGGGTAATTAGGGTTTGTATCTTAATGTACACTTATTCTAAGTCTTATATGATATGTTTATGACTTCTATGGGTTCTACATTCTTAGTTTAAGGGTTTATATAGGTTGATCGTATTCTAGGGTTATTTAAGTAAGCTTAAGGTTCTATGCTTTGAAAACTTGTACTTTATGCTTTAATAATTTGTAACTTAGTTTAAGATAAATGTATTATTATATTATGACTTAGTTGAGTTTTATAATTTTTTGCAAAATATTACAGTCTAATTCATTATTGATTGGATTTTATATGCTAATCTTGGTTTTTGGTCATTTTCTTATAATTAGCTTGTGATTAGTAAATATTAGTGTTTGTGATTATTTACCTTTTCTTTATATGGTAGATTAGAATTAGTATAAAGTGTTTAATGATATTACATAGTTATTTTGTAGATATATTTCTTGAAATATTAGTTTATAAGGGATTTCTAAGGTTTGTATGGCTATTTAGGGTATCTTTTTTGTAATTGAGTTGTTCTTATTCATTATTTGTACATATAGTTATCTTTAGAACTCACACTTGATATATATATATATATATATATATATATATATATATATATATATATATATATATATATATATATATATATATATATATATATATATATATATATATATATATATATATATATATATATATATATATATATATATATATATATATATATATATATATATAGTGTATGTAACATATAGGCATATGTGAATGTGATAATTGAGATAGTGAGTATTCATACATTCAATAATTTAGTCACACATCATAATAAAAAGCAAAAGTTTCTTAGTAAAATCACCTCTTTATTTATAAACATAGATATTACATTAGTCAAATCTACTAGATGTTATAGTCTTTCCCCGTATTTTAAATCGCGTCCTGAGATTTAGCTAGAACTAAGGGTAACAGAATAAAATAGATGCGGATATTTAGCTTGAATTTGATCTTCACGTTCCCAAGTATATTCAGGTCCTCTCTTCGAGTTTCATCGTACCTTAACTATTGGGATACAGTTCTGCTTCAAGCGTTTCACTTCTCTATCCTTAATCTCTATAGGCTCTTCTACAAAATTTAACTTAACATCGAGTTGAAGTTCTTTCATCGGTATGATGAGAGATTCATCAGATAAGCATTTCTTCAGATTTGAAACATGAAAAGTATTGTGAACATTACTAAGCTCTTTAGGTAGCTCTAGTTTATATGCCACAGGTCCAATTCTTTTGGTTATTCTGAATGGTCCTATATACCTTGGATTCACTTTCTTTTTCTTTCCGAATCGGATAATTCCTTGATGAGGCGAAACTTTCAACATAACACGATCTCCTAATGCAAATTCCAAAGGTTTACGTCTAGTATTAACGTAACTCCTTTGTATATCTTGTGCAGCTTGTAATCGTTGCCAAATTTGAAAAATCTTTTCAGTAGTCTCATGTATTATTTCTGGTCCAATTAGTTGAACATCTTCAACTTCGGCCCAACAAACAGGCGATCGACACTTTCTTCCTTAAAGTACTTCGAAAGGCGCTGCTTTAATACTAGCATGATAACTATTGTTATAAGATAATTCTACTAAAGGTAGATGTTTCTCCCATCCTTTTCCAAAATCTATCACACAAGCTCTAAGCATAGCTTCGAGAGTTTGAATAGTCCTTTCACTTTGTCCACCTATTTGTGGATGATATGTCGTATTCATGTCAAATTGAGTACCTAAAGCATTTTGCATCGATCCCCAAAATAAAGATGTAAAACGACTATCACGATCTGAGATATTAGAACAGGCACTCCGTGTTGAGAGATTATTTCCTTAATGTACAATCTCATAAGAGCTTCCATACTATCGGTCTTTTTAATAAGAAGAAATCGCGCAGATTTTGTAAGACGGTGGACAATAACCCATATGGTGTCATGTCCATTTGATGTCTTAGGTAATTTAGTCACAAAATCCATCGTAATTCTTTCCCACTTCCATATTGGAAGCTTTGGTTGTATCAATATACCGGATGGTTTTTGATACTCTGCTTTAACTCGTGCACTCGTTAAACACTTACTAACGTATTCTGCTATGATTGCCTTCATGTTAGGCCACCAATAGAGTCTCTTCAGATCTTGATACATCTTGTCGAAACCAGGATGTATAGAATACTTCGATTTATGAGACTCGTGCATAATCAAATCTCGTAAATTACCATGGGAAGGTAACCAACTACGATTTTTAATACAGTGAATTCCATCTTGACGAACTTCAAATTCTTTATCCATTCCTCTTAATTTCTCAGCTCCTACATTTTCTACCTTAAGTGCTTCTTCTTGCGCTTTGAAAATTTGGGTAGGTAACTTCGGTAAAAGAGCTATCATTAATCATCTAACTCGTAACGGCTTAACACGCTCTTTTCGACTTAAAGCATCAGCTAATACATTGGCTTTACCTGGGTGATAATCGTAATGAGTAGGTAATTCTAACCAACGTCACTGTCTCATATTCCATTCTTTTTTATGAAGAATATATTGAAGACTTTTATGATTAGTAAATAATACACACTTCGTACCATAGAGGTAATGTCTCCATATTTTAAGAGCAAAGATCACCGCTCCTAATTCTAGATCATGAGTAGTATAATTCTTCTCATTAGGTTTAAGTTGTCTTGATGAATAAGCAGTAACTTTATTCCTTTGAATAAGCATTGTTGCCATTCCTTGAATAGATGCACCATAGTAAACGCTAAAGTCATCATTACCTTCTGGTAATGCTAGGATAGGTGCCTCACATAACTTTCGCTTCAATAATTGAAAAGCTGTCTCTTGACTATCTCCTCAGTCGAACGGTTTGTTATTCTAAGTCAATTCAGTTAAAGCTTTAGAATTTTTGAAAAACCTTCGATAGATTCTTGGTAATACCCAGCAAGTCCTAAAAGTTGTCTTATTTCCATAGGCGTACTCGGCTTACTCCGATTCTTTACCGCTTCAACCTTAGCAGGTCTCACAAGAATACCTTGGCTATCAATGACATGTCCTAGGAGTTGAACAACATCGATCCAAAATTCGCATTTCGAGAACTTAGCATATAACTTCTCCTTCTTAAGTAATTCGAGAATTATACCAAGATGCTTGACATGTTCTTCTCTATTACGAGAGTAGATAAGAATATCATCGATAAACACGATTACGAATTAATCCAACTAAGGCTTACACACTATGTTCATTAGGTCCATGAAAACAGTTGGTGCATTGGTTAAACCAAAAGGCATCACTTGAAATTCATAATGTCCATACAGCGTCTTGAAAGCAGTTTTAGGAATATCCTCTTCCTTAACTCTCAGTTGATGATAACCTGACTGTAAATCAATTTTCGAATATACGCTTGATCCTTGGAGTTGATCAATAAATCGTCGATTCTGGGTAATGGGTAACGATTCTTTATAGTAAGTTTGTTTAACTCACGATAATTGATACACATCCTAAAAGAACCATCTTAATTTTTCACAAATAAGACTGGAGCTCCCCACGGCGATATACTTGGTCTAATAAATCCTCGATCAGTTAGTTCTTAGATTTGACTTAACAATTCTTGCATTTCTGAAGGTGCTAATCGATAAGGCACTTTAGCAACTGGTGTTGATCCTGGTATCAAATAGATTTGGAATTCAATTTGACGCTCAGGCGACAAACCTGGTAATTCTTCGGGAAATACTTCGGGAAATTCTCTAAGTATCGGAATATCTCCTAATCGTTTCTCTTCTTTCTCCTTTTCCAATACTTGAACTAAGAAAACTTGACCACCTCGGGATACATACTTATTTATCTTAAGGCACGATATGAGATTTAGTCTAGTCTTACTTTGCTCACCATGGACAATCAAAACTTCACCGTTAACAAGAATATGAACGACCTTCTCGTCACATAGAATTTTGGCATGGTATTTAGATAACCAGTCCATTCTAATGACTACGTCTACACTAACGAGCTTAATGGTATAAGATCAATTTTAAAGGATTGACGTAATAAAGTAATGATACATCCTCGAATAACGGTATTAGTGCTAACTATTTTTCTGTCAGCCATTTCAATATCATACTTAGTATTCAAAGAAATAATCGGAATATCTATCTTAGCAGCAATTTTAACAGAAATGAAACTTCTCTCAGCTCCTGAGTCAAATATTACTTTAACCAGACGTTGATTTAGATGAAACATACCCGTAACCAGTATTATGATCTTGTGGAGTATCGTTTAGCAAATAAGCTTTTCCTCGGCTATTGCTCTTTTTACGGCACTCATTCATCAGATGCCCTTTTTCTCTGCAGTTTTGACAAACTTTAGTTACAGGAATTTGATTACTTCCAGTAGCCAACCCTTTACTTCTACAGAATCTTGACTGATGTCCTATTTTTCTACAGTTCTGACACTTGATAGTGCAAAATATAGTGTGATGTAGAGAACACCTCTAACAAAGGGGTTGTCTTCCATTATAACCATTGCTCGAATTTACAACATAAACTTTAGAAACATCATTTCTTTTGTTTTCTTGTTGACGATTATTGCCTTGATTATAGTTACGAAAACTATTCTTCTCGAAATTACGGTTAACAGGAAAACTCATCCTATCATCAAACTTCCTTTTATTATTAACTGCCACTTGTACAAGAGTATACCTTATCACTTGATCCATTAATCTTTGAGTAATGGTGATAACTTCCTCTAGTGTTTGGGGTTTAGAGGCGGTATAATTCCATTCTATACTTCTAGGAAATCCTCCAATAAAAGCTTCCATCAATTTTTCAGTATTAGGCACCATATTAGGACATAATAATGCCAATTCCTGAAATCTTCGGATGTAAACTTTGAGATTATTTTCCTTTACTACTAGATTATAGAATTCTTCCTCCATTTTCCTAATCTCACTGCAAGGACAATACTTCTTAACTAGCAGATTCTTAAATTCATTCCAGGGAGTCTGATAAGCTTGTTCTATCCCAATGGGTTGTGCATAAGCATTCCACCAAGACAAATCTTCTTCTATCAGCGTACCCGTAGCAAATTTTACTTTACAATCTTTAGAATAGTTACTGCGAACAAATACTGATTCAGTTCTCTCGAACCATCGAATAAGTCCAACAGCTCCTTCAGATCCTTTATAGTTCAAAGGCTGACAGTTCATGAAATCTTTGTAAGTACGTCTTTTCTCTATCGAAACTTCTATCCTAGCAGCATTTCCATTACTTGCGCTAGCTACATGGCGGCTTTTGCTTGCAAAGCTGCAGTCACGCTCTCAACAACCAATTGCCTTATTTCTTCAGGTGTAATATTTGCTGTCGCAGATGTTGATGCTCTCATATGAGCCATCCTACCAACATAATAATACTCAATTAGAATGATTTTTATTTTAAATTTTCATACGTGGAGTATGGAATTTATTTATTATATCATAGAGTATTCTTAATTCTTTCGATCATTTCATATGTGAGGATTCATAATATGAATGATGATAAAATTTTCTAATTCTTTTATGAGGATTCATAATATGAATGACGATAAAGATTTAAATACGATAATAAGAATTTTTGAGAACAAACGCACACTCCTTTTATTTATGAACAACTTTTTGTTTATATGTACACGATAAGCATCTTTGTTACATAAAGAAAAACTGTACATATTTTACAAACTGAAACTAGATTTCTAAGCTTAATTTCCCATTTTGATCTCCTTAATTCTATCCAAAATATATCCGGATTCAGATTGTTGAGTTGTTTTAAGATCATCGATGAGTAATTCTAAATTAAGCCCAATCCTCGTAAGTCCTTCTTTCAGTTCAGTATTCTCTTTCTCTAGTCTTGTCATATTCATCTCATGAGCATGCATCCTTCTACTCAGTCTAATATTATGGCGTCGAGTAACGTTCACTTTATATTCCAACTGACTAATATGCTCTTCAGTCTCTTTCCTTCCTCTTATCAGATACAAATAATCCTTTCCACTAATCTAAAAGCTTCAAAGGATATTTCATCAAGATGACTAGCAATGACGGATAATTGCTTATCGTGCTTTTCCACAATCCGTGCTCTAGAGTCTTCCTTAGTTTCATAAGGCTCTTCACGACTTCGATTGGGAGACGAATAAAGATCTTCAAGTAACAAAAATTGAGACGTAGGTGAAGTTACACTATTCATCACTTCAGTTTGATGTGAGGAATATTCTTGTACTTCAGGAGTATTGTAAAAAGATAAACTCGGAACACGCACATCTGTGGGAGATGGAGTGAACATCGGAATTTCTATTTCATCATCGTCGGTAATGAGAATATAGGTGGAAGTAGACATCCTTGTAGTTTATATAATATAATAACATAAGATATTTTATTTAAAAGAAATAAAAATCTTACACTTGCGCTGATGATGGCTGATAGTCTTGAATTTAAAATTTTAGTTATAGTTTAAGAAAGACTTATTCTCTATAACCATGAGCTCTGGATACCAATCTGTAACGCCCCCATTTTACCTTATAGCAGTGGAAGCTAATTTTTGGGGTATTACTATCAAAGTATCAAAGTCATAATAATAGAAAATGCTTAAAAACATTTTTATAAATATTAGCGTCATCATTCATTTATTCAGAGTTAATAAAAATAACTGTACAGTAATGTACAACACATGTTTTTCCTAAAGATCTAGTTTTATTTTCTAGAATGATAACTTTATTCAAGACACCACCATCCGCAGCCCGCCAATCCTCATTTACCTAAAATATATGCCTTAAAGTTAACACAATGGTTGAGCGAATTCATAGGTTTTTAAACAATATTTGAATACAAGTATGACTCCAGGGCTACATTATTATACACCCAACTTTTTAAATTCATCAATTCATATTGCACTAGCTCATGACCCCGCAACTAGACATTATCAGGAAAACCCAACAAATTTTCCCTTAAGTAGGAAGCTTGTTGGACTATCCTAAATGCAAAATAAAGGATATCTGTTTAGACTAGGTAGGAACCATTAGCTGCTAGCAAGTGCGACTTGCCCAGATAGGAGATGTCAGTCTTTAATATTACTATTCACAATATTAGCGCTCATTAAATAATTAGCAGTGCACGATTAAAAAGGGGCTTAACGACAACTAGTAAACGAAGTGTCAATATTCATATAGGCAGCATACAAAATCACTTGTATTCTAGTTAGCATATATCCCCCTCACGGGTTTTCAAATCATTTATATAACTTTAAAAGTAAGGCTATGAACTCACCTTAGCCTAGAGAGTCTTGATTAATCAGCTATACCCAATCACAACCTTCTCACAAAATCTGAGTTAACACACAATATATAGATATATCAAGTCATACTCTCTGAGTTCAATCTTTTATTATTTTATGTATTTATTCTTTGATTTTTGTATTTTATTATTATAGTATCATTTTTCGGGCCATTATACTTAGAAGTCATTCTATAAACGTTTGAGGAGCGAGGGCACTTTAAATCGTAAACCCAACCACTCAGTCATAACGTAATATCGAGATGGAACATCTTTGTATAAATCTCCCTACTAACATGACACATTATATTTTATTACATTTTATGTTCTTTAGTTTCAATATTGACAAAAATAGTCCTTATAGTTATATTTTAGCATAATTACACTTTAACCCTTTAAGTATATAGTTTCATTATATTGCAACTTAATCCTTCAATATTTAACCTTAGGGTCTCAAACTTTCCAAATTTTATTATTATAGATTTAACTTTCATAAATGACACTTCTGGACCAAAATGTCAAATAGTTTCAAAAATGATAGTTTTGGTCCCTATACTTGTAAAAATCATATAACTTCTTCAAAAATGTACCAAATGATATAGGATTTTAAAACAAAGTTTCAAAACATATTTATAGTTATAGTAAAAACATTTTATCAGAATCATAGCTCTTTAAATGGATTTTAAGTCATTATTTCATACAAAATACAAAACTAGGGTTTTAAGACATCATTAGCTTATAACTTTCATTTAAATTGATGAAATGACTTAGTTTTTTTTGGATATTCTTTCTAAAATAATTTTTGCATTATAACAAGTCTTATAATTCATTATAAAAAGATTAAAGCTTTTTTAGTATTGAATTACCTAGGTAGCTCCAAAATGGCTCCTTATGGCTTCCTATGAACACTACTTGCTATCAAGGCTTCAAGGGCTTCAATGGCAACCTTCTAGACCTGGTTTTTGGTCTTGTAGGATGTTCTAAGCCGTTTATAGAACTGGAATGGAGAATGGGTAGGGATACAAATAAAATGAAGTGGAAGTCTTCTAATTATGCCATACGGTTCAATTTATAGTCATGGCAACACTTAGGTTCCAAGTTTGGTATCTAAACATGTTACATAGATAGAGGGATGACTAATGAAGGATAGTGAAGTTATACACAAGTTCTTAGACCGTAACTTAGTTCTAATCTTCACTTGTGGCTAGAAATAAGTCACGACAACATGTAGATGAGAATGGTGATGTGTAGCAAGCAAGGAGGTGATGCACCTACTTGTCACCACTCCTAAAATATATTATAAGTCCTATATATATCTGATTTTTGAACTTGGAATGGAAGTAATTTGTTTGAAAATAGGTTTTGGAGGCAAAATACAAAACCAGATTTAAATTCTAGGGCTTCTAACTTATTGTTTGTGTTTTTGATGATTAGGGACTTAGGAAAGTGATTAGTGAATGATTAAGGCTTAATTAGGGTTTAGACATTCAATTTAAGAGATTTGGGCCCTTGTTTTGAAGTTTAACAAAGGTTTGATGTGAAAATGGGAAGTATACTTTTGTAGATTAGGGTTTTCTAATGATCTAGGGTTTAATCTTAGTAAATGGGGTTATCCTCCTCTTAGCTACTGATGTAAACGTAATTTAGGTCCTATAAATTGTGTCTTAAGTTTCCAAAGAGTTATTACACTTGGTTTAAGGGTTTAGTTTAGGTAAACATGTCTAAAGAGTAAAAATACCTATTTTGACCAAATTTACAAGTCATGCATCGAAGTCTTGTACCTTGTGCATTAGGGTACTTGTACATTTTCTTAACATAATCTTATAACCTTAATGAAGTCCTATGAGTGTTTGTAGACTTGTATTAAAAGATAGGTTATGATTCCATGTATATTTCTTAATATAAGGGTTTCTATATCATTAAGCCTAATGACTTTCTATTTCGGGTATTTAGGGTTTGTATCTAATTGTACACTTATTATAAGTCTTATATGATATGTTTATAACTTCTGTAGGTTCTACATTCTTAGTTTAAGGGTTTATATAGGTTGATCATATTGTAGGGTTATTTAAGTAAGCTTAAGGTTCTATGCTTTGAAAACTTGTACTTTATGCTTTAATAATTTTGTAACTTAGTTTAAGATAAATGTATGATTATATTATGATACTTAGTTGAGTTTTATAATTTGTTTCAAAATATTAGAGTCTAATTCATTATAGATTAGATTTTATATGCAAATCTTTGTTTTAGGTCACTTTCTTGTAATTAGCTTGTGATTAGTGAATATTAGTGTTTTGTGATTATTTACCTTTTCTTTATATGGTAGATTAGAATTATTATAAAGTTTTTAATAATAGTACATAGTTATTTTATAGTTATATTGCTTGAAATATTAGTTTATAAGGGATTTCTAGGGTTTCTATGGCTATTTAGGGTATCTTTGTTGTAATTGAGTTGTTCTTATTCATTATTTATACATATAGTTATCTTTAGAACTCAGACTTGATATATATATATATATATATATATATATATATATATATATATATATATATATATATATATATATATATATATATATATATATATATATATATATATATATGTATCTTTATATTATATATAGGTATAACTATGACTTGATACCATACCCTTAATCCCAGTCATATGTGACATGGCAGCTATTAGCCAATAGTTTTCAAGAAATCCCTAAAAGATCTCCATTTTTGACGTTTTTTATTATTTGAAAACGCATTTTTTTGAAAATTACGTTTTACAAACGCAATTTTGAATTTTTTTTGAAACACAGTTCTGATATGGATTTTCAAAAACTATGTAAAAAAGTGTCAAATGCAAGATTTGACCTTGTGACCTATGATTAATATGTAGGCATATTTACCACTAAGCCAAACAACCTTTGGTGATCTTCTATTAAAAACAAAGTAATAAACTCTATAAAACCAATGGTACATCCATGTATATCTACATGATATATTTCAAAATCATCCATATATATGTACAAGATATTTTTCAAAATTGTAACAAGATAAGAGAACTTATATCAAAACCCAAATTCATAATTAAAACACACGTAAAAAATGTACATGTCTTCTCTAGCCCCAATGAGTATTTTTTTGTCTGTGTTTTAAATTTGCAGGTGAATCTTCATAAAACCCTAATATTAACATACGTGTTTTTTGCGTGTGTTTTAATTTTGCAGGCTGTATATTAGAGGAATATTTTCGGAGTTATTGTACTGATATTTATGCTATATGATATCATATTGACCTTTTAAAAGATTTATTTTATTTTCTTTGCCTGATAGTGATTATGACTTTTTTTTTAAAATTCGTGTGTGCAAGGAGCAGCCAAACAGAGAAGATGATACAATAGCTGCGGATTTTTCTTAGAGTGTCATTGGAAGATGAATTATAGATTTTGATCGGTTACTGCTTGATCCTTCTTTTTTCTTCGATGTCGATAAATGCAAGGAAACATTTGTTTCTTCAGTCTTTTAACATTAGAAAGTACCCTAATCGAAATTTTAAATCTGCCTAATCAATATTCTAGATATTGCATGTATTTTGTTAATTTATGCCCAGCAAATGAAAGGGAAAGGGATTGTATCATGTTTCATAGAAGTCAATTGTTCAACACTAACTTTTCTTGATTATCTATATGCAGGTTTTCTTGTCTTTCATTCGAAGAGGATCTCCGAAAACCTGAAAGTACAAAGCGTGATCCAGGTATAACTTTATACACTTATACTTATAGAATTTAGAATTTAAGACTACACGAGCCTTACGTGTTTTAGTTTCAGAGATAATGAAGTTTTATGTGAATAGTGGTGCAAAATCATAACATATATTGAATTTGATCGATCATTGAGGATTTGAATATCCTAAATGTGAACATTAATGCCCAAGAGGGTAATGCCGGACACCAATTCATTGAGCAAATTCGTTAAGCTGTCGCGTGCTACTAATGAGAACAACATGATCCATTATTTGATTTTGATTTTCATAGGATCTATGATTCTGGTGGGTTCCATGATTTTGATTTTCATGGGATCTATGATTCTGGTCGGTTTCATATGTCTGGCTATTAAAATAATTACTCAAGTCTGTGCGATTATTGTATTAGTTTAATCAATTTTACTCAAGTTTGTGCGATTATTGTATCAGTTTAATCTGTAGGCGACACAAGGTAAGGATTTACTTATATCATACTTATATTACACTCATGAAATTTGATTCTTGCTAGATTGGAGCAGTCGTAATTTGATCATGATCCGGAAACAATATGATCAGATACTCAAACAAATCCAACCTATGTATTGCATACAAGAAAATGATTTTTTTTGAATTGGTATCTATAAAGTTTTTGTCCGAAACTCAATATTCAACATCTGGTCAGGCAACTGCTTTAAGACTTTTCTACAGTTTATCCCTCACAAAGATGGTATGATTTTTTGTTAAGCTTTATAATATATGAATATGTGAAAGATAATGACTTTCATGTTGTTCTTTACAGGAACGGCTTAAAGAATTCGCAAGAGACACTTTTACTTTGAGAAACCACACAGAGATATGAAACACAAGGATGTTGTATGGGAAAACAAAGGAAAAAAAATGACACAGTTCCAAGGGGCATAACAACTAAGGTTATTAATTTCCATAACTACTAAGGCAAGTGCATTGCATATTCTTACCGATTAAGGTCTGATGTATATTTATTGTATTCACTAATCGTGTTTTTATATTGTAAACATCAGCTTTTCAAACCATATTATGTGAAGATAGTTGAAGTTTGTCCAAGGGATGGGTTGTAGAACGCGAGGAATATCGTTCCTATAGTGAAAAATGGGCTTGAAAGTGGTGGTGAAAAAGATATTTACTTTAAAGTGCCGGGTTAAATCGTTTGATTGGAGTGACTCCATTATACCAGTGAAAGTTTTTATGTTTGATGCCAATGAGACTTGCCAGAACACAGGAATCCATGGTTCCTTGGTAAGTTAACATGTAAGAATTTAGTTAAAAAGATCGATGTTTTTTATGATCATAGTAACTTAGTATACTGTTATTGTATAGATAGAGTATGATATAGAACAATCTACCAATAGAGTGGCTGAAATTGATCACATCAGCACAAAAAGATCAAGTGTGAGTTTTTCAATTGGTGCTGATATTATTTATGGTGTTGTACATCAGCATAGTGGCGAAATAATAGCACATGAATTTACAGTCCAAGATGCTACAGGAAATATTGCAGGTCAATCCAAAAGATTCATCCGACTGCTGTATTTTTGTGATGATACTATCGGCTGCACAAATCTTTCCAATAGCCTGACTGGATCTGTTACGACAAGAATATCTTCTATTTTTAGGATATATGTTTATGTTTTATGTTTATCATTTTAGTATCTTTTATATTTATAAGTTATGTTAGTGTTTATCTAATAACTAGTATTTAAGGTTTCATATTGTAATCATTTATCAGTCAATCAATGAGGTTAAACATAAAAATGTCTCTGGTTTTCTAATCTTCTTCTTAAGGAGCTAGCATCACGCTTGAAGGGGTGCCACTATCCCGATACTATCCGAGAGGGTCGTATCAATTGGTGCTTTCATTGAGAGCCCTCAATTCGTTGAGGGATTTTGATCAAGGTTTCCAAAAAAAAAAAAAAAAAAAAAAAAAAAATTGAAAAAAAAAAAGTTACTGTTCATCGGAAACACTGTTCATCCGACGCACTGTTCATCGGACGGGGGTACTGTTCATCGCGCTACTGTTCATCTGACGTTACTGTTCATCGGGTACTGTTCATCCGAAAAAAAATAAATTTTTCTTTTATTGTTTTTCAATTTGCTATGGCATCGAGTAGCAGCGATCGAGACGCACTTTCTAAACTTCTGCAGATGGGTACAGTGGCCGAATATCAAAGTGAGTTTGTGATACTTGCAAATCGGGTAACGGGGATCTCTACAAACTTGCTTAAATGTTTTTATATCTCTGGCCTTAAAGTGTCGTTGCAACGGGAATTGTTGAGGTTAAGGCCTACAACTTTAGGAGACGCTTTCTATTTAGCCCGTATCTCTGAGGCTCGTTTTGAAGCAATTGCAGAAAAAGAAAAAGAGCGGGCCATTGTTGTTCAAACACAACTTGTGGATGACGAATCGCAACCTAATCTTAGTGAATCGCAAATGGTTGGTGAATCGCAAATGGTTGGTGAATCACGAATGGTTGATGCATTACATCTTATGGTTAGTGAATCACAACCTGTTGTTGTTGGTGAATTGCAATCTATCGCTGAATCGCGGCCTAACAAGGACATGTGGTCTGTTACATCTGAATGGAAGGAGTGTAGAGTTGAAATCCAAGAATTGTTACTTCCCGAGCCAAAGAACAAGTTGGAACAGACTCTACAAAGGCTTAGGAAACATATCAAAATTTGGGACCCGGGAATCAAGAGCGTTTTTCAAGATGTCACCTTGAGGGCAAGGTGAATTCGAAGGAGTGAGGAATGTTACGACAAGAATATCTTCTATTTTTAGGATATATGTTTATGTTTTATGTTTATCATTTTAGTATCTTTTATATTTATAAGTTATGTTAGTGTTTATCTAATAACTAGTATTTAAGGTTTCATATTGTAATCATTTATCAGTCAATCAATGAGGTTAAACATAAAAATGTCTCTGGTTTTCTAATCTTCTTCTTAAGGAGCTAGCATCACGCTTGAAGGGGTGCCACTATCCCGATACTATCCGAGAGGGTCGTATCAGGATCCATGGGATGACACAGTCTGAAAACATATTTTTGGTTGTTGTGGATCTGAAATTAAAGAAAAAGCAACATAAAAGATGATCTAAAATTCTGAACGCATTGAAGCTTGCACAAAACAGACTTCTTTTTCGACAAGGTAAATAAATCATTCTTAAATTTTAACTTGGTTTGATCTATGATCTATTAAGTAGAATGTTGAAGATGGCATAATATAAATGTACGTTGTAATATCTTCAGTTCCTCACTTCATTTGCCTCA
This sequence comes from Glebionis coronaria, assembly GCA_025667525.1. Lineage (NCBI taxonomy): Eukaryota > Viridiplantae > Streptophyta > Magnoliopsida > Asterales > Asteraceae > Glebionis > Glebionis coronaria. The sequence goes on from CM046877.1 coordinate 533,763,645, forward strand.
GTTTGCACATGGAAATAAGGATCTGCGCCCATAATCAGTGGCTTACAAGGATGTACTTCAGGTAAAACTAAACAATCTTAACTATATACAATTATCCATACATGCATAGTAAAATCTATCAGTAAATGATTATAAAATTGTGCCCATAACTCTCTATCTATTTTGGTGGTTAAATTTCAGAAGACCCCATGCGGATACGTGATTTTAGGAGCTTGTGCAGTGGACAATATTGAAATTTGGGCACATATATGTCCATATTCGGGTCCTTATATAACGAATACAATATTACAGTATAGAAATATACAGAGGGAAGGTCTATTAGCTGTGCCATATTGCAATTTTTGGCGATGATGTAGCAATTAAATTTCTTGCTACTGAGTCAAAAGAGAAATTTATGTGGTATGCTCTCTTCTTTTACGCCTAACAGTTATAGATAGAGAAATTTGCTAATAGCTTACGGATCATATAATATATTTTAAAAAGAGTCCTTCGTTTCCTTGCAATAGAAATCACTAGATATGACCCGTTACCATACTCTTTCATCTTAATTAAAAATGAAGAGAAAGTAAGCAACTTACAGTTTTTGCATAGAGATGGGGAAATCAAGGGTTTTTTCTTCTTCATATAAAGGATCCTGTTTAGAAATTTCATTATTAAAACAAGCAAAAAAGTAACAAAGAAATTGTGCAACTCAATATGATAAGGCTCAACTAATTCATTTTATTAAATCTGTTTACAGGTTTCATGACTTGGACTTTCTTATTTTGATATTCGATAAAACTGTTCATTTTTTGCTATACATAAGAGAAAGATCACAAAACCAGGGAATACTTAGGCGTTATGATTAGCATATTAGGTGTTAGTAATAAGCTTACCAAAAACAAGTTGTATGACTAACTTACTCACACACCCCGGAACATGTAATAATCTACAGGTTTATCTGGAAAAACATGCCTATTGTAGTTGTCGCCACTGCTACAGCTGAGGGAGCTGCAACCGCTGATCAAACTACTGCTAAGTTTGTTCGACTTGCCGAGTTGAATTGGTATTCAGGAAAATCAAAGGAGTAAATAGCTGGTATCATAACTCAAATAACTTTTCGTGGATGTCGTGCTCCTTCACCAACCAAGTGATTGTTTCACTCCATCAGACCAAGTTTCTTGATGAGAAGGTTGCTGCACTCCATCTTGCAAAGCTTGGAGCTAAGTTGACTAAGTTGAGAAAGGACCAATCTGACTATATCAGTGTACCAATCGAGGGACCATACCAGCCTGCTCACTACATGATCTAAGCTGTATTGGTTCTCAATGATATGATTTGGATATTCGTAGGCGTTTGTTAGATTCATAATGAAGGAATTAGGGATAGATTGTTGGAAAGACGTTTTTCTAAGGAAAGTCTCGGTCACATCATTATTAGCATAGATTACGAGCTATAGACTATTTAGGACATTGTAACTTGGAGTGACCTCCCTTTGGGGGAGATTGTTGGAAATGCGTTTTTTCGTATTTAGAAAGGATCGGTCACTCCAATGATATTAGGCTCGTGATCCAATATAGTTCAAATAGCCCACATGTAGGGTGGGCTATATATACCCCTCCTAGCATGTTAGGAGGGGTTGGTCATTTTGTGTTTTCACTTCTCACTTAATCAACCATCTCTTTCTCTTCTTTCACTCTCTAACTCTCTCTCTCTAGTTCTTTATTCCGCTCATTTCTTTAGATCAATCAAACACATCTACAATCCTAAGAAATTAAGGACCTACAAATGGTATCAAGAGCCATGGTTGATTAGGTTGTTCTTGTGTTTGTTCATCATTGATTTGTCTATTTTGATTCAAAATCATTCGATCCAAATTTTTATTTTTTTGTGTTTTTTATGGTTTAATCTTGATACAAATCATCTACATATTTGTGGTAGTGATTTGGTATTGTTTCTTTGGTTAAAAACGCAAAAATTTTGGGTGTTTGGATCATTTTTTAGCTTAAATTCTCGTATTGGTTGGGTTTTATCCGAAAAAAGTGGAATTTGGGATAATTTTGTACTATTGCGACACTTTTTCCGTCGCAATAGCCTAGGTTTGCATATTGCGACGCATATTGTGACGGCTTGTAAGTTATTGCGACAGTTTCTGAGCATATTACGACAGCTTTGCGACAGTTTTGCGATAGTTTTGCGACAGGTGTTGGGATATTGCGATAGATCTGTTACTTTTTCAATATTGTAAGGGTCATTATTTTTTAATACATTGCGATACAAGTTTCTTTTTGTCTTATTGCGATACATTATTGTTAGTTAGCCTCTTTCCATATTGGCTCTTTCCATATTGCATTAGTCAGTCTTTTTTTTTTAATAATGCGATGTCTATTTTTCGTCTGAGTATCATTGCGATAGAATATTTCTTTGAGTAACATTGCAATAATTCATATTATTGTTATTGGTACTTAAAAAAAACGTCTCGTCTGACAAACCAACCAAGTTTTGATCCAGACCAAAACTATCAAGACTCGAACATAAACTCAACTGACCAAAAATCACAGCCTCAGACTCGACCTCAAACACCTACCCAAACACCCCCAACACAGACTCCCTCTCATTCTCTCAACTCCAACACAAATCTACAGACCCATTCTCAACAAACTCGAATCACACCTACATAGACTCGAATCCAACCACTGACTCGAATCAAAAGACTCGAATCCAAACTCTGTCTCGTATCTTATCTAGACTCGACCTCAAACTCGCCTAAAACAAACTTGACTCAATACTCCACAACACTCTCGACTCACACTCTAACACTCTCGACTCACACTCTAACACTCTCGACTCACACCCTCACACCCTCGACTCCAAACATCACCTAAACCGAATCAAACACCAACCCAGAAACAAACAAAAAACAGACTCACACTCACCCTCGACTCCCTCTCACGACTCGAATATCACAACACCCTCTCGTATCACCCATAAATCCCATCTAAACTGACTCGTATCAATTAAAATGGCAGAAAGAGATATCAGATCCAAAGCATAAAACATTTCGATCTCAGATTTGTTCAACCAAAATACAGATCTATAAAGATCTTGAGTGTATGAACATAACTCATCATAGATCTATATCAGAAGCTTAATCTTCCTTCAAATTTTCGAATGCAAATGTAAAATCAAGAACAAGTGTGTTCTGATTTTTCTGATTTTTGATCGATCTGTCGAAAACATGTGTGTTATTTCTGATTTTTTGATTCGTTCTGTCGAAAACAACATGCAATCAATTATTACCTACCTTAGATCTTTTTAATAAGATCTTGTTGTAATGGCTTGAACGAAAACTCGCTTGAAAAGTTCTTGGTAAAGAAAAGATTGTTGTTTCAAATCATAAAAGGATATTAAGGTTGCTGAAAGACGTGATTCGATGAAAGCAGAATAGGGAGTTATTTTTAAGATTCGAAAACTGAGGATTTGAGGTGTATTTTGCGGTTGTGATAGATCTAGGTTGAAGACTTTTGAGAGCAGATTTTTTGGTGTGAGAGAAATAAGAGTGTTGGCAGAGAAATTAAGAATAGGGGGCGGAGTAATCTAGACAATTGTGAGAGTTATTAGGGTTTTGTTACTGTTTTTATATCCTAGTAGTTTACTGATGGACCGGGTCATGGTGTAAAGTGTGTGGGCCGACTATAATTTTCTTCACACAAAATTTGCACATAATCCTACGTATAAAATGGGCCAAGTGATATTTATGCATGGGCCACGAAATTTTGTTTAGCATGGTGAATTTCACGAGTGCCTTGGTGTGAGTATGAGTATTAGACGAATATCATTTTGGTAATACACTGATACGTCTATTTTTTTGGTATATTCGTTAAAGAATGAATTTTGTATAATAAATTTTAAATTTTGCACAAGTATTACAAATTTTGTGCAAAAGATTATAATTTTGTTATACAAATTCATATTTGGACCCCGTATGATTTCATGACGTGATGTGTGACAACGAGACAAGGTGACGAGAAAAAGTTACATTTTACTGAACAAAGACTTAAAAAGTTTTAGAATTCTTTCGTTGGTGTTGTCAAATCCCGCGAGTTTCAATTTCTTGGTTTCTTCACGAACTGAAAAATCCCGAAAAACAATCACAACCATAATTATCTTTCATCGAACTTAAATGGAGTCGTTGAATTCAAAGTTTCAAGAGGGAGAATTGCATCTAATGCAAGACATAGCTAGAGAAAGTGGTATTACTTCATTTCGACTACTTCAGTCTCATCTTGTGAACATTTCATGGCTTCAAGCCGAGAGCGAATTTGTGACACTCTTTGGTCAAGATCGTCATATATTCATGGAATCCATATTCCTCAACTTGAACAAACTAGCTGAGCAATTTCATAAAGAAGAATTTAATCACTCTGCATCGGTACTTGCATATAAGGCTCTTGTGACACAACTCACGCCTTTCCTCCATTTCAATATTGTCAAGTCTGAAAGTTCAGTGATTTGCCAGTCATTTCTTCAAGACACACATACCGAGCTTCAAGATTTCCGTGGTACACTATTGATACTCATGACGTCGGTTTCATCTTCGATTTATGAAAGATCCAGACTTCAGCAAGCGTATGATAATAGAGTGCAAGAATCTAAGATGCAGATGCAAGAGGAGAATGGTCATACGGTTGACAATTTGGAGCCTAACGATGGCAAGAGCACGGAATCAGGAGGACAACATGCTACCAGTGGCACGTCAGGGAATGTTCACGAGATCTCTTATGATGACACCATACCCATTTATGACGAAGAGCCTAGTGCAATGTGATGTTGTATATGATGTCTATGCCGATGAACTAACGCATGTTGAGAATTCCAAACCTATTTATGACAAACATGGGAATGAAAAAGGTGATAGTTTTACCACTTTATATCCATCCGATGTGCGTCATAATGGGGGAGAGATTGTTCAGAATGCCATAGTACATCATGATAAATGCTTTATGACTGCTTCGTTAACTGATTCTGATTCCAAGATTAAAGAGCTCGAAACGATCGTAGCTCAGCAATCTAAAGAGCTTGAGGATGCCAAAATTGAATTTTCAAAGAAAACGGACAAATTTGAAAAGTATTTTGAAAAACTTGAAAAGGCAAACGTTGTTCTTGAACAAAAATTGGATCAAACAGTTCTAGATTCTAAAGCTGAAAAGGATATTCTTTTGAAACAAATTAAGTTACTTGAATCTAAGTTGGCATCCCAAGATGAATTGCTCAAAGAGAATGAGGCTTTAAAAGCTCAAGTTCAGGAAAAGGTCTTTGCTATAGCTGCATTGAGAAATGAACTAAGGAAATCTAAAGGAACAAGTGTGGACACTAAGCTTGAAAAACCATCAATCTTGGGAAAACCACCTACAAATCAGTTCATTCAACAACCGACTGCATTTAGATCTGAGCGACCTCAATCCTCGAGACCGCGGTTTGCCTCCCAAGTTGATTTGGTTCATCTTTCTAGACCAGTCACTCCACCAACTAGGCCCAATGTGACCAAAACAGCTTTAGCAAGACCTAATCACATGATTGCCTCTAGTTTCTCTAAAAATACCAAGACCACGTCTAGAACTAGGTCAAATGACGTTTGCCATAAATCTGGTCTAAGGGAAGCTAAGCAAAAGACACATGTAAGAGATAGCAATGTCAAACCTAGTAAGATGCCTTCTAGATTACCCAACACTGCTAACCGTAGCATGTCATCTCCTAGGAGCATCGATCAATCATCTAGGAATTACTCGGACATTAAATATGCTACCTGTAGAACATGGAGGAAATGTGTCTCTAAAGCCAATCATGATTCTTGTATTAAGAAATTACCTAATGAGGTGAACTCCCGTGCTAGACTTAAATCCCAGTGGGTCGCTAAAATCAAACCCATTGGTAAAATGTGGCGCCCTACTGGTAGAACTTTCAGTCTTGTAGGAAACGAGTGCCCTTTAACTAGGATTGTCTCCGATTCTACTAAGACTACTAGGGAGGAAATTGCAAAGGATGATACATCACTTAAGCATGATCTTAAGGTTTTCTATAAAAGGAAACGTTTGCCAACTAAGACAAGTGAATCATCCCCTCAGGCCACCTCTGGCACAAGAAAAGAAAACTGCGAATCCCCGTATGGTTCTAAAATTGATATCGCTAACCCATATCAAAGCATGCAAATTCCTAATGAGAATGCAGGTACCAAAGTTGATGTTCCAAAAGAACGATGCGGTCCAATCATTGTATACCGTTCAACTAAGGATACTCTTAGAGTTTGGTTGCTGAAGAAGCAGATATCGGAGAAACAAGTTTCTCAGGGGATTCATGGTTAAGCTTATCAACAAATGATTTACAGTCACATTACAGTCTGTAACTCGATCTTCAAATAAAGGAAAGTTTATTGCCAATGATAAACTTATCCTTAAAACGAGAAATTAATTTTTCTCGGACACAAGCTTACATTAAAACTATTCAACGGTTTTAAGCTCGTGTATATGGCTCCTCGTTAAATGACAGACGATGACCCGGACTTCAGAGACAGGGAAGTTTATCTACACAATGATAACTTACCCTCTTAACGAGAAATTAAGTTTTCTCGGGCATGAGCTAAATTTAAAAACATTCGAAGTTTTTTAAGCTCATGCACCAAGGCTCTTCATTAAATATCAGATGATGACCCGATCTTCAAATAAAGGAAAGTTTATCGCCGATGATAAACTTATCCTCAAAAACGAGAAATTAAATTTTCTCGGACACGAGCTTGCTTTAAAAGTATTCAACGGTTTTAAGCTCGTGTAAAGTGGTTCCTTGTTAAATGTCAGACAATGACCCGGACTTCAAATAAAGGGAAGTTTATCGTTAAATGATAACTTACCCTCGTAACGAGAAATTAATTTTTCTCGGTCATGAGCTTGTACTAAAACATTCCAAGTTTTAAGCTCATAAAGGAAAGTGTATCTTTTAAATAAGAGAACTTTTCCTCATAACGAGAAATTCACCTTTCTCGGTCATGAGCTTTACGTTAAAACATTCAAAAGTTTTTCAAGCTCATGAAAACGACTTCTAAGTAAATGTCAACTTAGAACTCGTTCTTCAATTAAAAGGAAAGTTTATCGCCGATGATAAACTTATCCTTACAACGAGAAATTAATTTTTCTCGGGCATGAGCTAATAATAAAAACATTCGAAGTTTTTAAGCTCATGCACAATGACTTACAGTTAAATATCAGACTGTAACTCGGACTTCAATTTTAGGAAAGCTTATCTTTAAAGATAGCTTATCCTTGTTACGAGAAATTAATTTTTCTCGGTCATGAGCTTGTATTAAAACATTCCAAGTTTTAAGCTCATAAAGAAAAGTGTATCTTTTAAATAAGAGAACTTTTCTTCTTAACGAGAAATTCATCTTTCTCGGTCATGAGCTTTACGTTAAAACATTCAAAGTTTTTCAAGCTCATGAAAACGACTTAATGACTTACAGTTAAATGTCAGACTGTAACTTGAACTTCAAATAAAGGAAAGATTGTCTTTTATGATAACTTATCCTCATAACGAGAAATTAACCTTTCTCGGTCATGAGCTTGTATTAAAACATTCGAAGTTTTAAGCTCAGAAAGGAAAGTGTATCTTTTAAATAAGAGAACTTTTCCTCATAACGAGAAATTAACCTTTCTCGGTCATGAGCTTTCTGTTAAAACAGTCAAAGTTTTCAAGCTCATGAAAATGACTTCTAAGTACATGTCAACTTAGGACTCGTTCTTCAGCTAAAAGGAAAGTTTATCGCCGATGGTAACTTATCCTTAACAACGGGAAGTTTACAACTTCTCGGACTTGAGCTCGTTTTATAAGATATTCAACATCTTAAGCTCAAGTAATTGGTTTTCAAAACTTTGAACACAATTTTTCGAGAATTTCTCAAAAGGTTTTTCTAAATCTTTCAAAATTGTGTGTTCAAAAATGTTTTGATAAAAAGAGCATATCTTCTGGAATCGATAATATTTACGATACTAGAAATGTCATTCAATAATGACACGGGGTTGTATATAAAGTTCGAGCAGAAGTTCAAATGTTTTAAAACATGCTCAATTATGGTTTGCTATTATTTCAGATAGTAACCCGTTTTTCATACTCAAGTCAAGCATTTCACCGGAAAGCTTTGACTCAACAACGGGAATTAATTTTCTCGGGCATGGTTTACTTTATAACCATGTAAGGGATTGTGTTTACGTAATAACACAATCTAACACGAATATATGTACGTGTCAGTGCATTTATTTGTTAAAACAAGAGAAATCTTGTTTTTATGATGTTATCATCTCCATCAACCGTAGCAATTTACAATTGATATCTATATACTCGACGATGCAACTACTCAAACGGCGACTACAGCTCTTTCAATAGAACACGAGTCAACAATTGAGGGGGAGCAATTGTCCAGCATTCAGAATCTTTGACGCTGAAAGTGCCAAGTTCACATGTTGGTGTCAAGACAACGATATCAATCGTACACATGGAGTAAAGAGAAAACTTCATACATGATGAGGCGACCAACATTCGTGAACAAGAACCATGTGCTTCTTTCATATGATGTTCTTCATCATTCAGGTCCAACCTCATAAATCGCTAATCTTGTGAATTCATTATCATATATGATCTTTGCACGTGATAAATACCTTACACTTGTGTTTAAAAGGTATTTTATTTATGTTTCAAGTACACCCTCATTAATTTGAGGGGGAGCCTGTGTAATAATTGGATTTGCATTTTTCTTCCCAAATTTTCTTAAAATACTATTAAATCAATTGATATTAAAAACATTGATTGGGTTAATATATTTAATATGGGGGAGAAAATGTGATTTAATATGGGAAATGATTAATCACAAATGGTTTGACTTAACGTGCTAGCTCATCCCGACATGTGCGAAATGTTTTCGGATATCGTGGCATATGTTAAGGGGGAGCAAAATGGATTTGCACTTCAAAATGGATTTCATGGTGACATATACTTACCTAAAACATCTCTATTAACGACGGTGAAGATTGTGGTGACATAAGGATGGTAGGATAGGTTAAAGTCCAATGATTCCTCTAGAACCGGAGGAATCTTCCCAAGGACATTCCATAGCTATAAATAGTAGTCCTTAGGAAAGATGGAGAAAGATTGTGAACGTAGTTGAATGCCTACCAAGTACTTAAGTTAGCACTGGAACAATCACAACAAGGTGCTAGTGATGACGTATTGGTAAGCATTGAAGGGGTTGAAGAATGAAAAAGAATTGTAAAGATAAAGGGTGTAAAGAAAGAAGCCCTCCTTACAACTTAGGCAGAAACCGGGTCAATACATATACTATTAAGATCATTGTTTAATGATTCTTGATATTGAAGACAAACATCATGGACCCAGTGATGCAAGGCACAACCCATCCCAGCTAACTCAGATATCTCTTAAAAGATATTTGTTTTAATCACACGGAGACAACACATTATCAATTGATTTATTCACTCCGAATAAATTGGTATTGAAATGGTGGCACTCCTCTCCAGCCTCCGATCACTAAAAATCCAAAATGCACGATTGAGTCTAGAGCCATTTGAGATCATCAAATATCTCATTAGGACACAATTTCATATTTCCTTGCTTCCTCACACATTGTGAAAAGTAAGAAAGATCTTAAGAGTCCTACGCAAAATCTTCATGATCTTGCCTGAACATCCGAGTAATAGGAAAGTATTTACAATGAAGATGGAAATCCTTCTTGAGCGAATATCAAAAAGCTCATGGTAGGTGACTTGTGCGATTCTTTATGAATCAAACTTGTGATAACTGGAAAGCAACAGTGGTTTAATTCTTAAATGAATTTAAACACGTTCCAGGCCTCTACGCAATATCTTAGTGATCTTGCCAGAACACTCAGAGTGATACCTTAGTGTTCACTGTGATGAGTGGAAATCCTTCTAGTGTTAAGCTTAAACAGCACTTGGTAGGTAACTTGCAAGACTCTATACGAATCAAGCTCGTGACAACTGGAAAGCAACGATGGTGCGGCTCTTAATTGAATTTCACTTGTTCCAGGAACATGAATTGAAGGCTTCAAATCATGCGGATATTATTATCCAAATGATTCACTCTTTATGTTCGCAGTCAGCTTTGGACGGTCGTATAAAGAGAACGGGTATACCCGCGAAATCTTGTCAAGGAGGTTCTTAATTGAAACTAACTGTCACAAGTACGATATTTTATATCGTCCAACGGTCTTCATCGACCGGAGGTAAAATGCTACCAAATTAGAATGAAATGTTCAAGGCCATTTCATCCGTGTATATGTTTTGTTGCTAACTGTCTTATGCAGCGTAACAAGAAGGTGGCATTGCGGTGTACAATCCAGAAGAAGTTGTCACCACATGCTTATACTGTATGCACTTATACTGTATGTGGAACATGAAGTCACGAGGAGGCAAATATCACAAGTGATGAATGCACAAGGTTAAAGGAAGGACACATGTTCAAGACAAAAGTCAAAGATCTCATCAGCATATTCACAAGAACAAGATCGAAGACTCAAGCATAGTATGCTAGGTTTAAGATTTTGTAAAATGGTGTGACCTCCCTTTGGGGGAGATTGTTGGAAATACGTTTTTCCATGGAAAGTCTCGGTCACATCATTATTAGCATAGATCACGAGCTATAGACTATTTAGGACATTGTAACTTGGGGTGACCTCCCTTAGGGGGAGATTGTTGGAAATATGTTTTTACGTATTTAGAAAGGATCGGTTACTCCAATGATATTGGGCTCGTGATCCAATATAGCCCATATAGCCCACATGTAGGGTGGGCTATATATACCCCCTCCTAGCATGTTAGGAGGGGTTGGTCATTTTGTGTTTTCACTTCTCACTTAATCAACCATCTCTTTCTCTTCTTTCTCTCTCTAACTCTCTCTCTAGTTCTTTATTCCTCTCATTTCTTTAGATCAATCAAACACATCTACAATCCTAAGAAATTAAGGACCTACATAGATGTTATTCACAATCAGTTATAGGTACACACTTCCTCTTTCTTTCTCTCAAACACACATACTTTTTTGTATCCATGCTTTCAGCGGTGTTCGAAATTTTGTAGATGATAGTTACCTAAAGCCCATAACCATGTTCATCTTAGATCTGTTATGGTGATAACAAAAAGTTAATGTTAGTGTGTGCGCAAAAGTAGCAACTTCTATTTTGTCTAAGGTGCAGGTTGTCAGACTTCTATTTTCTCTAACATGCCCACAATAATCCTCAAAATAGACCGACAGTTGTCGGTTTAGCTCCTACCACTGAACAAGTTATAATGTTTGACTAAGAAACAACACACAATAAACATGATCTAATTAGTTATATAGTTAACGACAAAAATGATTTCCAGTGAGTTTCCAAGATGCAGCAAACTATTCAATACATAATTAGCATTTAATTGTAACTGCACAAACAATTTCAGGATATCTATATCATGCGAATTGGGGTCTATATCATTTTTATTTTGTTCTTCTGGTGTTTATCTATGTCAAAGTTTGATATAACTTATGCATGACCTAGAACAGCTGAATATTTGCAACAAGCTACTAAAAGGAAAAGTGATTTACGTCTTTCATCTGATTAGATTGAAAAAGTGTTGGTGGGTGTGTTGGACTTTTCTTTGCACCAAATGTGATGCAACAGCCGTGACATTTACAACAGCACCCTCATCAACATGATCACAAAACAGCTTATAACCATACAGACGGGGCTTCACTTGCTCAAAATCCGCCTTCAGCTGTTAATTCTGATCAAACGCGTTTTAATATGGTAATTTGTCATGAAGTTTGTTAAGTTTGTATGTAACATAAATATGGACACGGTTTACAGATTGTTTGTGACATATGATGCTTATGTGAAAGCTTTAGCAGGAGTTAATTAGGAAAATATGTCCAATTGATTATTACTTATGATGAGTTTCACCACACAAGCATTTTGTCTGAAATACTTTAGTTTTATGTTATTTTTCACTCATATATTTTTTCAATAGTTCCTGCTATATCGCCCGAAATTAAATAAACGGTGAATGTAAATGTTAAAATGGCTTATCGTACTGCCTGAATGTGTTGGGAAATGATACAAAGGAAGGATATATTTCTATCTTGCACAAGCCTGTTAACAACACCTGTTACGTTGCCCGTGTTCCATATATAGGTCCTCCAATATGTAATGGCAATGATGAGCGGATAAGTGGTATGTTCTCCTTTACTCTTTCAATTATGTAACATGATAATTTTCATTTTATCTTTTAAAAGCAAAGAGTGGTAACCCTTGATAATGGCTAATTACTAAAGATGTTACAAGATAAAAAATGGAAGCAAACCACGTGATTAGCAGAATTTTAAATTTTAGAAACATAGCTGGTGTTATGATACAACTTAAACAATCTTTGAGAGTTCTTGGAATTGCTTATCTAAACTGCTTCCATAAGTATTCTAGAAAATGATGTTGCGGCTATTTTACTTTTTCTTTCGCAGACCTAGTCGGTTGAAGCTGATCTTAGCCACCTTGAGTGTTTTCTACCATGAGATATGGAGACTTCTCAACATCTTCAGTTCTTCGTTCTTGCAGATCATGGGCCTTTCTCTCACTAAAGTTATTCACAAATGGCTTCAAATTTGGAATCGCCGATGAGGTCAACAACATTATCAAAATATTGCATACTCGATTCATATACTTAGGCCCAATGGGCCGGGTCGGGTTTATCCAGGTTTGGCCTAATATTCTCCCCTCTAATCATAAACGCTGTGTCACAATTCTTTTCCTTGAAATCCTGATTCTTCGAGCTTGAGTCTTCTTTGTAATCATATGTTGTAAACTTGGAATGATTGTCAACTTCATCTTCTTCAATAGTTGCCATAAGTAACGTTGGTTCAAAATCTTCTTCCACCAAATTTGACTGTTCTTGTCTTTGGTAGCTTTGAGATCTTTCATCGCAATGCGAGGCATAGTGTCCATATTTGTTGCAGTTATAGCATTTTATGTTGCTGAAATCTTTTGAGAATCTATTTTGGCTTCCAGGGTGCTTTATTGCTTCTTTGTAGCCTTGCGAGGAATTTCCTTCTTTTCCATGTTGTCCATTATTGTTACGATTTCGGCTATGTGGTGGAATGTATCTTCCTCTTCCTTGATTATCTTGGTGATGTCTTCAACCATTATCGTTGTGTTTTGCAAATAATAGTCTATCTTGATCATTAACATATTTGTTCTTCTTGTGCTTGAGCTTTTCTTCAAATGTCTTTAATCTTCCAATGGCTTCGTCAAATGACATTTTTTCTAAATCCGAGTATTGTTCAATGGCTGCGACTATTTGAAGGAATTTGTTAGGCATAGAATTCAGCAATTTTCGTACGAGAGTTGGTTGATCAAGTGTTGTTTCAAGGCTAGTTATCTTTGAAACCACATTTGTCATTTTCAAGGTGAATGAATCAATTGTGTCTTGATCATTCATTTCCAGTGCCTCAAATTCTGATCTAAGGGTTTGTAATCTCGCCTTTTGTACTTGATCCACACCAATATTTCTGGTCTTCAACGTATCCCATATTCCTTTTGCACTTGTGCAATTTGCCACTTGTAAAACTAGATCTTCGGGTAGTGCTTGAAAGAGATATGTCATTGCAGTTTTATCTCTTTTGGCATCTTCTTTTGTCATCTTCTTTTGTTTGATCACTAGGTTCAATCATTTCCCAAAGATCATTTGCTTGTAGAATAATTTTTATTCTTATAGACCATGTGGTATAATTTGTTGAACTAAGCAAGGGGCATTGAAAATGGGTTGTACTTCCACTATTCATTACTTGACTACTTTTATCATTCTTCGAACTGTCTCCCATTATTTCTTAAAACTTTTGAAACTTTTAATCTTTGGTAAATTTATTAAAAAATTTAAATACTTTAAAACTTAACTTATAAACTTCAATATGTAAAACCTTTAAACTTTATATATTTCTTATCTTTAAACCTAATAAGTAAAATATTAAAAAAACTTAACAAACTTTAGAATTTCTTGTCATAAACCAAATAAGACTTAAAAACTTGTTTTTATCATAAACCAAATAAAAACTTAAAACCTTGTTTTTATTATAAACCAAATAAAAACTTAAAAACTTGTTTTTATCATAAACCAAATAAAAACTTAAAAACTTGTATTATTTTCTTATCATAAACCAAATAAGAAAAAAAACTGAAAAAACCTAATTTCTTATCGTAAACCAAATAAGAAAAATCCTTAAAAAGCCTTGTTGCTTATCATAAATCAAATAAGACAACTAAAAACTTTCAATCTTAATAAACCTTAAAACTTAATGATTTCTAATAACTTAAAATTATAAAAACCTAAAATTCCAAAAAACTTAAATTTCTGAAAATCCAAAAACTTGAAATTCAAAAAAAATAACTTAAAAATACCAAAACTTAAAATACAAAAAAATGAAGAGTAAATAGTTTCTTTGAAACCTGTTGGGCTTTTGGCCCGTAGACTGTGTATAACCTAAAAACTTGGCCTGTTAACCCTTCGATACGTAAACCTTTGCTTTTCTTTATAATCGGGCCTTTCTTTTGTGTTTAGATAAAACACACAACGGTTCTTTATTAACCGTTCCTTCTTCCTTCGATACTATCGACGTCTTCTTCTAGCCTTCCTGTTCTTTGATGGTGATGTGTTCACCGACGAAGTCGGCTTCTTTCTCTCCCCTGCAACTACGATTGTGATCGTGGTTGTTGATTCTCTATTTTGCTTTGTGCGAAAATATTAGGGTTTTTGCAATCAATTGGGGATCTAGCCGCCGCAAATATTGGGCCTTTCTAGATAAATGAAATCAATTGATGATTTCAAACAAGGGTTTGATTCGGTTGAATCTACAAACAGGTGTGTTTGTTCCCTTTGATGATCTTTAATTTTTCTGTCTTTGACTCTGTTTCGAATTTGGGTTTGATTTTCTTTCAATTAATCTTGAGAGAAAATATGTTTGCAAACAAAAATCGTGGGTAAAAACCCTCTTGTTGCTGGTGTAGTCAATCACAAGGGTGATTGCACTACGGTAATAGGAGTAGGAACCCTTTTAAACAAACACAGACGAGTCTAAATTCAAATGAATTTTGTGTTTGATGTTTTGCGAAATCTGGGAAACGAATGGTGTTTTTATTCGAAACTGGGCAGAAAAATAACCTTGGTATATGATGATTTTGCTTGGTGATAACCACGCTCTGATACCAATTGTTGGAGGAAAACTTCCCGGATCGATGTTTCAAACCAAGAATCACAATATACCAAACTATAAACTTTGATTAATAAACTGAAACTTGTGTTTTACAATCATATCATCATCATACATTGTCAAACGTTCTAAACTATATATACAAGTCGAATGGATACTTCGACTAAGGGTTGCAACGTTTAATTTTTGTGAAACGTTGTGTCCATTCTAAAATAACTGCTAAGTTGACTTTTGTCCTAAAACACAACGGGTAGGATTATACTTAGGCTCAATGGGTCGGGTCGGGTTTATCTAGGTTTGGCCTAATAGAACCAGAGAACCTAAATTCATACAATTCACAAACTGAATCATTTTTAAGCGTATACAATTTTTACACAGTTTTTGCACTCAATTTTATAGTTCCATATATAAACTGACCATATATTATGTAACAGTATTAACATGGATCTGAAAATGGCCACAAATGAGCCAGTCTAAAAATATTCTGGAAGATTACAATATCAACTTCATGAGGGCCACTTATATCAACCAAAGATAAAGATAACAGAATCCCAGGATAAAGTAAGAAGAGAATGCTTAAGTCGTTTATGCGAATCATAATGACAACGTGCATATTCTTCATGCTCCAAAAGATCTATTTTCTCTACATGACCACTTATCAAGGTTCATAATGACGACAATCACTGAATTCCTCTGTGTCACACACACCAACTATTCCAAACATAGTTAAAATAAATATGTTCACTTGACCAAAGACTTGCATTTTCATTTTCATAAAGAAGCTCTTCCCGTAAAACTGCCACTCAAATACGAAACACCATTCATTCACAATAAAGAAGGTGCAACTTTCTTTGTAAAGCAAAGCAGCACAATAGACAGAAAGATGGGTAAAAGTTTTATGATCCCACCAGCAACGCACCATTTTGTTGGCGTTGCAGATGTTCATACCACCCATCATTGTACATGCCATCAACTTTTCATATAGACGAAAATGATCAATAATTTCAATAAGAAGGCAAGGGATTGGTTGTCATTTTTATTGTCTGTAACTCGACTCCTTTAGTGGCAAATATGATTCAAATGGTATTATGTTCAGTATATAGTACGGATTCTTTCAAGATCAAGTTATTAGTTTCTTACAAAAATATCGATTTTTGTTTGACTTTGCCTTTTGATACTAATGATGTGATATACAATAATTAGAATTACATTTATGTTGTATGTAGAAGACAAATTGGTGATACGTACAAAGAACTTGCTGAAAAAGTGTTACATGAAATAAAGAGGCAGCGTCGAGAAGCTCGAGAGGTAAGATGCAATCTTGATCATTTTACTCAGTTATAGAAATATGAGCATATGGTGCACTAAAGGGCGATGCCGCTCAAGGAGGCGGAGCTACAGAAGTCGAGGTTATGAAATCTTTTACCCATGCTACGATACTTAAGTCCGATCGAGTTCCGAGGTCATGAACGTTTTTACCCATGTTCGTTTATATTTTAATTATGTCATTATTGGATTTTTTATGGCGCCTTCATGCTGCAGTAGGAGCATACTAATTTATCCCAGTAATGACATGGCAAACTTCAGTGAATGTTAAAATAGTTCTCTCTATTGTTTTGTGAGAATGACTTGCAATTTGGCTGGAAGTATTTGGCCAACTTTCATGCAATAAGGTATAGTGTATGCGATCAAAGAGTCTTTTATGAACCGGTGAAAAGTCTAAACCAAATCATATTATACTTCTTATATAAATGAAGTTTATTAGTATTTTCATGGTTATAAATAGTGTGAAGCGTGGTGTGGCGTCATGTCCAAGCTACAGCTTTAGTGGGTAAGGCGAAGTTTTAGCGTTTTTAAAGCGTGACTTATGGCGGCACAACATATAAAAGTATTTGTTTGTTTTATCATATTTCAATATTATATTTATATTGAGTTCACAATAAGTGTTATACATAATAATTAAAGTTATAAAACTCTTCTTACATGTAATAATATTCATATTTTGAAGTTGAATTCAAAAAATCATCGCATCTCATGTCGTACGCGCCTTAACCTACTGCGTAGCATGGAGGCCGCGCCTCAAGTTATAGCGCGCTTTAAAGCGAGTTATAGCGGGCTATTTAAAACTATGGTATTTTTTAAACAATATGTATATTGCATCTTTTTAGACTACTAAACTCAAGAAATGACTCCTAAACATCTTAGTCCCAAGATCGCAATATGGGCCGGGTTGCATCTATAATTGTTAAAAAGTTTGGACTTGGGCTGCATTAGATCCATTGTTACATTTTGTTACTAAATGTGTTAAGATAAAAATAAAAGGTTTTTTTTATAGGTTGATTAAAATATAATTAAGAAATTTCATTATTGAATTTTTAAACCCATAACGTAGACTCTTTTTAGGGACTATTAGCTCCTTTTCGTGTTAATTAGTTTAGAGAAAAATGAATTATGCTCTGTTTTCGTTCTTCTCACCATAAACTATGATCTCAACCTTATTATGCATGAGTAGTTATTATTTATTATGCGTATCATTAATTATTAACCATGAATATATATATACATATATACAAATAGACAATTTCAAAACATGTTCATTATAAAACACCAACCCGAACAAATCGAAAAAATGAATGGACGACCTTTCTAATAAATTTTAGTCTTTGATCAGGTTCAATCATAAGCACAACCGAAGAGTAGCGTTTGTTAGACCGGACTAAACATAGCGAGAGTCTAGCATAAGACTAAAAAGGTCGGTTGGGTGGTCCAAGTCCTAAAAATATTAAAAAAAGATACGTTTAAGTTTTCTTTTAGCAAAAACGAGTCCCACTACAATACAATAAAATTAATACATAAACGTACTTTTTAATAAAAAATAACACATAAACGTACTTGGAGATTTATCTGTAAAAGGAGTAATTTTCGCTAGACTGGCCAGTATGAAATGGACAATTAGGATCCTTAGACCCGTAATACTTTCATTGTTGTACAATTCTTTGTTGATGTTGAGAGGTGTCTTGAATTAGATTTATGGATCATCCCCTTCTCAAACTAGAAACCAAAGTAATATATTAAAAACTACGAATGGTCAGCATTAAGCTTAATATAAGTAACAAAAGTCGTCAAAAGGCTCAATCCAAAATTATGTTTAAAAAAAATACGGAGTATTATCTTATTTTAAGTAACAAAAGTCAGAGTTCAAATTAGTTTTGACCAAGACAACATATTCTCTCCAAAATAAACTTTCAGCCCAACGCGTTGGAAATGATTGTCAACTAAGGTCCAGGGTTTAATGGATAAAGGTTGAAATGTGGCAATTTTTTAACACTGATCCAAACGGGACTTTTCTCCCTATTTTATAAACTTTGTTATAAGGTCAATGGGTTATAAAGTTTTTACAAATATGAACCAAGCGTTAATATTATAACTCTACATAGAATCCAGAATCAGTAAATTCAAGACTAATACTGCGTTCCTGAGTTTTATTTTTGAAAGAAAAAAAAAGAAGCGAAAAGAAAACAAAATAAATTTGTATTCCAAATTTTATTTTATGAGAGAAGAGAAAAAATAAAAAAAAAGTAATTTGCTTAAACTTCTCTTTAAAACTTTCTTTCCAAAAAAGTGGGATGATTTAGAGAAAAGTTAAATTAAGAAACTTCTAATAAATATACTTACATAAATGACTTGATTAATAACATAACTTTGTTATATAATTAAATGTACAAATGAAAAAAAATCATTCGTCACTTTTTTTTTCTTCTAACTCGGAAACACGGTACATTATTAAACATATTACATTTTATTTACCTTCACCAAGATAGTATATGTTATTTTTTTCCAGTTTAGCTCATCATACAAGAACAAAGGGTCGAAGACCATTTATTACACAAATTAATAGTCAAATCAAAAAAAAATATACGTTGGTTTGACTTAACCAATAATTTTATTCTGACATGGACAAAGATGGTAACAATACAACTCAACAACAAATGTTGTCTATAAAGAACTTTTATGAAGTATTTAAATACGCGTTTCATATATGTAATCTTATTCATTCTCTTATGTTAAAAACATTATAAGTTTTGTATTCAAAAAAATTATTTAATCCAATTTACAATTTATAAGAATAAAATTTGTCTAATTATTATTATTCATACACTCACAAAAATAATAAACCCTATATGATCAACTTCAAATAAATATAAATAAAAATATCACAAAATAATTGAACAAAAATTTAATGTTTATTAACCATACCCTATAACAAAAATATACTAAAAAATAAATTAACAAAACACTAAAGTAAAAAAACACTCTGGAAAAAAAATGACCCCGCCCGTTAGGCGGGTTACGACGCTAGTATATATATATATATATATATATATATATATATATATATATATATATATATATATATATATATATATATATATATATATATATATATATATATATATATATATATATATATATATATATATATATATATATATATATATATATATATATATATATATATATATATATATAGAGAGTAGGGATCCAGTAAGAAGAAGAATTAAAATGAGAAGAATAAGAAGAAATCCTGACCACAAATTCTACAAAGGAAGCAGAATTTCAAGGGGAGATGCATCTAACTTTGTAGGTGCATCTAAAATGTGTGGTTGTGGTTTCTTCTCATTCTTCTTATTTTACTTAATCTTCTTATTTGATCCTAACTCTCTCTCTCTCTCTCTCTCTCTCTCTCTCTATATATATATATATATATATATATATATATATATATATATATATATATATATATATATATATATATATATATATATATATATATATATATATATATATATATATATATATATATATATATATATATATATATATATATATATATATATATATATATATATATATATATATATATATATATATATATATATATATATATATATATATATATATATATATATATATATATATATATATATATATATATATATATATATATATATATATATATATATATATATAGAGTGTATGTTAATATATAAGCATATGTGAATGTGATAATTGAGATAGTGAGTATTCATACATTCAACAATTTAGTTACACATAATAATAAAAAGCAAAAATTTCTTGGTAAAATCACCTCAAAAAAAATTTATAAACAAAGATATTACATTAGTCAAAACTACTGAATCTTATACAAAACTTACCCCTAGGTTTTATAATTTTTAGTAAATTGCAAATGTAGTCCCTAGGGCTTTTATAAGTTTCAGCTAATGACAAAACAAGTCCCTAGGGTTTATAGTTTTTGGTAAATTGCATGTTTAGTCCCTAGGGCTTATATTAGTTTCGAATAATGGCAAGATAAGACCCTAGGGTTTATTTAGGTTTCGGTTATGTCATAAATAACCCTTTAACTTTTGGATAATTACTAAACGACCCCGGAGGTTTATAAAAGTCTTGAAAATGGATTTAAAAAGTTACGGTTTGCACCCTTATAGTTTTTGAACTTGCGAAATGGCCTTATAACTTTCATGACTTTACATTTTAGGCTTATACTTTCACTAATATTCACATTTGGCACGAAAAGTCACAAAAGTGGGTTTTGGAGCTTAATGGGCCCGGCATAGGCCCTTTAAGGGTCCGGTTGGTTTTTAGATTTTTGTGGGCTTAGTTTTGGGCTTATTTAGGCTTATTAAGCTTAGAGAAAATACCAAAAATCTAACTTATCTTAAATAAGCCGAATGAAGCTTATGGGCTTAACGGGCTTATTTTTCCATGGCTTATTTAACTAGTGGGCTTATATTCTTAAATGGGCTTAGTGACTTATGTGTTGGGCTCACTTTAATAAAGCAAGCCGTGGGGTTTGGGCTTACTCCACGGGCTTATTTTGTGCCTTATTTCACTTAGGCTTATAAGCTTAGTAACTTTCCATGATTTCTAGCTTATTTTAGGATTAAAGCATCTTAGACTTTCTAGTTTTCTAGGCTTAACTTAGATTTAGAGAGGGATTAATCTACACATTATCTAGTCCAAATTTTATATGATATCACCTCGAATAAATCAAGCCGTGGGTTTTTAGGGCATTATCTAAGCTTGTTTATCAAGTTTTACGTATGCGTGGTGTTTATATGATGATTTTTATGAGTGTACCTAGTTTACACATGATTTTGTTTATATGCTTATATGTTCATAAGAGAATAGATATGAAGATGGTGATACTTACTTGTTAACTTGGATGATGAACTAAGAATGGAAATGAGCTAGTAATCTCGTGACTACTATGAATCTACACGAATGGAGCTTATGCCGTGACCTAGGGATTCTTTTGGTGCCTTGATATTTAAGTTTTGTAAGGTAAAAGTTAATGCTAGGAGTTATGAGTTAGGAGACAAAGATTTGGAGTATTGAATGTGGTTTTTGAAAGGATCTATGTTGGTGTTTATATTTAGCCATGAGATAGAGAGATATATATGTAGGAAATTGAGATTTGTGGCTTGTGGTGAGGAGATATACAGGACTAGGAGATAGATAATTATCTAGGATGGATCTTGGTGTATCTAAGTATGATTCATGTGTATCTAAGCAATATCTTCCCATATATTACCTAGTATAATCTTTAATTAGCATGTTGTACCCTTGACCTTTTGTTTCATGTTGTAGCCGCAGAAACATAAGGAGTCAAGGGGACAAATTTTAGCCAAATAGTCCTAACTATAAATGTTCTATGTTGTACAAGGTTTGAAAATAGCAAGTGTTTAAGTCTAAGGTTTTCTAGAAGTGTATAAGTTGATGGCTTATGGTATTCGGCTAGTGTAAGTGTTTAGGATAGATTTGTGTTAGTTTTAGGTGAATCTAAGGAGATACTAAGGATCTAGGTAGGATATTGTTTGTACTAGTTTAGATCTAAGGTGTTTTGGTTAAGGTTTAGGGTATTATAGTGAAAGTATATGTAGTGTAAAATAAAATGTGTAGTTTAGGTAAAATAAAAATGTGACACTAGTTGATAATGTATAAAATAGTTAATGTGATGTTGTAATGTAAAAAGGTTGTTTTATTAGTCGTGGTAATATCTATTATAGTGTAATATATATATATATATATATATATATATATATATATATATATATATATATATATATATATATATATATATATATATATATATATATATATATATATATATATATATATATATATATATATATATATATAGGTATAATTATGACTTGATACCACACCCCTAATCCATGTCATATGTGACATGGCACCTATTAGCCAATAGTATTTCAGAAATCCCGAAAAACTCTCCATTTTCCACGTTTTTAGTGATATGAAATCGCAGATTTTTGAAAATCGCGTTTTGGAAACGCAATTTTGAAATTCGTATTTTGAAACGCAGTTTTGATAAAGATCTTTGGAAATTAAGTAAAAAAAATGTCAAATGCAAGATTTGACCTTGTGACCTATGGGTAACAAGTCACCAGGTTTACCACTAAGGCAGACTACTTTTAGTGATTTTCCATCATAAACAATGTTAATAATTTCTAAAAAAAAACATTGTTATTCATATACATCATAATATACTTTAAAATTACACATTAAGGGGCCTCCTTTTTTCCAAACCCCTAATATCATTCCTAACCCTAAAATCAACAAAAACCTACGCCTCTTTTTAATGAAAAGTATCTATTGTATCACAGGTATATAAATTGTATTTTTTTCATTACATCATTATTTGTGTGTAGATTAACAAAAAATTATCCAACCTTAATCCAACAAGCAGTTGATCATTCTATCATTTTTTTTATTTTTGTTGATATTGAGTAATTAATCAACCCAGAAATTAGTGATGATACAACAAAGGTACATTTTTCATTATTAGCGTTTATTCTTATGTTTTAGAGTTGCCTTCTTTGAAAGTAGGTTGTTGAGGACCGATTAACTTGTCCCAATGCTAGGGATAGACTCAAAACCAAGCCCAAAGTATTGAAATTGCAACAAGATGACACAAATTCACGCAACCTGGGATAATGAACATATCATACATGATGAATTAATCAACTGGTTTTTGAGTGCAGGTATGAGATAAAAGATACACCCTTTTTATATAAGCCATAATAAAAGACGTAAGCAGAATTTAATTAATATCCAATAGTCAAAACTGCTACTTTGAAGCTTGAAGCTTGCAACTTTTTGATTTTTCGTTCACAGGTTCACGAAAATTAATCTCCAATAGTTAGAACAGCTACTTTGAAGTTTTAAAGCTTGCATCTTTCTGATATTTTGATTGACAGGTTCACGAAAGCATGGAACCCCTTCATTTTAAGGCTTTGTGCCTTGCGATGGAAAGTGCTAATTTTGGTATTGTTGTTAAGTTAATAATACTTTTTATAATGCATTTGTTCACCTATAATATTATGATGAGTCGCAGGTCTACGCAATGTCCCTGTTTTTTTTCGTGTCGTCATGTTTGTTATGTTTCAGTTATTTTGTTCTTGAATGATGAAAGTTGAAATACAATCCGGAGCAACGAGTCCTAATATGAGTGATTGGTATTTTGTGCAGTTAAATTGATGATCACATTGAGGTTTTCTTCAAATGTTATTCTATGAAAAAAATGAAAACGTTTATAATTGGAATATAACATATTTGACATAAAACCAAATACAAGGAATGACCAGTAGTTACACAACCAAATATCAACCCTCTTTTTACAATAGTTAACATCTGACAGGTTAACTTTTATTGTGAGTGTTAGTTACATAAAAGCTATTCATTAACAAATTTTAGACCTTTTGTAGTGTTTGATTTTGTGACAATGTTAGTTTCTAAATATATTTTTTCCCTCTTTACAATGCATTTACTTTTAACATTTGTTGATAATTTTTACCAGTATGTTTTGAGCAGTTGAATAGCATTTTGCTTTTCTCTCTAATTAATTCTCTGTTTTTTAGGCCATAAATGAAGCACATGACCGTCTTCTGGTCCACAATGGCTCAAGAAATGCCCAAACTCCAGATGAAGGGTATGCTTACTGGTCCAGTCAACATACCTAATGGTCCGTAACGACCAGCCCAGGTCCGAAACTTGCTACCAGATTGCTTTCGCTATCAAGGACGAATTTGAGGGGATCTTGAAATGAATGGAATCATAGACATCCAGATCGATGAGGGTGCGTTGACAGAAGGTTTGCCACTGAGGAAGGCCGAGCATGCTTACTACATGTACTTGGCTGTTGACTCTTTTAGAATCTCTAACCTTGGCCTCGAAGACTCCACTCAGATCCATCTTCACATGTGCTACCCAAACATCACCGATATACATGGAAGTTGATGTCATCACGAGAGAACTCACTATCTGATGAGACGGTTCTATCTGTATTCCGTGAAGGAGTGAAGTACTATAAGGTGATGGTATTGGTCCGGGTGTGTATGACATTCACTCCACAAGAATCCCATCAATGGAGGAAATCCAAGACAAACTCAACAAAAGGCTTGAAGTATTGGAGACCAACATTTGATCACATGACTGTTACGTATCTTCAGCTACGATATCCAAGCAGAGACAAGTCAGCAAGTCAACGAGATGCCGCTGGTCACAGTAGTGAAAAGGAAGAAGACTTGCTATTTTGATTTGCTTTTTTAGAGCCAGGCAAATCATCTCCGTTCGTGCTGGTCTAAAAATGGTTCCTTGGGACGGATACTTGAAATACTCTTGTCCGAGCCCAAAACATCGAGAACGCAAGTAAGTGGAACTTCTGTGATTAGTTTAAACATTATATTCTTGCAAACAAGATTTTTAGTATATAACATAATGTGCATTTGTATAAAGCATGAGGCAATAACTGGCTAAAGTTTCTTATATGATTGTGCACTATTGTGTAGACAAAACTCTGAAGAGTCAGTTCTATCTGCGTCTATTAACCGGTCCACTTCTGAGCTCACACCATTACAACTGAATTTTGCAATATGAAACACCAGGTCCACTTCTGATCTCATGCTGTAAACCGCCTTAGAAGCAACTAAGCTTGACATTCAATCTAGAATCCCACCAGTATAATGTTACTAAAGTCAGTAAATGTTGTCTTTAAGGTATGTGTAGATACCACCGAGATGTACTTGATCTTTGGGCACCCCCACCACCACGTGCTGGTACCAAGCCAAACACGGACCCCTTTACGTGTTCTGTTTTTTGACATGTTTTTTTTCTTTTTTCTCTTTCTCAGGAGGACGTGGAAGATTTACAGCTAGAAGGGGGTCTGGATATAGAAACGATGTTGCGAGGGGACGCGGAAACTTCGGTAATGGCGGAAGAGGCTTCTACCACGATGGTGATTTTGGTGATAGGAGGAATGATTTTGGAGGCAGTAGGAATGAATACGGAAACAGAGGTGGTGGCCATGGAGGAGCCCTTTTAAACCGTTGTGGTAGTGGCGATGGATACCAGAGGGAGCATGTCAACAGGGGCATGGTTGTTAACGGATTAGCCAAGAATATTACTCCACGAATTCCTGCTGCTGCTTGAATAAGTGAGTGATCACTACTACCTATCACACATTGGTTTTTAAAGTTCACCTATGCAAGCTGGAACTTAGAAGCTTGCGGGTGTTATAGATCTTACTTTTGGCCCATAAATGTTAAAATTTAGAATATTGAAAAGTCACTCATAATTGCCTACTCCTCTTGCTAATCTTGGAATCAACTTATTAAAATCAAAGTGGAAGTACTGAAAGTCAGCGTACAGGTGAATTAGCTATTCCTAACGCCCAAAGCTAAAACTGGTATGAGGTTTGTTTATAGTTTCTCTATATTGTGGCGGAGTAATATTGGTTGTATTTAGTCAGTTTACTAATCAGCCCCTTAAAATGAATTGAGAATGAACATTTCAAGTATGGTATATGTTTGGTACAGGTAGTTGTGTGAGGTTTATATTAGCAATATTAAATACGTACCTTTTTAGGCTGTGGGATATGCAATACCATTTGTGCGAGAGAAGAGGTGAATATGAAGTTGAAATTTGTGTCGGTTAATTTAATATCGGTGATTGTTTGTTATACCGTTTCTTTTTTGTTGCAAATAAAACTTGCATCAGCTGTCAGCTATGGCAATACATTTTAGGCTAATGATTTTTTGTGCTTACAGATGTAAACGAAGGAACCAGGAGTCAATTAAAAGAAACTCAAATGTTTGTGTTTCTTTTTCTTCTGCCAACACATTCTGATTTCATTGTTCACAAAACGACTTTTCTCAGCTCCTCTATCTTCTGTAAAGTGAAGTAATATGTGAGCGTGCAGATAAGGACCTGGATTTAGAAGGGTATCATTTCAAGTTTTTTGGATGGAATTAGTATGCTTATGAGGTTATCAACCTTGATACACCTGTTAGTTTGGTTCCTACTGCTACTTTGAATCAATTGAACCAAAGCCACAAGAACCAACATGGTTCTATGAAATGATAGCCAATGCTCATGCCGACATTCCTGAAAATAGCACAACGGTGCAACACACCGATGGCGTCACTGTTGTATATGACGACGGCTAACCAAATGAATGTCGATAAGATAAGAAATGTTACCAGCATAATGCTACAGTTACTGTGAAGCTGCTAAGTTAATATTTAAGGTTATACTCACATCATTTGGAAACTCTTGCCAGTCACATGAAACACAAGATTAATAAGTTCAGCCAACGCGGTAACCATCAGCAGATAGATTCACACCTTCAAGGAAGTTATAAACTACCTTCTTTGAGTCAACCCACTTGTATTGCATGATTTATATTAGGTTCTTTTATTCAAAGATGTGAAAGATTACATAATGTATGAATCATAGTAGTTGAATAAATTGAACAACTTATTTTACAAGATGAATCAAATGAATGAATCTTATTGTATCTTTGGTCCAACACTTTTTTGCATAAATAACAATTTTAAGCCGAAATAAGCAGTTAAGTAGGAGTTTGGATGGCACGGACAATGTTTCTACTAAAGAATACGCAGATAAAAAAACAGCAATGCCAAACTACCCACATATCAGACTTGCAATTGTTTATAACCACATTTAGTAACTTTCACTTAAGTAGATGAGAAAGTTTCAATGCAAATGACATTACACATTTTTACATACTAAATGTTAGTGAGAACTCAAAAAACATTGAACATATAGAGATCAGATTAACACTACCATCTAATATGTGGAATTTTATGGAAGATTTAAGCTACAAGTGTAATTGGGAGTGTTTTTATAGATACAGGGAATTGGCTGGGCTTAGACAGGTTATACCCATTTTAAAATAGTCAGACTCCTTCCAGTGTTCCATCCAAGCACCTCTCATACAATAATCTGATAAATGTAAAAGTAACTTTGCTTTTGTCGGAAAAGCCCATACTAAATAAATAATAATTAGTTTAAAGTAATACTTGTGTGCTGAACATAGTCAAAGATAGGAAAACGTGCAGAGTCAAACACCGTTTCCCATAATGGTATAGAGAAGTGATCACCATAGTTCCTTGATGTATCAAAGAGTTATTGAAAGGCACTGCCTAATCTCTGGCCTTGGGTAGAAGCTAACTTCAGACAATCCTGGGTATATACATCATGATATTTATAGCTAAAACATTAATTACTAATTAAACATTAAAACAGATTTTATTATTTTTCTTACCGGCCAATAAGGGAAACCATAAGTATAGATGATCAAACCATAAGTATATTTTTTATAAAAAGAAAATATAATATGTACGTAAAAACGAAGAACAAACCAAGATAGAAAATATATATATATGTAGATTTTTTGGTGTAATACTTTAGGAAAAATATTACTTTTTTTTATTTTTTTTTTTTTTTTGGTGCAAATCTTAGGAAAGAAATGCTTTTGTGATTGTTTTTTATTTTTTTTATTTTTTAAGAAAATATTATAATATATAGCTAAAGAAAAATAAAATCTAAAAGAAAAAATATTTTTAAAATTTTTTTTTCTTTAAAGGGTATATGTTATATATGATATATAGTATATTATAATCTAATATTCTCTTTTTATTATTTTATTATTCTTTTATTATTATTTTATTATTATATATATATATATAAAAGTTTCAAAAATATTCCTCTTTATCCTCTATTGTGTTTAATTCTTTTTCTCAACCCCTCTTATTTTTAATTCTTCATGGATTTGTATTGTATAGGGTGTGGGAGACCATCGTCTGGTAGTCAATCATGTCATTGGTGTTCATGCGAGCGGTGCGGTATGGATATCCCTAATTACAAATTTGGATATTGTTCATTTTGCAATTCAATCAATTCATACTTCACCTCTAATGACACTATCTCACCCTCTCCCATATTTGACGACCCGTATCCGCAACATGCACCGGGTTTTTCTCAATA
Source organism: Glebionis coronaria (assembly GCA_025667525.1). Lineage (NCBI taxonomy): Eukaryota > Viridiplantae > Streptophyta > Magnoliopsida > Asterales > Asteraceae > Glebionis > Glebionis coronaria. Next base: position 533,792,319 of record CM046877.1, read on the forward strand.
CCCGTTTTGCAATCATTGTGGGGGCCCTCACGATACTTCTTATTGTCAGCCGATGAATTATTATGAGCCAAATCCGTGTTCTAATTCTTTTCAACCGATGATTTATGATGGACCACATCCGTGCTATAATTCTGGTTTTCATAATTTTGAGCCCCTACAATACACCCTCGATCATCAATCTTCTTTGAATTCGAATGACGAAACACAAGCCCTTCTTTTGAAACGTAAAGAAGCCGTAGTTCAACTAAAAGAAACATGGGAGGAGGAAAAGCGACAACGACAAGAGCAAGTATCTAATCTTAGTGCTTATACCTCTACGCCACGTGTGATTCCTTATTGTTATGATGATGACGAGGATAATATTTACGATCTCAATCCATCATGTGAGACTACGACTCATATTCTCGATTCTTCCACTACGGAGACCGATGCCTCTCTCATCATGGGGGATGAGGGTCTTATCACTATTCCTTGTGATGAGATTCTTATTCCAATCCAAAGTGAGCCTACGGTTGCTTCTGATAGTGATAGTGAGTGTGAATCTCTTTCTAGTAATGATTCATTACCTCCCACTGACATCTTGGGAGATGATTCTTTGGCTTTCTCTCGATCTTGATGATGATGTTACTTCTAGTGATGATGAGTCACTATCCGATGAAGACGTTCAGAAGGAAAATTTCAAGATTTATTCGAACCCTTTATTTGATTTTGATGACGCCTACATCTCTAGTGAGGTGAATCCTCTCTTTGAAGAGGGGATTGAGGACATTGATAGCTCCGACTCTCTTACTATTGATGAGCATTCTTTGTTAGCCATGCCACCTCCCATCGTAGAGGATGTGGAGAGATTTGACCCTACCTTCCGTTTGATTCGGTCTGGAGAGGTGACGCGGGTGGTAGATATTTCTTCTGATATTTCTCATATTATGTTGCCACCCCGTCCTACCCCGTGCACACCCAAGAGGGTGATGTATCGATTTTACTCTCCTCATTTCATACCGGGAAATGAGGATGAGTGTTTTGATCCTGGAGGAGACGTTGATGTTGCTATTACTTGTGATGTTTTACCGGTTACCCCATCGACTCTTGCTTTGAGTTTCTATCAAGTATCCTCGGGTGACACTTTGATATATTTTTCTCCCACCCTCCCGCCCTTGGCGAAGACGAGTATTCTTAAGGATCGCCTTTATACCTATTTCTCGTATGTTATAAGAATCCTTCTGTTTTTCTTCACTTATACTGTGGATTCTTCTTTTTTATTCTCATCCGGTAATTAGGATAAGATTTTTGACCCTGGCATATCTGTTTGAGCCAGTGGTGATTCTCTTGCTCCCCCATGTACCATTTAATTCGGGGTCGAGTCAGGCTCATGACTCGGTTAACAAAAACAAGCGCTTCTCGGGAGGCAACCCGAGGATCTATCCTTTTTATTTATTTTCTAACATAAGTGTAGGGGAGTGTTTCTCTCCATGTGTGCTTGTTGGTATTTGTTTTTGTATGCAGGATTCCCTTGGATCGAGAAGACTTTCAGAGGGTTGATGTTGCTGTTTTCCATCATCTTCTTCATTCAGTCTCCGATCGATCTTCATGTCTTTATCAGGGGAGTACTCAGTTCTTATCTTTATCCATATATATGTGATGTTGTTCTCCTTCTTACACTTGGAATTCTAGCATTAGCATTTTTCGTTCTTAAGTGTAGGGGTGACACCTTATCACTTTTGAACATTGAGGCCAATGTTCGGTTCTAAATGTAGGGGGGTTAATATCATATTGATCATATTCATGCCTACTTGTTTGCCCTCTTGCATCCTATTTTGATCAAATGTGTGTTTGCTTTTTTTATTAAAAATAATAAAACGTTTTTGACAGCGCGTGATTGACTTGTCCCGTAGGGTAGAACAAAGGGGATCCTGACTCTGCCTGAGTGTTGATCTGGCTGCTCCCTTAACTTTTAGACTGAGCTTTTAGGAATTGTGAAAATGAAAATGCTAAACGTGGAGTAGTTGGTTCTCTTTAGAGCTTATATGAATAACATGTGGCTTTTCCTCCTAGATTGTAACTAGACTAAATAAGTATGTTTTTTTCAAGCCTTTGAATGTTAAAAATTGTGTTGTTATGCAAAAAATAAATTCTTATGCAATTTTGATATAGAGTCCTAGTTCAACTTTTTATTTAAATTTGAGTGAAAGCATACTTTCTTAAATTTGAAATAACGTTGCGTGAATAAATATGTTGAAAAAACAAATGAAAAAAAAATGAAAAAGAAAAATTGAAAAAAAAAGAAAAAAAGCAAAAAAAAAAGAGAGAGAAAAAATATTTGAAAAAAAAGAGAAAGAAAAGAATAAAAAATATAAATAATATGAATAAGAGTTTTATGTTTTTGTTGCTTTAATTATAATTGTGAGAAACTTGCTTTTTCTCAAATTTAAATCCGAAGTTGAACTAGAATTCGTCAATTTTTTATATGAGTTTAGACGGTAATTGAGAATGTAGAAGTCAAAGGTCCCGTGAGCTCCGATACTATTCTCAAGGGTGTAAAAACCTAGCCTCCTAAGCTTTGCTAAAGGACAAGCTGAGAAGAAAGTCGCTACATGGAGTGATCTCTCCTTTGAATCTTCATTCTCTATTTACCGTCGTTGTTTTTCATCTAAGTGTCTTTTATTAGCTTAGCGGTGATTTCAAGATCTTTGATTTCAAAATCCCGCCAATCCCGGTACTATTCTCCTTGGGGTGTCAAAAGCCCGGGCACTTAACTGTTGTCCCATAATATTTAGATGATTAATGATAGAAAATAGATGAAAAGAGATGGATTCCTAGAGAGAGAAAGTAGTGAGAGAAAGTAGAGAGAGAGGTGATTTAACTTGGTGAATATTAGATTAGGAATAATGAGAGTTACAAATGACCATCCACCCTCCTAACATGCTAGGAGGGTAATATATATAGTCCACCCACATGCGGGCTTTAATGGGCTATATATTGGGTCGGGCTTGTCTTTTGGACTTTAATTAGTTTAAATCCAAGCCCGTAAACCACGACTCAATAACTACCTATTACAACGTTCTAATAAATATTACAATAGAAACCTATGACCGAACATTCTTTTTGACTCAATATTTTTAAGGCTAACAATCTCCCCCAATGTGAGGTCATTCCTCTTTGATATTTGGAGTCCAATGGAGATTTATGAATTTCGTCATAAATGAGTCTTGAACGTGTAACAGTAGTTTTGTTCCTTCATGCTGTGATCTTTGAGCCTTTGTCATTGTCTTTCGACTTAGTCTTTTCTCTTGAGATCTTCAAATCATTCTTGACTTGTCCTTGCCATCTTGCGATCTTGTGTCTTTATCCACATGCTCACACTATTAATTGTTGAATAAGTCTTTGGGCATGAGTATGTGGTTTTGAATCTTTGACTTTGCTGAGTTCACCGTGACGCCACCTTATCGAGACAAAACATGGACACGGACTGAATGGCTTTGACATTCGTCCTAAATCGGTAGCGTTTTACTTCCGGTCGGTGAAGACCGTTATACGATATTAAATATCGTACCTGTGATTAGGTAGATTCAACTGAGAATCTCCTTGACAGGGTTTCGCTGCAGTACTAGCCGTTCTCTTTACTCGACCGTCTCAAAGCAAGAATGCGAACGTAAAGAGTGAATCAATTGGATAAATATCCGCTTGATTAAAGTCGTCAATTCAAATTCCTGGAACAAGTTTGATTCGTTAAGAATCTTACCATTGTTTCTTTCTAGTTGACACAAGTTTGATTCATAAGAATCTCACAAGTCACCTACCGTAGCGTTGTTTGATGTTGACGCTAGAAGGATTTCCATTCATCACTGTGAATATTAAGGAATATCACTCTGAATGTTCTGGCAAGACCATAAAGATATTGCGTAGAAACCTGAAACGAGTTTGAATCAATTCAGAATCAAACCACTGTTGCTTTTCAGTTTTACATATGTTCAATTCATAGAGAATCTTGCATATGACCTACCGCAGTGATGTTTGATGTTAACACTGGAAGGATTTCCACTCATCATTGTGAATACTAAGTGGTATCACTCTGAGTGTTCTAGCAATATCACAAGGATATAGCGTAGGACTCTCTTGATCTTCATCCATGTGTCCTAACGAGATTTGATTGATCTCTTGGCTCTAGACTCGATTTGTGCACTTTTAGTAGTCGGAGGCTGGAGCAGATGCCACCTATTCAATATCAACTATCTTGGAGTGAGAAAGTCAATAGAAGTCGTGTTGATCTCCGTGACAATAAAACAAACTTCTTTTGAGAGAAGCCTGAGTAGCTAGGAAAGGGTTGTGCTTCACATCACTGGGTCCATGATGAGTTGTCTTCATGATGTGTTGACCCGGTTTCTGCCTAAGTTGTATGGAGGGCTTTTTTCTTTAGACCCTTTATCCTTACATTTTTTTTTCATTCTTCAACCCCTTCAACGCTTACCAAGACATCATAAATAGCACCTTGTTGTGATTGTTCCAGTTAGGGGTGGGAATCGGGTCGGGTTGGTCGGGTTCGGGTTATTCGGGTCGGGTCGAAGTCGGGTCAAGGCTAAAAATAGTTTACCCGAACCCGACCCGATTTGAACTCGGGTTAGTCGGGTTCGGGTCTATTCGGGTCGGGTCTAGTCGGGTCGGGTCTAATCGGGTTCGGGTCAACCCGAATTCGAGTAAATTATTAAAAAAACATTTTTTTTACTTTTTTAGTACAATTTATATTAAATTTATATTTTAAAAATAAAAAAAATTAAAAAAGTTCGAATTCGGGTTAGTCGGGTTGACCCGATCCCGAATTAGACATAAATATTATACCCGATGCCCGACCCGATTTTGAATTCGGGTTAGTCGGGTTGACCCGACTAACCCGAATTGAAATTTCAACCCGACTAACCCGACCCGAATAGGCTCGGGTGGGGTTCGGGTCGGGTTGGGGTCGGGTCGGGTCAGAAAAAATGACACCCCTAGTTCCAGTGCTATCATCAGTACTTAGTCGGCATTCAGCTACGTTCACATTCTACTCCATATTTCCTAAGGACTTCTAATAATCTATTGGATTGTCCCTGGGAAGATCCCTCCTATTCTGGTTGGATCATAGGACTTAAACCTAACCACCATTTTGACACCAATAACGTCGTGAATTAAAGATGTTGAGGGTTTTTGATCGTAACCATGAGTGCTTGAGTCTTTAGATCACATTTTAATCACATTTTCTCCCCCTATCTCTAATATATAAAATATTTTGATATTAGAGATACCAAATTTGATTAAGATAGAAAATCTTCGGGAGAAAGATGTGACAAACTTAGCATGAATTTTGGAACGCTCCCCCTCAAAAATTGATCCAATGGAATTGTCATTACGAGGATTTGATCCACATTAAACTTTTGAGGATATGAGTTGTTGAACACACAATTTTTGAAAGATTTTGAATATCATTGAGAAATTCTTGAAAAAAATTGTGTTCAACACTTTTTGAAAAATCAATTCTTTTTGTCGAAAAGGTTTTTCTAAAGCATAAACTTGAGTTCATAGACTTTGAATGTCTTGACGAATCCACTCAAGTGTAAGAAGATTTAACTTCTTTTGCTAAGGGTAAGAGCACTAAATCGTACACTCCCCCGTGAATATAGTTCCGGGTTGCAATCTAAAAGTGATTGCAAGCCATTGTGTTGAGCTCAAAACGTTGAATGTTTTGTGACAAGCTCAACCCAAGATAGATTGCTCTACCCGTTGTTGGAAATATTGTCCAAAATAGACAATTTCCTTTTGAAAAGATAGAAATGACATGTTTTGAAAAATATTTACAACTTTCATTCGAGATTTATGTACACACCCGTGTCGTTATTGAGCGACATTTCTAGGTACGTCCATATTATCGATACTGAAAGACATGTCGAGAAGAATATTTTTAGATTTTCAAAGATTTTTTAATTTTGTATTTTTCTTTTTCATTAATATTTACAAGTAGATGTTTGATAGATGAATCAAGCAGGATTCCTTGCCAGAATCTCCAGTTCTGCTGGAGTCAAACATCTCATACCAATTTGCCTAACAAGATACGCAAGCCTCTCTTTCGAAAGAGCTTTTGTAAACAAGTCAGCTAATTGGTAATCAGTTCCAACAAAGTATAATTCAACAATACCCTTTTCAGCTTGTTCCTTAATGAAGTGATATCTGACATCAATGTGCTTCGTGCAGGAATGCTGTACCGGATCGCAGGAGATGGCTATGGCCGACTTTGAGTCATAGTACATAGGTACTTTATCAAAATGGAAGCCATAATCCGTGAGTTGTGTTCTCATCCAAAGAACTTGAGCACAACACGCAGATAGAGACACATACTCAGCTTCGGCTGATGAAAGTGACGTGCAATCCTGCTTCTTGGAAGACCATCCCACAAGCTTATCTTGACCTAGAAATTTTGCACCACCAGAAGTACTTTTACGTGTATCAAGACACCCTGCATGATCAGAATCTAAATAGGCCGTTAGAAAGAAACCGGTTTCCCTCGGATACCAGAGTCCCATGTGAATGGTATTCTTAAGGTACCGAAAGATCCGTTTAACCTCCTTGAGGTGCTTTTCAGTGGGTCTTGCTTGATATCGTGCATAATAGCATGTAGCATGATGAATATCAGGTCTGCTTGCTGTCAAGTACATGAGGGACCCGATCATGGAACGATATCTCGTTTGATCTATGGGTAATCCCTCCAAGTCAGCATCTAGGGATGTGGTTGATAATGGTGTCCCAACGGGGTCACATGATGTCATACCATGCTTTGTGATTATCTCTTGACAATACTTAGCTTGGTTAATGAATATACCACTTGGGGATTGGTGAACTTGAACTCCTAGAAAGAATTTTAGTTCGCCCATCATAGACATTTCAAATCTGTTGTGCATTACTTTTTCAAACCATTTTGAGAGTTTTGGGTTTGTAGACCCGAAAATAATGTCATCAACATAAATTTGCACAAGCAAAATGTCATCCCCATATTTATAAGTAAACAAAGTTAAATCAATGGAACCTTTTGAGAAACCTTTGGAGACCAGAAATTTCGAGAGCTCGTCGTACCACGCCCTTGGAGCTTGCTTGAGTCCATAAAGTGCTTTGTGGAGACGATACACCTTGTCAGGATAATGAGGATTGACGAATCCTTCTGGCTGCGTGACATAAACTTCTTCCTTCAAAGGACCGTTAAGAAACGCCGTCTTTACGTCCATTTGATAAACGGTGAATCCCTTATGTGCAGCATAAGCAAGGAAGATCCTGAGCGCTTCCATTCGAGCTACTGGTGCAAATGATTCTTCAAAATCAATACCCTCTTTCTGTCCATACCCTTTAGCCACTAGCATAGATTTATTCTTGATGATCGTGTTTTCTTCATCCATCTTGTTTTTCCAGATCCATCAAAGATTTAATGGTGTTACATCGTATGATCTGTCAACAAGTTCCCAGACTTTAAGTCTTTCAAATTGTTGAAGTTCATCCGTCATCGATTCAATCCAAGCATGATCAGCCAAGGCCTTTGATGTTTTTCGGTTCAGCTGAACTCACGGCGAGTGCGAACATACAAACACCGCCATCAGTGTGAAGCTGTCGTCTTGTACGAACGGGTTGTGAAGGGTTTCCAATTACATGAACCAAAGGATGATCTCGGGTCCAATGATGTGTTGAAGGATGTCGTTGATAGAATGTATGCATATTTGATGGATCAACATGGCGAGTAGAAGACTCTCCAGTTTCATGTACCGGTGTACCGAATGGGTTGATAAATTCGTCTTCGTCAGATAATGCATTGTTTGCTTGATTTATGTTCTCTGGAGCAATGACAGTAGTTGTGGATGTTGTAGGATCGATTGTTGAAGTAATATTCTGAGGAGGTAAATCTGCAGCAACCCGTGTTGAAGTAGATGAAGTTGTATCTGGTTGTTGACGATGATCGGTTTCATCATTCTTATCATGAGTGACAGCGGAAGACTTCGATACAACTTGTTTCTCCCCCGTGAAATATTCATCATACATTGGTCCATATAACATTTCCAACACTTCAATTGTCGTGTCGACTGTCATATCAGCTCTAGGAACATGTTCTTGAACCAGCGTTGAACTTGATGGTTCATTGTTGTGGTCTTGAGTTCCGAGTTCCATGCGATTGTGAACGGAAGTCGTTTGTCGTTGTGGATCGGGACTTAAACTGTTTTGTTCAAGTGCCATTTCTTGTAATTCATCAAATCGGATATGAATAGTCTCGACAATCAATTTTGTTCTCTTGTTGTATACTCTATATCCCTTTGACTGAGTTGCATATCCCACAAGAATACATGCATCACCTTTTTCTTTCATCTTATCCAAATTTTCACCATCTCGAATAATGTAACAAGTACATCCAAAAACATGAAGGTGTTTGAGTGCAGGTTTTCGATCATGAATTATGTGATATGGTGTCTTTTCGTGTCTTAGGATAATTAAGGAGCGGTTTTGTGTGTAGCATGCGGTTGACACGGCTTCGGCCCAAAAGTATAGTGGAAGTTTTGAAGCGGATAATAATGTTCGAGCAGCCTCAACTAAAGTACGGTTTCGTCTTTCAACAACCCCGTTTTGTTCGGGTGTCCGAGCAATAGATGTTTCGTGTTCAATCCCTTCGGCTTCAAAATACTTTCTTAGATTTGAATTCAAAAATTATGTACCTCTGTCAGTACGAACCACTTTAACTTGAGCTTGAAGACTACGTTGTATCAGTTTAAGGAAGCTGATGAGAACTTCGGGTGTTTCATCCTTGGACCTCAAGAAGTGAGTCCATGTGTACCTTGAGTAATCATCGATAATTACCACAATATATTTATTTCCATTGATACTCTGAACACGCATGGGACCACACAGATCCATGTGAAGAAGATCTAACCGTCCTTTAGAGCTTGGTGTGGTCTTTGTTTTGAAGCTACTTCGTTTAGCTTTACAAAGTTCACAAGAAGAACAAAGATGATCTTTGATGAATTTCAAGCTTGGAAGGCCTCTCACAATATCTTTCTTGGAAAGCAAGTTAATGGTATCAAAGTTGAGATGAGAAAGACGTTGATGCCATAACCATGCCTGAGTCGTTGAAGCTTTAGCTATGAAGCAAATTGGAGTTGATGAAGTTGTGTCTTGAAGTGAGATTGTGTAAAGATCAGTACCCCGTGTACCGGTAAGTAAGTCATTCCCATCATAATCACGAACAAAACATGTCTTCTTTCTGAAAGCAACTTCCAAATCTGCATCATAGAATTGACCAACCGAGAAAAGATTGTGATTGAGCCCTTCGACGTAGTATACTCTTTTAATCGTGATATTCCCCTGAACCAAATCTCCATATCCTAGGATCGGTGCAAATTGATCATTTTCGAATCGGACCGTACCCAGGAACTTCTCCACGAAGTTAATTAGAAGCTTGAGATTCCCCGTCATGTGCTTCGTGCATCCGGAGTCCAGTATGAAGAGAATTATTTGTATCACCTACAGAAGAGTTAGGACACGATGGAGCATTTGCTAAATTGGATACCACAGTAGTTGTGATAATAGAATCATTAGTGTCCTTATCAACATTTAAAGGCAAACTAACACTCGTTTTCACATTTTCTATCCTAGCTTTCGGCATCCATTTATATCCGGGAGGACACTTATTAGCAAACCACCATTTCCAAGACTTGCTAGCAGATTCATATAATTCCTTAATTTTGCTTCTAGGATTCTTAGTGGTAGAGTCTGATGCATTACTTTTCTTAGTGGGGGTAGCACCAGAATGGTTCACTTTGCGTTTGGGTTTACTAGCTCTAATAGGCATCACCACTTGCTTCTTAGTTTTAGTATTTACGCCTTTGACTTTGTTCATAGCACACATAGAATGATTAGCATTAGCACACTTGCCACATTTGACACAAACAAATTTCACATTCATAGCATTCAAATCATTCACATCATTCATATAGTCATTACATGCGATTATAGACTTTTTATTCTTAAAAACATTCAAATTCCTAGGGTGTGCTTCTACTTCCTTCATCTTCCCTTGATTCTTATGTTTCCAGACCTTATCATTCACTTGAGTGCTCTTAAGCTGAGGCCGGCTAACACTAGTAGTGGAGACTATTCCTGTAGCAGAAGACACACGAATATTAGTGTTTCTAGAAGTTTGAGGCGATTGAATAACTTTGTTTGTGGGCTTAGTGTTCATTCTATACATCCCTGGTTTAATAACATTAGTGTGCTTAACGCTTGGTGCTATGGCATTCCTTATGGGTTGATTTTGTGGTAACCTTTCCTTTCCATCTATCTTGGGGGCAAACACAGGTTTTGCAAACGAGGAATTTGATAAAGCAGATGGTTTTCCCAAGATAGAGGATCTATGCACTTTAGAAGCATTGGGTTGTCTAACAACATGTTTCTTAATGCTAGGTTCCACGATTTTCCCACCCATTTTAGCAACGAGCTTTTGCAACTCTGCTATCGCTCTGTCCCTGTCTTGTAACTGAGCTTTCAACCCTTTAATTTCAGAATTCTGTTCATTCATTTCTCGAAACGTTTGGGAAAGTTTTTCTTGCAATTTATTATCATGTGGAAAACTACTAACGTCTTTTTGCAAAAAAAAGTTCAAGTGAATGACAATGTTTTTGAAGGAAATCAGTTTTGTGTTGAAGTAACTCAAAAGCCTTTTTATCAACATTTTCTTTACGTTTTGAAAGCTCAATTTCAAGACGTTCACATTCTTTGCTTTTATCAAGATATTGGCATGCAACTTCAGAATATTCATCAATATCAGCACAAGATGTAAAATAATCACACATAACATCTTTAGAAACGCATTCTTGCAAGAGTAAATCATATTCATCTGAAAAATCAGACTTCTCCATTTGAAGATCTTCAATGTGTTTCTCAAGAGATTCAACATATTTTAAATCATCATACATTTCAGTCCGAATGAACTCCTCAAGTTGAAGAACAGTTTGTTTAATCAACGCCGTGTTAGGAATTAAGAGTTCTTTCACAAGCAAGGTAATATCTTGAGGAATCGGACGTGTCCACTCAGCATTTTCACGTTTTTCCCAGTCTCTTTCAACAATAGATTTAACATTATCTATGTGGTGTTTAATAATACCTAATGTTTTCCTACTCTTGCTTTTAGATTCATCTAGAGGGAGGTAGTTTATGTATTTGTAAACATTTGATTTCTTAGGGGCAAAAGCTTTCTTCCATTGAATTCTCTTTTTTTTGCATTCTAGGAACACTTCCTCACGAGTTTTCTGAGTTTGTTTGTTGAAAAGGCCATAAAGACTATTCTCATAAGCATAATTATATGGTTTCACAAACTCCTTATTGACAAGAGGTTGACTAGCATCATCCCAAAGGGCTGTCTCAGCACTATCGGCACTAACAGGCATGCAATCAAGATCGGTCCTTTCAGTCTCATCAAGATAAAGACACGGGTTCGCTGCTTGAGCTTTGCCAAGGTACTCAGGACTTGCAAAGCTAGCTTGGCCCTTAAACATCGACGGAGGTTCTAGCATTCTTACGGATTGAATATAATTATGCGTTTTATAAACAACGTTCTTCAAAAATTCGACTTGTGCTTCTAGTTTCGTTACTTTTTCGGTTTCCTTATCATATCTACTTTTGAAGTCTTGTTTTAACGCATCTACCTCTTGTTTCTTATCCTCAAGAATTTTAGCAGAATCTGTAGTGGTCATAGAGAGCTTTTGTTCAAGTTCATTAACTTTGGTATTGGCAAGGTACGTTTTTTGACGTTCATCCATTAAGAAAACATTATATTGACGCTTCTCTTTGGCTAATAACTCAAGAGTGGTATTATATTTGTTTTCAAAATTGTCCTTTTGACTTTTTAACGCACTTCCCTTGTACCCCTCAAGTTCTTTGGTTTTTTGAAGGAGCTCATCTCTATAGCTTTCAGTCATCTGGGTAGATTTGATAAGAGCAGCTTTGCACTCTTCAAAATTTTGAGTGAGCGTAGCGTTTGCCTTCTTTAATTGCTTTTGACTCTTTTTATTTGCAGTGACATCTTTTTGTAAAGTAGCAATTAAATTAGCAAGCGCAATACGTTCCTCTTCATCATATTCATTTGCATGTGGATCATCCTCAGACTCATTATTGCACATGTCTGATGAATCGGGTGTGGTATTGCTATCAACCGTTTCCATCATACACGTTTCATTAATGGCATTGGGTAGATCACTATGCTCAGGAATATCACCAAACACATTATATTCATCAGTAGTGTGTACCTTATCGATTGGCTCAGTGTCAAAGATAGGGCCATTGTCATCTTCAGTAACTTTGAGAACTTCTTCAACCTTTGCCATGTACGATTAATGTGCATCGAGCTTTTGATCAGAATCTTCATCATCAGTATCATCAAGCATTGCTCCTTCCTCAGCTGACAAATTAACCCCTGCTTCCATTTTCTTGTATAGCAGCATCTTTTCCTTGTGATAGCTGGAGTCTCTAACCCTTTTCGGCTTTCTGCATTCCTTTGCCATATGCCCATAACCTTGGCAATTAAAACAATGAATCCCATTCTGCTGAACCACTTGACTTCCAACCGTTTCCCTATTCCCAGTAGCAGCAGCAATCCTCTGAGTATCATACTTGGCAGTTTGTCGATCATATCTTGTAGAACCCTCAACATGTGTTGGATTATGCCGATCATACCTAGAAGGACTTTCACCACGTCGACGTGTGTCATACCTTGGAGGACTCTCAACATATCGGTTCTTTGTGTTAGATGATGTACGAAGATTGTTGTTGGTGGGTTTGTAGATTTTCTTGTAAGTCTTCATTATGAAAGCAATTTGTTGTTTCATCTCTCGGTTCTTTTGAGCTTGGTCTTCATCACTATCTTCTTCAGATGAGGACTCAGATGGTGGTGATGGTGCTCTTGGCACTTTGCCTCGAGATTTTGTGGAAGATGAAGACTTAGATGAAGTGGAATATCGTGGTGAAGATGATTTAGTGGAATATTGTGGTGAAGATGATGTAGTGGAGTATGGCTTAGGAGCACGAGAGTGAGGATCTTGAACATGTTGAGTGGTAGTCACTAAAGCAAGTGGATTAGCCGTTTTTGCAACACGTTCAGCTCGAATCTCATTTGCTTCATTCTGAAATTGCTTCAAGATATCAAAGAGTCGATGATATGAGACATCGTCTAACTTTTCTTGTTGTTTCACCAAAGTGACGAACCGTGTCCACTCGGGTTGAAGTTGTTGAAGAAATTGAACATTGACTTGCATGGTGGAGACTTACAGGTTATTTCTTGTCATGTCATTCATCATCTTATAAAACCTGGAGTAGTAAGATTCAATTGATTCTCCATCCCTTGAAGTAAACTTGCCAAAATTCCAAAACAAGTTTATTTTGACATCTTGTTTGTTGAGTGATTCTCCTTGTTGCAAGCGTTCAATAGCAGTCCACATTTCATGTGTTGTAGGACAAGCATCAACCGTGGAATAAATGTCATCTCCGATCCCACTTAGAACCATATAGATGGCTTCCTTCTCCGCATGCCAAGCACAATCTTCAGGTGTGAGATCAGCTCTTGTTTCATCACGTTCACTTGCAGGAATTGGATCAGTGGTATATGTGGCTGCTCTTGGAGGACTTGAGATTTTCTTGAATATATATGGTCCATGAGTAATACATTTCCTCAAGGCATCACCATTTGGTCTTGTATCAAGGTATCGTATGAAACGTGATTGCCATTGAGCATACCGACAAGATACAAGCATTGGTGGACTCTCTTTATTCCCCGCCACCATGATATTGTTGTTTGTGACACGATACTCTTGAGTAGAATCCATATCTAGAGACTTGAAATCAATGAAGTGTGAATGGATCTTAAGTAGATGTGTGTTGATTGTTGTTGTCGATGAAAAATGTTAAAATCCCCTAAAAATTGTCTTCACAAGAAACCAAAAAATCGAAGGCGAAAAATCACACGTACTTTTGGGTTTTTTTTTGGAATAACTAACATTTTCAGAAAAATTAAGTATTTCGGAATAACAAGTTTTTCAGAGAAATGCCTTTCTTCGGAATATTAATGTTTTCAGAAAAAGCAATTTCTTCGGAATAATGGTGTTTTCAGAAAAACGTGGATCTTCGGAAAATTGATGTTTTCAGGAAAAACACTTTCTTCAGAATAATGGTGAATTCAGAAAAAAAAACGTGGATCTTCGGAATAATCTTCGGAATAAATGCTTTTTCAGAAAATGAGACTTTTCGGAATAATCTTCGGAATAATCTTCGGTATAATCTTCGGAATAATCTTCGGAATAATCTTCGGAATAATACCAAATTCAGAGAAAATGAAAAATTTAGAAAAACTTACCTTCTTCGGAATAAACGTTTCTTCGGAATAAGTAGATTTTCAGAGAAACACTTCTTCGGAATACTGAAATCTTCGGAATCTTTTTCGGAATAATGATAATTTCAGAAAAAATTTCGGAAAAATCACTTTTTCAAAAAAACCCTTTTTCAGAATATTCACTTCTTCGCAATAGAAAACCCTTTTCCGAAAAACTGTTTTTTCGGAATAATAAACCCTTTTCTGAAAATTTTCTTTTTGGAATGTTCTTGAGGAAAAGAAACCGTAACTCAAAGACAATCCAAATACCTCAAAATCTTGCGATTTTGACCACGAAAACCAAACCAAATCCCTACCAAATCGATATAAATGATTTATATCAAGATTTCTAGCCCGAAAATACTAAACAAAATTTAATTCGGGATGATTTATGTGGAAAAATAAACCGAATCAAATTCAAACCAAACAACCAAACACAATCTACCCCGTGGCGATTGATACCAAATGTTGTCCCATAATATTTAGACGATTAATGATAGAAAATAGATGAAAAGAGATGGATTCCTAGAGAGAGAAAGTAGTGAGAGAAAGTAGAGAGAGAGGTGATTTAACTTGGTGAATATTAGATTAGGAATAATGAGAGTTACAAATGACCATCCACCCTCCTAACATGCTAGGAGGGTAATATATATAGTCCACCCACATGCGGGCTTTAATGGGCTATATATTGGGCCGGGCTTGTCTTTTGGACTTTATTTAGAACAAATCCAAGCCCGTAAACCACGACTCAATAACTACCTATTACAACGTTCTAATAAATATTACAATAGAAACCTATGACCGAACATTCTTTTTGACTCAATATTTTTGAGGCTAACATTAACCGATTAGGTTGGGACGTTCCGAGAAGAAATCCGCTACATGGGAAAGGCCATTTTTGAATCTCAAATCTCGTCATTTTCGGTGAGTCTAATATACCACTTAGATGATTAGCAACCATAACAAATGTCGATTTGAACGATCAAAAATTTGAAAATGAACACACTTGCCTAGTCTTTTATAATTATAGGAGTGATAAGTTATATTTACATAGGTTATTAGTATAAGTAGTGTTAGCATTTTGCCAAAACGTTTGCACAAGGAGTTTTAGCTTAGTTGGGAGTAATAAAAAGAGGATGACGATATTTATTTCCTAGAGACACCCAGTTTGCGTGTTTCCCGTTCTATGATCCTTATACCTTGAATAAAAGTCGAGCATGGCGGGTCACCATGTATTTTTATTTTTAAAGCAATTTCGAATAAAGTAGTTTTTAATTGTTTTTGAACTTAACGTTTGTGATAATAGTTGCTTGGGGGCAAGCAACGTGTTTAAGTGTAGGGGTGTGTTAAACACGTAATTATTCATGCATTTAGTGAGAATTTCCCTTCATTTTTCGTATAATAAATAGCAAAAATGTATTTTTTTATGCATATATCGTTTATATTTGCTATTTATTATTGTAGGTACGAATAATAAAGAAAAGGAGCAAAAACGAAGCTAAAGAGCCAAAAACGAGCACGAGAAATGGAAAGAGCACGGAAAATCGAGTTTGACGGTGCATTCGTGTTTTATTGGGCCGCCTGACACCATTTAAATGGGTCGAACCGACCCATTATTATACAACTAACAAGACACAGCTAAAGCAAAAAATCGCAGCCAATGAAAGCCACACAGGCCCATAACCAAGACAGCCCAACTCAGGCCCAAGAAAGAGAAAGTGAAAGATCAGATATAAATGGCTTAATATATACGCAAACAACAGACATAATTTATCGCCTGTGTTTAGATAGATAGAGAGACACTCATTTTTATTATTCCCTTTATTTTAGATAGGATAGAGTCACTTTCATTTGTTCTTTTTTGTTAAACATTTAGTTTTAGGTAGGTAGAGGTTTCTTTTTTTTTATCATTCTTAGACAAAAATCATTCCAATCATCTCTCTTCAATTTTCTTTATTTTTTTGGCTGCGTTTTTAGTTTAGGGATAGATAGAGAAAACATTCCAAAAAAAGAGCTTGTCACTTTTATTACTTTTAGCTGCGTTTTTTATTTAGTTAAGATAGCAGTAGATTATAACATCTCATATTATTCCTTGTCTTTTATTTTATTCGGAGTTTTGTTGTGATTCGTAGATGAAAGTGGGTTTTTGATTCGAGCAGTTGATTTACCAGGTAGGTTACTGTTTTCGGTTTATGTTGATGATTTAATTCCATGTTGTATTATGATTCGAAAGATTTCAGTTCTAGGTATAGATCACAGTTTCTGTAGATTAATAATATTTGGATTCTGTTAATGTGAGTTTGATTCATTCGATACCGGCAGTTTTGAAGTTTTATATTTTAGATTCGGTTGAAGTGATTTGTAGCTTTGTTAGGGTTTATGATGTTCGTTGCTGCTGATGAAGGTTTATATTTGATTTTTGGTTTGTGAGTTATGGTAGAGATGATGTTGAGATTCGGTGTATGTTGGAGTTCATTTGGGGTGACAGCTTCTTGGCTTATCCTTGTGTCTATTTAAATTATAGCTTGTTTGACATTTTTACAAGTTCCCATTGGTTAAACAGCTTGCCATCTTAAAACATTTGAACTTATTCACTGTTAGTTTCATATCCTAAAATAAACCAAAAAATGATCTTAAAAAATGCCCCGTAGGGATAGAACTTGCAACCTTATGTTATTTTTTGTTTTTAACCAACTTGCTATTACATTTTTTCTTGAACTCTTTTGCTATTAGTTATTATTATAGGAGTGTTAGTTTGATTTTCTTTTAAGTTTTGTCTATTAAAATTAAATAATCTTTATTTTTAACTATATTTAAAAATAGATCTAGATAATATAATTGGTTGCTTTTTGTTATGAGTCGGTTTTTTTTATGTAGTAATAAGTACACTTTTATGTTTAGTTCAATAAAGTAGTTTTTATAATTCTTAAAAAATGCCTTTTAGCTTTATTATCGTTAACCGTTTTATGACTTTTGATTTCAACGAGTCGGTCTATCAATTTTGGCGAGGAGTTTATAGTTTTACTTATGCTTGTTTAGTTTAGCATATTTCTTATTAGTTGGTATTAGTAGATTTATATTTGTAGAATAAATGTTGCTTTTATCTCGTTTAATATTTTGTCATTGATTCTAGTATTTTAAATATAAAATCAAAACCCTTTTATTCGAGCATCAAACTTGAGACATTAACGCGGATTTCCATTCACACTTCGCCAGAACTACGATAACCCTTCGGGTGTACGAAAATGACTCAATCAGGTCTACAAACTCGGTTAATGAGGTCCGTGAATATAGCTGGTGCATTGGTCAACCCAAATGGCATAACCTGAAATTCGTAATGACCGTATCGAGTTTTGAACATTGTTTTTGGAATATCTTCCTTTCTAACCCTCAACTGATGGTACCCAGATCTCAAGTCGATCTTAGAGTACACACTTGATCCTTGGAGTTGATCAAATAGGTCATCAATTCGTGGAAGTGGTAGCGATTTTTCATGGTTAACTTGTTTAGTTCTTTGTAATCAATACATATTCGGAAAGAACCGTCTTTCTTTTTTACAAACAGAACTAGAGCTGCCCAAGGTGAGGAACTAAGTATGATGAAACCTTTGTCAGATAGTTCTTGAAGTTGCTCTGCTAACTCTTTCATTTATGATGGTGCTAAACGGGTATGGAGCTTTAGCTACAGGTGCAGCTCCTGGTATCAAGTCGATTTGGAATTCCACTTGACGAGTTGGTGGTATACCGGGTAATTCATCTGGAAAAACTTCAGGAAAATCGTGGACAATTGGCACGTCCTTGATTTACTTCTTCTCAGGTTCGTCTTCTTTGTCAGTTTTGGAAATGTGAGCTAAGAAGATAGGGCATTCTCTTAGTGGATACTTCTGGACTTTCGTACAAGAGATGGCACTCAGTCTAGTATCAGCTTTGTCGATGTTTCCTTCTCCTCAGATGATTAAATTTCCTTCTCCCCACGGCATACGGACTAGCTTTTCGTCACACACAATGGTTGCATGATATCTTGCTAACCAGTCCATACCAATGATAACGTTGAAACTAACGAGGTTTACCGGGATCAAATTGATATTGAATGGATGATTTAAGGTTTAAGGTACCACCTCTTAAAATGGTGTCGGTTTCTATGATCTTACCGACGGCTAATTCTACTATGTAACAGTTGTCTAATTCGGTAGGAATGATATCTAGCAAACTACTAAACTCTGTAGATATAAAGCTTCTACCGGCTCCGGTATCAAACAAAATAGATGCATAACGGTTGTTCAGGAGAAACGTACCAGTAACTACATTGGATTCAGGGTTTGCTTTAGCGTTGCCCACAATGTAAACTCTTGTTGGTGCACCTCCATTGTTTCCGCTTCTGTTTGCCCGCTTTAGACAATCGGGTCTGATGTGTCCCGAGTCTCCACATTCATAGCAACGAACTCCTCCTCGTCAAGCACCATTTCTACCAGTAGGATTGTTGTTTCCCTTCTTTCCATTCCCACGGGAGTCACACCCGCCCCTGTTGTTGTTGGGTCTGAAGTCGGTGACATCATTGTTTTGGCACTATTTGACGAAGTGACCACTCTGTCCACACTTATTGCATCTCCTACATGGTTGGGTGATGAGACGGTGAAAGTTACACTTGGCACACTTGGGCTTGGTACCTCCATACGGTTTTGCTCCTGTGGTAGTAGCACTATAGACCTAACCAGTGTTTTGCCTTTTGGGTGGCTGATACTGGTGCTGATTACGAAAGTTCTCATCCGCTTTCCTCTTGCTCTCGGTCTGCCTCTTAGTGAGAGTACGGACTCGTTTGTCCATCAACTCTGTAGCGAAGTCAATGGCACCCTCGACGGTAGTAGGTCAAGATGCGAGCACGTTGTCATGAATAGATTCAGGTAGTCCACTAACATACTTCTCAATCTTTTCCTTCACTTCCGGAAACATTCTAGTACACATCAAAGTCAACTCCTGGTACCTATGGTTGTATGCTACGATGTCATTGTTCTTGTACTTGAGATCCCATAATTCGATTTCCAACTTCTTTACTTCTCCACGAGGACAGTACTTCTCGGTGATTCTTTCTTTCAATGTGGTCCAAGTCATACCATAGGCATTATCATGTCCTAGGGTAGCAACCAAAGAATTCCATAATGTGAGAGAACTTTCTAGCAGATTGCAGGTGGAAAACTTTACTCTGTTCTCTTCAGCACAATCACTGATACGGAGTACCGTCTCCAACCTTTTGAACCATTGCATTAGTTCGACAACTCCTTCTTTGCCCTTAAAGTATAAAGGCTTAAATTTCAGGAAGTCTGGATAAGTATACCCTCTAGTGATTTTTGTCGTTTCTCCTGGCATTGGAGTTCTGACTGTCGTCTTGGTTTCTGTTAGGGATTAGTTTCCCTAACAGCTACGACGCCGGTGATACCTTTTTAGATGAGTACCCTGAGTTGGGGAGCTTAGACATTTTGGGTGGTATCGTCTCTAGCGGGATTTGCTCGAGTGTTTCTTGTTGAATCCATTTTTCTATAGTCATACAAAAATGAGATTATTAGTTTTTGTTAATATTGCATTTATGTTAGTTTTCATGGTAATGTCTATGCATAGAATTCACAACAAATTGGATAACCTGTTAAGAGTTCATAATATAATATAAGCACAAGGAGTAATAGTGTAACATCCGTACAAGTTATTTTTGGCAAACAACAATATCATATAAGTACAACCAATTTAAGACAGGAATATAGCATGTGTGTCTAAAATAGTGGTACAATGGTCTGAGTACAGCTACAAGACTACCTACCTACTCTGTAGGTATAAAAGATAAAGTATAGTTGAAAAAAGTACAAAAGATAAAGTACATAAACCTTATATCATGAGAGCTGGGATGCAACCCAAAACTTGTCATGATGTACAAGGAATCTCGCACATCTAATCTAAACATGACTAGCAGAATCGCTGGGAGCAGCTGGTGCAGCCGGTGCAGCTGGAGCTACAGTTGCCTGAGTGGCATCGTGTATAGTGATCAAATCCAAACGGGTCTCCTTAAGGAGCCGTATAGCCTCTAGCAACTGGTCCTGACGTGTAGTGTCTGCCGATATGAAATTGGACGTCTCTGCAACAAACCCCTGATGATGTATCTCTGCTAAATCGAAGAAGATCTGCAGAGTGTCTCTCTGAGACATGAGAGTGGTATGGGTCTGGTACTGCCGACCTTCCAAAGTAAAAATACACCGACGAAGGTAGTCATTCTCTTCCATCAACCACTATAATGCGCCTTGGACAGTCGTCCACGTCCCATGTGCGGCCTGGGACTCTGCCCCAACAGTCCACGTAAGAGTGTCCAGACGTTCCAGCAGTATAAACGTTCGTCCTGGCCAGCTCGTAAGAGAGTGTGGACATCTGAGATGTCCCGAGCCTGGTGTGTAGCTAGTGCAGCAATCTGGTCCTGGACTGGGTCAACCCTAGTCCGTCCTACTCTGGAACCCTCCCCGATCTCAAAAGTAGAGATGGGAGTAGAGTCGTACCTCCTCTTGCGATGTGCTGATGTGGTAAAGATCTGGGACCATATCCTCGAAGAGATGAGGATAGTAGAAGTGATGGTAAGATAGGAACCATCTGATCTTCTTCCCAAGTTGGGGAAGCATGTATAATAGGTGGTGTAGGAGTAAGGGAGTCAGAAAGTACTATGACTCCTACAGCCTGGCTGTCCCGAAACTCAGTGTCAGACGGCAACCCCTGTAGTACGGAAGTCGGTGATATTGTAACAGCAGCAGTGGCAGTCATGAGTGTATCGATGTCCGGTAGAGCAGTCGGTGATGTAGTCATGATAAATCTGAAAATAATATCATTTCAAATTGAACGTAAGTATTAGCTTATACAATTCAAAAGGTGTTCAAAACTTAAAGTTTGTATGCGATATTGTAAGTGTCTTTTAACAGTGTAGGTTAAAAGTTACATAAATACTTAAGTGATCAAATAACTAAATGTTATTAATTAGTACACACTTAGTTCACATAATATGTATGCTCTATATACTATATGCTTAATTATCTGGGTCCCCAAAAATCAATTTTTCTTAAAACTGATTTTTATATTCAATTATAGTCCAGTTTTAATTTATTTAAAAATTTTAAGTTTTGATCTGGTTCTCTATAACTATCGCTCTGATACCATTCTGTGACACCCCCAAAATGGTCAAATGCAGCGGAATAGTAATTGGTTGTCACTTGGTAGATCAATAGCAAATAGTACACAAACCAATGATCATAAAATTTCATTGAATTTATTACATGAACCAAATGTGAAATATTGTTAAATTGTCTTGACAAAATATTAAATATTGTTCCAAAATAGTAAAACCCTGCCCCGATGAGTTTTATTTTGCTCCCTACATGATGCTGGAAGTCCATGTGCACATAAGTACCTGCTTAGTTACATGAGAAAACATGTTTAAATGGGTCAACAAAAAGTTGATGAATTCATAGGTTTAGTAAATAATAGTTTAGGATCACAAACATCACAAACATAATAGTGCACAAAGCCAAATACTATAAAGTAGTTCCTATTGCCCGTAAGTGAAGCTCAACGTTTTAAGAGTCACTGTCACGCCCACTTAGGCCGATATGATATACATCTGTTGTCCTGGCCTAGGCACAGTGAGCGCTACTCACCCAGATGGGGATGGTCATTCCCAAATAGATCTATTTATGACATTCGCACTTATCACATAATTAACAATTACAGTCTTCCGATCAAGGGATACACAATAGGTAGATAATTGATGGTACCGTTCTGTTTGCGTCCTATAAAAATATGTTGCATGTTTTCTCCCTCAGTGTTGTTTAAAACCATTAAGGTAAAAGTATGTGGCCATGAACTCACCTCAATAGTAGAGTATAATGATGTCACTGATGATCCAGAACAATATGATCATGATGCAGTAAATTACCTAAGTAATTTAGATGGGTCTTAGTAAATATACAATATGATGCTGAATGTTTCCAGTTAATTAAATGCATGATCACATTTTACTTATAACGTTTGTTACTTTATTTTCCAACCTATATTAAGTTATCGTATTAATATATGTTTTGTTTTATTTGCGTATATTTACCTTCGTTTTAATTATTAAGGGTATAATAATTTAAATAAAATGATTTTTATTTATTTAGGAATTATAGAAAAATAATGTTTTTATAAAAATCCTTTAAGTTTCAATTGTACAAAAATAGTCCTCCACGTTTCACAAGTTACCGTTTAAACCTTTTAGTTTATTAATTAAGTTAGTTAATATTAATAGAAGTTAAATTAAATTGCACCTAAGTCCTTGGTTTTATAAAAATTCTAAAACATCCCCTAGGGCTTATAATACTTTCAGCAATTAGCAAAACATACCCCTAGGGTTTATAATTTTTAGTAAATTGCAAGTGTAGTCCCTAGGGCTTATATAAGTTTCGGCTAATGACAAAACAAGTCCCTAGGATTTATAGTTTTTGGTAAGTTGCATGTTTAGTCCCTAGGGCTTATATTAGTTTCGAATAATGGCAAGATAAGCCCCTAGGGTTTATTTAGGTTTCGATTATATCACTAATAACCCTATAACTTTCGGATAATTACTAAACGACCCCCAAAGTTTGTAAAATTCTAGATTATGGATTTAAAAAGTTACTGTTTGCACCCTTGTAGTTTTTTAACTTGCGAAATAGCCTAATAACTTTCATGACTTTATATTTTAGGCTTATACTTTCACTTAAATACACTATTGGCACGAAAAGTCACCAAAAGTTAGTTTTGGAGCTTAATGGGCTCGGCATAGGCCCATTAAGAGTCCGGTTGATTTTTAGATTTTTGTGGGCTTAGTTTTGGGCTTATTTAGGTTTATTAAGCTTAGGAAAAATACCAAAAATCTAACTTATCTTAAATAAGCCGAATGAAGCTTATGGGCTTAACAGGCTTATTTTTCCATGGCTTATTTAACTAGTGGGCTTATATTCTTAAATGGGTTTAGTGACTTATGTGTTGGGATCATTTTAATAAAGCAAGCCGTGGGGTTTAGGCTTACTCCACGGGATTATTTTGTGGCTAATTTCACTTAGGCTTATAAGCTTAATAACTTTCCATGATTTCTAGATTATTTGAGGATTAAGGCATCTTAAACTTTCTAGTTTTCTAGACTTAACTTAGATTTAGGGAGGGATTAATCTACATTATCTAGTCCAAATTTAGAATGATATCACCTAGAATAAATCAAGCTGTGGGTTTGTAGGGCATTATCTAGGCTTGTTTATCAAGTTTTACGTATGCATGGTGTTTATATGATGATTTTTATGAGTGTACCTAGTTTACACATGATTTTGTTTATATGCTTATACATTCATAAGAGAATAAAAATTGATATTAAGGTGGTGATACTTACTTGTTAACTAGGATGATGAACTAAGAACGGAAATGAGCTAGTAATCTCGTGACTACTATGAATCTACACGAATGGATCTTATGCCGTGACCTAGGGCTTCTTTTGGTGCATGGATATTCAAGTTTTGTAAGGTAACAATTAATGCTAGGAGCTATGTCTTGGAGACAAAGATTTGGAGTATTGAATGTGGTTTTTGGAAGGATCTATGTTGGTGTTTATGTTTAGCCGTGAGATAGAGAGATAGATATGTAGGAAAATGATATTTGTGGCTTGTGGTGAGGAGATATACACGACTAGGAGATAGAGAAATATTTAGGATGGATCTTGGTGTATCTAAGTATGATTCATGTGTATCTAAACAAGATCTTCCCATATATTACCTAGTACAATCTTTAATTAGCATGTTGTACACTTGACCTTTTGTTCCATGTTGTAGCCGCTGCAACATAAAGAGTCAAGGGGACAAATTTTAGCCAAATAGTCCTAACTATAAATGTTCTATGTTGTACAAGGTTTGAAAATAGCAAGTGTTTAAGTCTAAGGTTTTCTAGAAGTGTATAAGTTGATGGCTTATGGTATTCGGCTAGTGTAAGTGTTTAGGATAGATTTGTGTTAGTTTTAGGTGAATCTAAGGAGATACTAAGGATCTAGGTAGGATATTGTTAGCACAAGTTTAGATCTAAGGTGATTTAGTTAAGGTTTAGGGTATTATAGTGAAAGTATATGTAGTGTAAATAAAATGTATAGTTTAGGTAAAAAAAATGTGACACAAGTTGGTAATGTATAAAAATAGTAAATTGATGTTGAAATGTAAAAGGGTTGCTTTATTAACCGTGGTAATATCTATTATAGTGTAATATATATATATATATATATATATATATATATATATATATATATATATATATATATATATATATATATATATATATATATATATATATATATATATATATATATATATATATATATATATATATATATATATATATATATATATATATATATATATATATATATATATATATATATATATATATAGAATCTAGATCATATGATAACTTTTTATAGTTAAAAAGATAAGAACTTGTAAGATCCAATGAACATGTAACATGTGGCAAGTTATTGATTAAAAAAAATTAATATCAGTAATTAACACAAAGGGGTATGATCGACATTTAATCAATTCTAAATAGTCATTCTCATAAGAAAACAACAAAACTCGTCTCTATCATCATTCTCCCTAAGAAAACACAGATCTATTATTAACCACCTTAAAAATCTTCAATCTCATCATAATTCGCATATAAAAAGAATGAACATCATATCCACTTTCAATATTAAATATAGTCATTACCATCATCATTTATGTAAAATCCCAAATATGTAATTAACCACTAACAAAAATGTCGGAAAATCGAAACCCACCACTGTCCAATCTAAACCCGCCGGAAAATCGCCAATCACATCTATAATTAAACACAATCCCGCCGGATGTATTTTTTCTAGCAAGCACTATTATACCAATCACCTTGGAGTTTTCCACGTCATCAGAAATCTTGAATGAGTGTAGATCCGTTGACCATGGTTGTTTAGATCCGATGTTGTGCCTTTATTGTCGCCAGATTTTGCCACGCGGCTGCTGTGACCGGTACACCGAATACATTTTTGTATGTGTGTCACGAGACCACGGTGTACCAGGTAGTAGGTAAGTGATCGCGGTGGGTTGTGCCGCTGATGTAGCAGGTATGCGATGCACAAAATCATGGTATATCCGGTGTATCAGAATCCGGTGTTGTTCGGTGTCACTGTGTGTATCAAGAACTAGTTGATTATTGTACAGATTTTGGTTTGTTTTTGTTTCTAAGAGCTACTAGTAGTTAATTAGATAGGATATATTTGTTTTGAAGATTTGTTGTAAACTTGTACTACGTAGTAGTGTATCATCTTTCTTAGATAAGTTTTAATTAGAATATTTAGAGAAGTATGAATCATATTATGCATGTAGTAGTTTCCAAAGGGATGTACGTATATATTTTTGGTTATTTTATATACAGTATGTATCAGTGTGTATGTATCAGTTATTGTCAGTGTGTATGTATCATTTATTATAAGCAGTTTAGTAGCAAGATTTGATGTGTATAATGTAGTTTTATCTAAATATGTATCATTTATAAAATAATTATTCCAAAATGTGGTGGGTGAAGAGAAGATGCGGCTTAAATGAATTCCCAAAATATGGTTAGAATTCCCCAAAATACCCTTAACACTCTATTTAATTAACATAATGTCCCCCATTTATTGTTGATCTAATCTAATATCAATTCAAAGATCCAACGGTGTATATCGGTTCTTATTCTAATAACTTTAAAAAATCTCTTACGTTAACCCTCCTCTGTATATATATATATATATATATAAATATATATATATATATATATATATATATATATATATATATATATATATATATATATATATATATATATATATATATATATATATATATATATATATATATATATATATATATATATATATATATATATATATATATATATATATATATATATATATATATATATATATATATATATATATATATATATATATATATATATATATATATATATATATATATATATATATATATATATATATACTAATTGCAAAACACGCCCGATGGGCGGGTGTGACTTTTGATTTTCGTTTACGCTTTTTGTTTATCTAAATATTATACAAAGTTTTTAGCATAAAGTTAGCAACATATGCATTTGACGTTCATTCATGTCTTAACCCAGCAATATCGAAGGAAATATTTAGGTAAAGGTTGATCAAGCGAGACTTGTAAGTATCAAAGATATAAATTAAGTATTAAAAATATATAGGTACGTGAGTCACCGGGTCCGGGTCAACCCGAGACTTGTAAGTATCGAAGGAAATATTTAGGTAAAGGTCGAGTCACCGGGTCCGGGTTAACCCGGTTTTTAAAAAAATAAATTATATATAAAAACCATAAAAATTTCGGTATAATGAAGATATAATTTGTTTATCAACCAATATAATATGTAAAAATAAAATTCCATTGCAAATACGTAAAATTTACATTTTTTTTTAGAAAAACCCGAAAAGATCGAAACCCGGCCGGGTCTCGAGAACCGGGTTGACCCGGGTCAACTCAAACCCGACGGGTGAGCCGGGTTTCGAAAATGTGAAACCCGGGTTAATATAACCTGTTTTTCGACCGGAACCGGGTCAACCGATTGACCCGGGTTTCAAAATATTGATTTTACGTTTATTATTTGAGTCAATACAAACTTTTTAAATAGCATATACCGAATTAACCAATCACAATAATTCATTTTAAAGAAAAAACTCACTTTGCATTTTTTTAAATTAAATATTTCACAAATGGTAAATATTCAATCCAAAAAAATACACCATTGCAACCAGACCTAAATCACCTTTCTATCGAGGGATACATGTATACACTTTCGTCGATTTTTTTTTTGATTTCTTTTTAAGTCACGTCTAAGAAAATCATATATGATTTGAATCTTTTATGATTTTTTGAAATCACATAATCATATACGATTCGTGATATGAATCATATATATATATATATATGATTTCAGAAAATAATATATGATTCTAGTGATACGAATCATATATTATTTTCTCAGACGTGATTGAAAAAAAATTAAAAAAAATTCGTCGAAAGTATATATATGTGCTCATCGTGAGAAAAATGATTTAATTCTCATCGCGATTGTATGTTTCATTAAAAAAGATAGATATTTGTGATTGGTTCATTGAGTTTATGCTATTTTAATAGTCCATATTAAATTGTGATTGGTTCATTGAATTTATGCTATTTTATAGTCCATATTAAATTTTTGCGTTCAACGTGATATCTTTCGAGAAAGAAATTTTATGTCATTAAAAAACTTCTTTAATAAAGATCTTATGCGTATGTTCTTATTTTTTAATGTTAATATATTTTTTATCTTGCGGGGTACTAAGTCTCTTAATAATCTTATGTTTCTTGTCACGTATAAAAAATATGTTTGTTAGAAGTAGAAGTAAATAAGGCCACAACGAATTTGGACCAAGAAAATCAGTATTTTATTCCGACCAAGTTGGGTAGCTAATTTTTTTTGCCACTTTACTGCACGAATTATGATTACAAATACAATCATATGTTACTACTGATTACAATACATGGGAATCTTTTATTAGTAAAACGATTAGGATTAACTAATTATTCTTAACATATTTTTGACTACATAAAATTTGGGTGCTTACAACATATTTGTTTCTCAATGCATAACTTTACGCTCAGTTCTCAAGTTTTGTTTAAAGCATATGGAAAGAAGCATATGGAAAGAAAGCAATTGTGCTTTTTCAACATAACCACAACCAATGGTTTTACCATAAAGTAATAGTATTTGCTTTTCAAAACCAAGAACTTTGTATACATTAGCTAGCCCAAACGATTATAACTGATACATAAACAACCATTATGGAGAAATAAAATAATGTGTATGTTGAATATGACCCATGAAAATACAATGGTTGGTGTAACTATGCTGAAGATAGATTTAGTATGGAGGAATAAAAGAGTAGCCCCTTTATGCAGCAACAATTGATTTCTGGATTCTGGTTCTTGATGCCCCTGCTAATATTCATTAAAACAACATCCTTTAGCGCAATACCTAATAGAAAGTCAACCCAAAAAGGAAACAAATCTAACATCACCATTTTGCCAACATAAAACAATAGTATATCATTTTATTGCTAAAAAGTAAAAGCAGTAAGACAATGTGGCTAAATGAGATGTGATATTGGCAAAATAACTTCTTACAGGAAATAAAAAGGGTCGCATTTGAAACCTAGATATAAACTCAAACTTAATATCTGCACAGCGAAGGGCTGTAGCAGTTTCGGTTGAGAAAAAGGATTTATGGTTCTAGCTACAAAGATGACGACCCTTCCTTTTTCTAAAGATCTTACAACTCTCCTATGCATATACAATGCACCAACTTCAAACATCCCAAATGTTGTCTGGACTCTAGCTGGGATGCTCATGCTCTCCATTATTGCTTCTAAATATATATGCTAACAATGTGCAACTTGTCAGTGTCAGACATCATTCACCCTAACAATTTTATCTTTATTTAACTGTAGTGTGTAACGTGTTGCTATTTTCCAGTGATTTCGAAGATGATTCTTTTGAATAGTTATTTTGTTTTAGATACTCTACGAAATCCATCACCACCGGGTCAGTCCAAGGAGCTCCACAGGGAGCTTCGTCGCTGCAACCCATCCCAAGTAGCTGCCTTCAGGCCTAACTATCAACATACAATTTAGATTATCCTGAACTAACATCAAATAAGTACATTTAAGAACAGAAATACTCGACAAATATAAAGCAACCACACACCAATATTCTCTGCACAAGTACTGAAATACTGTTATTTGTTTACACAATCATGTTTTTGAACATTCTAAATTATTTATTTCACCTTATTTAAGTTTTATATTTCGTTAATAAGTATTGGTAGATGAGCACTGAAATTAAACGAAATGATCTATCGTTTAAACAGAGATGATTTTTCTATGTATGACGAATGAATAGTTTGTTACTGGAGAGCCAACTCAATTCAGAATAAGCACGGAGAATGACAGACGACAACAAAAGTGACTCGCAATAACATGTCTTTAGAGATGTTTCCACTGCCACAGTAAACCTTGCCCAATATCAGACCGAACATATTTCGGTCATGTCCTTGGTTCATGCTTTTTCTTATACTCGATCACCGGTCTGGTCCGATTTGTTCTTACAAAAAACATGGCAATTATACTTGTTAGACTAGACCAGGTTGACCCAGACCATTTAGGTCCGATCCACAGTACGACATTTTGAACAAACTTAGTTTTGGTCCGGTTTTCAGACCGTGATCGCCCTTGCTCTACCTTAAACATACCCAACAAAAGCAACACACAATAGCATAGATAATGCCAGTGAAGTGAAAGGAAAATCCCCTTTCGGGATAGAGCACAACTCTTTGCGCTTAGAAACTGTAATGGAGCATCACAGAGATGAGAATTTGCCAGTAACATGTAAATGCAGAAAGAAGAAAGTTATTTCCCACACGCAAAACTGGTTGATATCGACTCAGATATATATTTGTATACAATCAAATGTAATCTTTTTATCACAATAAATTAGATAATAAGCCTAGCTGCATCAAAAATACTTTTAACCATGATGTTTCTTCTGGTTGGACTTCTTTTTGCCACCACCTCTTTTTAACTTCAAGCCCTTCATTGACAAGGCATTGGAGACCGTCTGCCCCTCAAGCCTCTTTGACAGCTTTACCACACTTGACATGCCTTTCCTTGCAGCTGCCCTGTGCTCTGGCCTTAGGCTAACCATCTTACGATCCAATGGCCAATATGCATATGGCTCAAGCTTACCTTTCCTCTTGATATCTCCGTGTAGTAGTAACGTAAGGCTTTGTCTTGATGGCCGATGACAACAGGTGAATTGTGAAGAATAGAATTTAAGAAGTTATCATCTATGTTCGCATTTTGTGAAAGTTCTGCCATATTTTCTATCAGTACCTACTATCCCTGGAGACGACCTTTAGCAGCGTCATATCTCCAATAGTTTCCTGACACCAACTGCGCTGCAATGATATAGCATACTCCCGAACTTGGATATCCTAGCAGAAATATAGATAAACCATTAAGTTAGTTACTTAGTTTAACTGCTCATAATCAGGTAATGACATTCTCATAGGTTTACCCTTATGGTTAATTACTGATGTTATACACTTCCTTACCAATGTTCTTAAGTACTAATGTAACTTCATTTCAAAAGGCATGTATAATCACAATTCTATTTCAAAATCAATTCTTGCCAAAAAAAATTAAAATCTTAATCAATTTATTAAAATGTCAAACAGAAAAAACATATTTACTCATTATCTATTTCAAAACACATTCAAATTTACCTTAGCCGATGTCTACATTTATGACAAGTACCTGAGTTATTAAGGATAGCATACACTCATAAATAGTACCAAAGACTTTTTATTCACCATCACACCTACATTGAAATTAAATATGTGAGAATTATTACTGACTTGAAAATTAGTAGGTTTGAGCAACTTAGACACCTTCAAATTAATGAAGCAAATGTAGTTATAGTACAAAGTCTGATATGTAAGATTTAATTTGTGGTTAAACATATTATGTGTTAGGTTACAGGAAGGCTTACCTTCCTCCAATACCTTCAATAATGTTTCATCATGGACAATGCATCGAGCTAAAGCAGAAGATTGTTCATGTGTGATGCCTTCAAGTATACAAACTCAACCTGTTAAGAGTGGAAGAAAAAAAAACAGATACGACTCAATTAAAGAATTTTCACTTGTGATTTGGTTGAATAGCTGCAGCTTCATCAACCACCAAAAGTTCAAATTTTGACAATTTTCCATGTTAATAAGCTCGTATATACTGTAAGTACATGCGGTTATAAGTATCAAGATGGAACTAACCAACCACAATCCAGTAACCAACGATCATATAAGCGGACAATTAATAATGAGAAAAAAGAGAGAAAAACAGAACCTTTCTTGGTCTGTCCTTGTGTCTAGACAATCGAACTTAGGATGACATCAAGACACTGCATGACACGGTCACAGTCAACATCTGATCTTACATGATTCAATAGGACAGCCACTGAAGCAAGTTCAAGTGAATAAAACCATCGAGGTTCCAAGAGTGGGGGAATGAGTTGACATGTCAAATAGGAAAGATAGATCATAATTACGACTCGTGAGACAGACTGGAGGAGTAAGAAAAAACCTTGTCTATTGATATATCCAGAATGAGGAACTCGCATTTTTCCGTCTAAGACAAGTCGAAGTTTTTGAGAAATTTATACTTCATAAGACAATGTCATACAGTTGCAGCAAGCATCGTAGGTATCATATCACCAGGGCCGTCCCGTTGATTTTGGTAGACCTGTGCCACAATATTGAAAAAGACTCGACCAAACACGAAAAAACTAAATATATTTAGGTAAGCAATTCATTAGTAAGGAAAAAGATTAGTACTAAGGACCAAAAGGGGCCTCATATTATGAAAATAAGAAATGCAATCAATAAACTGGATAAGGAACTACATGAAAGAGACTATACCAATATAGTTTTGGTATAAAAACTAAAAGGACCAATGAATTGTGTACACGTACAAAACACAAGTGAAAAAAAGAGGCATTTTTTATAGTGTGGCCTTTTAGAATTGTGCCACTGCACTTGTTTTTCTCAAATCGCTTGCAAAGGAACCACACTTGAAAGTTAGTACTTTGAGATATCTAATAACCTAAGTCACGAAGGGAGGAGGTTCATAACTTGTATCCACAGACGATATATGAAAAGCAACAAGACAAGTATGGATAGCCGCAATAGTATCAAACATTTAGTCTCCAAAAGAGACACGCTGGTTCTAGATCCGAAATTTGGTGAGCTCTAGGCTCTGATTCGCAACCACCAAACTTATTATTGCGCCTGAGTTGTCTTCCAAGACACTCAACTGATACAATCCACCCTCCTTGTACCCTTTTCCCAATGACATTGCAGTTGTGAGAAATTTGCCATTAATAAGGGTCTAAAAGATACACTGAATCCGATATAAGTTTGACGACATATATGAGACACTTGGTGACTGGGTCACGTGCTGCTTCATTGCTTAATCAACGAAGATCAACATCTATTCCTTTCATTGTAAGGTTTCCTTGATTGGTTGGCACTTTTTTCTATGCTACCGGATTAAGCACTTGTGCCTTAGGAGTAGTGCGAACATAACTAAATCCTAGCCCTCAGCCAGAAGGATCACGAAAGCTAATATCCAACCGCTTAAAAGCAAGTGCAGTCCAAAGCTAGAGGACGAATTCACCTTCACTATTAAATTGATTAGAAACCCAACTACACATTGCGCTTCTCCATTTCAAGTCCCATACAATGTACCACCACCACCTGTCCCTCCATCATTGGACCCTGGACAACAAAAGTTTATTGATAAACTTGTTGAGTATGCAGTGAATATTTTTGAAGCTATGATCCACGAAAAGCTAAAAGATAATCCCGCTTGTAGTTTCTTGCTTGGGGTGACGAACATGGTTATTATCGGTACAAATTATGTTTAGCTGTGCGCCCACCTGGTAACATGTATAACCAACCACTGTTTACTATAGCTTCTGCTAAAATGTTACACTCTCCCAATCATATGATGAACCAATCACCCATAAACGCTCCCTGTTAGGACCATTGTAATAGTTAAATGTAATAGGTAGACTAGGAGGTATGTAGTTCCTCCTGGTCCTAGTAGTAGGAGCAAGTCCTGCTCCTGGTCCTGGTCAAAGTCAAACTTTATTATTTACTTAATATTCTGTTAGGATATGCATGAGGTATGTTAGGAAAGGATATGCATATCAGTTTTACACGTTTTCTTTAATGATGTATTAGGGTTTCCTTGTAGTATAAAAGGAACCTTAGACAGAAGGGTTATGTACATCTTCACCAAACGTAGTTCTAGTCATTATCAATATTAGAAATCCTTAGAAAGGATCAAGGCTTTATAGTTATTCTGTTCTCTTTGATTATATTTATATTTTACATTCATATTATGTATAGAGTCTCTTTGTGATTTGACTTATGATTACAGAAGTCATTCACCGGTCCTGACAGGCTGCAAGATCTACATCTAGTAGACCCGACATATACCCAAGTGTATCTAGAGTATTCATCAACAATCACAAGAGTGTATTTCTCATGATTTATAGACACTGGACTGACTGGTCCAAACAAGTCCATATGAAGAAGATGAAGACACTTCCTGATAGAAAAGTTTTGTTTTGGCTTAAAAGAAGCTCTCTTGTGTTTACCTTTTTCACAGGCTGGACAAGGTTTGTCTTTTGCATAGACAAGAGAAGGTAAGCCAAGAACTTTGTTTTGTTTTGCAAGTTTGTTCATATCTTTGAAATTTAGATGTGACAGTCTCTTATGCCAAAGCCAATTGACAGAGTCTAAGGCTTTAGCAAAGAATCATGCTCCTAAGTTCGTTACAGATGACATGTCTAGGACATATACATCATTTCTTCTTGGAGCAGTCAACACAATTTCTTTGTTAGCATTTAAGATTGTACCTTGCTTATCATCAAACTGAACGATGTACTTAGCATCACACAGTTGGCTGATACTGATGAGATTGTACTTCAGACCGTTTACAAACGCCACTTTTGAGAAAACTATTCCACCACATTTAATTGAACCATATCCCTCAGTAACACAAGATGAATTATCACCGAATACTACCTTAGGACCTGGTTGCTCCACGTATTTGTGCAGATAACTTTTGACCCATGTCATACTTCTTGAACACCCACTGTCTAAGTACCAGACAGGCTCCTTGAAGTGTTTCTGCACAAATAACGAGGTGGATTAGTTTCTCTTGTGAGCCCACTTTTTAGTAGGCCCTTTGGCTCGAAGAGCCTGACGTCTTCCACCTCGTTTGAAGTACTCAAACTCAGCGTGGTCTGAGGTAGAATGAACATTGCTTCCACATGTTTTGCAGCTTAGTCCGACTGAGGATTTAGTACTTTGAGATGACTCAACTAGCATTCCTCTTCTGACCATGATGATTCTATTGTGTCCTGAGGTAGTGTGATCATTGCTTCCACAAATCTCACACTCAGGATAATATACACAATCATTAGGTCTGTGATCGGGAATCCCACAATGTGTACAAGGTGGGTAAGGCTTAGCCTTGTATTTTCTGGTTTGTTCTGAGGTGGGCCCATAGTTGTAAGGCTGAGCATTGTATCTTTTAGCATTTTTAATAAAAGCAATGTGCATCTCATGATTTGCTGTCCTATGATCTTCACTTTTACATTTCATGCAATAGAGAACTCTATAGCAGTCGTCAGTGGTGTGATTTGTATAGTGACATAGCTCACAGGTAGGTTTCTTTGTTTTAACTTTCTTAGAAGACTCAGGTTCAGTTTTGTTACTTGTTGATGATTCAGGTTGTGAGGACACAAATGTTTCACCCTGAGTTTTAGAGGCTGAGTTCAGCTTCTCTTCCATGAAAAGTGGGAACAATCTACTTAACTCCTCTTGATTTATAATAGGAGTAGAGTTGATTGAGTGTTTAGGTGTCCCTGAGGGAGATATAGGTTTGGTTGTCTTTTCAGTGACAGTTCCTGACTTAGTGTGAACTGGTATCATTTTTTAGTCAGGCTTTGTTTGTTCAATACAACCTAACCCAACTCTTCCTCTAGGTGAGTGTTCTTGATAAGACAATGGAATTAGTTCAGAACATGGACTTGCTCCTTGAAGGTTTTTCAAAGGAGGTAGAGGAGTCTGAATGTTTTCAGCAACACTAGATGTTTCAGTGTTACTGATTTTATCAGTCTCTTCATTCAGACCAAGTTTTTCATTAATAGCCTGAGATTAAGGAATTAATATTTTTCTAGTGTCAAAGTTAGGCAAAACACTCTCAGGATTTAATCTCTCAACCCAGTCTTTTGACTTAGGAATCATTTCATGATCAAACCCAACTAAAGCAGGGAGAAATGCCTTTTCACTCATTTCCTTAGTTGGTGCCTTTTCAGTGAGTTGGCGTGCCCCAAGAATTTTCTTCTTTTGGGCAGGTATTTGACTGTTTATACACTGAGAAGCTAAGGTAGAGCTATTTGTCCATTTCTCATTGATTCGTTTTTCTTCCTTAAGTTGTTCTTGAAGAGCATGATTGATTTTAGTAAGTTCAATGTTCTGAAGTTGACAGCTTACTACTTCAAGTTTAGCTTGTTTTAGAACTAATAAATCATCTCTACATTTGTTTAATTCAAAAATAAGTTTATTATATTTTGACAAAAGATTTAATCTCTGCTCTTCAACAAACGATAGGTCAATGTTAATATAGTTAAGGAATTTTTGCCAATCAGATTCTTCATCCATAGAGAGAAGCATGTTTACCTTTCTCATGGTGATGTCAACCCATTCTCCATTTCGAGCATGATTCTTTCCAACTGATAATTCATCATCAGCTAGAGCCATTAACACTTGATACCTGACTTCCTCCTCTTCTGAGGACAAATCTTCATCATCCTAATCAAAAGTTTCAGCTACAAGACCTTTGGCTTTGTTTTGAGCAGGCTTTTGAGTCTGAGCAATAGTAGGTTCAGCTTCCAAGAGTGCAAGTTTAGCTTTTACCTTTTTATACTCAGACCTATAGTCTTACTCAATTTTCTTACTATTCTGAAAACTTTGATTAATTGGAGAAGCCTGGATTAGTTTTGGTGTAAACTTGCGTTGAAAATTGTCATTCCCTGATGAAAAACTTTGATTTTTATAAGAGGCCAACGGTGTTTTTGAAATACAATATTTAGCAAAATGCCCAGTTTTACCACATCAATAGCAATCCACTCCCTTAGTGGATTGGTTACCAGCAAATCTAGTTCTTTTGATATAACGTTTAGTATTTGCCAACATGGCCCTTTCATGATATTCCCTGTTCAAATCTCTTATGTATTCAGTACTAGATCTTTTATCCACCTCATCATCTGAGGTTTCCTGAAAATTTTGAACAATTGCATTTGAGTAAAAAGAAGTTGAAATGGGGCCATTATCAATTTAAGTAGGTTTGGCTGAGGTATCTGTTATTAAGGCCTTCTTGGACTCAGGATATCTTCTCTTTATCAGATTATCTTCATAGATGAATCTCTTATAAATATCTGCAAGATCCTGAGTCTGTATGTGATTAGCATTTCTCAGTCCTTGAGAAAAACCAAGCCATTTTTTAGGAAGACTGTTCACAAAACCAACATTGATTTCATGCTTAGACAGTTTCACCCCGTCATTCGTTAGCTCATTGAGCAAGGTTTTATACCTGGTGTAAGTCTGAGGAAGTGTTTCAGATGTTTTGGCCCTGCAAGTGTTATATTCTAACTTCAGGTCCATAATCCTATTTTCCTTTGTGTCAGATGGTCCTTCGAAACTATGAACAAGATCTGTCCAAGTCTCTTTGGCCGTCTCACACTCGATGACAGCCTCCATAATATCGTCAGGAAGACAAGATATTATGATGCTTTTGAGATGTTGGTCTTGATTGACCACTCTCCTTTCATCGTCAGACTATTGGTTTTCAGGTTTGTCATCACCAGTTGCTGTTTTTGGTTTGAATGGACCATCCTTAATACAAGTTATGTAATAAGGTCCCATTCCCATCAAATAACATAGCATTCTTTTCTTCCATTTGTTAAATCTTTCAACTTCTAACTTAGGAGCGTTAACAGAGTAACTCGCTCCTTTCTTGTTAACAAGTTGAGGTACATTACTTTCAGCCATAATGGATCAAGGTTTTAAAAACTTTGAGACGGTGGTTAAAAGTTTTATAATCCTACCTCTCTGATACCACTTGTTGGTCCCTTGTAATTAGTACTATACTTAAGTATACTAAGTATAGTCCTAACCCATGGTTAAGTAATGCAATAAACTTAATACAAGTAAGTAAATAACACAATGTTTTCAACGTAACTCTTAGCTTTATTAAAGAATTATACCCTATTGTATACGAAGATACAATAGGGATTGAATAGACAATGTGTGGTTTTGTGATCTCCTCACTAACAAGCTAGTCCAATCCTAACGATTGCTAAGCTTGATGATTCTATCAACAGGAGTTTAGAACTCAAGTGTGTGATCGTGTTTGGAGGAGAGAAAACTTGTTTGTGAATGTCTAAAGCATTTAGTGCACCAAACTTTGTTTTCTCTCTTTTACAAGCATCCTATTTATAGAAGGAAAGTGGGTAGAAGACAATAATTGCCCATGTGCAATTCTTGTCTTATTGGTACAGTGTAGTATCTTGTCTTTACCTATTCTAAGTAGTAAGACATAAGTCCTTTAGACATGTCAGTACCCTATCTATCCCAAAAGGGTAAGTCACGCTAATTGTCTGATGTACTACATCTTGTCACAATTCAAATTATCCCGCCTTTTCTTCAGTCTTGGAGAATGCTTGTGATGAGATGGCATTTATACATGATCTCATCGTTCTTTTCGGGCTTTAAATGCATAAAATGTCATAAAATACCATATATATGCTTGTGTTTGTTTACTTGTGTATTTTAGGTATGGATATCGTGAAAAAGACAAAAGATCACAAGAAACAAGGAAAAACGGACACGAGAAACGAAGCCGTACAAAGAACCAGGCCCTAGATCATGATTTATCCAACATTTACCCTTGAAGACTTGAAGATATGCAAGACTGATCCTCAAAAAATAAAGAAATGACACTTAAAACCCTTGTGAATTCATAATTACAAGTTTGGTCCCTTAAGTTTGTCAAAATTGCAAAAAGGTCCTTCAACTTTGAAGAAATGGCAAGATTAATCCCTCATAAATTCTAATTTGTCAACAGTGGTCCCTCATGAAGTCAAAGTTACATTGAAGACCTTTGAAGATCAAGAATGTCCAAGATCAGTCCCTCAATTATGGAAAAATGGCAAAAACAACCCTTGAAACACTTTTGCCAAAGTTTTAGGGCAAAAGTGTGAAAACCAAACTTCTATAACAAAGGGATGCGTTTATTTGGACTGAAATACTTGTTATACAACTTTTCCCAAAAATAAAGGACCAAAAGTGCCAAGCTGAAACTTCAAACTCCTAAACACGCGGGTAACACTTACTGTTGAGATTTTACCATGAAGAACACCCCTTTTTACCCAGGATTAAAAAGAAGAAAACAAAGGGGAAAGTGAAATTGGTTGTTCCTACGTGTAATTCACATCATGTCAATCACATCCCACACCAAAAACCTCAATCCCCACTACCAGAATGATACCCCCACTCCCACTCACATGACGACACCTGGCATTTGATCATGACATGGCAAGATCAACGAACCAAAGGTTTTCCTTTGTCACCAAGCACTAAAAAAACGTCCCTGATTCACCCAAACCAGCTGGCAACACGCCTAGAAGATTTTGCAAGGACAAATTGGGAATTTCACGTCTAGGGTTTGTGAATAGTGATTAGCTTAGCATTTGCCTATAAAAGGAGACCTCAACCTGTGAGAGACCCTTTGTTCCAGTTTTAGGCTATCAATCTTTGTAATCCCTTTTTAAGTTAATAAAATTTGATTTTCTGAAATTTCTGAAATCTCTTTTATGTTTATTAAAAGTTGGTGTTAGAATAGCCTAATTATGAGTTCCACTTATATGTTTGAAGATTTTTGAGGCAAGGTTTTAATCCATAAGACTTGTGTTCAAAAATCAGAAAGTGTTTGATATTTGTTCATTACTTTGGTTTGTTCTTCTTAGCAGGTACATTGGAAGCTGGTACTTGTTCTGCTAGTACCTCAGCTCTAACAATCCAAGGCATGGATGTAGGTCTTGGAGGTTTGCACCCTTCTCCTTTTTCCTTTTCTCTTTTATTTTCTGCATATTTGTGATTTTTGTATTATTGTTCTTGAATCTGTGTTTTCATGGTTGAATATTGTTTATCTGGTGTTGTTTGATGTTCTTGAGTTCATGTTAACTTGATTTGTGGGTTGAATCTGATAAATCCTTTGAAAATTTGTCAAAACAGATTATTAAGGGGTGTTTGGGTTAACTGCATAAGTAGGATTTGTGGTTTGTTGAGTGGTTGTTTTGTGTTGTTATCTGTTGGTACTTGTTTATCTGGTATACTTGGTCATTTGTATGCAGGTTTTGTGGTTTGAAACACCTAAATCTATTAAAGGGCTATAAAATCTTTGTTACTTGATAAAATTGGCTTAGGTTTAAGGGACACCTAGATCTAATCATAGACTAGGGCTAACAAGTGGTTAAACCTAGTTAATATCACCAGGGAAATAGATTTGGATGCTTGAAATTGGATCTGTGGTCAATTAGATCAACAAAGTGTGCTTATGTTCTTGTAGTTCATATCAGAAGGTTTAATCTGCTTTGATCTTGTTCTTTACCTTGTTTCAGTGCTTGATTTAAGTTTGTTTGTGCTTATTCATAGTTTATATAGCTTGTGTATGCATCTGGTTGAATTTGGAGTGCTTATTCATGCTATATATGCTTATTTGTGCATAACAGCTTATTTTCCATGTCTTTGCAATATCTGTAGACTGTTTGATTAATCTGGGCTTATTGTGTGAACCAAATTGTGATTTCTTTGTTGATATTGACTCCTTGTGATTCACTGATCACAAGGGTGCCCTTGTTTCCATTTGAATCCAACTGGATCTCTCTAAAAGCTTGGTCAAATAGTCAAAGTAGTGGGAACTCCTTTCCCCTGCTGCTAGCCACTGCTAGTGTATTTTGAGTTTCAGCTTATCAATAATCTATAATAGCTTATTTTAACCAGCAACAACTTGGATTTTGTAATAGGTGCTCATTATTTGACCCATTCGTTCATACTGGAGCATTTGGTGTGTTGACTTTAGGGTTTGACTAGAAAACCAACTTAATTGACTTTTTCATAAGTGCTTATTGGTTCATTCTGGCTTATTGGTGTTGCTTATTGGAATTTTGTTGATTGATTTGGCTTATTGAGTTCACTTGTGACATTTTGCAAGTTGAATCAAGTCCTGAGGTGCCCTAAATCTCAAACCCGACTAATTTGTCGTTTTGTGGAATTGTACTTTGCTTATTTCTGGCTTATTGAGTGTGCTTTTTCAAAATTTCTTTTTACAGATCTCTTAAGCATCCCAAAAGAAGGTTGTGTGTCAAATTAGAGCTTATGGCATTAGCTTATTGCTTAATGGGCTTAATGGCCCAATAAGGATAAGCTGTTTGCTTAATAAGCTGTGATAAGCTCACTTTCAGCTTTTGGGCCATCAGAGTATTGTGTTTAGAATTAAATTTTGAGTCAGATTGGGATTTTCCAAGTCAATTGGGCCAAGTTTGACTTTTTGGGCTAAAAAGCCCATTAGTGTTGACTGTTTTTGGTTTTGGCCCATTTGAGGGCCCAATAGGGGTATTCTGGTCATTTCACTTTCATTTTTTGTTTAATTAGGTTAAAATATACTAGTTTGCAAGTTTTTAGAATTTTTTTATAATTTTTGGATTTTTAATATTATTTTAATATTATTTTATTATTATTTTTCAAATTTCACATTTTTGCACTTTTTACATTTTTCTTAGGTTAAATACATTATAATAGGAGTTTTGCAACTCTTAGATTAATTTTATCACTTTTAGATTTATTTTTATAATTATTTTAAGTTTTAATAGTTTTTAAATCATTTTAAATAGTTTTTATTAGTTTAAAAATTTCTAAAAATAGTTTTTAATCTTTTTAGGTTATTTTAGAGGTTTACCAATTGAAAAATCTTTATTTGGGCTTTTTGATAATTAATTTGATTTTTAGGGCTTTAATTAGCATTTAAAAATTTGAATATTTAATTAATTAAAAGGTTTGAAAAAGTTTTGATCATTGGTAAACTCTTAGTTTATTTATTTTGATTTTTGGTAAATTTTTGGTAATTTTTAGAATTAATTTTTATTTTAGCTTATTTTACGGTTTTACGTTTTGTCGTCGTAGTAATTAATTTCACGTCTTCGTCACCCTCTTTTCTCATCCCATTCTAACCAATATTAATCTCAAACCTTGCTACCCTCCTTGGGAAACGAACTTCATTGGGTCATTAGTGCTTGATTTTCCTAAATTATCACTTAATACTTTCCGCTTTTACGCCTTTTTCCTAAAAGGTCGTATTTTACTACAACCATTTTGGCGCCGCTGCCAGGGAGGTGTGTCGTGATTAATTTGTCTTGTTGTTTTTAATATTAACCATAAATAGTATTTGTATTAGTAGAAATCTACTAATACGTATTATCAGTTTTATTGGTTTTTCTTGTGAAATTATTATTACTATATTGTATTAAGTATCACAATCAATACAAAATATCTCCAAAAGTGTGAAAACACAACCTTAATTGGGATTTGATCTCCTAGTTATTGTATTCGAATCTCAAACAAAAAGAAAAAGGCAAAAATAGATAAATACTTTCGTGAAGCTCGATTTTGAAAAATACGAACTATAAGGTGGGTATAAGGCGGGTATTATAAAAATACCCTAAGGAAAAAGGCTCTTAAGTGCTTCGCGCCGCCTCGTTTTCCCGCTTGCTTGTGAGTATTTTGAGATTGAAGGCTAATCGAGGGTTTTGCCGCCCAAAGTATTATTACGTATAATATATTTTCTTGGTTTCTTTGTGATTAAACCCTCTTGAACAATTTGGTTTTCACCAAAGTTCTAAAGTCATTCGAAGGCGTTCACTCCACGTGATCGTTTTCATTCCTTTGAGGCTTCTTTAATCAAGAGTTTGATTCGAGGAGAGATTTGGTAGATTGTTGTCTACGAAGATACACCAAAATCCAAAAAAATTAAAAACAATCAAAAACACAAAAAATTGAAAATCCACAAAACACCCAAAAAGAATCCTCTTTGCTCACCTCCCATTCTTCGTGAAGTTTGTGATCACTCGTAATCAAGCAAAACGAGCTCGTAAACGTCTTCAAAAGCAAGCCAATCAAGAGACGTTGATTGAAGAACAAACTCCAATTGTTGAACCTATTGTAGAACAAGAAGTCGTCATGGCTAATCGTACTATGATGGAGTTGCTACAAGCACCCACCGAGGGTTTTGGAGAGGCCATTGTGATTCCCGCTATCCTTGCGGAGAATTTCGAGATTAAGACGGGTTTAATGTCGATGTTGCAAGCTAATAAGTTTAGAGGTCATGAGAAAGACAACCCGCATTACCACATAAGGAATTTTAATCGTCTCACCGCTACTAGCAAGTTTAAGGATGTTCCACATGATGCCATTAAGATGATGTTGTTTCCATACTCGTTAGATGGACCCGCTAAAATTTGGCTTGAGAAAGAACCGCCAAATTCAATTTTGACATGGGGTGATCTCGTTTCTAAGTTTGTGAACAAGTTTTTTCCACCATCTAAAACAACACATTTGAAAAATGAGATTTCAAGATTTGTTCAAAGAAATAATGAAAGTTTTTCAATGGCATGGGAACGCTTTAAAGAAATGTTACATGAATGTCCACACCATGATTTTTCGGAATTGCATCAAATTGATACTTTTTATAATGGGCTTAATGATCATGAACAAGATTACTTGAATGCCGCCGCGGGTGGTAATTTTTTGTGCAAAACGACCGATGAGGCTTTAAAGATTATCGAGAATAGATCTAAGGTTTATAGCCCTCGTAACACACCGAGTGTTGCCAATTTGGGTTCGTCATCGTCGTCATCGTCTCGTAGCATTAATGCCTTACATGATGAAGCTAATGAGGAAAATCGGTTTTTTGATAGATTTGCTAATCTTATGACTCATTGGAAAGCTCAAGAAGCTTTGAATTACGCTTCGGTTAAAGCGGTTGCAAAGAGTTGTTTGTCTTGTGGTGGAGCTCATGATCTTTCCGAGTGCATTACCGCGGATGGTAACACTTCGAGTGCTTACGTAGCAACGGGAACTTATAACCAAAATGGCCAAGGTTCCTGCCCAAATCAAGCTCCACCAAATCAAAATGCTAATAACTATCGAAACAACAACCAAGGTGGTAATTATCAAGGCAATTCACGTAACTACAACAAAGGGAATTATCAAAGTGGGAATGGACAAGTTACTAATCAAAACCAAAACCGTGATTTTCAAAACACTACACAAGGTTTTCAAAATGCTCACACTAAAAATCTTCAAGGAGAATTTTTGGATTATGCTAAAGCAAA
Organism: Glebionis coronaria; assembly: GCA_025667525.1. Taxonomy (NCBI): domain Eukaryota; kingdom Viridiplantae; phylum Streptophyta; class Magnoliopsida; order Asterales; family Asteraceae; genus Glebionis; species Glebionis coronaria. The sequence continues at coordinate 533,835,968 of CM046877.1, forward strand.
TGATGCTAAGTTTGATAACATGCAACGTGAGATGATTAGCTTAAGATCCGAGTTGAAAAACGAGCTTAAAAACGAACTTGCTAATGAACTTAAAACTCATGCAAACAAAATGGAAGGAAATGTCCAACGTCTTCAAAAAAATCAACAAAAGATGGAACAAGGACAACATGAGATTAAGCAAGAGTTGTTAAAAGCGGATGCTAGGCAATCAAAATTTGAAGACCGAATGGCAAAAATGTTTGAAGCAATCATGTGTAAACCCTCTTCCTCGGGTGGTCTTCCTAGTGATACCATTGCAAACCCGAAGGGAGAAATGAAGGTTGTTACTACACGAAGTGGTAAAACTTTCAAGGAACCAATCTCCCGTCCAAGTACTTCTACGGAGAAGGAAATCGAGAAAGAACCCGAGGTGATGGTCGAAAAGGAGCATATTACAATCCCACGAAGTACCGCTCATACCACACCTACGGTTGAACCAATACCAATTGTGGAACCCGAGATTCCAAGGCCGTTGCCTAATGTCCAACCCACACCACCCTTACCTTACCCTTTGAGACGAAACAAAGAGAAATTGAAAGAACGTAACAAACAACAAATCGAGCTTTCTATAAAAATGTTTCAACAAGTGCATTTTGATGTGAGTTTAGCCGACGCGTTGTTATATATGCCTCGTTTAGCTTCCACTTTTAAAAGTATGATGAGCGATAAGGAAAAGCTTTCAAAGCTTGCTAATTGTTCTTCGGTTTATCTTGACCGCATACCAGAAAAAGTTGGTGACCCCGGAAAGTTTCTCATTCCTTGTGACATACAAGATATGAAAGAATGCCTCGCCTTGGCCGATCTTGGTGCGAGCATTAATTTGATGCCATTTTCCATTTGGAAATCGCTTTCGCTTCTGGCTCTCATTCCTTCGAACATGTCTATCGAGATGGCCGATCGTTCTACGATTTTAGCATGTGGAGTAGCCGAAGATGTTTTCTTGAAAGTGGGGAAGTTCTACTATCCCGTTGATTTTATAGTAGTTGACATCCCCGCGGATCCTCAAGTTCCTCTAATTTTAGGTCCTCCATTTTTAGACACCTCGAGATCGCTTATCGACGTTCATGCAAGAACTATCACTTTGAGATTCAACGAAGAGGAACTTGTTATAAACACTACTCAAAACTCAAAACCTTCTCATGTTTATGCAATCGCTACCATCAATCACATTGACTTAGTTGATGTGGTTTGCGATGAGTTTTCACAAGAAATGTTAGGTTTTTCCGATAGCTCGTCAAGTGGCAATCCCACTATTTTGGATCCGATTCTTGCTAATTCTACACCAAATCTCACTCCATTCCAAGGAGGCGATTTCACTTCAAATGAAATCGACAATGAAGATGAGGTGTTGATTAGTGATGATACTTCTATTCCACCATTTCTTCCGCCGATGGAAGTTATGAGTGTTGAACCAAAATCTTCAATCAAGGAACCACATATCCTTGAATTGAAAGATCTTCCTTCTCACCTTGAATACGCATTCTTGGAAGGTGATGACAAGTTGCCGATTATTATTGCAAGAGGTCTTGCTAATGATGAAAAAACCGAGCTCTTGAAAGTTCTTAAAGCTCATAAAGGGGCAATTGCGTGGAAAATTTCTAACATTAAGGGTATTGACCCAAAATTTTATACTCACAAGATTTTAATGGAGGAGGACTACAAACCCGCAATTCAAAGTCAAAGAAGGGTGAATCCCAAAATTCACGATGTCATTAAAAAGGAAGTATTGAAACTCCTTGACGCGGGAATGATTTATCCTATCTCCGATAGCCCATGGGTGAGCCTAATCCATTGTGTTCCTAAAAAGGGAGGAATGACCGTTGTGCCTAATGAAAACAACGAGTTAATTCCCACTCGTGTTGTGACCGGTTGGAGGGTGTGTACTGACTACCAAAAGTTAAATGACGCCACTCGTAAAGACCACTTTCCTTTACCCTTCATGGATCAAATGTTGGAGCGACTCGCGGGAAATGAATTCTATTGCTTTTTAGATGGTTTTTCCGGTTACTTTCAAATCCCTATCGATCCTCGTGATCAAGAGAAGACTACATTTACGTGTCCTTATGGAACGTTTGCTTATCGTAGGATGCCTTTCGGACTTTGTAATGCACCGGGTACGTTTCAACGGTGTATGATGGCAATTTTTCACGATATGATCGAGAAGTCGATGGAAGTGTTTATGGATGACTTTTCGGTGTTTGGCAATTCGTTCACGTCGTGTTTACCTAATCTCGAGCAAATGTTAAAATGTTGTGAAGAAACCAATCTTGTGCTTAATTGGGAAAAATGTCAATTTATGTGTAAACAAGGAATCGTCTTAGGACATAAGGTGTCGAAAGCGGGGATTGAGGTCGATAAATCTAAGGTAGACATCATCGCCAAGTTACCTCATCCCAAAACCGTTAAGGGAGTTAGGAGTTTCCTAGGCCACGCGGACTTTTATCGTCGTTTCATCAAAGACTTTTCGAAAATCTCTCGACCTATGACACACCTTCTCGAGAAGGATGCTCCTTTTAATTTCAATGAGGCTTGTGTTAGAGCTTTCGAAACTCTCAAAAGGAAACTTACCGAAACTCCCATTCTTGTCGCTCCTAATTGGGAATTACCCTTTGAAATCATGTGCGATGCAAGTGATTATGCTATAGGGTCCGTCTTAGGGCAACGCTATGAAAAGCATTTCCGTCCTATCCATTATGCTAGTAAGACGATGACCGAGGCTCAATTAAAGTACACCACAACGGAAAAGGAATTCCTTGCCGTGGTCTATGCTTTTGAGAAATTCCGACCTTATCGCGTCTTAACTAAAAGCATCGTGTATACCGACCATTCGGCTATCAAGTATCTCTTAGCTAAGAAAGACGCTAAGCCGAGATTGCTTCGTTGGATGCTCCTCCTCCAAGAATTTGATGTCACCGTGCTTGACAAAAAAGGAGCCGAGAATCTAGCGGCCGATCATCTCTTTGTCTAGAAGATCCTCACAAAGATGTTTTCGAGAACAAGGAAATCATCGAAACATTTCCTCTCGAGACTCTCGGTGTAGTGAATTCTAAAGACACCACCCCATGGTTTGCCGACATTGCAAATTACCATGCGGGCAATTTCATAATCAAGGGTATGACAACACAACAAAAGCGAAAATTCTTTCGTGACGTCAAGTTCTATTTTTGGGACGACCCTTATCTCTTTCGGGTTTGTGCGGATCAACTCGTTCGACGTTGTGTTTTTGGTGCCGAAGCTTCTAATATCCTTAGAGCTTGTCACGAGGGGCCCACGGGTGGTCACCATGGTGCTAATCTCACGGCTAAGAAAGTGTTCGATGCCGGCTTCTTTTGGACTTCTATCTATCGTGATGCACACGCACTTGTGAAGTCGTGTGATTCGTGCCAACGTCAAGGAAAATCGTCTCAACGTGATGAAATGCCGCAAAACATAATTCAAGTGTGTGAGATTTTCGACATTTGGGGCATAGACTTTATGGGGCCGTTCCCATCGTCTCATGGTAACAAGTATATCCTCGTCGCGGTGGACTACCTTTCTAAGTGGGTGGAAGCTAAGGCTTTACCTACTAATGATGCTCGTGTGGTAGTGAAGTTTTTGAAGCAACTATTCTCTCGGTTCGGAACCCCTCGTGCAATTATAAGCGATCGTGGAACCCATTTTTGTAATGACCAATTCGAAAAGGTTTTAAAGAAATATGGAGTTACTCATCGTCTTTCTACGGCTTATCACTCGCAAACGAGTGGGCAAGTCGAGGTTTCGAACCGAGCTTTGAAAAGGATTTTAGAGAGGTCGATTGGAGAAAACCGTGCTTCATGGTCCGACAAACTCGATGACGCTTTATGGGCCTTTAGGACCGCTTATAAGACACCTATTGGTTGCACTCCTTATAAGTTAGTCTATGGGAAGAATTGTCATTTGCCCATTGAATTGGAGCACAAGGCATATTGGGCCCTTAAGCATGCAAACTTTAACTTGAAGACCGCGAGAGATCACCGGAAAATACAATTGAATGAATTAGATGAATTAAGAGACAATGCTTATGAAAATTCATTGATTTTCAAAGAAAAGACTAAAAAGTTTCATGATGCAAAGATTAAAAACCGGGTTTTTAACGTTGGTGATCAAGTGTTACTTTTTAACTCTCGACTTAAGATATTTTCCGGGAAATTGAAATCTCGTTGGTCGGGTCCTTTCATCGTTACACAAGTGTTTCCTTATGGGACCATCGAGCTAGCTCAAGATGATGGTCCTAACTTCAAGGTGAATGGACATAGGCTTAAGCACTACTTTGGTGGGGCAATTCCTTCAATGGTTGACCTCGACCAAGTCACCTTCCCCAATGATAATTAGCATTGAGGGGATCGAGTCGAGCTCATGACTCGGTAATCAAAAACGAGGTGCCTCGTGGGGGAGATCCCATGCTTATCCTTTTATGCTTTCTAATAACTAATTAGAGGGGACTTGTACCCTTCCAACTCGTTGTCTTGTGGTTGTTTGTGATTGTGTTATCTAGATCATCATCATCTACGATTGAAGACTCTCGTGTTCGTTTACGTAAGCCTCCATCGTTTGCTTGAAGAAGTTTTTCACGAATCCATGACATATCCTTTATTGTTCTAACAATTATCTTTTAGCATAATTCATAAACGGCTTTAGATATATTGTTGATCACCCTTTCCATGCTAGATCCTAAGCATTTGAGTCTTCGTCTCTAGTATGGGGGTGCTCCACCTTTAGACTCGAAACATTGAGGACAATGTTTACTTTTAGTATGGGGGTGAATAGATACTTTCTTTGCTACGCCCTCACGTTTTCCAACTTTCAATGTTTTGTTTTTTCTAATAGGCTAAAAATGGCCAAATTTTAAAAAAATTTCTTAGTTTTCGTAAGTGTTTTTAAGACACGAATGTATATTTTCCGATGGGTAGAATAAGAGCTAACTTTTGACTTGATGGGCATTTGGAGCCATTTACATTCCTTAAACCGCTCAATTCAAGTTTTGCTAGACTTTTATATAGGGAGCTTTAAAACGCGAAAGTCTTAGCTCATTCGGGTTAAGAACAAGAACTTTTCGCAAGTTCCTATAATTGATCCTAGAAAGTCACTTATCAAGGGAACTATAAAATGCATTCTCTAAACTTGAAAAAGTCCAAGAAAGTGCAAGATCCTATAGGTGGCTTGAAAAACCAAAACTTTGATTTGATATAGTCTTAATGAAAGCTAATCCAAATTTGGCTTAATTTTGACTTGCATGGCTAAGTATTCACGAGTCTCTTTAATTAGAGGTCTTTAAATAGTGAAGAACGAGAGATGATAGAGTTAGACAAGTGATCATGCTAAACGTAGAACATGAAAATGTTCTTTCAAAAACTCATATGTTTTTAATTGTGGCTTTTTCTTCCCATAAGATCAATGTATTATGAACAAAAATAATTGCAATAAGTAAGGTCGTACGATTTGAAAGGTTACTTAGCCTCTAGCACAAGATCGTTTAAAAGTTGCTCGGGGTTGAATAGAGTTCATAGCCAAGGCATAACTTATTGAAGTGGGACGCGAAGATTGGTGAAGATCCAAAAAGACCCTAACAAGGCATGAGGAGCCCTATTTTGTTGCTAAAGATCTAAGATGATGTGAAGAATCATTATTCCTAAATCAATATGAAGATCGAGACACACGACGAAAAGCAATTACTCCCCTAAAGATCATGGAGAAAGTCTATCCAAAAAGACCCTTACAAGGTATGAGGATAAATATATCCAAGTCCGAAAAGGAGGCGGATCGTTGTATATCAAAGTCCAAAATAAAGATTAAAGAAAAATGATGAAGTCGTGGTCCGAATATGAAGAATCTCTCAAAAACGTCAAGTGAAGAAATTCCAAAGATATGAAGAGAAGACCATAATTTCAAGAACATCTTCCCAAGATTTGAAGTATGAAGTACATGCCAAATATCGGTCCGAGAAAGGTCTCAAATTGTGAAACGAGTTATGCCAAGATATGAACTTAAGGAGATACACGAGAAGCCGTTTTAAAAGATTTTGTCCTTCGGCTAACTATCGATTAAATCGTGCTACTTTGCTTTAGGACTAATAACTACTCAAATAAGTCAATATGAATCACTTGTGATCCATGACAAATAGTTAAAAAAATGCTAGTAACCCATTTCCTTTTATAGTAACTAGGATTGCGGGGAGAAAAAGTATTACACAATTTGGACGTATGAGTAGTGTTAGCATTGTGACTTGTACCAACAATGATCTCGTTTTTGCACTTAGCATAGAATGTATGACAATCAAGGATGACAAAATTTACTCTAAGGGACATTTACTTGTTTCTATTTGTTGACCCTAAAAGTCACATTCGTGGTGAAAATCATACATTATGTCTTTACACATCTTCATAGTATTGTTGCAAGTCTTTTACTTTTTAATAAAGGATAATAAAATTGAACTTTGGTGATGCTTAGATACTTTATTCTAGCATTGCTTGAGGGCACGGCAATGGCTTAGTATGGGGAGTGATGAGATGGCATTTATACATGATCTCATCGTTCTTTTCGGGCTATAAATGCATAAAAATGTCATAAAATACCATATATATGCTTGTGTTTTTTTACTTGTGTCTTTTAGGTATGGATATCGTGAAAAAGACAAAAGATCACAAGAAACAAGGAAAAACGGACACGAGAAACGAAGCCGTACAAAGAACCGGGCCCTAGATCATGATTTATCCAACATTTACCCTTGAGGACTTGAAGATATGCAAGATTGATCCTCAAACAATGAATAAATGACACTTAAAACCCTTGTGAATTCATAATTACAAGTTTGGTCCCTTAAGTTTGTCAAAATTGCAAAAAGGTCCTTCAACTTTGAAGAAATGGCAAGATTAGTCCCTCATAAATTCTAGTTTGTCAATAGTGGTCCCTCATGAAGTCAAAGTTACATTGAAGACCTTTAAAGATCAAGAATGTCCAAGATCAGTCCCTCAATTATGGAAAAATGGCAAAAACAACCCTTGAAACACTTTTGCCAAAGTTTTGGGGCAAAAGTGTGAAAACCATAACTTCTATAAGAAAGGGATGCGTTTATTTGGACTGAAATACTTGTTATACAACTTTTTCCAAAAATAAAGGACCAAAAGTGCCAAGCTGAAACTTCAAACTCCTAAACACGCGGGTAACACTTACTGTTGAGATTTTACCATTAAGAACACCCCTTTTTACCCAGGATTAAAAAGAAGAAAACAAAGGGGAAAGTGAAATTGGTTGTTCCCACGTGTAATTCACATCATGTCAATCACATCCCACACCAAAAACCTCAATCCCCACTACCAGAATGATACCCCCACTCCTACTCACATGACGACACCTGGCATTTGATCATGACATGGCAAGATCAACGAACCAAAGGTTTTCCTTTGTCACCAAGCACTAAACAAACGTCCCTGATTCACCCAAACCAGCTGGCAACATGCCTAGAAGATTCTGCAAGGACAAATTGGGAATTTCACTTCTAGGGTTTGTGAATAGTGATTAGCTTAGAATTTGCCTATAAAAGGAGACCTCAACCTATGAGAGTCCCTTTGTTCCAGTTTTAGGCTATCAATCTTTGTAATCCCTTTTTAAGTTAAATAAAAATTTGATTTTCTGAAATTTGTGAAATCTCTTTTATGTTTATTAAAAGTTGGTGTTAGAATAGACTAATTCTGAGTTCCACTTATATGTTTGAAGGTTTTTGAGGCAAGGTTTTAATCCATAAGACTTGTGTTTCAAAAATCAGAAAGTGTTTGATATTTGTTCATCACTTTGGTTTGTTCTTCTTAACAGGTATATTGGAAGCTGGTACTTGTTCTGCTAATACCTCAGCTCAAACAATCCAGGGCCTGGATGTAGGTCTTGGAGGTTTGCACCCTTCTCCTTTTTCATTTTCTCTTTTATTTTCTGCATATTTGTGATTTTTGTATGATTGTTCTTGAATATGTGTTTTCATGGTTGAATCTTGTTTATCTGGTGTTGTTTGATGTTCTTGAGTTCATGTTAACTTGATTTGTGGGTTGAATCTGATAAATCCTTTGAAAATTTGTCAAAACAGATTATTAAGGGGTGTTTAGGTTAAATGCATAAGCAGGATTTGTGGTTTGTTGAGTGGTTGTGTTGTGTTGTTATATGTTGGTACTTGTTTATCTGGTATACTTGGTCATTTGTATGCAGGTTTTGTGGTTTGAAACACCCAAATCCATTAAAGGGCTATAAAATCTTTGTTACTTGATAAAATTGGCTTAGGTTTAAGGGACACCAAGATCTAATCATAGACTAGGGCTAACAAGTGATTAAACCTAGTTAATATCACCAGGGAAAGAGATTTGGATGCTTGAAATTGGATCTGTGGTCAATTAGATCAGCAAAGTGTGCTTATGTTCTTGTAGTTCATATCAGAAGGTTTAATCTGCTTTGATCTTGTTCTTTACCTTGTTTCAGTGCTTGATTTAAGTTTGTTTGTGCTTATTCATAGTTTATATAGCTTGTGTATGCATCTGGTTGAATTTGGAGTGCTTATTCATGCTATATCTGCTTATTTGTGCATAACAACTTATTTTCCATGTCTGTGCAATATCTGTGGACTGTTTGATTAATCTGGGCTTATTGTGTGAACCAAATTGTGATTTCTTTGTTGATATTGACTCCTTGTGATTCACTGATCACAAGGGTGCCCTTGTTTCCATTTGAATCCAACTGGATCTCTCTAAAAAGCTTGGTCAAATAGTCAAAGCAGTGGGAACTCCTTTCCCCTGTTGCTAGCCACTGCTAGTGTATTTTGAGTTTCAGCTTATCAATAAGCTATAATAGCTTATTTTAACCAGCAACAACTTGGATTTTGTAATAGGTGCTCATTATTTGACCCATTCATTCATACTGGAGCATTTGGTGTGTTGACTTTAGGGTTTGACTAGAAAACCAACTTAATTGACTTTTTTATAAGTGCTTATTGGTTCATTCTGGCTTATTGGTGTTGCTTATTGGAATTTTGTTGATTGATTTGGCTTATTGAGTTCATTTATGACATTTTGCAAGTTGAATCAAGTCCTGAGGTGCCCTAAATCTCAAACCCGACTATTTTGTCGTTTTGTGGAATTGTACTTTGCTTATTTCTGGCTTATTGAGTGTGCTTTTTAAAAAATTCTTTTTACAGATCTCTTAAGCATCACAAAATAAGGTTGTGTGTCAAATTAGAGCTTATGGCATTAGCTTATTGCTTAATGGGCTTAATGGCCCAATAAGGATAAGCTGTTTGCTTAATAAGCTGTGATAAGTTCACTTTCAGCTTTTGGGCCTTCAGAGTTTTGTGTTTAGAATTAATTTTGAGTCATATTGGGCTTTTCCAAGTCAATTGGGCCAAGTTTGACTTTTTGGGCTAAAAAGCCCATTAGTGTTGACTGTTTTTGGTTTTGGCCCATTTGAGGGCCCAATAGGGGTATTCTGGTCATTTCACTTTCATTTTCTGTTTAATTAGGTTAAAATAAGCTAGTTTGCAAGTTTTTCGAATTTTTTATAATTTTTGGATTTTTAATATTATTTTAATATTATTTTATTATTATTTTTCATATTTCACATTATTGCACTTTTTACATTTTTCTTAGCTTAAATACATTAAAATAGGATTTTTGCAACTCTTAGATTAATTTTATCACTTTTAGATTTATTTTTATAATTATTTTAAGTTTTAATAGTTTTTAAATCATTTTAAATAGTTTTTATTAGTTTAAAAATTTCTAAAAATAGTTTTTAATCTTTTTAGGTCATTTAGAGGTTTACCAATTGAAAAATCTTTATTTGGGCTTTTTGATAATTAATTTGACTTTTAGGGCTTTAATTAGCATTTAAAAATTGAATATTTAATTAATTAAAAGGTTTGAAAAAGTTTTGATCATTGGTAAACTCTTAGTTTATTTATTTTGATTTTTGGTAAATTTTTGGTAATTTTTAGAATTAATTTTTATTTGAGCTTATTTTACGGTTTTACGTTTTGTCGTCGTAGTAATTAATTTCACGTCTTCGTCATCCTCTTTTCTCATCCCATTCTAACCAATATTAATCTCAAACCTTGCTACATATTACTCACACACATATACCTCCTTGGGAAACGAACTTCATTGGGTCATTAGTGCTTTATTTTCCTAAATCATCACTTAATACTTTCCGCTTTTACGGCTTTTTCCTAAAAGGTCGTATTTTACTACAACCAGCTTGTTTTCTTCAGGGAGATCGTATGGGGTTCAGTGAGTCTATTGCCACAACTCACTGAACCCGTCACCTTCTTCTTCGTCATAGAAGACATTCGTTGAGCTTCGCCTCTCTGAATGCTTGAGTCTTCCTTTTAGACTCAGTCTACGAACTCGAAGGCAACTCACTGAGTGATTGTTCACTCAGTGACCTCGTTATGTTCAAGGTTAATAATTCACTTAGGCTGATTGTTATTCAAATCCTCCAGGGAGGTCATTAGGTACTGAATTGACCTAACAGTAAGTGTACTTGCAATTCGACCATAAGTCAAATCGATTATTCGACCCGTACTTTCAATAATAAAAATTTATTTTATAAAAAGTAATACCAAATACTTTTGTTATTCGACTTTGACCATATTTTATTCGACCTGTACTTTTTATTAATAAAAAATAAAAAACTTTTTCCCAAATAGATCCTCTTGTTCTTCGACTTGTACTATTATATTATTCGACCCGTACTTTTTATTAATAAAAAATTTAAAAATTTTTCCCAAATAGATCACTTTTTATTCCTTTGATTATGCGACTTGTACTATCTTATTATTCAACTTGTACTATTTATTAAAAAAAACAATTTTTAAACCCATTTGTATATGGGCGCCCATACTATGAAGTATGAACCCATAACCAAACACACATAGTTTGTATCGGTCAAATCCTATTAATGATATTAGCATTCTGTTTATTATTTTTTGTAGTGTTTACTGAGATCCCTGGTAAGTGGTCAACCTCATGACTGTTTTTCCCACATTGGTCCTGAGTTATGCAAGTGATTAACCAATCGAAACGATAAATCTTTGGGTCTCACACCTTCACAGTTTCTAGTTTCCACGTGCATGACACTTTCACACACGTTAGATGGCCATCAGACTATAGGTAAACAGATAGATTCTCCTTACAGTTATCTTGATTGTGAAGAAGTGAGTTTTAGAAAAATTCGCAAACACGTCTTTATCACTTGTTAAATGTGTAGCCTGCTTTGTTGCGTTGTTCAAACGAACCTCTTAAAATCCTTGATAATCCAAAATTCACATGAAAGGTTAGGAAGGTAGGTGGCTATAATCTCAGTTTCGACTTTTAATCTTTAAAGATTTATGGTTTCGATTGGTTTTTCTAATCTTAGTTAAGGTTACTTCACTCCACTTCCATAGTAGTTAAATTTAATTTGTTTATAGACTTTGTGAATTTGGGATGAATCATCTTACTGTATATCAATTACTCATAGATGCGTTTTCATTAGCAATCTGCTAGTTTCAGTGAAAAATTTGAACCTTCTTCGTAAAGGTATTTGCATATGATATTGAAATAGACTGAATTTAATCTAGGGATCTATAACAGAACATCTGTAAACACGTAATACACGCATTTTGTATGGGTTCAATTTGTCTCTCGGAATCCTCTCGAATTGATCTAGGCTTTAAGTGGAATGATTTGTTCTTGGTTAATAAAAAGGAGTTTGGTTTGTTTATCTATTTTAAACTAATGACAAGAATTTAAGCAAGTGCGTGTCGAAGAGTAAAATTAAAGCTTTGGAAGATTAAACTAAATTGACTAGTTAAAAGTAAGTGCTTTAAAACGTAAAGGAAAGATTAGAAAATTACTTTGAAAACTTAATTGAATTAATGCTTAAAGACTTGTTCTATCGGAATATCAAAAATTATTTCTATCGGAATATAAGAAAATCAAAGGCATCGGAATGTAATCATAACTACCATCGGAATGTCCAAGTTTGGTACTATCGGAATGTTCAAAAAACCAAGCTGTCACAATGATGATCAATCGCAATACGTCGATCGGAATGTAGTACTTATCGGAATATGAAGAACAAAAATTGGCCAGAGTTTCGACTTAAAAAAGTGACCTAAACTCGTCGGAATGTGCGATCGCAATATGCGATCGCAATATGCAATCGCAATCCCAGATCGGAATAGGGGGACTTACACCCTATCGCAAAGAAAAACCCCTTTTTGGGTTATTGCGATACCAAGCCAATGAAGATCCGTCGGAATCTGTCAAAACCCTACTTTTGCGATGGAAGCAAGTATGTTCCGAAAATGGTGGTAACTTAAAATCTCAATAAGCACTTACAATAAGCTATGCAATCCGAAACTTAAATAACTCAAAACGCTTAAATTTAACCACTTTTGAAAACAAGAAACTTTAAATTTAATAAACAAAACTTTTCAATGATTAAAACTATGAAGTAATCCGAAAATAATAAGCTTTAACAAGCAATACGCCAATAAGCATGGAGAGCTTATGACCTATTCACGTAGAGCTAAAAAGAAACTAGAAAGATCAAACTCTATTCACGAACAAATCCAAAATCCAAACCGTATGGATTTCAACAATCGGATCAAGGATTTTGACAAATCAAGAAAAGTAGGAAAAGCTTAAAGAACTTAAAAGCATAAACTTGATTAAGATTAATGAAATCAAAAGTACAAGAAAGCTCGAATTAAAAGATGAAAAACAAAGGAAAAGTTTAGTGAGAGAAAGTATGGAACTTTCTCTCTCTAGAAACTAGAGAAAAAATGAAAAACTAAAGACTAGCTAAAGTAAGTGTGTGAAAATTTGTGAGGTAAGGCCTTTATATAGGCGTGTATGTATGGGCTTGTGTATGGGCTTTGGTATCGGGCTTCTTTTCTTCTTTCTTCCTTGGTCTTCACGCTTCTTTTAAATAACCGTTTTCGACTTTGGACTTTTAGAAGTGTCGGTGAATAATTCCAACTCGTCTAATAATCTTTTGTATAATAGACTCGAGTTCTTCGACATATATGAATTTTCCATCTTTGGCTCTATTCTTCGATAAATCTTCAAATAGGCACAATGATTTCAAATCTTTTGCATCTCTTGGACAATAGACTTCGTCTTGAGTCTTTTTCTTCGATAAAACCCGTGCAATCCCATGTTTTCTTCAATATTCTCCCGGTTGACTCTGAAAACACAATAAACACAAAAACCACGCATAATTCCAAACAAATGATATTAAACATGTGTTTTGGTCTTGTTTTAGCCAGAAATAAGTGGTAAAAGGATGGGTGTTTTCACACCTATCAAATCCCCTACACTTAACCATTGCCATGTCCTCATGCAATGCTTAGTGACAAAGCACATTTACACTTTTCTCATAATCAATCAACCTTGGCCTTATTAATGAAAATACTAAGAGAAATTAAAACTTTTAGAATAAACAGAAGGATGGAAATAACTTGCAAAGAGATCGAGGACTTACATTAGGACTTCGGTGCTGCGAAGATTTATCACCCTCAAGTTTCACGTTCCCCAAACTAAGCTTAAAAACGAGATCATTGTTATTATAAGTTAGCAATTCAAACGCTTGCACACATGGCTTAATTAAATGCTTAAACTCCCTTATTCCTAGGTGTATCTCTTATATTTTATTTTTGTCTTAGAATGATCATGAAGATGCATTTTTGGACTTATTTCGATAGTTTATTAGGGCCGAAAGCAAAGTAGGACGATTTGATCAATAGTTAGCTAAAGGACAAAATCTTTTAAAACTGCTTCTCGGGATATCAAAAAGTTCATATCTTGGCATAACTTGGTTCGCGATTTGAGACCTTTCTCGGGTCGATATTTGGCATGTACTTCATACTTCATATCTTGAGAGACGTTCTTGAGATAATGGTCTTCTCATCGTAATAGAGTCTCTTCACTTGGAGACTTTTGAGGGATACTCCAACTTTGTTGACCACGACTTCATGATTATTCTTCAATCTCTAATTGGGATTTTGAGATACAACGATCCGCCTCCTTTTCGGACTTGGATCTATTTATCCTCATACCTTGTTAGGGTCTTTTCGGATAGACTTCTCCATGATCTTTATGGGAGTTGATTGCTTTTCGTCGTGAGTCTTGATCCTTCATATTGATTTTAGGAATAATGCTTTTCACATCACTTTTGGATCTTCAGCAATAAAATGGAATCCTCATGCCTTGTTAGGGCCTTTTCGGACTCGCCAATCTTCGTACCCCGCTTCATAAGTTATGCCTTGGCTATGAACTCTTATCATTACCGAGCAACTTTTAAACGATCTTGGGCTAGAAGCTAAGTAACTTTTCAAATCGTACGACCTTACTTATTGCAGATAATTTATTAGCAAGTGATGGGAGAATAGGCAAATAATTACACCAAGTGAGCTTGTGCAAGAATACCGACTTATAATTGACTCTATCATTTCTCGTCCTCCACAATTTAAAATCTCAAGTAATGAGACTCGTGGATACTTAGCCTAATAAACCAATTAAGGTCTACATGGTTAAGGATACTAGCTAGAATAAACTTGGATAAGTCTATTCGGGTTGAGTCAAAATAAACGCAACGGGCCTAATATGTCAAAGATTTCTAAACTAGCTACACCACTTTATTAAAATTTTTGACTTTATTGCGGGATATATACATATAAAAGCAACGATAAAAATTTAAAGATTACGACTAAATGGCCAAAGTTAATTAAAAATTTGAAAAATGTTGAAAAAGATGATTTTCCGGTTAAATGAAGGCATTTTCATGGAAAAGTCCACTTAAAACTTCGATAGAAGTCCCCCCTACACTTAAGATAAACATTGTCCTCAATGTTTAAGCATGTGGGAAAAGTCTCCCCTACACTTATGACATTGTGCACGTTGGTTAACTCGAGTTAAGGAAGAGACGACTAAAGTGATCAATTTCAAATGTGAGTATAAAGAAAATTGAATCACGATAGTTGAGAGATAGAACCAGATTTCGGATAACACGGGAGCACGGTTCTTCAAAGATTCCAAGAGTGCACTTATCCCTGTAATCACATCACCACACAAATACAAACACCTATGTAGGTCCCCCTGCACTTAGGAGGTTAAAACATAAAAGGATAGATACTCGGGCTGCCTCCCGAGGAGCGCTTGTTTTTGATAACCGAGTCACGAGCCTGACTCGACCCAAAATTAGTTCATGGGGAACGTGGTGAGGGATGGAATCATCTCCTGAGAGATGTCCTCACCAAAGTACAGCTTTAGACGCTGGCCATTCACCTTGAAATTGGGCCCATTTGGCTGAGAAAGCTCAATGGTCCCATACGGAAAGACGTTGGCGACGGTGAATGGACCAGACCAGCGGCTCTTCAACTTGCCAGAGAAGATCTTCAACCGAGAGTTAAAAAGTAAGACTTGATCACCAACGTGGAACTCTCGGTTCTTGATTTTTGCGTCATGGAGGATCTTTGTCTTCTCTTTGTAGATCAGCGAGTTCTCATAAGCTTCATTCATTAGTTCGTTGAGCTTGTTGAGTTGAGTCTTGCGATGATCACCGGCTTTGTTGATGTCGAAGTTAGCCCACTTCAAGGCCCAGTGCACCTTATGCTCCAGCTCGATGGGAAGGTGGCATGCTTTCCCGTACACAAGACGATAAGGTGTACAACCGATCGGGGTCTTATACGCAGTACGGAAAGCCCACAGAGCATCATCTAACTTATCGGCCCACGCGACACGATGCTCTCCCACAGTACGCTCCAAAATTCGCTTCAATCCACGGTTGGATATCTCGGCTTGCCCATTGGTTTGGGGATGATAGGCGGTGGAAAGACGGTGATTGACACCATACTTAGCCATGACTCTTGCAAATTGATCGTTGCAAAAATGAGTCCCGCGGTCACTGATAAGAGCACGAGGAACGCCGAATCGAGCGAACAGCGATTTCAAAAAGTTACAAACCACCCTTGCATCATTAGTAGGTAAAGCTTTGGCTTCAACCCACTTTGAAACGTAGTCAACGACTACAAGGATGTATTTGTTTCCTTTAGAGGAAGGGAATGGCCCCATAAAGTCGATACCCCAAACATCGAAGATTTCACACTCTTGAATGAAATTCTGAGGCATCTCGTCTTTATGTGTGATCGTGCCTTGTTTTTGGCAAGCATCACATCGTTTAACCATATCGTGAGCGTCACGATAGATGGTGGGCCAATAAAATCCCGAATCAAACACTTTTTTGGCGGTGTAGTTGGGACCAAAGTGACCACCAGTGGGTCCTTTGTGGCAAGCATCAAGGATTTCGAAAGCTGCCGGTCCATCAACACATCGGCGAATAATCAAGTCGGCACATTTTTTGAAAATATACGGGTCATCCCAAAAGTAAGTCTTGATGTCTTTGAAGAACTTTTTCTTTTGCTGGGATGTTAACCCATCAACGAGGATTCCACCCGCCAAGTAGTTTGCAATGTCCGCAAACCACGGGGTTTCATCAGCAGTCGAGTTGATAGACATTAAGGTCTCCAGAGGAAAAGAATCATTGATTTCTTTGTTCGGATGATCCCCCTGGTAAGGATCCTCAAGTCTACTGAGATGATCCGCGGCTAGGTTTTCTGCTCCTTTTTTATCGCGAATTTCGATTTTAAATTCCTAGAGCAGCAAAACCCAGCGAAGAAGTCTTGGTTTGGAATCTTGCTTTGTCAACAAGTACTTCAATGCGGAATGATCGGTGTACACAATTGTGGTGGAAAGGACAAGATAGGGGCGGAATTTTTCAAAGGCATAGACAACAGCTAAAAGCTCTTTTTTGGTTGTCGTATAATGCAATTGTGCCCCCGTCATTGTCTTGCTAGCGTAATGGATTGGTTGGAAGTGTGTGTTCACTCTTTGTCCCAGAACCGCTCTAATAGCAAAATCACTAGCATTGCACATCAACTCAAAAGGCAGCTCCCAATTAGGGGTAACCAAGACGGGTGCCTTAGTTAGCTTATCCTTAAGCGAGTTGAAGGCTTCAAGGCACTCTTTGGAAAAGATAAAAGGAGTATCTTTTTCCAAGAGGTGGGTCATCGGGCGAGCGATTTGAGAAAAATTTTGATGAATCGACGGTAGAAGCCCGCATGACCCAGAAAACTTCTCACACCCTTCACGGTTGAAGGTGGAGGCAACTTGGCGATAACATCGACTTTAGCACGGTCTACTTCAAGACCGGCTTTGGAAATCTTGTGTCCCAGCACGATGCCTTCTTTTACCATGAAATGGCATTTTTCCCAATTCAGAACAAGGCGAGTGTCTTCGCACCGCTTAAGCATACGTTCCAAATTGGCAAGGCAAGAAGAGAAGGAATCCCCGAAGACCGAGAAATCATCCATGAAGACTTCCATGGTTTGTTCAACCATGTCATGGAAGATAGCTAACATGCACCTTTGGAAAGTCCCGGGGGCATTGCATAAGCCAAAAGGCATTCTTTTGTACGCGAATGTGCCATAGGGACAAGTGAATGTAGTCTTCTCTTGATCTTAGGGATCGATGGGTATTTGGAAATAACCCGAGAAACCATCAAGAAAGCAGTAATATTCATTACCCACTAAACGTTCAAGCATTTGGTCCATAAAAGGTAGAGGGAAATGATCCTTTCTCGTGGCATCATTGAGTTTGCGGTAGTCTATACAAACTCTCCACCCAGTAACGAGACGAGTGGAAATCAACTCGTTGTGTTCATTGGGAACAACGGTTATTTCGCCCTTCTTGGGCATACAATGGATTGGACTAACCCATGGTGAATCCGAAATAGGGTAAATCATACCTGCATCAAGAAGTTTGATAACCTCTGTTTTGATGACTTCATGGATTTTTGGATTCACCCTTCGTTGGCTTTGAATTGTGGGCTTAAAGTCGTCCTCCATGAGAATTTTGTGGGTGCAGAAGTGAGGATCAATTCCACGAATATCAGAAATCTTCCAAGCAATAGCTGTTTTATGCTTCTTCAAAACGGCGACAAGTCGGGCTTTTTCTTCTTCCTTTAAGTCCTTAGCAATGATGACTGGCGACTTCTTCTCTTCTTCAAGAAATACGTACTCAAGATGGGGCGGCAACTCCTTAAGTTCTAAATCCGGAGGATTGTCGACGGGAGGCGTATTCGAAGTCGAGGTATTGATAGCAATGACCGTGGGAGATGGTGGCGAAGGATTGTCTTCGGTGAGAAGGTTGTCAAAGAAATGCATGTCTTCATTCCCATCGGTGGGAGAATCATTAGTAGCTAAATTCGCATCTCCCATGGTATCTTCAAGAGTGTTCCAAAATAGATCACTATCTCCAAATAGAGACAACGATGAATCAATAGAGGACACGGTCTCAACAGTGGGAAGAGAGGTAGGAATACTTTTGCAAGCATCATTAAAGTGTTCTTCACAAGCCTCATCAAGAACGTCAATACAATTAACACTCTCATATGAATAAGGCTGTTTAGACAACTTTCCCATGTTGAAGACTACTTTATCGTCACCCACTCTCATGATAAGCTCACCGGCTTCAACATCAATAAGAGTGCGACCGGTCCTTAAGAATGGACGACCAACAATTAGTGGCACACGAGGGTCCATCTCGTAGTCGACGACAACAAAGTCAGCAGGAAAGGTGAATTTGTCGACTCCTACAATGACGTCTTCGGCTATCCCCACTGGATAAGCAACCGTACGGTTAGCTAATTCCAAAGTCATTTTGGTGGGGACTAGCTCTGGGAGAGATAATTGCTTCCAAACACTTAGAGGCATGAGATTAATACTGGCACCTAGATCGGCTAGGGCCATGCAATTCTCTACTCCCGGGAAATTGCAAGGAATTAAGAAACGACCCGGATCACCAAGCTTGGTTGGCAATTTCCTTAAGAGCACTGCAGAGCAATTCTCATTAAGTTGGGTGTTGGCAATATCGAGGAGCTTTTCCTTGTCCCTCAGAAGATCTTTAAACATTTTTGCGTATTTAGGCATGTGAGCGAGAGCCTCAGCGAAGGAGATATTGAAATTCAGTTGTTTAAACATTTTAAGAAAGTTCGAAACTTGAATATCGTCCTTGCTTTTGAGCTTCTCTTTCCTCAACCTAGATGGACAAGGTATATTGGAAGAAGAGGAAGGCTTTGGAAGAATAGGATCACTCACATCCTTGGGTGGAGGAGGGGTAGAAGGAAGAGGTGGAGAAATTGGGGAAAGAGAAGGATGAGGAATAGGTGCAGGTGACTCGTTCTCCTTAGTCACAACCACCGGTGGAGGTATAGGAAGCTCGGGTTCCTTGGTACCTTTGCCACTGCGAGTGGTGATTGCTTTCATCTCCCCTCTTGGATTCGCAACGGTGTTACTCGGAAGAGTACCCGAAGAAGAGGGTTGATTACCTTGGAAGAAACTAGCCATCATGTTCCGTAAGTCATTCGTTTGACTATCCATAGTGTTTTTCATATCAGCTCTCAGATCATTCCCTTGTTTCATCAGGTCTGCTTTCAAGTTGCGCACTTCCTGTTGGAGATTATCCACGATCACATCGTTAGTCCTCATGTAGGTTCCAATGTCTTGATGTGATGCGGGGGTTTGGTTGGAAGGAGCAGTGTATGCGGGTGGTTGATAAGCAGGTTGCTGGTAAACTTGGGTGTTTCGTTGAGGTGGTTGTTGCTGCTTGTGAGGAGGGATGTATGGTGTACGAGTTTGTTGTTGAGGAGGGCGGTTGAGGTTTTGTTGTTGGTTTTGGTTGTTAGGATTAAAACCAGGTGGTGAGAGATAGTTGTTGGAACGGTAGCTAAGCAAGTTGCGGTCACCTTGAGGTTTTGCTTGATAAGCAGGTTGAGTATAGGTGCCATATGCTGCATTCACATTCTCTGCAGGGTAATCTTGGGTGGCGGTACAAGTGGTGTAAGAATGAGGACCCCCGCATATCTCACAAGGTTGGCTGACAGCATTAACTTGAGCGTTTTTAGCGTTGTTTCTGTTGTTGTTGCTGACGGTATGGGTGACAAGCGATTCAAGAAGCGTAGTGATTTTATCGAGTCGCTTGTCGCTGTCATTAGTGCTAGCACTAGCGACATTGGTCCTAACACTCTTGGTTTGCACACGAGACTTATTCTCAATGATATCCCAAGCAGCATTGGAAGTCTTAGCCAATAGATTACCCCCCGAGGCACTGTTCAGTGAATCTTGGTCACTCATGCTTAAACCATTGTAAAAAGTATTAATTTGATGTACTTTGGTAAAACCATGTTGTGGGCATTTTCTTAAAAGATCTTTAAAGCGATCCCAAGATTCACTGAATGACTCATCGTACTTTTGTTCAAAATTTATGATCTCATTCCGCAAAGCGGTAGTACGAGAGGGTGGAAAAAAGTAGTTGATAAACTTTGTTTCCAAATCCGTCCACGAGAGAATACTCTGTGGCGGTTCCTTAGCAAGCCAATGTCGGGCTTGTCCCTCTAAAGAAAAGGGAAAAAGTTGTAACCTTATAACCTCTTGTGGAACACCATTGAATTTGACCGTGTTGGTGAGTTGCAAGAATCTCTTGATGTGGTCATGTGGGTCATCAATAGTACGTCCCAAGAATGGTTGAGCGGAGACCATCTGGATAAATCCTGATTTTAGCTCAAAGTTGTTGGCGGCAATTGGAGGTATGACAATTGGATCCGTGTTGCCATCGACATGAGCTTGCAGCAGTTCAATCATCGGGCGATTATCCGGAAGGGGCTCATTGTTGTTGTTATTGTTTTGAGGTGGTACACCGGCCATGTCTAAGTGATCGAGAGGCTCGGGCTCTTGATATGACGTGGATCGAGTGCGCATACACCTGCAAAAGAACTAACAAAAGAAAAACAAAGCAAACTATTTTTGGTTTTTTTTTTTTTTTTTTTTTTATGTTTTTGAAAATTTTTGTGAAAAATTAACGTTCACGGGGAACGGATCCCAAAATCCAAGTTCTCACAAAAAACTTTTGATCTTAACGAGAAGAGCCGGCAGCGGCGCCATTTAATACTAGGGTTTTCATTGGGTTGAAAGTTCGATTCTCGGAATCCTCTCGAATTGATCTAGGCTTTAAGTGGAATGATTTGTTCTTGGTTAATAAAAAGGAGTTTGGTTTGTTTATCTATTTTAAACTAATGACAAGAATTTAAGCAAGTGCGTGTCGAAGAGTAAAATTAAAGCTTTGGAAGATTAAACTAAATTGACTAGTTAAAAGTAAGTGCTTTAAAACGTAAAGGAAAGATTAGAAAATTACTTTGAAAACTTAATTGAATTAATGCTTAAAGACTTGTTCTATCGGAATATCAAAAATTATTTCTATCGGAATATAAGAAAATCAAAGGCATCGGAATGTAATCATAACTACCATCGGAATGTCCAAGTTTGGTACTATCGGAATGTTCAAAAAACCAAGCTGTCGCAATGATGATCAATCGCAATAAGTCGATCGGAATGTAGTACTTATCGGAATATGGAGAACAAAAATTGGCCAGAGTTTCGACTTAAAAAAGTGACCTAAACTCGTCGGAATGTGCGATCGCAATATGCGATCGCAATCCCAGATCGGAATAGGGGGACTTACACCCTATCGCAAAGAAAAACCCCTTTTTGGGTTATTGCGATACCAAGCCAATGAAGATCCGTCGGAATGTGTCAAAACCCTACTTTTGCGATGGAAGCAAGTATGTTCCGAAAATGGTGGTAACTTAAAATCTCAATAAGCACTTACAATAAGCTATGCAATCCGAAACTTAAATAACTCAAAACGCTTAAATTTAACCACTTTTGAAAACAAGAAACTTTAAATTTAATAAACAAAACTTTTGAATGATTAAAACTATGAAGTAATCCTAAAACAATAAGCTTTAACAAGCAATACGCCAATAAGCATGGAGAGCTTATGACCTATTCACGTAGAGATAAAAAGAAACTAGAAAGATCAAACTCTATTCACGAACAAATCCAAAATCCAAACCGTATGGATTTCAACAATCGGATCAAGGATTTTGACAAATCAAGAAAAGTAGGAAAAGCTTAAAGAACTTAAAATCATAAACTTGATTAAGATTAATGAAATCAAAAGTACAAGAAAGCTCGAATTAAAAGATGAAAAACAAAGGAAAAGTTTAGTGAGAGAAAGTATGGAACTTTCTCTCTCTAGAAACTAGAGAAAAAATGAAAAACTAAAGACTAGCTAAAGTAAGTGTGTGAAAATTTGTGAGGTAAGGCCTTTATATAGGCGTGTATGTATGGGCTTGTGTATGGGCTTTGGTATCGGGCTTCTTTTCTTCTTTCTTCCTTGGTCTTCACGCTTCTTTTAAATAACCGTTTTCGACTTTGGACTTTTAGAAGTGTCGGTGAATAATTCCAACTCGTCTAATAATCTTTTGTTTAATAGACTCGAGTTCTTCGACATATATGAATTTTCCATCTTTGGCTCTATTCTTCGATAAATCTTCAAATAGGCACAATGATTTCAAATCTTTTGCATCTCTTGGACAATAGACTTCGTCTTGAGTCTTTTTCTTCGATAAAACCCGTGCAATCCCATGTTTTCTTCAATATTCTCCCGGTTGACTCTGAAAACACAATAAACACAAAAACCACGCATAATTCCAAACAAATGATATTAAACATGTGTTTTGGTCTTGTTTTAGCCAGAAATAAGTGGTAAAAGGATGGGTGTTTTCACACCTATCAACACGTTTTGATCCCACACATTCACACGATCCCCATACACCACCGGCTCCGATCAAAGTATTTATGTGTCATTCCTTTGAATTGACCAAAACGTTCATACAACATCAGTTATAAGTTTGCAAAAATACGAACATACTTGACTTGATAAAATTTGATTTTTAACTGTTATATATTCCGAATTCTTGATTTCAGTTGTAAGCAACACATAACTCTTTTGGGCAAGAGTTTTAAAGGGGTCAAACTAAAAAGACTACATATAAAAGTTGTATGATAAACTGGGCATGCTCAGCCCCAGCAATCTGACCATATGAACTACAGTAACATTCTAGCACACTAACTGTGATGTAAAAAAGATAAGCTCTAAACTTCGTCTATAGGCAAGGTTCCCATATACTGTAAGTGCCTCTAGCTAACTTATGTGCCCAGGCAAGATTGTGATATTCTTGCTTGCAATCAAATTCTACGCGATAAATGCTCCAGACCCCACCAGCATTAAAAACTCATCTACGGTAAATGCTCCAGTAATTAGGTGCGGGGTAAAATGGTTTTGTGGGCTTAGGTAAATGGGTAAGTTATTTTAATTATTTTCAGAAGTACAAGTCGAATAAGTTAATTGTACAAGTCGAATAACAAAAGAATCTATTTAGGAAAAAGATTTTATATTTTTAATTAATTAAAAGTACGAGTCGAATAATTTATAAGTCAAAGTCGAATAACATAATAATTGGTGATTAATTTATTAAAAAATATTATTTTATTCAAAAAGTACGGGTCAAATAATGGATGTGACTGGTAGTCGAATAACAAGTACACTTACACATATCGTACTTGTATGTACTTGTGGAGATCCCACTTGTACAACCCAATCATTAGCCCAAATGTCATGTGTCAACGGTCGAATAGGTCGAATAGGATAATAGGCTAATTGATTGTCCCTTGGGCTATTTTTTAGGTACACATATGGTTTTGATCCTTATTTTAAAATAGCCCTATAAATTTCTATATAAAAGAGTAAAAAACAAATTTTCATTTTTATATAAATTTAATAAAAAATAACTTATTAAATTTTTATATTGTATAAAAAATTATATAAAAAATATATAAAAAAGTTATATAAATTTAATAAAAAATTCTATGAATTTTTAAACAATTTATATAAATTTTATACTACCCCATCAAATTATTTGGGCCTACTCGTTATCAATGGGATCACGGGTATTTTCAACAAAAAATATATATATAAGAGCTAGCGCTAGATTAGCCGAAAATCAAAGTTTATCAGAAGCTTGGGCTAAAATTCCTAGAAAACTATCCTTTTATGATTACATCGGATATAATTCGGCAAAAGGGGGCTAAGGCGGGCTCGATGGATAATGGGGATGGAATAGTGTTTAGATGGTTAGAAATCCTTTAATTTCTTCAACCTAATCGCTCTTTTAATTTTGGAAATTTTTATCAATATACTGTTTCTTATTTACATACGTTTCCATTCTGAAATGGAGAATGATAATATTTAGGATTCATAAAAAATCAAGCATAAATTCTTGCGAGAAAGACTTCTCGTATTGGGCACTAATATTTTTCTGACATCTAATTAGATCAGGTAATCATTTAAATTAAGAATGGAAGCAAAAATTTATATAAAATTTTACAAAAAAATTGTAAAAATTTTATTAAGTTTTTATGTAAATTTTATTTTTCTTGTTTAAATGACTAAAAACTAAAAATTATTTTTTATAAAAATTTTCTTTAGATTTTTAAATTTTCTACTTAAATGAGTAAAAATCAAATTTCACCTTTTAAATAAATTTAATAAAAAAACTTTTTATATAAATTTTATTTTTGCTATTTAAAAGAGAAAAAACCAAAAAATATTTATTATTTATATAAACATAAAAACCCGACTAAAACGACTAGAAAAAAAGTTTATAAAAAATAGTTTTTAAGTAAATTAAAATTTCTCACTTTTTGGAGTAATTTTAATATCCATCATTTTGGAAATTCAGAGAATTTTAAATTCTTTCGTTGGTCATACTAAACATAATATTTGAGAAAAATTAAAAGTAAATGTGTTGAGTACACACGCATATCCTTTTATATCCCCCAACCAAACGACGCCTTAGAAGTTTGTTTTCATGGTTATATTTTTACTTTTATTTGGGGTGATCTTACTTGTAGAGGAGGGTTAGGCCAGTTTTATCAGCGCGTGAGCACCAATTCGTGAAGCAAAAAAAGAGAAGTGTCATGCGTGACATTGATAAATGCTCGAACAATCGCGCGTGAGTGATATAAAATGGCTCACTTAAGGTGAGCTGCTCACTTTTCGTATATTGTGTAAATGTGGGTCTCATTCGAATATTTATCATTTTAATAAAAAAAACTTTCTAAATACTCTATTTATCCCATATAAATACATTTTAAAATATACTAATTTTTACACAACAAAAAATAAAACTTCTGCACACACACAAAACTTTTTCAATGCCTCATTTATCCTTTATAAATACATTTCGTAATGTTTAAAAATTTTATGTAATGTTTTTTGTTTTATATGTAATGCTTAATTTTACATTTTTAAAATATTAATGTAATGTTTTTTATTTTTTAATGTAATGTTACTACTTAAGAATTAATAAAAGTATTATTTTGGTGTGAGGGTGTTTTTTAGTGTGATTTATAAGAGTAAAGTGTGAGGTAAGGGTGAGGGTGTTTTTTGGTGTGACTGATACATGTAGCCTTAGAATCAGATTTGGATTTAGTAATGGTTTGAAATAAAAGAGAAGAGAGAAAGGTTGTTTGTCTGATGAAATGTGATTTGAAATTTAATACTCCGTAATATTATTAGTACAATGATGAACAAAATTATACAGATAAAATATTACGAAACAAGATATAATCTACTTGATAAAGATAATATATTATGGCTAAGGATTTAACATGATTCGATATAAAATATAACCCAATCACATAGAACACTTGGACTTGAACATATAATGTTTACATTCTCTTATACAATACCAAATGAGTACTACAGATTGTGAAATAAAGCCCCCCTAATAAAGCTCACTTTTAATTAAAAAGGGGCTCTATAAAGAGTTTGTGTTTTGGAAGAGAGTATAAAGCCATGTTTTCTTTTATAAAACTGGGCTTTATGTTAGAAAAATGTTAGAGCCATGTTTTATTGCCTAAGACCGGGCTCTATTCCCCGTATATAGAGCCATATACTCTTTACAAAACAGGGCTTCATGTTAAACAGCGTTAAATCCCTGTTTTCTTAACAAAACAAGGCTCTATTTCATTTTTATCAATTGTTGTTTTGTTTAGGCAGCTTCTTTATAATGATCTGAAAATTTTTAATCTTTTTGGACGGGTTATTTCCATCCTGAAAAATTTCAACTTTTCCCATTTTCATTTTCACAAACCCTATCTTACTGCTGCTACCAACACCACTATTGCCGCACACCATTCCCACCACAAATCACCTTCGTCACACCACTAAGCCAACAACAGACTAAGCTACTTCAAAGGTACCAAACTTCTATAATTGATGTTGTTGCTCAATCACCTTTTAATAGATCTCATTAATGTTGTTGTTAAGTTTAATTCATGAATAAATCGTGTTTATTTATATATATTTTTTGTATTATTAGGTATAAAGTCTCACTTTTGATTGAAATTTGTTAAAATTAATTGTTTTTAAACCTAGTGTGGTTAATTGTCTAATATAGTAGTACTCTTAGTTATAGTACTTGACTAAATTAACATGATATACATTTTTAGACAGTGTCTATAGATTAGTGTTAAGTACTTTAGCGAGTTCTTCTTTAATTTGTCAAACGGGCTCATAGGGTAACTAGATGAACTGTTAAGAACACTGTAGGCCTTGTTGTGAGGTTTGTTCTTTTTAGAGAAGCTGGTCGTATTCTTGGCATTTTTGAATTATTCTTTGGTGCTAATAAAGTAAGACATTCGTTGGCTGGCTAATTACTTGTTCTATATGTATATATACTTCTATACAGTAAAGTTGGCTGGCTAATTACTTGTTCTATATGTATATATACTTCTATACAGTAAAGTTGGCTGGCTAATTACTTGTTCTATATGTATATATACTTCTATACAGTAAAGTTGTTTAATCCCTTAAGTTTTTAATTTATGGTTGTCTTTCTTTCTAGGTTCTTAAGATACTGAAAATTGATGATAAGCCTAAGCTCAAAACCAATCAACGACTCTTTATTGCAACAGGCTTGAATGTTCATTTCACAGTCATATGCTTTTTTGAAAGTTCAATTATATGTTAACTTTCTCATCTATGCGAGGCTATTTTTTCTATTATCAACAATATTGTATATAACTTAGAAAGCAAGAGCTCTTTTTACTAATACTATAGTGTACGTAAGAGGCTGAGACTTCTTTTTATTCAAGCTAGGAAATTATTTGGATAGCTAATGGTTGGGTTGTTAGATGTTCCTTTTAGAATATTGTAAGCGTGCAATGGATGTGAATTTTTATGACTTTTCCTATTTAACATCACAAGTTTAGTTAGTAGGTTCATTTGTTGGTATAGGATGTCTTACAATGAGTTTATGAAAGGTCGAATGAAATTATTTTTATTGAACATTATCTGATATATTTTTTCTTGCTATTTTTTATTTCCTAACTCACTCTGGTCTCATGCAGGTGCTAGAAAAAAAAGGCATCATTGTCATTGTTGTTGTCACAGGGTATGCTAACTTTGGTGGATGTTAATAATAAGACGCTGATATATCCGATATTAAGTTTTAAACTGTTGGTCATTTCCTTCTAATATCCAGAGTATACATGTTCTCATGGCTGGAAACTTCATGATATGATGTTTGCTAGAGAACGTAGTTTAGCTGATGCAAACAACTTGATACCATCAACTCGTTACTTGCGGTAATTCTTTTTATTATTTCATTATTTTCTAACGTCATTATCGTGACAACGCAATCATATTATTTTCTTGTGTGTTGAAAGTTGCCCCGCTGCTCTGAAATTATGAACTGTAACGCACAGGTTAACATAAATGAGTCTGCTATCATTCAAAAATCCAAATGTAGAGATGTCAGATGGGAGACTGGGAATCTATTATGTTCAAATTGGAAGAAAAGCCATTGTTAAAGAAGTTTTTCCTATCCATGGTATGTCAACTGTTATATATTGTTGATCTTATCGATTATCGTCTTGCTTGGTGAGATACATTCATTTTCTTAGGAGATGAGACTAAAAGAAAACATCTTTAGAAATGTTGGGCTATGAACTGGTGGGACTTTACAAAGCAACTCCTTGATGAGATCTATCCTTACTATTGAGCGAAGGTAAAATAGGAAATAAGTGCTTATAGTGTGGTGGTTCTGTTCATGTGCATAGTTTCAAATGGAATGTAACGACACATTTATTCTTTTTCTTATTACAATCTAGATTGCAAGATATTTTGAGTTCCTTGGAATGTACACCAAATTGGTTATTCTTCCCTGGTGCGTTTGGGCTTCTTCGGCAGCTTGTTGATTTTGGGTATGTGTCATTTCTTTTGGTTAGTTCATTGGTCGACTTTTAGTCATATGAATCATTAATGCTCTGTTATTTGTTTATTTCATTTCCAGATATTTGTACTTTCCTTTTTCCACGTATATGTTGTTTCATGGGTATTCTTCTTTTTCCAATTCTGGAAACGCAAAACCCTTTTGGCCTGGTAATTTATACTCTCAATGTGTTTCAAATATTTTTTAAATTATGTATCTTGATTCACAATTTACAAAGTATATGTGGAAAATTTGTTATTCATTTGGAGCAGAGTTTGCTTTTAAATACATGGACAAAGAGCTATGTGCTACTTGAATACTCTTCAAGAGATGGACTTCGAGCATCATTAACATCAGTCAGATTATGCAAAGGCATTGTATAATAGCGAGACTTCACAATAACGTCAATGGTGCACTCTTTACTTTCATTTTTGTTTATGTACTTATAAAATAGCCCGTTCTCTAAACCGGGCTCTATTTACCTTTCAAATAGAGTCCCTACCCCTTTTGAGTCCTCCTCCAAAAACGGGATCTATACCCTTTTTCAACAGGGCTCTATGTCTCTTTTTGTAGTAGTGACATACGGTTAACTATTCCATTCACTCGAGAAAGTCCTATACTCTAGAACAAAAGGATTAACTAGTCCTATACAAACTATTTAACATACAATATGTTACGCGAGCAGACCTACTAGCTTAAGTTTCCAATATACGATCACTTGAGCAAGTCCCATACTCGACAACAAAAAGGTTCGCTAGCTTTGTACTACTATTCAAGATATTATCTAGTTACCTGAAGTGAGACCTACTAGCTTAAACATGTACACAATCGCAACTCTTCAGGCAAACTCATAAACAAGTCGATATTCTTTTATGTGCAGTAAATATTTCACCAGCTTAAAGTACATCGCCACTCGATATCTTAAGTTTCACAAGTTCAACAAGTACGTCTTTTCAATTTTTCATGAGCCACGACATTTGCCACAGTTCAAAGTTAGCATTAAATCCTTGAACAAACATTTGAAAAGAATGATCGATTCCTTTTAATTGTGCTAGCATCGTCCTTTTTTCTCCAGCATTGTTTCCATGAAAAGTTGTCTTATGCTTTTTAGTTGTCTTTGTTGCATTTGTGAAGTTTGAGGCTGTTTGAGTTGTTCACGTCACGGCATGTATTGGACATCATTCCCATCATCATCGCGTAAAGAGATGTTAGATTTACCAAGATTATCTCCTCCACTTTCACCATTAAACTCATTTTCCAAGTTATGGATAACATCTTTAAAACCTTCGGCAATTGTGCGTTTATCCCTCCCATACACCAATTCAAGTTGGTTGATATATGGGAATGGAACATCCCATAACCCTTTCGCTTCTTTGTGATTCTGTTGTGGAAAAGAATGATAACATAACATCAAAAGAACATCAAAATTACAGAAAACACATGAAAACAAAACAAAATAGGACTACACTACTCATATAATCTATGTATATATGATAAGCTTGACTTAATGACATAACATTTTACCTTACAATAATCGTTATATCATTGACTTTCACAAGAAATCTGTTTTTTGACACCATTCCATAAACACTCGCTTGACATGAAACTTTGTCTTCAACCATTTGACCTTTGACTCGATATGAGGTGAAACTATCTTCGGAAAAATTGGCCTTTTAGCGAGAATCCTCCTATGCACCTCACCATGCTAGCTGCTTCTAAAACCATTATCGGTCTTTCAAGATGGATCATTTACCATTTCTTGTAGAACATTAAGTAGTAACTCAATTTCACTTTCTTCCCAAAAGCATTTATTTTACCACGACCGTCGTCCATAAAAACATAGTCAAATCTAATGAGATAGGTTAACTTATAACAAGACAACTAAGCTTACAATACAACTTCATAAAATGCTAAAACCAGTATCTATAGTGATAAATACAAGGCTGCCGATTAAATGAACTCACAAAGTTAATTGTGTGGTAGGACTAGACTGGTAACTTGGTGAGTGATCAGTGGTAGAAGCATACCTATAAGGTGGTGAAGGATTCATCATAGAAGCAAACTGAAAATCTGACGAACGATGTGCACGAGCAAATTGATAAGTGGATGGAGGATTTGTAGTAGGAGTAGACTGATAAGCCGGTGGAGGATGCACAACAAGAGGTGCTGACTGATAAGTTGTTGGAGGATACGTCATATTAGGTGACTGATAAACGGCTGAAGGATGTGTTTGGCAGGCCATAGAACACATGGGGTCAGCCTAAACACATATACAATTGACAAAACTTTCAACATTTTTTTAACGACGATTTATTAATAAAGAAAAAGACTAGCAAGATGCTAGATTACACAGAAATAAGATAAGGAGTTTTGAGCTAATTATTCCAAGTGAAAGAGGCTTTGCATCTATACCTACACCAAGTGAAAGAAGTGGAAATTACATTATCAAATAAAATCGCCTTTGAAGGAGGAGCAATACCAAATAAAAGGTCATCGCGGAATCTCCAAAGGAACAACCACATAGTATAGGACACTCCCTCGATCATTGCCTTGAGACGGGCTGGAAAATGTAGAGCAACTAACCAAGTCAGCCAATCGTCGTAAATGTCGAAGCGCGGGTATGGGGTGTTCCACCAATTTTCTATATTCTTGAACAGGTGATTTGCTAAGTTACTACTGAAGAAAAGATGTGCCACAGTTTCAGCCCTAGTACCGCAAATAGGACAGGAAATGGAGTTAATTTCAAGCCCTCGTTAAGAAATATTGAAACGGGTGGCCATTGCATTATTCTTGATTTTCCAGGCTAAAATGTTAGCTTTGATTGGCACATATTTAACCCACCTCGTCTTTGAAGAAGCAATAGGAGCACATTTGTGATCAATCTTCTGTCAAGGGATGCAACAGAGAACTCTCCTCCACTAGTAAGAATCCAGCAGTGTCTATCGGCCTGAGGCACAAGATTAATAGTGGAGGCAGTAGCTTCAGCTGCGTTAGTTCAGTCCCTCCTCTGACTTTGCGACGAAAAGATAACTCCAGGGTAGGGGTCTCCAGCTTGTCGTGAAGACTTGCAGCTTTATTATTTTCAAGAGCATATATCCTTGGAAAAAGGTCTTAAAAAATACCAAGGTCGCACCATATGTCGGTCCAGAACCGAGTATTTCTACCATCACCTATTTTCAGCTTGTTAAACTCATCAAATCTACTCCCTGGTCTTTTAGAACACGAATTTCTTTAACAATGGATAACCATGAAGAGTTGTACCTGGAGTATGTGTCATTATCTAGCTTACCGTTCTCACCATGAATTGCTTTGATAACTCTAAGTCCAAAGTGAAACTTAACCAGTGATGAATCTCTATTCCCACTTAAGAATCAGTGCACGATTGAGAGCATATAGACTTGCCACCCCTAGCCCCCTTGATCTCTTGAGACAGTGACGTTACTCCATTTAACCCAAGGAGCTTTGTTTCTCGTATCATCGTGACCATTGAAGAACTTACGCCTGATGGTCTCCAGCTCCTGAATAACACGAATAGGGGCTTTATAGATAGACATGTAGAAGATAGGAATGGATCCAAGGACAGATTTTAGTAAGATGAATCTGCCACCAATAGAGAGAGCTTTCATCTTCCATTTTGAGAGTCATTCTTTCACAATGTCAATGAATTCTTACCAAGCATCAATACGATGCATGTTGCCTCCTACTTTGGTGCCTAAGTATTTAAACGGGGTGTTACGGGTCATACACCCGAGATTATTAGCTGTTTGAGCTATCTTGCTGCGATCAACATGGGGCCCCGTGATTTTACTCTTATTCATATTAATTTTAAGACCTGAAGCTCGGTGAAAGCAATCCAAGACGTTCGTAAGAGTAACCACATTACTCTCGTACCACTTACCAACGAAGACCGCATCATCCGCGAACAACAAATGGGAGATGGTCGTGGAGCTATTAAGATTAATTCCCGTGACTAAACCGGCATCTGCCACTCTTTGGAAGGATAAATGAAGAGATTCCATAACGAGGATGAATAAAAATGGGGAGAGGGATTCACCTTGTTTGAGGCCTTTGAAGAATTGAAATTCTGTTGTAGGACTGGCATTAATTAAGATGGAACCTTTGGAAGACCGCAAGCAATTAAGAATCCAAATACGCCATCTATCTCCAAATACGAATTTAGCTAGAATCTCATCCAAGAAATCCCATCTAACCGAGTCAAATGCTTTTTCAAAGTCAACCTTAAATATGAGGGCTTGCTTCTTCTTCTGTGAGCACCACTTCATAATCTTGTTTATGATAAAATGCCCATCCATAATTTGTCTACCTGATACGAATGCAGATTGAACTTCGTGAATGAGGTCACTGATCACATAAGTAAGTCTATTCGCCAAGATTTTGGTGATAATCTTGTAGACACTGCCAATGAGACTGATGGGCCTAAAATCTTTAACCAAGTTTGCGTTAGGAGACTTAGGGATAAGTGTGATAAAATTAGATTTACAGCCAGAAGCGAATGGACCGTGTTTAAAAAAGAATATGACAGCCTTAACCACATCGTTTTCAAGAGTATCCCAGAACCTACGATAAGATCCGAATATGAAACCGTCTGGGCCAGGAGATTTGTCAACGTCGTAGTCCCATACAACCCTCTTTATTTCGTCTCTAGTAACTTGCGATTCAAACTCCTCTTTCGGATCTAGACTGAGCATTTTTGGAAAATCCATGGTAAGGGACAAATGGTTATCAGCAGGGCGTGCAAACATGTTTTTGAAATTGTGTTAAGAATTCATCTTTAACTAGAATCGGGTTGTCGATCCAAGTACCATCCTTCATAATGCCCCTAACATTCTTTTTTTTCCTTATTTTGTTGAGGATGCCGTGAAAGAAATGAGAGTTTTCATCGCCTTCGACTGCCCACTTGATCTTCGGTTTTTGTAATATTTCGGTTGTGTTCAGTTTGTTGATGGTATGAATGGAATTGATAATCTCCATTCTGTTTAAAACAATTTCGTCCCTTCCTTGGCCCATGTCAATCAGAGAGTCAATCTTGTGAAGGTCATCTTGAAGATGTTTTAACTCAGCTCTAGAGTTGTTGTTGTTGATAATGTTCTATTCTTTTATTTTGCCTTTAAGGAACTTCAATTTCTTCATCAAATTCTGCATATCGTTTTGACTATCTCCTGGGGCTGTGGTCCATGTGTCTTCCATAAACTTAGTAAACCCATCTTTGTCTAGCAAGTAGTGGTAAAAACAAAATGGGCATGGGCCATAATCGATCACAGAATCCCGTAGTAAAATGGCCCTGTGATCAGATAAGAATCGATCCAATGTTATAGCGTTTAAACCCGGATAAGAGTTCCACATGTTATCAGAGATGAGGAAACGATCGATTTTACTAATCTTTTTGGCCGGTATAAGCATTACCACCTAAAGGGAACTCTGACAAGCCTACGTTACGAATAAAAGAATTAAAAACCTAAGCATCGCGAACGTGAAAAACAGTACCAAACCTGTCCGTTGGGAGGCGCACTTCGTTGAAATCCCCCATCATGATTACTTCCCCACACCAGTTGTTCGCTACAGATGACAAGTAGTCTCAAATCATCCCTTTCTCCCTCTTATCATGAGGGGCATAAACTACCACCAATAAAATGTTTATGTTGGTTTTTTTTCTAGATTCCTCTCACAATGACAAAATAATCAGAGATTGTTACACTCTTTTTTAGGAGGAAATTTGGGTCCCAAGCACAAAGGATCCCTCCGAGTTCCCAACCAAATCATTATGAGCAAAGTCGAATGCAAAATTACCCCAACAGGCTTTAACCGTAAACAACTCCATGTGTTCCATTTTTGTTTCTTGTAATGCCGAAATATTAACGATGTGCCTTAACACATAACTCCCGTACCCAATCTTTTTTTGCCTTTTGGGCAAGGCCTTGTATATTAAGGGACATGAAATTCATCGATGAATCGTGCTATCTCCTTGGGATTCAATTATCTTCATGATATCGTTTTCACAACCCTCCATGTTGTACCCTATTGTTTGACCAACTTTAACTAATTCTTCCATGCAATGAAGTATAGAACCCCTGTTTTAGGAACTTTAGAAGATTTGAAGTGTCCAGAACTACCCGTTTTATTGCTACTGGAAATGGCTTCGTTGCAGCTATTGTTAGATTCATGACCTTCTCTTGCGTCTAAATTAGTGTTTGGTAGCTTGATCCTACCCTGTTTTGGATCAACACCATCATCGGGTGTGTATCCCGGAGGGTGTTCTCGACTGCTGGAAACTGTAGGAGACTTGTTAGTGGCCTGAGAATTCTCCTGCTTAACTTGCAGTTTATCCTTGTTGAGTAGATCATAGATATCAAAGGGATCAGGTGAGTGATCCTTGATAGACTCGTCTGGATGTGTAAAAATCATTTTAGGTATGACGTCAGAGTCACTGGTCTCATCAATTCCATTAGTCTCAGATAAGTTCCCGTCCCTATCTGCTAAGTCCTCATCAAGAATGCCCTCGTCTTTTGTTTCATCTACAAATTCTAGGACCCATCCTCGAACTTCCTTGGCCCATTCCAATATGCACGCCCTTGAAAGATGACTTCACGGGTTTCAAAAATGTTACAATTTACGTTCGTAGAGATGCAGAGCCTTTTGGAATGGTAGTAAAGGTTGTCTTGACCATCGGCATCCAGATGGACCCCTCATTTGTTAGCAATTTTATAGAATGTATTGTCATTTCATAGTCTAAATGGGATTCCCTCCACCTCGACCCACATAATTCTGCTATCAATAGTGCAGTCCATTGTTGCTTGCTTGAGAACGGAGAACCAAGAGAGAATCCCCAGACTTTCCTTGAATGCGGCTTCGGAGTTGTTGTTGGGAAATTCCATCATAATCCAAAGTTCTCCCATATAAGACACGTAAAAATCAGTGAACCCTTCCTTCTTAAACCTGTTACTTATGTTGGAGAGCAAGGTGAAAGTTTTGACCCTTCCAATTAACGAGAGAGACAGGTCCTTAAGGTTAAGGCAACTGTCGTCCAAAAGTAGGCCGGAGTGGAATCAGTTGACGGTTTATGAGGACCTCTCTGAGCATACGATCTGTTAGAGGTCGAATTACCCTTCGTGACTCTAGGAGCCTTACCACCGTTTATGTTATTAATGGCTTCTTTCTTCTTTTGTGATTTGTTCATAACAAAAGGGGAACGTTGAAACCTAGCGATGTTGGCATGAAGTTGAAGGCGGCCATTACATACAGTGCAAAGATTATTAATCAACCGCTCTGAATTGAACACGTTGATGAAGCGAACAAACCCAAATCTTTTCCCGCCTTTAGTCTTCTTCAACGGAATATACGAATCCACTACATGCCCATATGTTTTACATCAATGAAACAAGTCCTTAGCGGAGAATGAGTCGGGGAAATTGGTGATAAAACAAACAGAGAGATCTTCGACATGTCATCCTCTTTGGATCGAAAACTACCCATGATAATAAACAAACGAATACGAAACCCTAAAAATAGGAAACCCTAGATGCAACAGGTCTAACGCAGCCTTAATAATCCCGTCGATCCTTGATAAAAACAGATTAGAAGACAAAATCAAGAGATGAAGATATAGGTCTGGCACAATTGATGAATATTGAACCAGAGGTTGGGTTGGATCAAAAGATCAAACCCTAGTCTCTTCAATTACGTCGAATCAATCAAACCAAGACCACGATCTTCAATCTAAGATTAAACCCTAATAATCAGTCGTTATAAAGTGAGTGGAGATTAAACAAGGGGGGATATAACGAGGCGGCCAGGGGTTAGATTCAAATTAGGGTTCCGAGAATAATAATAATATAAACCCTAAAATACTTACATGAAACGAGATCAGAAGCTCAGGTCGAATAAATAATGAGAGATAACAAAACCGATGAAATTTCACAAACCACGAGCCAATTGATCACAAAGAAGGCATGGACGATCGATATCAAAGCCTACCCCTTATCACAAATCAGTTGATGCAATGAGAAAGATCCAAGTAAAGTTAAAAAACCTTATTCGATGATTGTTGAAAACTACCTGATTCGATCACGGAAGTTGAAGGGTGAGAATCGCCGATGGAGGAATTGGATCGCCCATTGATGATACTTGCAACAAACGTTTTCTCATGACAAAACTTTCAGCATTAGTACAACTTTTATATTACAGTGACTAGCAAAACATTATTCTACGATAATCGATTCAAGATAGTATAACTTTATGAACGTTTCATACGCACACAATCAAATCTCAAGCATAGGTAAGTGTTCTTATTAGTAATTCATGACATGAATAGAATCTTAAGCATGGTTCTTTGTAAGCATTTTTTCATATACAAAAAGAAAAATTCTAAAGACCATCAACTATTTAATGACAATGTAAGAAAGATGTGAGTAACTCATTAATAAGAAAAGTACTATATTAGGGAGTATTTTCTAAGGTGAATTCTACAATAAAAGGATCAAATAAGTTCACTCTTGTGGTGTTCACAAATCAAATTAGATTCATTTTATTATGTTTTTCATGGATGTTTCCCCGATGTTGTGTTAACATAGCAAATGAGACTACTAATGTAGTGTTTAGTGTTTATACATCAAAATGTATACATCAAAAGATAGAAAATGCAAACAAATGACTAGAAACATAAAATGAGACCATTAATGTGGTGTTCATACATCAAATATCTATATTATTATATAAAAAGTGTATATAAACATCTTAACTCAGAACCTAGCTCAAAACTAAAAATCAAAATAAACATATCAAATGTCAACTATTAGATTATTTTAAATTAAAATATAACTTCAAACCAAAAATACATTCTTAACAATCCATTTATTTTGTAACAACTTATTAGAAAAACAACATATTTATTTTTAAATTGAAATATCATTTAATTTATTCATTTTCTTAAATCTAATTTCACCATATATTCTAAAATTTTCTTCTCTTTAATTCAACACCCATTTTGATATATTTACAAATTATATGTTTTTTATTCTTAATTATTTTATTTATTTAAATGTTTTTTTTACATTTTAATATTAATTTTTTTTAAAAATAGTTATCGAGTACCCTTCGCTGCATTGTGCGGATACCGTGCTAATATACATTAAAACGTAGAAAATGCAAACAACAATAACTAGAAAGAACACTAAAATATTTTTATTATATGGCATATCATCAAACATGTGGTGTTCACATCAAATTATATGTAAAACCCGCTTTAAAATCTCTAAGATCATTAAATGCATAAAATTACGGTTAAATTAAAAAATTTCAGTTAATTAATATACGACATGAATCATGAACATTTGATATTAACATTACATATATTAATTAATTACTGTAAGTATTACGTATGTTAAGATGATTATTAATGCACGATAAGTATTTATGTTTAATATTTAAAACATACAAGAAATAAAATACAACATTAAAATACGAGCACACACGATAAATATTTTAGACACGAAAAATAAAATGAAAGCATAGTGTGTGTGTGCATGTGGCATTCAAACAAAATAAATGAGGGCCCATGGTCTAACCCATTACTAATCCTAGTATTAACCAAAAAGGACTCTGGGGGTTTCATAAAAACATAATCACAGGTGAATAATAAAACCCTAAAATCATCCTCCTTCTTCCTTCTTTGGCCGCGGAAACAAACACCACCGCAAGGAAGATTCATTGCTTTTTGATCTTTGATTATTACGATATCATGTTCGTGTTTCAAACCTTTTTAATCACACGTATTTGGTATCCTCGAATCCTTCTTCTTTTTATTAAATTAGGTTATGGTTCAAGATCTTTAATTATGAACATTTAAAAACATGTAAACATTAAAGATTGAATAAGATTAAGGGCTTGTTTTTGGTTTTGTTCGAATAGCACTGATAAGTGTGTAAACACCCATCCTTTTTACCACTTAATTACAATAATAACCGAGCCTAAACGTATATTTTATGTCGTAAATGTCGGAATTATGCGTGGTTTGTGTTTTTGTTGTGATTTAGGACGAAAATGTGAAAAGTGGAGAAAACACGGGCTTTCACGGGCTTTTATCGAAGAAAATGACAAAAGACGAAGTCAAGAAATCAAGAGTGGAAAAAGAACGGAAGTCCAAGACCAATTCTGAAGATTTATCGAAGAAAAAGTCAAAAGACGGAAGTTTACTAAAAGCCGAAGAACTCAAGTCTTATTTATGAAGAAATGTCAAGACGAGTTTAATGAAATCCCGAGACAAAGTCATTAAAGTCCAAGATTTAAGAAGATTAAAGACTTAAGGACTTAATGGTGCAATTAAGAAAAGATGAAAGAGAGCTTCCTAAGCACTCCTTAATCTCCCCTATAAATAGATTAGGATGTATTTCATTTTCCTTTGTTGGCTAGTTTGACAAACTATGCTCTTCCACTTTAATTTTTGCACATTTAATTACATGTCATTTACTTAATTGTCAAATTTAAATACTTGTCTTGCACCTTAAATACATTTAATTTCAAGTAAGTTTCCTTTTAATTCTTGTCAATCTTTATTTTTATTGTTTGATCTCCTATCTACATTTCTTTAATCTTTATGCTTTATGGTTTATGTTCATGTTCTTGAGTTTTATTGATTTAGTTAAGTGGGTTTTGATTATTTTTATTAGTTTTGTTAGTTTGATTGTTTTGGATTGTTTGTTTATGATTAAGTAGATGTTTATTGATTAGTTTGATTTAATCTTATGGTTGATTTAGATTAGATTTGTTTAGATTCGTGTATATTGTTCTCTCCTTGTTCTTCGTGTTTCTGTTACTGTATTCCCAGGTAGTATTCCGGATCAAGCCCAGATATTCCAAGTGAAGGTGTGTTTCTTGGTTATTCCGGATCAAGGGTGTTCATCCGGAATATTGGATATTTCGGATCAGTAGTGCTTATTCGGAATAATTTATTATTCCGGATAAAGCATTTCATCCGGAATACTAAACATTCCGGATCAACCTTTTATTCCGGATCAAGTCGACATTCCGGATCAACAGAACATTCCGGATCAACAGAACATTCCGAATCAAGGAGTCATTCCAGATCAAGGACCTTTATTCGGAATAATTAATTATTCCGGATCAAAGACTTCATCCGGAATCTTCAACATTCCGGATCAAGGACCAGCAAGGACAATATTCCGGATCAAGGCATTATTCCGGATCAAGGCTTTATTCCGAATCAAGACTTAATTCCGGATAAGTGACATATTCCGGATAAAGGATTTATTCCGGATCAAGGGTTTTGGTGAATATTCCGAGTGAAGAAGAATCATTCCGAACGAAGGTGACATTCCGGATGAGTGATTATTCCAAACGAAGGATTATTCCGGATGAGCTGTTTTCAGGTTATTTTTAGTTTCTGTTTTCAATTCTTTAATTTTCAAGCTTTACTTTTCCCGCCTTTTTCCTTAGTCGCACTTTAAGATTACTTGCCTTAGATTTATTTTTGGCCTTGCCTTAGTTTTAAGTTTTAGTTGCGTTTTAAGTTTGCCTTAGATAGATTTAAGTTTGTGTTATTTACTTTTAGCACCTTTTAATTTTCCGTCACGCTTTTAAATACTTGTCTTTTATTTTAAATTAGACTTAGATTTATTAAAACGTCGTTTACTTTTAAGTCTTGCACATTTATTTTAAAACAACCAAAAATATTCTTTTCACCAAAAACAATAGAGTCGTACTTTGAACCGGAAATCAATTCGAGAAGATACCGAATTAAATTGAACCATACAAAATCTCTTGTATCAAATGGCGCCGCTGTCGGCTCTTTTCGTAAAGATTAACGGTTTTCTGTGAGAGACACGTTGCTTTTTGGGATCCGTTCACTCGTGAACGTTATTTTTCGTGTCAAAAATTTTCAAAAAATCCCAAAAACATTTGGAAAATCATAAAAAGCATT
Organism: Glebionis coronaria; assembly: GCA_025667525.1. Classification (NCBI taxonomy): domain Eukaryota; kingdom Viridiplantae; phylum Streptophyta; class Magnoliopsida; order Asterales; family Asteraceae; genus Glebionis; species Glebionis coronaria. The sequence goes on from CM046877.1 coordinate 533,876,229, forward strand.
TCTTTTTCAAAGTTTTGCACCAAAAATATTCCTCTTTATCCTCTATTATGTTTAATTCTTTTCTTTACCCCTCTTATTTATAATTCTTCATGGATTCGTCTTGTGTACGGTGTGGGAGACCATGGCATGGTTTTCAAACATGTCAATGGTGTACTTGTGAGCGGTGTGGTTTTGATATCGACGATACACAATTTGGATTTTGTCCATTTTTCAATTCAACAAATTCATACTTCTCCTCTTACAATACTTTCTCACCCTATCCCGTCTATGACAATCCCTATCCTCAAGATGCACCGGGTTTTCTCCATACCCGTGGTGCTATATTTGTGGGGGCCCTCACGATGCTTCTTCTTGTGATCCGTCGAAGGTCTTTGAGAAAGTTCCGTGCTATCATCCCAGTGTGTATAATTTTGAGCCCCCACGTCACACCGTCACTCATCAACCCTTTTGTGCACTTCCTCCTGATCAACTTGCCACAATTTTTGACAACTTTCACAAAGTTCAAGAAGCTTGCAACAAGATGATGGAGAAATGTCAAGCGGATCAGCAACAAGAGCAGGTATCTAACCTTAATGCTTATACTCCTCCTCTTGTGCCTCCATATTATTATGACAGTGATGACGATGAGAGTCCTATTTCTTGGAACGATGAGAATTCTATTCCTTCTCCCGACTTGCCAGCTCTAGAGCCTAAGGATTCAACCATCCTAGGGGATGAGGATCTTAGCACAACTCCTGCAAAGGAATCCGACGAATTCAATACGTCTAGTGCTGATAACCTTGTCCAAATTCCAAGTGAATCTGAGTTGACATCCGACAGTGACGATGAGTATGATGCACTTTCTTCTGATGATGTTCCTTCCACCAACACTTTGGAAGAGGATCCTTTGGCTTTCTCTAATCCTCTTTTTGATCAAGATGATGATTTTACTTCTAGTGATGACGAGTCACTATCCGATGAAGACGTTCTGAAGGAAACTTTCAAGATTTATTCGAACCCTTTATTTGATTTTGATGACGATTACATATCTAGTGAGGTGAATCCTCTCTTTGATGAAGGGATTGAGGACATTGATAGCTCTGATTCTCCTACTATTGATGAGCATGCTTTGTTAGCCATGCCCCCTTCTATCGCAGAGGTGGAGAGTTCTGACTCTACTGGAAAGGTACAGCAGGTGGAAAGTAATTCTTCTCTTACTTCTCCTACTATATTGCCCCTCATCCTACTAAATGCACGCCCAAGCGGGTGATGTATCAATTTCACTCTCCGGGAAATGAGGATGAGTGCTTGGACCCGGGAGGTGACACTGACCATTCTATGATTGATAACCTTACGGCTTTGCCAATTGGTCAGCATCCATTGTCTTTGGAGGACGACAATGTGATTCCTATACCCACCTCACCTCCCGTGGAACAAGATTTCACATACTTCTCGTATGTTAAAAGGACATTCCTACCATTCAAGACTTATCCTCCTGCCTCTCCTTTGTTATATTCCTCCGGGAACGAGGACAAGGTCTTTGATCCTGGTATTACATTCGAGGCTTCCCCATGGACCATTTAATTCGGGGACGAGTCAGGCTCGTGACTCGGTTAACAAAAACAAGCGCTTTTTGGGAGGCAACCCAATTATCTATCTTTTTCTTTGTTTTTCCATAAGTGTAGGGGGGAGACCCGTTGGTGTTTGCTATTTCCTCTCTTCTTATATTCAGGGATTCGAGCGCTCAATGATCCACTCTTGATGATTTTTGACGAACCGTGATTCCGTGTTCCCTTCTTCCCGGTTCTATCCTAAACTCTTTTCGATTCACTATTTTATATTTTCTAATATTAAAGTAGGAATCTCTTTAGTTGTCTCTTCCTTAGCGAGATTTAAACAAAGTGCACAATGTCCCAGGTGTAGGGGAGTTTACTCCCACATGCTTAAACATTGAGGACAATGTTTATATTAAGTGTTGGGGGGACTTCTATCGAAGTTAAGTGGCCTTTTCCCTTGTATTTGTCCTCATTTTAACCGGAAAATCAAATTTTCGACATTTTTCAAAATTTTTGATCTATTTTGGCCTATTAGTTTTTCCCTTTGTATAGTTATTTTCTTTCCTTATTAGAATAAATTTTAATAAAGTGGTTTTAATTTTCAAACGTTGTGAATCTTTTGACTCAACCCGAGTGTACTTATCTAAGTTTACTCTAGCTAGTATCCTTAACGTGTTTAAGTCAAGTTTTGCTAGGCTTTTATATAGGGAGCTATAAAACGCGAAAGTCTTAACTCTCACGGGTTAAGAACAAGAACTTTTCGCAAGTTCCTATAATTGATCCTAGAGAGTCGTTTATCAAGGGAACTTTAAAATGCGATTTCTAAAACTTGAAAGAGTCTAAGAATTTGCAAGATCCTATAGGCGACTCGAAAACCCAAAACTTTGATTTAATAGGCTAAGCATCCACGAGTCTCATTCCTTGAGATTTTAAATTGTGGAGAACGAGAGATGATAGAGCCAATTATAAGTTTGGTATTCTTTCGTGAATTTATGTGAGTTAATTATAAGCCTATTTTCCCATCGCTTGCTAATAAATTTATCTACAATAAATAAGGTTGTACGATTTGAAAAGTTACTTAGCTTCTAGCCCAAGATCGTTTAAAAGTTGCTCGGTATGGATTAGAGTTCATAGCCAAGGCATAACTTATTGAAGCAGGATGCAAAGATTGGAGAGTCCAAGAAGGTCCTAACAAGACATGAGGGCTACATTTTGTTGCTAAAGATCCAAAGTGATGTGAAGAATCATTTATCAAAGATCAATATGAAGGATCGAGACACACGACGAAAAGCAAAAACTCCCCAAAAGTCATGGAGAAGTCTATCCAAAAAGGCCCTAACAAGGTATGAGGATGAATAGATCCAAGTTCAAAAAGGAGGCGGATCGTTGTATATCAAAGTCCAAAATAAAGATTGGAGAAAAATGAAGAAGTCGTGGTCCAAATATGAAGAATCTCTCAAAATTTCAAGTGAAGAAATTCCTATTATGAAGAGAAGACCATTATTTCATGAACGTCTCTCAAGATTTGAAGTATGAAGTCGCTGCCAAATATCAGTCCGAGAAAGGTCTCAAATCGCGAAACAAGTTATGCCAAGATATGAACTTTATGAGGTCCCGAGAAGCAGTTTTAAAAGATTTTGTCCTTTAGCTAACTATTGATTAAATCGTCCCACTTTATTTTCAGCTTTAATAACTATCGAAATAAGTCAACAATGCATCCTCGTGATCATTTAAGACAACAATAAAATATAAGAGATACACCTATGAATAAGGGAGTCTAAGTAAATAATTGGCCCACATGAGTTCGTGTTAGTTTGCTAACTTATAATAACAATGATCTCGTTTTTAAGCTTGGTTTGGAGAAAGTGAAAACTTGAGGATGATGATCATTCATGAAATTTCCAAAACCCAAGGTATGTTTTTGATTTCTTTATTTTGAATGTTTATAGTTTTCTATCTCTTTAATAAAGGCCAACATGGGTTGATTATGATGAGAAGTGTAAACGTGCTTTGTAACTAATGCATTGCATGAGGACATTGCAATGGCAGGTGTAGGGGTTTGATAGGTGTGTAAACACCCATTCTTTTTACCACTTAATTATAATAATAACCGAGCCTAAACGTATATTTTATGTCGTAAATGTCGGAATTATCCGTAGTTTGTGTTTTTGTTGTGATTTAGGACGAAAATGTGAAAAGTGGAGAAAACACGGGCATTCACGGGCTTTTATCAAAGAAAATGACAAAAGACGAAGTCAAGAAATCAAGAGTGGAAAAAGAACGGAAGTCCAAGACCAATTCTGAAGATTTATCGAAGAAAAAGTCAAAAGACGGAAGTTTACTAAAAGCCGAAGAACTCAAGTCTTATTTATGAAGAACTGTCAAGACGAGTTTAAAGAAATCCCGAGACAAAGTCATTAAAGTCCAAGATTTAAGAAGATTAAAGACTTAAGGACTTAATGGTGCAATTAAGAAAAGATGAGAGAGGGAGGAAGCTTCCTAAGCACTCCTTAATCTCCCCTATAAATAGATTAGGATGTATTTCATTTTCCTTTGTTGGCTAGTTTGAGAAACTATGCTCTTCCACTTTAATTTTTGCACATTTAATTACATGTCATTTACTTAATTGTCAAATTTAAATACTTGTCTTGCACCTTAAATACATTTAATTTCAAGTAAGTTTCCTTTTAATTCTTGTCAATCTTTATTTTTATTTTTTGATCTCCTATCTACCATTCTTTAATCTTTATGCTTTATGGTTTATGTTCATGTTCTTGAGTTTTATTTGATTTAGTTAAGTGGGTTTTGATTATTTTGATTAGTTTTGTTAGTTTAATTGTTTTGGATTTTTTGTTTATGATTAAGTAGATGTTTATTGATTAGTTTGATTTAATCTTGTGGTTGATTTAGATTAGATTTGTTTAGATTCGTGTATATTGTTCTCTCCTTGTTCTTCGTGTTTCTGTTACTGTATTCCCAGGTAGTATTCCGGATCAAGCCCAGATATTCCAAGTGAAGGTGTGTTTCTTGGTTATTCCGGATCAAGGGTGTTCATCCGGAATATTGGATATTCCGGATCAGTAGTGCTTATTCGGAATAATTTATTATTTCGGATCAAGCATTTCATCCGGAATACCAAACATTCCGGATCAGCCTTTTATTCCGGATCAAGTCCACATTCCGGATCAACAGAACATTCCGAATCAAGGAGACATTCCGGATCAAGGACCTTTATTCGGAATAATTAATTATTCCGGATCAAAGACTTCATCCGGAATCTTCAACATTCCGGATCAAGGACCAGCAAGGACAATATTCTGGATCAAGGCATTATTCCGGATCAAGGCTTTATTTCGAATCAAGACTTTATTCCGGATAAGTGACATATTCCGGATAAAGGATTTATTCCGGATCAAGGGTTTTGGTGAATATTCCGAGTGAAGAAGAATCATTCCGATCGAAGGTGACATTCCGGATGAGTGATTATTCCGAACGAAGGATTATTCCGGATGAGCTGTTTTCAGGTTATTTTTAGTTTCTGTTTTCAATTCTTTAATTTTCAAGCTTTACTTTTCCCGCCTTTTTCCTTAGTCGCACTTTAAGATTACTTGCCTTAGATTTATTTTTAGCCTTGCCTTAGTTTTAAGTTTTAGTTGCGTTTTAAGTTTGCCTTAGATAGATTTAAGTTTGCGTTATTTACTTTTAGCAGCTTTTAATTTTCCGTCACGCTTTTAAAAACTTGTCTTTTATTTTAAATTAGACTTAGATTTATTACAACGTCATTTACTTTGAACTCTTGCACATTTATTTTAAAACAACCAAAAATATTCTTTTCACCAAAAACAATAGAGTCGTACTTTGAACCGGAAATCAATTCGAGAAGATACCGAATTAAATTGAACCATACAAAATCTCTTGTATCAAGCACGCAAACCGAGACCATTGTAGGTCTCGATGGTGTTTGTTTATCAACCAGCCTCAACCCTTTAAGGGGCGGTGGTGGTTTTGGTTTGCCAGGCGCAACCCTAACTGCTCAAGCAGTGGGGTGCGCCAGCTTAGCAGTGGGAACCGAGACTTTATAGGACTCAGTGGGATAACAGTGAACAGCAGGGGGGGTGCAGCGCACCAGCAGCGGCAACTCTTGCTAGGCCAGAGGCTGCGTGGGTCAGTAGTGGCACGAAAGCAATGTCGGTGGCTGATTTGTTGGTAGACCGCAAGCCACGGCCACTCGGTTGTGGCTTGCTTTGACTTGGGATCAATTCAAGACTTTATTCTACAATCAGTTCTTTCCAACAGTTGAGCAGGAGAGGCTTAAGAAGGGCTACCGTTACATTCGTCAAAGAATTGGAGAAAACGTCACTGAGTTTATGTAGAGGTTTCTCAGGTTACCTGGATTTCTGGGCACTACTACAGGTACTGCTGAGGAGCAACCGAAGCACTTTCGCTGGGCTCTTCACTCCACGACTGCTGATCGGTTACTTAGTGCCACTTTCATTAATGTGTCACAAGTGGCTGACACAGCACGTAACTTGGAAATGATGCATGAGCGAGATGACTACGAGGAGCCAGCTCGTCCAGAGAAGAGGTATAAATTTCAGTAATCGAGCGGTATCTTCTTATTCCAATTTGTATGTTCATTGATTTACAACAGGAATGGAGTTGACTGAATTTGTAGGAGTCCCTGAGGGAGAGATAGGTTTGGTTGTTTTCTCAGTGACAGTTCTTGACTTAGTGTGACTTGATGTCTCTTTTGAGTCAGGCTTTGTTTCCAGGACAAGCTAATCCAGCTCTTCCTTTGGGTGAGTGTTCTTGATAAGATAATGGACTTAGTTCAGAACATGGACTTACCCCTTAAAGAATTTTCAAAGGTGGCAGAGGAGTCTGAATGTCCTCAACAACACTTGATGGTTCAGTGTTACTAGATTTATTAGGGACGCCAGCCTTCTCATTAAGACCAAGTAATTCATTAACAACCTCAGATTCCGGTATTAATATTTTGCCAGTATCAAAATTACGTAACACACTCTCAGGGTTTGATCTTTCAACCCAGTCTTTTGACTTTGGTATCATTTCATGATCAAATCCTACTAAGGCTGGGAGAAATTCTTTTTCACTCAATTCCTTAGTAAGTGGTTTCTTAGTGAGTTGGCGTGCCCCAAGAATTTTCTTCTTTTGGGCAGGTATTTGGCTGTTTATACACTAAGAGGCTATGGTAAAGCTATTAGTTCATTTCTCAATTATGCGCTTTTCTTCCTTAAGTTGTTCTTGATGAGTATGATTAATTTTAGTAAGTTCAGTGTTCTGAAGTTGACAACTTACTGCTTCAAGTTTGGCTTGTTTCAAAATCAATAAATCTTCTCTACATTTGTTTAATTCAAAAACAAGTTTATTATATTTTGAAAGAAGGTTTAATCTCTGCTCTTCAAAAACGATAAATCAATATTTATATACTTAAAGAACCTTTGCCAATTAGACTCTTCATCCATAAAGAGGAGCATATTTACCTTTCTCATGGTGATGTCAACCCATTCTCTATTTCGAGCATGACTATTTCCAACAGATAGTTCATCATCAGCTAGAGCCATCAACACTTGATATCTGACTTCCTCATCTTCCGAGGACAAGTCTTCATCGTCCCAATCAAAGGTTTTAGCTACCAGTCCTTTGGCTTTGTTCTGAGGAGGTTTTTGAGTCTGAGTATTTGAAGGTCCAACTTCTAAGAGTGGAAGCTTTGCTTTGACCTTTTTGTACTCAGACCTATAATCCTTCTCAATTTTCTTATTATTATGAAAACTTTGGTTAATTGGAGAAGCCTGAATCAGTTTTGGTGTAAACTTAGGTTGAAAATTGTCATTTCTTGATGATGAATTTTGACTTTTATATGAGGCCAATGGAGTTTTTGAAAGATAATATTTTGCAAAATGCCTCTTTACCACATCCTAACAATCCACTCCCTCAGTGGATTGATTTCCAGCAAATCTAGTTCTTTTGATATAACGTTTGGCATTTGCAAACATGGCCCTTTCATGAAATTCCCTATTTAGATCCCTTATGTATTAAGTACTAGATCTTTCATCAACCTCATCGTCTGAGGTCTCCTGAAAATCTTGAACATTTGCATTTGAGTAAAAAGCAGTTGTAATGGGTCCTTGATCAACAGGGGTTGGTTTGGCTGAGGTGTCTGTTATTAAGGCCTTCTTAGAGTCAGCATATCTTCTAATTATTATATTATCTTCATAGATAAGTCTTCTATAGATGTCAGCTAGATCCTAAGTCTGAATGTGATTGGCATTTCTTAGTCCTTGAGAGAAACCAAGCCATTTTTCAGGGAGATTTTTCACAAAACCAACATTGATTTCATGCTTAGACAGTTTCACCCTGTCATTTAAAGCTCATTGAGCAAGGTCTTATATCTGGTATAAGTCCGAGGAAGTGTTTCAGATGGTTTGGCCCTGAAAGTGTTATATTCTAACTTCAGGTCCATAATCTGATTTTCCTTAGTGTCGGATGGTCCTTCGATACTATGAACAAGATTTGTCCAAGTCTCTTTGGCCGTTTCACACTCGATGACAACCTCCAGAATATCGTCAAGAAGACAAGATATTATGATGCTTTTAAGACGTTTGTCTTGATTAACCACTCTCCTTTCATTGTCAGACCATTGGTTTTCAGGTTTGTCATCACCTACTGCTGTTTTTGGTTTGAATGGACCATTCTTAATACAAGTAATGTAATAAGGTTCCATTCCCATCAAATAACACAACATTCTTTTCTTCCATTTATTAAATCTTTCAAATTCTAACTTAGGAGCGTTAACAAAGTAACTTGCTCTCTTTTTGTTGACAAGTTGAGGGACATTACTTTCAGCCATAATGGATCAAGGTTTTAAAAACTTTGAGACGGTAGTTAAAAAGTTTTATAATCCTACCGCTCTGATACCACTTGTTGGTCCCTTGTAATTAGTGATATACTTAAGAATACTAAGTATAGACCTAACTCATGGTAAAGTAATATAAAAAACCCAAGACAATGTAAAGTAAATAACACAAAAGGTTCTCAACGTTTAACTCTTAATTTATTAAAGAATTATATCCTCTTGTATGCGAAGCTACAATAGGGATTCAATAGACAATGTGTGTTTGGTGATCTCCTCACTAACAAGCTAAACCAATTGTAACGATTGCTAAGCTTGACGATTCTATCAACAAGAGTTTAGAACTCAAGTGCGTTTGATCATATTTGGAAGAGAGAACTTTGTTTGTGAATGTCTAAATCATTTCGTGCACAAACTTAATTCTCTCCTTTTACAACCATCCTATTTATAGAAGCAAAGGTTGATACAAGACAAATAATTGCCCATGTGTAATTCTTGTCTTATTGGTACAGTGTACAATCTTGTCTTAGCCTATTCTAAGTGTTAGGACATACGTCCTTTTACACTGTCAGTACCCTATCTATCCCATAAGGGTAAGTCACGCTAATTGTGTGATGTAATACAACTTATCACAATTCAACTTATCCCACCTTTACTTCAGTCTTTGAGGATGCTTGTTTCTTCAGGGAGATCGTAATGGGTTCCGTGAGTCTATTGCCACAACTCACTGAACCCATCACCTTCTTCTTTGTCTTAGATATATCATTCATTGTGTTGGGTCAAAAAGTTGATGTGGCAGAAACTCAAAAACGAAGAAAACATGAAGTTATTTGTCTAAGCGTTGACAAGAGCATGCCAGGCGTTGACAAGAAGAATTTAGGCGTTGATGGAATCAAGCATTGTCAAGAGCAATCCAAGCATTGTCACATGCAATTCAAGCATTGACAAAACATAGACAAAGAAGCTTTTAGAAGATTCTATTTGGATATATATGCAGGATATATTCTGTATATAGTTATTTAAATAGAAGATTCACATGTTTATTTATTCTTATCTCTTGTAAAACCCTAATCCTTACATTATAAAAGGAACCAAGGGTTATTAGGTTTTTCATATATCAATTTATATACAATGTAAACCTAAAGTGTGTGTCGACTAGGTGTGGGATTCAATGTACACACACCTAGTGATTGTTTGTTATTAATATAATGAACAATCCAATTGTGTTTTAATTCATGTTACTGTGCCTAAACACCTTGTTAATGTGTTATGTTCTTATTCCGCTTTGATTATTTAATCATATGAACATGATGCATTCCTAGTTGCTTAAAAGATCCGGAAACCAAGGTTTCCACAATTGGTATCAGAGCCTCGTGGCTCGTGATGCTAGGACCAACAAGGTGTTCGTGTTTCGAGAAGAAAAGAAAAATCCGTCTAGGGTTTTTCTGGACGTTTTTCTGTGCGCAGCAGTATTCAGAAGGTCATAACTTTTGATTGAACCGTTGGATCGTCACGAAATTTTATATGTGTGTTATACATATATAGATCTAAACATCCACCGGAGGGATTGTCGAGTTTTATCCCCAGGCAAAAGTTATTAAGCTTCAAAGTCAGCAGCAGGGTATATGCAGTTTTCTGTGGACAGCCATGTTCAAAACACGTTTTCTCCTTCGTTAACCGTTGGATCTTCGTGATATTTGAACTGTAGATTCTTGGCACTTGTGTCTTGAATCTCACCGGAGCGATCTTCAATCTGAGCCCTAAGGAAGAAGTTATTCAAGGTCGAAGTTCACTGTTTAAAGGTACTAATGTTTTTGCTTTTACATGAAATCATGAACTAGGGTTTCTCAAACCCTAGATCGACACAAAAAGCAAAGTATTAGGTTGTTTATGGCTGTTAGAATGTTATTGTTGCTATCAAATATATGATCAAGAAGTAAATTAGGGTTTATTATAAAACCCTAAATTCATGAAGTAACGATATACAGTATGGTTTTTTATGTGGTCCTGAATACGAGTGGAGAAGCAGAACTATGGGACGAGAGATTAGAGTTTTACTGATCTCCAAAGAATATAATATTCAAAGACGTGAATTAAAGTATAAAATCTTCAAACAGACGAGCTCTTTTCCTACCAAGATATATCTTATTTGAATGACTTTCGATTTTTATTGGTGGAAACATGTTAGTGTTCACACGAAGCGAAGCTCTCTTATTGGTGTAACAAGGATGTGTTCACACGGTTATGAAGCTATGATTGGATATTATATGGTTACTATAGCATTCACACGGTTACAAGAATTCTATTGGTGGACAATCATGTGTGTTCACACGATTGGTTTCTATATTCACATGGTTATGGTGGACATGCGATTCACATGATCAAAGTAGTAGCAAGTGACGTTAGATACAGTTTTGTGTTCACATGGTTCAAATGATGTGATTGGATGAAGGCTACATGAAGCACTGTTGAAGGTCTTGTTATATTCGCATGGGGCTAAAGCTAATGTGGGCCATGTGATTATGTGTTAAGGTGTTATAATATTCAAGAGATAATTCAACAGTGACGTTGATGTTGTTTAAGTTCGACGCTGACGAGAAAGTAAATCAAACGCTGACGTTTGTAATTCAGACGCTGACAGGAAGGATTTTGACGCTGACAGAATAAGTCAACGCTGACAGGTTGACAGTGTCGTCCGATATACGAATTCCAACGCTGATAGGTATTGTCCGATATCGGACAATACATCTGACCAAGATATTGGACAGAAGAGGATATTGGACAACACAATGATTGCTGCTGTTTGAGAAAATTGGACGTTTTAAGCACACAAAAAGGAGGATTATACACACGAAGGTACATGGAATCTCTGTTATAATTTAGAATATCATGTTGATATTTATGGCTCGGATATTTTGAAAGGGATTAATGATTTTTAAGTAAGTTAGCAACGATTCATGAAGTAATTTATTGGAGTATGTAATCGGGATAGCCTTGTGAAAGAGTTATCCATCAAGAGCTTTTACATATGGTATGAAGACGTTGTTCCATTAAATTCATCATGAAGAGGTGTTGGCTTAAGGGGAAGAATTCTTATGATAAGTTTGATGATTGAAGATGATTTTTGCGAGTCTGTGTTCTATCATATCTTAAAGTCATGCACTCCCAGTCATAGACTTTAAAGGTAACTTGTTTATGCTTACATGGTTACTGATGAAGTAATACAAGATCTAGGAATATGTGATTTTTCTTATGGTACTCTATGCACATATTTTCTATCACTTGAAGGAGTTACATTATTGTGCTCAGTGTCTCACAAAGGATGAGGATTTTTGTATTAGTTCCATACTTCATCACATCGTACAAGACATGGAACATAGGTTTGGGTTATTCTACTTCTATATCAAGAATATTATATTAATTGTTCTTCAAGATCATTACATAGAGCTACATTTGGAGAATCTTCAAAGATTGCAACATTGTTTACTTCCCTGTTGATGTGACAAAAAGGGGAAGAAATACATGCTACACTTGAGGGGAAGCAATTTGAAGATCATGTACAACTTACAAGAGATACATATAGAGTTTTGCCACTATCAACTAGGGGAAGATTGTTGGGTCAAAAAGTTGATGTGGCAGAAACTCAAAAATGATGAAAACATGAAGTTATTTGTCTAAGCGTTGACAAGAGCATTCCAGGCGTTGACAAGAAGAATTTAGGCGTTGATGGGATCAAGCATTGTCAAGAGCAATCCAAGCATTGTCACATGCAATTCAAGCATTGACAAAACGTAGACAAAGAAGCTTTTAGAAGATTCTATTTGGATATATATGCAGGATATATTCTGTATATAGTTATTTAAATAGAAGATTCACATGTTTATTTATTCTTATCTCTTGTAAAACCCTAATCCTTACATTATAAAAGGAACCAAGGGTTATTAGGTTTTTCATATATCAATTCATATACAATGTAAACCTAAAGTGTGTGTCGACTAGGTGTGGGATTCAATGTACACACACCTAGTGATTGTTTGTTATTAATATAATGAACAATCCAATTGTGTTTTAATTCATGTTATTGTGCCTAAACACCTTGTTAATGTGTTATGTTCTTATTCCGCTTTGATTATTTAATCATATGAACATGATGCATTCCTAGTTGCTTAAAAGATCCGGAAACCAAGGTTTCCACACATTGAACTTCGCCTCTCTGAATGCTCGAGTCTTTCTTTTAGACTCACTCTAGGAACTTGAAGGTAACTCACTGAGTGACTGTTCACTCGGTGACTTCATTACGTTAAAGGATAATATTTTACTTAGGCTGATTATTATTCATATCCATCAGTGAGATCATTAGGAACTGAATTGACCTCATAATTCTGACTGTCAATGTCAGCGAGTGGCGTTCACTTTGTCTGGGATCACAAATGCAGACCTGTCCAAATAAGATAAGACGTTACAAATTCATATTTATATATCATCATCATTCAGTTTCAAAAAATCCTTAAATAAACTCAACATAACGAACCTAGTTGGTCACAGATTTAGGTACAAGAAGTAATTGTGAAAACACTTGGTTTTTTAGGCTCAGATAGGGGTACTTAAAGGAAAAACAGGATACACTCGCCATGGCTGCGGTCTTGACAGGATGCCCCACCAAGATACGGGCGATCTCAACTTTAACCGTACCCGTTTAAGATCATCACGACCCTAAAATGTGTCCGTGTTTCCACGGACAATCTGCGCAACAGAAAGCAATTTAAGGATAAGCAAAGAACAATGTGCATAAATATAAGATAGAGCAAAGAAAACATTAAAGTTGCAATGCTTACTTGATATCGTAGTCACTGTTATTCCAAAATCATAAAGCAGGTCTCAGAAGGTACACATACCTACCATCTTTTCGACATGTTCAGAGGCCCTTAGACTCATCATAGCTATCAACAATGGCTACAACTACAACTAGTTGCCATGCCAAAGTTTGAAGTTTTCAGGTTTTTCAGAGGTTCTTAGTCTCATCATATACACTGTGTGTGTTTTCCAAAGTTGTCTTCGAATTTTGAAATAAAAGTGACGACAATAAGTAAGCGCTATTAGGCCGACACACGTAAAGGAAACGGCTGCCAAAAATACTCCCACCAAAACAAAGGGAAAAACCTGCCACTTTAGATATGTGAGAGGCCAAAATTATCGTAAACAGATAAAAGTAGTAATTCCAGATCACTACGAACATATATACCAACAATCTAGAAACAGGACGCGCTCGCCATGGCTACAACCGCTGTTAGGCTTATATTGAAAGTTTATGGACTTACATTTAATAGTCGTGTGATAGGAACGAACTTGAGATTACGGGATGACACACAATACGTAAAGAGTTAATTTATTTAATAAATGTATTTATTATATTTATTAATTTATTTAATAAATATATTTAATACGTTTATTAAATTAAACTGAGATATAACATTAACAGTCGTTAAATAATTAAGAGTTAAGTATTAACGAACGTTAAAGAATACTACCTCCGTCCCATAATAAGTGTACACTTTAACTTTTCTCGGTCTTCCTTGTTCAACTTTGACTATAAATATTTTCATTTGTGTTATATAATACGGGATGAAAAATATGTGTATGGAATGAGATTTAAATGCATTACATTAAATATATTTTTTATCCGGTATTATATAACACAAATGTAGATATTTATGGTCAAAGTTAAATAAGAAAGACCAAAAAAGTCAAAGTGGATACTTACTATGGGACAGAGGGAGTATATAGAAACAGGATTAAAAAGAAAGAAGGACGAAGGTTCCAGAACACCCCATTGAGGTGTTTTCGACCGTCGGTTAGGGCACAAGGGGGAAGGAAAAAACTTTCCTTTTATTTGTTGGGCTACAAGATTTACTAAGCCTATATATACATCCTCTCACCCTCATAATTCCACACACTTCTCAATCTCTTTCTCTCCTCTCTCTTGGCCGATCGCAACACCAACCCACAAAGGGTTTAGTGTGGTTTGTTCTTTGTGCTCAGTTTTAGTTTAAATCTAGTCCTAGCCCCTCTCTAGGGTTGTTGGGTAGATTTTCTACAAGCATTATAGCTCGGTTTACACGTGCTAGAATCACGGTTAGCTCATTGTATTACGTGTGTACAAGATCGTAATATAGTCTTACTTTAGACTATATCGTGGTTATATACGATATAAACCCGAATTGGTGATTCGTTCTCCATCTTGTGGATTTGCTTTAGCGTAAAGGTATGTAACCCTAATTCGATTAATTATAATTGTGTTATTATTATGATCTTGTTAAATCGCTTCCACTATGTGTGCTTTGATCTCATTTAGGGTTTGTGTAATTTTTATGAACTATATAAACCTTCAGTGGCATCGAGAGCTGTTTTAACATGTTATAGTTATCAAAAGTCTAAAGTTTTTTAACTAATAATTGTTTTGAGTTAAAACTAGATGTTTTTTTAGGTTTTCTTAAAAATTAGGGTTTTGTTTTTTTATAATTAGGGTTTTTTCCGAATTTTATAAAAAAAGAATTGTTTTGAAACCCGAAATTACATGTGGGATAATTTTAGATTAATTTGCATGATTAATTGTTATGTCTTGTAAATTAAAAGTTATGATTCGAAGAGATTCAATTGTTAAGATTTGAGGGTGGATCCATGATGAACGTGCATGTTTTCATGGATCGTTAAATCGTATGTTTATATGATTTTATGTGCTACTTGTTTTATTTGATTCAATAAATCTTGAATTAGGGAAGACTTTTATATGAATATAAAGACCTAGATTTGATGATTATTGAATAAATCGTATGCATGTGGCTATTTGATTTATTTATTGCACATATAAATTGTTATTATGTGTTTATGATTTAGCTTTTTTTCTTGTTTATGTTAAAATTGTTCGAATTGTTGTAAGCAAGGGTTTTTTTGAAAAGAAATAATATGGACTAAATCATATTAAAATTAAGATTTGCTTGAGATCTAAATTACATAAGATTACGTTGATTGGTGAATTGCAAAAATAATCTAACGGTCTACTCTTTTTGACAAACTATAAAGTGGATATAACACACCGCTGGTCATGTACCCGGTTAAGGAAGGAGGTGTTAAGCCATTAGTCGCTGACCAAATTCCCAGCTCTCCTGTGCGTTAAATTGAAATTACCTACGATTATCATTTGAATTGTACCTTAAGGTTAATTTATCGCAATTTCACATCCGAATTCACAATGGATAAGGTTATTGCTTTGTGCTTTAGCCATAAGTACGTTGTGAATAGTTGTGGGTAAATTATTTGATTGGTTGAACCAATACTTCAACATAATTTATGTAGAAATTTAGTCTCGTGAAAAAGTTTACTAAATGTTTTATTAAACTTATGCTATGGAGTTGTATGTGTGCTTCTCCATATATTGATTTTGACATCAAATTTATACCCTTAAAAATGTAAGTCGAATGCTCCTGATTGACGAACACTTGAAATTGCTACGTCATTAAATGAGATTTCTGGATGATGTTGTGATGGAGAGAAAACTTTCATAGAATGAGAATTCGTATGGTGGTTTTACGTTACTAAGATTAGACGACTTAATTAAGTTACCTAGTGAGATCTGGAAACTTAAGGCATTCAAAAGGGATGAAACATGTTTACAATGCAAAACGTTTTTTTGGCAATGTAAATCCCTTAAATAAACTAGAAATCGAAAATTGTTTTGTCAATTGAATTGTTCGACAAGTTGCTATGTTGAGTACATTCATTACTAGCAGCTCAACTGATGTAATGGGTCTATGTCAATATAGTTCTAGGATTCAAGGAAAATACTATGGTTTATATACCGGGATAATTTTATTTTCTTGAAAGTATTTTATTATCGAAAATACTAATATTTGAACTTAATCAATAGAAATGGCTCAGCCCGACAATAACACTATAAGTTCAGCGTTCAAAACGTTTTTTTTATCGTCCTGAACTTACTAGCCCAAACTTCAATGATTGGTACCGCTCACTAAGAATTGTCTTGAGAGTAGCGGGTACTATTGATATCTTGACTACTCCCTATCTAGAGGATCTTTCGGAAGGAGCTTCTGAAGCGCAAAGGCTTGAACACGCTGTTAATGTTAAGAAGCACTCGGAGGTGGCTTGCTTAATGCTAGGAAAAATGGCTCCTCTACTTCAGAATAAGTATGAGCTATTTTCACCTAAGCGAATGCTTTATGAGTCAATGCTATGTTCGAAAAGCCACAAGTTGTGGAGATCTACGACTTAGTAGATGCTTTACATAGCTGCAAGCAAGCTCCTGGAAAGTCTGTTAGTGCCCATTACATGGAGATGAGGGGTTATATGGAACAACTCATTGCACTAGGACAACCCTATGATCATAATACGGCTATCAACTTGATCAAAAGGTCCCTTAACAAGGACTTCAATGATTTTGTTAGAAACTATAATATGCATTGCACGGGGAAAACGGTTAATGATTTGCATGCAATGCTCATTGACTACAAAAAGGGGTTAAAGGACAAGGCATCTAACTCTACTCCTCTTGTATTAGCAATACAAAAGGGTAGAGTGAGTAAGCCAAAACCGCAAGCGTACAAAAAGAAAGGCAAAGGCAAGGGTGATAAGGGCAAGCAAGTTGCGACTTATTCGAAACCTAAGCAGAACTTTGTCAAAAAGAATCAATCTCATAAGGATGAGACTTGTCACCATTGTAAGGCAAGTGGTCACTGGAAGAGGAATTGTCCTCTTTACCTCGAAGAGTTGCGAGAAATAAAGAAGAAGTCTGAGCAGAGCGTTGTAGCTTCTGGTACTTTATTTATGATCGAATTATTTAATTTGACATACAAATTAAATTCCTGGGCATATGATATGGGATGCGGTATTAACATTTATAATACGCTGCAGGGATTTAATCTGGAAAGGAAGATTTCCTATGGGGAACAATTTCTGCTAGTGGACAATAGGGCACAAGCAGCGGTTGAAGCTATAGGAACATTTAATTTAGTTTTACCTTTGGGTTTAGTACTGATTTTAAATGATTGTCATTATGCACCTACAATTGTTAGGGATATTATTTCCTTTTCTTGTTTGTTGAATAATGGATTCGTTCACACTATTGATTATAATGGAATTTCTGTTTGGAAATATGGCATTTTCTATTTTAATGCAATTTATGTGAATGGTGTGTTTTAAATAGACATGCATGAAAATGAATCCAAGAATAATAATAATTCTGTTTTTAGCATGAATAAGAAGAGAAAGTTTGACAAGAACTCTTCTTATCTTTAGCATTGTAGACTTGCCCATATTGGGAAGACTCGTATACAAAAGCTTCAACGTTAAGGTATTTTGGAAAATATCAATGATGAATCATTTGATAAATGTGAGTCTTGTATCTCTAGAAAGATGACCAAGAAACCTTTTAATAGCAATATTGAAAGAGATACTGATCTACTTGGTTTAATACATACTGATGTGTGTGGGCCATTTTGACATTTGTCAAGGAAAGGTGTTAGCTACTTTCTAACATTTACGGATGATTATAGCCGTTATGGTTATGTTTATTTACTTAAGAATAAAGATGAGGTATTTGAAACATTCAAAGTGTTTAAAGCAGAAGTAGAATTGCAACTAGGAAAGAAGATTAAAGCTCTTCGTTCTGATAGAGGTGGTGAATATTTAAGTCAAGAGTTTATTGATTATCTAAGTGAGAATGGAATTGTTCAGCATCTTACTTCTCCCTATACTCTACAACAAAATGGTGTATTTGAAAGGAGAAATCATACATGATTAGATATGGTGCAATCTATGTTTAATCTTACAACTTTACTATTATCCTTTTGGGATTATGCTTTAGAATATGTTGTACGCATTTTAAATATGGTTCCCACGAAGAAGGTGAATAAGAAACCATATAAACTATGGCATGGCAAGAAGCCATATTTGTCTTATTTAAAGGTTTGGGGTTGTGAGGCGTATGTGAAACGTGACTCGGGTGACAAACTCCAACAACAATCTGTGATATGTATCTTTGTAGGATACCCTAAGGAAACTATGGGTTACTACTTTTATTATCCACCTGAGAACAAAGTGATTGTTGCTAGGTATGGAGACTTCCTTGAATGTGATCTTGTAAATCAAGAATTAAGTGGGAGAAATTATGATCTAAAAGAGAGTCATATAGATACATTACCTTCTGAAAACACTATCGAAATCATTCTTGTAGAACCAGAAAGTCTGGCAGTTCCACCGGAATTAGATCCTCTGCGTAGATCTGAAAGGATTAAAAACACAAATATCACTATATGTCTTAATATATAGGATGATGATGAAGTAGGTGATCTTGGAGAACCTGCTAATTATAAATCCGCCATGCTTGATCCTGAAAAGGATTAGTGGATGGTTGCTATGGATGAGGAAATGAAATCCATGAAAGTAAATGATGCTTGGATTCTTGTAAATCCACCACCAATTGCTAAAGTAGTGAGACATAAGTGGATATACAAGAAGAAAACCGACATGGACGGTAGAATACAATCCTATAAAGCTCGTTTAGTAGCTAAAGGTTTTGCTCAAACTTTTGGCGTAGACTACGAGGAGACTTTTTCTCATGTAGCAGAATTAAGAGCTATTAGGATTCCCATAGCTATAGCAGCATACTATGACTATGAGATATGGAAAATTGATGTTAAAATTGCCTTCTTGAACGGTCGCTTAGATAAAGACATCTATATGCAACAACTGGAAGGGTATGTTGATCCTAAGAATCCAATACACGTGTGCAAACTTCAAAGATCTATTTATGGTTTAAAGCAAGCATCACATAAATGGAATAAAAGATTTGATGAAGAAATAAAAAAGTTTGGATTTATTCAAAATCATGATGAGCCATGTGTATATCGCAAAGCTAGTGGGAGTGATGTAGTATTTCTAGTCCTATATGTTGTTGACATATTAATCATGGGAAGTAACATTCCAAGACTTAAAGCTATTAAGGATTATCTTGGTAAATGTTTTTCTATAAATGATTTAGGATAAGCTGCATACATTCTGGGAATTAAGATCTATCGGGATAGGAAAAGACGGTTAATAGGTCTAAGTCAAGATGATTTTATAGATAAGATATTGAAGAAGTATAATATGCATAATTCCAAGAAAAGTTTTCAACCTATGGAAGTTAAGCATAATCTAAGTCATGAGATGGATGCATCAACTCCTGAAGAGGAGGCATACATGCAGAAGGTGCCTTATGCTTCGGTTGTAGGATCTATTATATATGATGTAAGATGCACAAAGCCTAATGTGGCATTTGCTTAGAATTTAGTCAGTCGTTACCAAACAGAATTCAGGGTAGCTCCACTGGGTTTCTGTTAAATATATTTTGAAGTATTTGAGGAATACGAAAGGAATATATTTTGGTGTTCGGAGAGAAGCCAGTACTTAAGGAGTACGAAAGAAATGTGGTTTGGATTAGGAAGTTTTATTGGAGATCTTGGATAATATGATTGCAATAAAAGGACCTAATAAATATGTATTGGGACAATTCTGTCGCAATCATATTCGCCAATGATGCTGAAATCATGAAAGGTGCCAGACACTTTAAGTTTAGACATCACTACGTCCGGGAACTAGTAGAAGCTCGTGAAATCAAATTAATAAAAGTTCACATAGATGATAACGTAGTTGATCCTTTTACTAAGGCTTTGCCTAGACTAAAGGTAGTTAAGCATGCAAGGCTATTGGGCTGCAACTAGATAGCGAACTCATGCTATAAATCTGTGATTAGTATTTGGGTAAAGGATGTTAAGACATTATTATTTAATAAAATAAAGATCGGGTTTCGTTTATTCTTATTACTTATTTTTGTATCCTATTTTACAAGTTTAATCCATGAGTAAATTGTTATGCTAAATTTCCGTTGTCGATTAATAATACGGGAATATTATTAAATTAAGACAAATCAAAATAGCGATAGAGTATACTTGAAAGTATATTGATCGACTTTGGATGATATTCAATGAATCGAATATTGGACTTATCCCAACTATATGATTTTACTTTGTGGATTTTTGTCATAAAGTAAATCATAAATAGTTATCTTTAGACTTAAGATACCATGAAATTGTTATGAGTCTAGTCCATCTATATGGAATACTCTAACGCTAAACGTAATTGGTAGCTATAAGGATTATTTTCAGAAGTGTTGCAAAATTCATAAGTTTTGCTTGTAGCCAATATGGAATTTATTTCCTCCAATTTTGTTTTGGAGTTTAACACAGTTGGACCCCTCGTGGGATTAGTAAGATGTTTGTGTGGCCACACCCAAATTTGTTTTGGTAATCTTACTGAATCTGTGAACGAGAAACAGAATGGTTAATGAAAGGAATGACTAAGATCCATATCCTTATTAACGTTGTATTAGAAATAAAAGGATAATAATAATGATGAATCATTAAAAGGTTTTATTCAGGAGACCTTACTCGAGTTGTACTAGTGACATTGCTAGTGTAACTAGACGCTAGTCAATGTAATCACGATATTCGAAATATGTCCAAGTGGGAGCTGAAAGTTTATGGACTTATATTTAATAGTCGTGTGATAGGAACGAACTTGAGATTACGGGATTGCACACAATACGTAAAGAGTTAATTTATTTAATAAATGTATTTATTATATTTATTAATTTATTTAATAAATATATTTATTACGTTTATTAAATTAAACCGAGATATGACATTAACGGCCGTTAAATAATTAAGAGTTAAGTATTAACGAACGTTAAAGAATATATAGAAAGAGGATTAAAAAGAAAGAAGGACGGAAGGTTCCGGAACACCCCATTGAGGGGTGTTTGACCGTCGGTTAGGGCACCCAAGGGGGAAGGAAAAACTTCCCTTTTATTTGTTGGGCTACAAGATTTACTAGGCCTATATATCCATCCCCTCACCCTCATAATTCCACACACTTCTCAATCTCTTTATTGGCCGATCACAACACCAACCCACAAAGGGTTTGGTGTGGTTTTTTCTTGGTGCTCGGTTTTAGTTTAAATCTAGTCCTAGCCCCTCTCTAGGGTTGTTGGATAGATTTTCTACGAGAATTATAGCTCGGTTTACACGTGCTACAATCACGGTTATCTCGTTGTATTACGTGTGTACAAGATCGTAATATAGTCTTACTTTAGACTATATCATGGTTATATACGGTATAAACCCGAATTGGTGATTCGTTCTTCATCTTGTGGATTTGCTTTAGCGTAAAGGTATGTAACCCTGATTCGGTTAATTATAATTTTGTTATTATTATGATCTTGTTAGATCGCTTACGCTATGTGTGCTTTGATCTCGTTTAGGGTTTTGTGTAATTGTTATGAACTATATAAACCTTCATATATAGACTTCAACATAGTAATACAAACCCAAATATGTAACACCCCTAATTTTGGGTCATAGCAGCGGAAGGGTCATTGGGTGTTACTATCATGGTTCAATCTCAATATCATAGAAAACGGCTCAAAACGAGTCGTTTTGTTAAAACATACATCCATTCATTATTCAAAGATAAAACAGTTCACACACGGTCCCAAATAGTTTTAAAGTTTACACAACACAACAAACTATAAAAGTTTATTTGAATGGACATAGTTTAGAAAAGCGGGCCAAAACATTTCAGATTCAGCAAGCTGCATGAAACCTCCTTCCTTGAGTGCCTTATTCATGGACCTTTGATAAAACATGCTATAAAGTCAACAAAAATGCTGAGTGAATCTATAGAGTTTAAATTAAATAAACAAACACAAGTATTCTGAATAAATCTTCCATGGTTGACAATCATGTGGATCAGACATAATCATCGTTGTTATTACATAAGTTTCATGACATTGAACGTTAACATATATTATTTCAGCCCAACACACCTAGCCAAGTGCGTATATTTCTCTTATACAATTGCATCCGATATTTCATTACCAGTATATCACAACACCACGTGATATCTAGTCGCGACCGGACTGGGCGTCACCCCGATAGATCTATCCATAGTATTAGCGTTCATTCGATTAACAATTCATGATTCAATGGGTCTTTAAGGCTATAAGCAAACCTATGTAAATAACGTTCATCTAGCATACAATCGGGTCCCTTGTGTTCTATATTAAAAACAAGCATGTTATCCCCCTCGCGGGTTTTAAGAATACTTTACAAGATAGTATAAAAGCGAGGCTATAGACTCACCTTAGTACAAGAGTAGTAATGCGACGATCACCGACGATAAGTGATGCCCGTTAGACACGAAGACCACAACCTACCAAATAAGGCGCGTTCGTTAATAAATGACTCAAGTATAAATAATACTTAAATAATACAAAACTCAAAATACAAAACCATGACAATCCTAAAAATAATAATAGTACAAGTGTACTTCTATACCCTTTTACACGTTAACTTTATTAGAATATATCATCGACAAAAATCTGCCGGTACTTACCGAAAATACAAGCTCATTTAACTTACTTAAACTATTCCGTTTTTGACGAAACTTGGTCACAAACTCACATATAATATGAACAAGACTCAGTTTAAGTTTCATACAAAAATATTACTTCTAAGGCCTTCTGCCCGACACATCTTCGTGTTATAAAAACCGGACAGTTTTATGCCTTCAACTCGTAAAACTATTTTGACTTATCTAAACAACTCCGTTTACAAAACCGACACTCGGGTTTGAAAATAGACTCATGACCTGAGGTTTAGAATTTAAAATCAGTCCTTGAACATTTTTAAAACTCATTCTATAGTCCCCGAGATTCGATCCAAATATCGACAACAATTTTCGGATTGTGCCGATACTCGTCCCGATACACGAATACTAAAACTTTTGTAACTTCGCACTCGTTTGGAGTTGGAAGTCCTACTTTATATCAAATTGAAGCTAACAAAATTCTCTACAACCCTATCTTATTATTTTAACAAATACTTGACCTTAAGGTACCCAAAAATGGCCTTTTACCTACTGGTCTAAAATGACAAGTTAAAAATCATGTTAAATCAACATTTTGACCCATTTTAACAATTCATATACTCCTAATAACAACCTACAATCACTCTAATCAATCCCTTTCAATCCTATAACACTTGTATGTACATATCTTCAAAACAAAAATTAAAAATTCATACATGCAATGTATAAAATAAAGCATAAACATGATAAACAACACATTTATATTATAAAAATGTATCAATTTTCACAAGATTTCATAAAAAATAAAAACATGGTGCATGTAAGAAAATTTTATACCAATAGAATCCCCTTTTGATTTGCAAAGTGGGTCTTGAATTAGATTAGGATGAATCAAAGTATAATTCAAGAAATTTGGGTGTTCTTGTTGTTTGAAACTCACGGCCAAAAAGGGGAGGGGACGGTTTGTGTGTTTTTATTTTTTTAAAATGATTTTAGTGGAAGAATTAGGTAAGAAAATCTTTTTATACTAGGTAGTGGAGGGACTAGTTTTGCCAAATAAGTATAGTTTTGGACCAAAATGTAGTTAAATAAGTTAAAGGTTAGAAAATGACTATTAGTCAAAGTTAAAAATATTTACGGGACTCGGGTTTCGTAAAAATACTTTTCAAAAGTTAAAACGCTTCATAAATATAATAATAAAGCTTCAACACGACTTAAAACGTAATTAAATCGAAAACGTCGAAAGTATAAAATATTGAGACAATCTATAATAAAACATAAATTTTTGGGCATCCGTCGGTATCACGATCACTAGTAGTTCTCTTCATTTGTTAAAACGTAAAGCACGAGAAATAAAGATTAAATATAATAACAATCATTCTTATAATAATTTGAGAAATAATATCGACACCTAACGTATTCCTTGCCGGTTTTCATCTAATCGACATTCTTACGCTAGTTTCAAGTCATAACCTTCTCGGTTAGCCGATAATTTAAAATTCTCATTAAAGTAAACACGTAATACGTAATAGTCGAGATTAAAATAACGACCTAAAATTGAAGGATTGTCACATTATTCCCACCAAATTAGGATCTTTGCCCTCGAAGATCAACTTGAGTTCTTGTTCGATCGCTTGTTGAAATCAAAGAGATGAGGGTAATTCTTCCACATTTGGTCTTCTCGTTCCCAAGTATACTCCGGTCCTCTCAGAGAGTTCCATCGAACTTTGATGATAGGGATTCGACTTTGTTTCAGTTGCTTGACCTCGCCATCCATGATCTCGATTGGTTCTTCAATAAAGTTCAACTTTTCATCAACCTTAACTTCGTCCCACGGTATAACGAGTTCTTCATCGCCCCACACAAATGGTTTATTCTTTTGAGTCAGCTTAGTTAATGGTTTTGATATCAAAGAGAATCATTCAATAAACCTTCGGTAGTAACCAGCCATACCTAGAAATTGCCGCACTTCAGTTGGAGTAGTTGGAGCACTCCAATTCTTAATGGCTTCAATCTTCGCAGGATCAACGTGTACCCCACTTTTATCAATCACATGTCCGAGAAATTGTATAAAATTAAGCCAAAAATCACACTTTTAGAATTTAGCGTACAACTTTTCGTCGTTTAACAAGTTCAAGATAATCCTTAAGTGTTCGGCATGCTCTTCATTGCTCTTGGAGTAGATTAGAATATCATCTATGAAAACGATCACGAATTTATTAAGATACGGCTTACAAATGCGATTCATTAAGTCCATGAATACAGCAGGTGCATTAGTCAAACCAAAAGGCATATCTCGGAACTCATAATGACCATAACAAGTTCTAAACGCCGTAATAGGAATATCTTCCTCGCGTACACGAAGTTGAGGGTAACCAGAACGAAGATCAATCTTGGAGAAAACACGAGAACCTTGAAGTTGATCAAATAGATCATCAATTCTTGGAAGCGGATAACGATTCTTGATCGTTAGCTTATTCAACTCTCGGTAATCGATACACATACGGAATGAACCATCTTTCTTCTTAACAAATAAAACAGGAGCTCCCCAAGGTGACGAACTCGGTCGTATAAAACCTTTATCAGATAGTTCTTGCAATTGCATAGACAACTCCTTCAGCTCAGATGGTGCTAAACGATATGGCGCACGAGCCATGGGTGCAACACCAGGAATTAGATCAATTTGGAATTCTACTTGCCTAGGAGGCGGAAGTCATGGCAAATCTTCTGGAAACACTTCAGGATAGTCACGAATGATTGGAACATCTTCGACACGTTTCTCCTTCGATTGCTTCTCCGATACATGAGCTAGGAATAACTCACAACCTCTTTCGATATACTTACGAGCTTTAATGCACGAAACGATTTTCAGTTGAGAATTACTTTTATCACCTTCAATAACTAAGGCCTTGTTATCCAAGGGAATCCTAACTTTCTTTTCTCCACACAGAATAGACGCGTTATACTTGGATAGCCAGTCCATTCCGATAATAATATCAAAACTTCCCAATTCGACGATCATTAAGTCTATTTTGAAAATACGGTTCAAAAGATTAAGAGAACATCCTAATAGTGCGCTATTAGTACTCACTAATTTACAATCAGCTAGTTCTACTTCATAACTCGCGTCTAATTCGACCGGTTTGATATCAATTAAGGTACTAAAACTTGTAGACACAAAGATTTTGTCGGTACCCGAATCAAATAAAGCTGTAGCGTAACGGTGATTTAGTAAAAATGTACAAGTGACAACTTTTGGGTTTTGCTTAGCATCGGCTTCACCCAATTGATAAGATTTTCCCTAGTTATCTCCACCACGTGTATTCTTTGGAGGTTGAGGGCATTGATTCCTCATGTGTCCTTTACCTTGGCAGTTAAAACACGTCACACCCTTCTTTCCTTGTCCCCAACACTCTTCAGTCGTGTGACCTAATTTGTTGCACTTTCCACACTTAGCACATTCACCAGTATGAGACCTTATGCAGCGTTGACATCGGGTTCCCTTATCAGCAGGTGCAGTTTCTGTCATTGAATTTGCATTACTCCTCCTTTGGTTTTGGTTCCTATTGTGAGATTGATGGTTATCACCTCGATCATCACTTTCCACTTCAGCCTTTCTTTTACTACGTTAAGCAACACCATCAGCCTTATCTTGGATAATCTGTCCCATTAGTTGGTAGGCCATTCGAACAGCTTCATCAATATTGGCAGGTTTAGATGAGGTCACATCACCACGGATGTTGGCAAGTAAGCCTCGAATATACTGCTCCACCTTCAGATATTCTGGGTTAACTTTGTTTGGACAAAGTAGAGCAAGTTCGTGGAATCTGTTTGTGTATTCATCGATATCAGTACCCCTCAGTCTCAGATGATACAGTTCCTGTTTTAATCTCTGAATAACACTCATTGGACAGAATTCCTCGGTCATCCACCTTCTCACTTCAACCCAAGGTGTAGCATAAGCAGAATTCATCCCTACAGACGCCATTCTTCCATTCCACCAAGTTAATGCTCGCCCTTGAAGAGTAGCAGAGGCAAACCTCACCTTGTCTCCTTCCTCACTTCCACTAAATCGAAACACGGATTCCAATCTTTCAAACCATTGCATTAAACCAACAGCACCTTCAGTACCCTTAAAAGTCGGAGGTTTGCATTTCATAAATGAGGTATAAGTACATTTCTTGTTTTTAGGAATCACTGGTCTATCAGCATCACCAGTTACAGCACCAGCATTGTCAGCTCCAGTATTGCCAACTCCAGTATTTCCAGTTCTAGTATTGCCAGCTCCAGTATTGCCAGCTCCAGTATTGCCAGCTCTAGTATTGCCAGCTTCAGTATTGCCAGCTCCACCAGATCCACCAGCTCCACTGGATCCACCAGCTCCACCAGATCCACCAGCTCCATTATTCATATTTGCCATAAATGCATTCATAGAGATCTCAAATTGATCAGCTACAATAGCGCGTAACTGCACCTCAGTCATTTGTTTTGGTAGCATGATCCTGCTACACAATTCACATCAAAATGAGTATTCATCCAATGGTTGTGATAACAAAACATGAATAACATGGATAAAGATTTCGATAGATAAAGAGAAACAAGAATAGAAGATAGAACAAAGAATAGAATTTGAACAAAGAATGAAGGTTCAGGAAGAATGAGTCAAAAAGACAAGAATTTCTATTGTGACTATCTGCGTCGTTTATAAATTACGTATTAGTATTATAATTATTAAATAATTAACATCTATTATTAAATAAATGTGATCTATTATGCTTTAAGCATAAATAATAATTAATTATTTACAACATATATATACTTTTCTTATTCTCGTCCATTGGCAACTCGGAGGTTTCGCTTGCAGATGTTATAGTCAAAAGATTTCAAAAATTTATTTTTGGAAAATCATTTCGTTCTCTATAACTTGAGCTCTGATACCAATCTGTAACACCCCCAATTTCGGGTCATAGCAGCGGAAGGATCATTGGGTGTTACTATCATGGTTCAATCTCAATATCATAGAAAACGGCTCAAAACGAGTCGTTTTGTTAAAACATACATCCATTCATTATTCAAAGATAAAACAGTTCACACACGGTCCCAAATAGTTTTAAAGTTTACACAACACAACAAAATATAAAAGTTTCTTTGAATGGACATAGTTTAGAAAAGTGGGCCAAAACATTTCAGATTAAGCAAGCTGCATGAAACCGCCTTCCTTGAATGCCTTCTTCATGGACCTGAGATAAAACATGTTATAAAGTCAACAAAAATGCTGAGTGAATGTATAGAGTTTAAATTAAATAAACGAACTCAAGTATTCTGAATAAATCTTCCATTGTTGACAATCATGTGGATCAGACATAATCATCGTTGTTATTACATAAGTCTCATGACATTGAACGTTAACTTATATTCTTTCAGCCCAACACACCTAGCCAAGTGCGTATATTTCTCTTATACATATGCATCTGATGTTTCATTACTAGTGTATCACAACACCACGCGATAGCTAGTCGCGACTAGACTGGGCGTCACCCCGATAGATCTATCCATAGTATTAGCGTTCATTCGATTAACAATTCATGATTCAGTGGGTCTTTAAGGCCATAAGCAAACCTATGTAAATAACATTCATCTAGCATACAATCTGGTCCCTTGTGTTCTATTTTAAAAACAAGAATGTTATCCCCCTTGCGGGTTTTAAAATAATTTACAAGATAGTATAAAAGCGAGGCTATAGACTCACCTTAGTATAAGAGTAGGAATGCGACGATCGCCGACGATAAGTGATGCCCGTTAGACATGAAGACCGCAACCTACCAAATAAGGCGCGTTCGTTAATAAATGACTCAAGTATAAATAATACTTAAATAATACAAAACTCAAAATACAAAACCATGACAATCCCAAAAATAATAATAGTACAAGTGTATTTCTATATCCTTTTACATGTTAACTTTATTAGACTATATCATCGATAAAAATATGCCGGTACTTAGCGAAAGTACAAGCTCATTTACCTTACTTAGACTATTCCGTGTTTGACGAAACTTGGTCACAAACTCACATATAATACGAACAAGACTCAGTTTAAGTTTCATTCAAAAATATTACTTCTAAGGCCTTCTGCCCGACACATCTTCGTGTTATAAAAACCGGACAGTTTTACGCCTTCAACTCGTAAAACGATTTTGACTTATCTAAACAACTCCGTTTAAAAAAACCGACACTCGGGTTTGAAAATATACTCATGACCTGAGGTTTAGACTTTAACATCAGTCCTAACATTTTTAAAACTCATTCTATAGTCCCCGAGATTCGATCCAAATATCGACAACAATTTTCGGATTGTGCCGATACTCGTCTCCCGGTACACGAATACTAAAACTTTTGTAACTTCGCACTCGTTTGGAGTTGGAAGTCCTACTTTATATCAAATCGAAACTAACAAAATTCTCTACAACCCTATCTGATTAGTTTAACAAATACTTGACCTTAAGGTACCTACAAATGGCCTTTTACCTGCTGGTCTAAAATGACAAGTTAAAAATCATGTTAAATCAACATTTTGACCCATTTTAACAATTCATATACTCCTAATAACAACCTACAATCACTCTAATCAATCCCTTTCAATCCTATAACACTTGTATGTACATATCTTCAAAATAAAAATTAAAAATTCATACATGCAATGTATAGAATAAAGCATAAACATGATAAACAACACATTTATATTATAAAAATGGATCAAATTTCACAAGATTTCATGAAAAATAAAACATGGTGCATGTAAGAAAATTTTATACCAATAAAATCCCCTTTTGATTTGCAAAGTGGGTCTTGAATTATATTAGGATGAATCAAAGTAGAATTCAAGAAATTTGGGTGTTCTTGTTGTTTGAAACTCACAGCCAAAAAGGGGAGGGGAGGGTTTGTGTGTTTTTATTCTATTAAAATGATTTTAGTGGAAGAATTAGGTAAGAAAATCTTTTTATACTAGGTAGTAGAGGGACTAGTTTTGCCAAATAGGTATAGTTTTGGACCAAAAAGTAGTTAAATAAGCTAAAGGGTAGAAAATGACTATTAGTCAAAGTTAAAAATATTTACGGGACTCGGGTTTCGTAAAAATACTTTTCAAAAGTTAAAACGCTTCATAAATATAATAATAAAGCTTCAACACGACTTAAAACATAATTAAATCGAAAACGTCGAAAATATAAAATTTCGAGACAATCGATAATAAAACATAAATTTTTTTGCATCCGTCGGTATCGCGATCACTAGTAGTTCTCGTCATTTGTTAAAACGTAAAGCACGAGAAATAAAGATTAAATATAATAAAAATCATTCTTATAATATTTTGAGAAATAATACCGACACCTAACGTATTCCTTGCCGGTTTTCATCTAATCGACATTCTTACGCTAGTTTCAAGTCATAACCTTCTCGGTTAGCCGATAATTTAAAATTCTCATTAAAGTAAACACGTAATACGTAATAGTCGAGATTAAAATAACGAACTGAAATTGACGGATTGTCATAAGATACCTATCACATTACGAAAGAATATAAGGGACAAGTGTAGCACTGTATGTTTCGAGAGGCGATATGTGAATAATCAAAAAACAACATTCGCAGCCGTTTAAGGATGAGGCTCAAATAGGCCAATAATCTATAAAAACAGGGCACACTTGCCGTGGTTGCAATCGCAGTTGGTTGACATGCCAAATAATAAAGCACCTCGGCTTTCAGTGTCATGGCTGCAACCGCAGTTGGTTGCCATGCCAAACAACGAAGCACCTCGACTTTCGGTGTCATGGCTGCAACCACAGTTTTTTGCCACACCAAAGTAGGAAACATTTCGGCTTTTTCAAGTCCTGTTAGACTCGTCATGGACAAAATAGGTTACACCTGTTGTGGCTGAAACCGCAGTTAGTTGCCATGCCAAACGACAAACCATTTCCATTTTTTCAGGCTTTTAGACTCATCATAGCCTCCTACATAGTAACATAAACCCATGCAACCGTCACATGACCAAACTGTAGCTTTGCGCTCTAAATATCAAGAGGTGATATGTTAATAATCAAAAAACAACATTTGTAGCCATATAAGCATGAGGAGAAGCATTTAAGTTTTTTTAGAGGCTCTGGTAACCTAGATCCCCTTCATCCTCCTCCCTTACATAATGAATATCAACAAAAAGAAACAAAATTTATGTTAAACCTTAAGTGACATCAAAACAAACAATCGTAACAAAAAACCCTCAAACTATATCTTCATTAATCATAAAACAGAACTTTTAATTCAAACCTTAATTCAATCAATAATAAATAGAATTTAAAAAGAAAACAATCGAATAAAAATACCCCTTTTAATTGAAACTCTAAATGAGTAAATAATATTCTGAAATTAAAAAAGAAAACTATACTTACATATGAATTGCATGGCAACCAACTTCAAATTTTTTTTATTGATGTCACCATTATTTGTGGATCTGGATGTGTGGGTCGATTACTACAACCAAAAGCAATAGCCAATCACAAAAATCCCACCACCTATCATCAAGAAAACATACCAACAGCACCAACACAACACACCATAATCCGTTGCAACAACCAATTGATATTAATACTTATATATGTTTATGGTAATATTAGCCTCTCGTAACATCAACACCATCTGAAGCCAATGGAATAAAAGTGACAGTGAGATCGGTGTGAATGAGGTGGGCGTATGTGTTTGCCATATCAGTTTGTATCTTTTATAATAACTAATAATTGTTAAGTTGATACACGTAAGGGACACATGTGTGTAAATTTCTCCCGCCAAAACAAAGAGAGAATAATAAAAAACCCGATATTGTAGCTATTGTGAGAGGCCATACTTGCCATAAATAGATATAAGTATTAATATTAAAGTATTTATCAAATGTATCGTCTTTAAATATTTACTAATTTGACTTTAACAATAAACTTTCAAATTTGTTTCTTCTTCACCAATATGATGACTTGTTATCGACACGCTGACACGGTATTATCCATGTATTCAACTTTTTATATATTTTTTAATAATATTAATTCTGAGAACTAAAAATGTATTTATATTTAAATAGTTTCTTAATTTGATCACATGTATACAGTAAATAAAGAGTTAACTATATTTTGGTCTTTGTGGTTTGGTCCAGTTTTCACCTTTGGTCCAAAAACATAAATAGTTTCGATTTTGGCCAAAAAGGTAAACTTTTTCTTCACTTTTGGTCCACTTCCGTTAACTCCGTCAATTTGACCCGTTTGACCGTTAATTAAAAGGACATTTGTAAAACCCGCATAAAATACCTAAGAACATTAAATGCATGAAAACACAGATAAATTAAAACTTTACAATTAATTAATATATGACATGTATCATGAACATTTAGTGTAAGTATTATGTATATTAATTAATTACGAAAAATATTAAGTATATGAAATATTACACGATAAGTATTTACGTATAATACTTAAAACATGACAATAATTAAAACACGAGATTAAAACACGAACACACACGATAATTATTAAAACACGAAAAACGAAAACTATATTAAAGGGGTGTTTGGCCGGCGTTTAAAAGAACCCACGGAGGGCCTATGGCCCTACCCGTTAAGCAAAGTATCTACTGCATGGAATTTATTATTCACTTTTTACAAAATACAACAAAAACCCTAGTTTGGTTCTCGTCTTGGCCGCCGGTTTCATCAAGTAAAAAGGAAGGAGAAAAGCTTTGATCTTTGGTTTATTTACGGGTTTGTGTTCGTGTTCTTAAACCTTTAATTGTCACGCGTACGGTATCACAAAAACCCTAATTCTTTTCTTTACTATTATGTATTCTTAATCTAATTTAATTAATAATAAGAACATGTTATGGAAGATTTAAAACAAGTAATTAAAACAAGGCCTAACTGGGTTTGGTTGGTTTGTCACGGGAACCGAGACCTTAAAGGTCTCGGTGGTGTTTGTCTCGACCAACCGCACCGTTAATAGGGGCGATGGTTGTTTTGTTTAGCCTGCCGCAACACCCGAAACCCCAACGGGGGCTGGTTTGGTCTGGAAGTGGCAAACCGAGAGCCTTATGGCTCTCAGTGGGGAACCGTCGCACAACAGGGGGAACCCGGCTTAAGCCGGGGGCTGTTTTGGGCTATCAGTGGCAAGCCACAGGCTTGCGGCTGTAGTGTTTGTTTGTGGTTCGAGCCAAAGCCGAGACCCTAAGATCTCGGTGTGGCTTTGGTTTGGGGCTCAGGTATAACCGAAACACACCAAGGGTGTGTTTGGTTTAGTTTTGCTAAATTATATTATGTTTATTAATTATTTATATTAAATGACACATGGTTTAATTAATTAATTAAAATCAAAGACTTAGGATATAATTATTTAATATAATTATCATGACATTAAAACATGGTTTCATTTATTTAATATAACTTAGGTTATAACAATTATTATTCATGGTATAAGTTACATGTTACATTAATTAGATTAATTAAGAACTTAGCTTAATTATTTAATTTTATTTAACCAAGGTTTAATTAAATTAATACTATACTTTAATTTAATTATACAATAGCATATAAGGTAAAGTTTAATTAATATACTCATGTTATATTATTAATTAATAATTACTTATAGACCATGTATATTAATTAATAATCTTTATGTTAAGACTAAAGTATTTATTATTAATGAACTTTACTATATATGAGATTTAAATAAACAAGACTTATAATATATGCTTATTAAACTTTAGCTTATATCATATACTTATTTAATAAGCTTATTACTATTTACGAAAACATGCTAATTATGGAACCATATTAATTATGGAAACATGCTATTTATGGAAACATACTAATTATAGAAACTTTCTATTTTTGGAAACTTACTATTTATGAAAACTTGCTATTTTTGGAAAGTTACTATATATAGAAACCTGCTAATTTTAGAAAGTTACTCATTACGAAACAACAAGTATAATAACACGCAAAAACATGAAATACACTGATCATGAACACATGAAACACTAAGAAACTCGTGATAAAACATAAGACAGTAAAACAAGTCGAGAACACGTAAAATGAGACAAGAACAAGTAAAACAAGTTAAGAACACGTCAAGTAAACTAATAACTAGTAAGTATACGTTAAACAGACAACTCATTCATGTCCCTTTATTATGTAGCACTTGTGAAGTCGGAGTAGTTCTTCCACTTTCATCTTCATTTCATTAATGGACATAAGGTACGGATATTCCGTCCTTCAGTATGGACATTCTATTTCTATGATTAGGATTCCCCGTTTGCTGCCATCTGTTTTCCCCAGTAGTTTACATAAAATGTGACAATCCGTCAATTTGAGGTCGTTATTTTATTCTCAAGTATTATTTAAAATCATTATTTTAATGTTATATTATGAAATCACTCATTTTTGGGAAGAAATTAGGGTTTAAGTCTTAAAGTAGCATCGACTACGTCTAAATCGGAGAACTCTACGTTGCGTGTTTACGTTTACATACTTCGTTTTTGTGACAGTCCGACATTTCAAGAAGTAAAATTATTCTCGTATATTATTTTGGAATTTTATTTTTGTGTTGGTTCATAAACTCACAAATGTACGAGAAGAAAGACTTACGTGCATATTTTAGTGTCTTTTACGATTAAACCGAAAATCCTAGGTTTACGTATTTACGCTTTTGTGCTCCGTCTTTTATGAGAAATTTTTATTAGAATCGTTTTGTGCCGTAGTCTCATAATTTATAAAAATGTTTTTCGTAAATCGACCCGAGGGCACGCAATCAAGGAAACTAGAATCAAGGAGTACCCGTAAATTAGTGGGGATGAAACAAGTATACACTTGTCTCACCCCCACTATGGGCAGCAAGACAAGTTACAACACCACTCTTGGTGGCAATTTTACATAAGCCAAGAGGACAGTTGTCCTCTTAGCCTTACAAAACCATCAACCAACTAAACCAAAACCATTTACTTCATTTTCATATATGCAAAACAAGAAAGCTCTCAATCTCTCTCTCTTGTTTCCCCATTGTCGTCCCATATACACCATAAACACCATCATACACCAAAATTTAACCATAAAATCTTATGTATAATCTACATATGATGATAACCCATTGAAGAAATAAAGATTTGAGGTGATCTTAACAACTAAAAAGGAGTTTTCAAGGGAATTTAGGACTGATTTCTCAAGGAGTCTTCATACCCTTGGTGATCTCAAAGTGGTCTTGCTATTTCATAAGATTGGTTACCAGAAACCAAGTCTTGTTCTTAACCTTTCATCATATTGGTTGGTACAAGATCATTTCTTTCTATCATATTGTTATTTTATAAATGTACTCATGTATTTTCTTCATAAATATATATGTATATGATGATAAATGATGATCAAATATTGTGTGGGGTTTTGTGTTAATAGATTAGGTTAAAAAGACTAAAATCAACAAGTAAAAATGTTAAAATCATGGTTAGACACATAGGTTGTATAAAACAGTAAGTATCAATATGATCATTTGGTTAAATGGCTTGGATTATTAAATATACAGATAGATAAATGATTTTTACATATGTGGTGAGTTGGCCATGCAATAGAATCATTAAAATGAGCAAGATATTGCTAAAATACTATTGAGGCACAAATCTGTATAGTCTGTTTTGGACTAATTATTAAAAATACTTAGAGGCTGATTGAGCAGTGGCTATAAGAGTTGTTTGTAGCACACATCATCCAGTTTATGCTGTTCAAATTTGATGTTCTATCTCATTGTAGAACTCAAGATGTGGCAAAAATGATGGATTTGACTTTACTAATCAGATTTGTTGATAAATATATATGATATAAAAAGAGCACTCAAGTAGATATTATTATAATATAAGTATATAAAAACCACTAACTAATAATAACTATTATAAAATAAGTTGTATACTAAAATAAATAAACATGACATTTTATAAAAGTAAAACTCAAATGTTTTCCAAAACTACAAACTATATATATGTTTTACGTCTTTTCAGCTAAAACCGAAGATTAACGTTTTCGCCATATAAAACTTAGACGGTCGGAACCGTCTAATGTAACATTTTTATAACTCATATACTGATATGTAAACACATTTGACAAGTAAAAATCGATAAACCCGAGCTTTATAACTTATGGACCATAATGGGCAAAAGTAGCCTTATTGGACCATTAGGCCCAACTAGTTGACTTAACGCTAATGGACTTACTCATGGGCTTAACCCACTTGGGCCCAACATATGAGTATAGGTTTGGTATTAAAAGTATAAATGGGCTAATATAATGTATTGAACTCTTAATGGGCTTATTGGGCCTTAATATATAAATGGGTTAAAACTAGTATAACTAGTCTAAGTTAATGATGTAGTCGTTTTTACTACCCTTTAGGAAAAGAGCGTAAAAGTGGCAAGTATTAAGTGTCGGTTTAGGAAAAACCAAGCACTAATGACAAATTAAGTTCAAGTTCCTTTCCCAAGGAGGCTAGTGTATTGTGTAGAGAGATGATTAAGTGTTTGTGATTATATTTATGAAGAAAAGAAAATAGAAAAGAAAGTAGAAAAGGATGACAATTACGATTATGAATTAAACTAAGACGAATCGTGCACGTAAAACCGTAAAAAGTGACTACATTTAAAAATTAACCTAAAAATTCCTAGAAAATTGCAATAAATCCTAAAAAATGTAATTAGAGTTTACAAAAAATCAAAAATCACCCAAACCTTTTATTTAATTAAATAATAATTTTTTACTGCTAATTAAAGCCCAAAAATCAAATTAAATAATAAAAAGCCCAAAATGAGATTTTTTACTTTGTAAACCTCTAAAATAACTTAACTAAATTTAAAACTATTTTTGTGAATTTTTAAACTAAGGAAAACTATTTTAAAACAATTAAAAACTATAAAATCTTAAAATAGTTCTAAAAAATAATCAAATGACACTAAAACTAATCTAAAAATTTTAAAATTCCTAACTTAATGTATTTGAACTAGCAAAAATGAGAAAGTTTCAAAAATCTAAAATTTTAATTTTTAATAATAAAATAATATTAAAAATCCAAAATTTATAAAAAATTCTAAAAAGTTGCAAACTAGTTTATTTTAACCTAATAAACACAGAAATGAACTTGTAATACCAATAATACCCCTATTGGGCCTCCAAATGGGCCACAAGTCCAAACAGAACCCTTAATGGGCTTTTTATGGCCCAATAAGAAAAATGTTGTCCAAATGGGCCCAAAACTTCAAGTTAAACTTAAATTTCTATTTTAAACACAAAGTTTCAAAGGTCCAAAAGCTGAATGTGAGCTTATCACAGCTTATTTCAAAACAGCTTATTCTTAATGGGCTTTTTGGCCCATTAAGCTATAAGCTGATGCCAAAAGCTGAAATTTGACACACAACCTTCTCTTGACCTAATTAAGCTGTTTGTAAAAAGAATTTTTGAATAAGCCCAAGAAATAAGCCTGAAATAAGCAAAAGCACTCTACACAAAACGACAAAATAGTCGTTTTCGAGTTCTAGGCCACTTCAAGTGCTGATTCAACTTGCAAAAGGTTTTAAATCACTTAAATAAGCTTAATCAACAAAAAGTTTTCCAATAAGCATACTCAATAAGCTGGAATAAGCAATAAGCTGATTCTGAAAAAGACAAAATAGTCGTTTTCTAGTCAAAAGCTAAAACCAAAAGCTGTAAACTTCCAGACTGACTTATTAAGCTCAAAATAATAAGTCCTATTACAAAAAAACAAGTTTTTGCACATAAGAAGAAGCTAGAATGAACAAAAATAAGCCGTTGACCAATTTGCACTAGCAGTGGCTAGCAGCAGGGGAAAGGAGTTCCCACTGCTTTGACTTTTTGACTTAGCTTTTTAGAGAGTTTTACTTGGTTTTGTTGGACAATCAAGGCACCCTTACAACCAGTGGGTTGTAAAGAGTCACAATCAAGCAAGAAAACACAATTACACTCATTCAATCAGTGCAGTTAATTCAATCTATGCTCAGATATGGTCCAGACAAGTAACAAGCTGATCTGGTGATATAAGCTAATGAATAAGCTAGTATAAACTGACCATAATCCACCAAATGCATACAAACATTCAATAAAACTTAATGTCACACAAATTAACTCATTTCATGCAATGATTCCAACTTATGAACAAGATTCAAGCAATAGCAGTCACTGATGAACAAAGATGAACTCAAGAACAATGTTTGCTGAACTAGTTGACCACAAATCCAAATTCAAGGCCTTAAATCTATTACTCAGGTTGCAAATACTTAGATTAATCAATTGTTGGCCCTTGTTTAACATGCAAACTAGGTGTGCACAAGATTTCAAAGCAAATCAGCCTAGAACAAAGTAGTTAAGCCAAGATTTCAGATTTAGAGTTTTAAAGCACCAAACTTGTGAATAACAGACCAAAAATACCTCAATAACATATATCAATACAAACAACACAACAATACCTACTAAAACTCATGCAAATTTGAACCAACAGACAATCCCAAACACCCTTTTCACTTTTTAAAACCAATTTTAACAAAGCAAAAGTATTCTCAAGACTGTTTTAAGCCCAAATAAGCATCAACACATCCAATATATGAATCAAGAACCAATTTACATGCATAAAAACACACATATACCAGCAGAATCACAAAAATCACTTAGAACCAAGATTTCATCAGATTTTCAAGGAAAAAAGACAAACCTCATGAATGTACATCCACACTCACGTATGTTAGAGCTTATGTGGTAGCTTAATAACCACAAGCTTCCAACAAGCTGCTAAGAACAACAAGATTAGTAACACACAGATTATATAAAACAGAAAATGAAAATGACCAAGATCTTTCCAAGCTTGATTCCCCACCCCTTGATGCTTCCCAAACCACAGGCCTCACAACACCTTGAAAATCTCTTTATCAGGGTGATATGATCAACTTATAGCCCAAAAAGTTCAAGTGTTTGAACAAGGAATCAGAAAAAAATCAGGTTTTTGGAAAAACTTGCAAACTTTTGCACAATCTTTAAAACCAAATTATGAGACTTCAAACTCACAAACATATATCAATAACAACATAAAGTAAAGGTTGGAACTTGGAATTCGTCACAAAATCAAACACTTTTTTCATTCACTAGAAACAAAGGCTTTATAGATTTTTGACCAAAGAAAAACAAGAACAAAGAACTATGTTCTGATACTAATGCCTTATATAGGCTACAAACTATGCTAAGAAGCTGATAAAAACATAAAACCCTAGTTATGAAGTCCCAAAATTGCCCTTGAGGTTTTTGAACTTTGTCGACTGAATTTTGACTTGGGGATTGATACATGTGACCATTTTTGTTGTTATATGATCTTGGACGTCCAAATAGTACGTAGGAATCAAGCATGATCATAGCAAGTTAATTCTCTGGCTGGTCTTGTCTTTATGTGAGTTCGTGGGTCAGGGGAGGTCTCATGTGAGCATGTGAATGATGTGGCAAAGGGTTTTAAGGTTGGGTTTTGTTAATAAGGCCCTTAATCATTTATTTGAAAAAGATTAACACTTAATTCATAATAATTATGGAATCCCCAATTTGTGTTAAGAACGTGAAGAACATAGGATTTGATCTTGTTTGGGATTTAAATAGGTGTTTAGGCGCCAAGTTTAACTTAATTATTATTAAGTTAAAACCGGTGTGAGTGGATGTGTGACATGGAGGCTAGGTGGATTGTGATTGGTGGAGAGGAGGTAATGGGACACGTGGTGGACGGTGGTTGGTCTAGGTAAGTATTTGTGTCTGCCAGCTTTGGTCCCTTATTTCTTTCATTCCTTTCATTTCAAGTTTAAACAAGAACAAAACTGAATTCCTTTGTTAAACAAGTTTTAGTTTTTATACTTTTGCCCCAAAAAGTTTTGCAAAGTATTTTCAGGGGTATTTCTTGCCATTTCTTGATACTTGAAGGGCTGTTTTGGCATTTTCTTCAAAATTTATGGTCTTGACTTGTATAATTGACTAATGGGAGGACTAATATTGATAAGTCTTTATTTTTTAGGGACCATTCTTGCCAATTCTTCAAAGTGGATGGCCCTTTTTGTAAATTTGACAAACTTTAAGGACCAATCTTGTAATTATGTATAAACAAGGGTTTAATGTGTCAATTCTTCAATATTAGAGGACCCTTCTTGTACAATCTTCAATTCAAGGGTTATTCTTGGAAAATCAACACTAGGGCTTGGTTCATTGTGCGGCTTCTTTTCGCGTGTTCGTTTTTCTTTGATTCTTGTGATCTTTTGTGATTTTCTCAATATCCGTACCTAAAATACACATGTAACAAACACAAGAATATATTTGGCATATTTCATGATATTTAATGCACTTTAAGCCCATTTGGACGATGAGACTATGTATAAAAGCAGTCTCATCACTCCCCCATACTAAACCATTGTCGTGCCCTCACACAATGCTAGAATAAAGTATCGTAGCATCTCCAAAATTCATTTTTATTCACTTTTATTAAATGATAAATTTACTACACTACTACTATTACTACTACATGTGTTTTAGACATAATGTATGATTTTCATCGCAAAATGGGATGTTTAGGTTCATAGAACAAGAACACGTGAATGTTTCGTTAGAAATAATTCCATCGTCCTCGATTTTCACCCGAATTCCATGCTAAGCGTGCAACAAGATCATTGTCATTATAAGTTAGTAATGCTAACACTGCTCATATGCCCTAATCACGTACTTATCCTCCCATTGTCCTAAGTGGTATCTCTTATATTTTATTTTTGTCTTGAATGTTTCACGAGGATACATTTTTTACTTATGCGATGATAGAGATTTAGGTTTAAAAATAGAGTCATAACAGTGTAACCAAGACCATAGAATTAATAACCCACCCCCTAATAGACAACGATGTCAAAAAATTAAGTCAACAAGAAGGATCGATAAACACGGTTTTATAACGGTTTTGAACATGAGACTTATTACCAAGACTTTTATACGCCCCCTACCGGATGGGCCTTATTATCATAGGTTAACCTCCATCTTTTATTTAACTTCTCCATGAAGCTTTTATTATGACTTTGGTCTTGCCTTGCCTTTTATTATCCTCCTCATCGGTGGTTTTATTATGGCCAAAGATGTATATCCTCACACAAAAGCGAATTTTGGATCTTTAAAGCTTCAAAGATTAAGGCATAATTCACTTTCAATTTCGCATAGATTTTTCGGCCTTGTGAGCTTCAAATTGTTTGCTTGATTTAGGTGAGCACTTGAAATCTTATTATTGGGTGAAGCTTTCGATTATTCGGGTTGCCAATACTTCAAAACCGTGACGCTGGCGATACCTTAATGTTTTCCCAATTTAATTACATGGAAGCTACTAGAAAAGACTAAAAACCAACAATCAAGATTAAACCGCTAAGCCAATACTTATTAAACAAAATTTATATACAAGCAAAGGGAGAATAAGCAAACAACGAGAACACATGAGTTTTTGAAAGAATACGAGTACTCTACGTTTAACATAGTAACTTATAATTAACTCTATCATTTCTCGTCCTCATTTAAGAGACTTAGCCTAATGTGAAGTTAAGGAAACGAAGCTAAGTGCTCAACACGCACGGTCGAGTCAAAAATTAATCTTATTCTCGCCATCGGAAAATATACATTCGTGTCTTAAAACACTTATAAAACATGAGAAATTTTTTAAAGTTTGGCCATTTTGAGCCTCATTTTACAACGAAACGATAAACAAAAAGATAAACTTTGGAAAGCATGAAGGTTTGGCAAGGCAAGTATCTATTCACCCCCCATACTAAAGTTAAACATTGTCCTCAATGTTTCGAGTCTAAGGGTTGGAAACCCCCATACTAGAGACGTAGTCGAATGCTTAATCTAGCATGGAAAGGGTGTAACCATTAAATTAATAGCCGTTTATGAAGTGTGCTAAAAACCTAAGGTTAGAACATAAAAGGATATATCATGGATATTGAGAAATTCTTCAAAGCAAACGATTGAGTGCTCCCATAAAACGAACATGAGAGGCTCCAATCATGAAGATCATGATCATCTAAAAACCAAAATGCACAAACAACCACGGAACAAAGGTTGGAAGGGCACAAATCCCCTCATGTTAAACTAATTAGAAAGCGATAATATGTACATGGGATAAGCATGGGACTCCTTCATGAGGCACCTTATTTTTGATAACCGAGTCAAAAGCTCGACTCGAACCCCCATAAATGTGATTATTTTGGGATAATATGGTCAATTTTTGGTGGGGCTTACATGATAAACAAGGCCCAAAAGTACGTGGAGTACTTTTAAAAACTCTATAAACGTATACCGGGGTCAAAGTTAGCGTCCTCGTTTTCGGAAGAAAGACGAAACACCGCTACTTCAACCGAAGTCAAAGCAACAAACCCAAAGGGTTTCAAGAAAATAGATGATAAATAGAAGGGTGGGACAAATGGTAAGTCACTAAAAACATGAGCTACTCGAGGTAGACTCACACCAATCAAATGAAAGTATTTTCCATTTATTGCATCGGTGGAAGACCGAGATTTCCCTTTACAAGCAATTTTGGGATCGAATATCTCGTCCTCGTTGGAGAAAGGGGAGGAAACATAAGGGGCTTCCCCCACACTTAAACCACACAAAGCATCGCCAAAAGGAGAAGACGAGCTTGTAGTACTCAAAACACGAGGTGATGACGGAGTTAGATTTGTAGAAAAATCTTTTAAATCTAATTCAAAATCTTTTCCATTTTCATCTTTTGAAAACTCCTTATGAAAACCCGATTTGATTATGTCAAAAATATTTGGTGTTTCTAAAATGATGTTAGGCACACTAAAAATTCTTACATTTGAAAACCGTTTTGGTGGTGGTAAGTTCTTAAAACTTTTATCAACAAAGAACACCTCCCCATTGGGGTCAACATATTCATCATCCGAAGAATCTTCATTTTGCAATATTGACGATGTAGGTTCAACACTCTTAACCTCCACCGGCGGAGGGGATGGAAAATCATTTTTATCAACAACTCCTAAAACTCTTTTTGAAAATCCTTTGCAAATGTTTTTTATTGAATCAACATTGTTCAAAGACGTGATAGAATACACATGAGAAAGCGTAGAGTTTTGAATTGCATTTATGACGAGTTCCTTCTCATTGAAGCGTAGAGTGATTTTCCTAGCATGAACGTCAATAAGTGCTCTCGACGTATCCAAAAATGATCGACCAAAATCAGAGGAACTTTAGGATCAATGGGGATGTCTACAACGATAAAGTCCACGGGATAGTAAAATTTCCCAACTTTCACAAAGACGTCTTCGGCTACTCCACAAGCTAGCATCGTAGAATGATCGGACATCTCGATTGACATTCTTAAAGGAGTGAGATTAGGAAGATTGAGCGACTTAAAAATCTCAAGAGGCATCAAATTTATACTAGCACCAAGATCGGCCAAGGTGTAGCATTCTTCCATATCTTGGATAGCACATTGGATTAAAAACTTATCGGGATCACCGACTTTTTGAGGTATGCGGCTAAGAAAAACCGATGAAAAACTAGACGATTTTTGCAATTTCTCTTTGTTATTCAACATACTCTTGAAGTTTGCGGCAAATCGAGGCATCATGACCAAAGCGTCGGCAAAACTTATGTTGAAATGCAAGTCACGAAACATTTTCATAAAAAGTTCAAATTGATAATTGTTACGTTCTTGTGCCTTTTCCTTGTTTCGTCTTGATGGGTAAGGTAAGGGTGGTGTGGGTTGGGGCATAGGCATCAGCCTTGGAATCTCGGGTTCCACTATTGGTATTGGTTCAACCGTAGGCGTGATGTGAGCGGTACTTCGTGGGATTGGGATTTGCTCCTTTTCGACCACCACCTCGGGATCTTTCTCTATTTCCTTCTCCGTAGAAGTACTTGGACGAGAGATGGGTTCTTTGAAAGTTTGACCACTACAAGTAGTAATAACCTTCAATTCTCTTTTTGGGTTTACGTTGGTACCACTTGGAAGACCACCCGAAGAAGAAGGTTTACACATGATAGCTTCAAACATTTTTCCCATTCGATCTTTAAATTTAGATTGCCTAGCATCCGCTTTTAACAATTCTTGCTTAATCTCATGTTGACCTTGCTCCATTTTTTGTTGATTTTGTTGGAGACGTTGAACATTTCCTTCCATTTTATTAGCATGAGTCTTAAGTTCATTAGCAAGTTCGTTTTTAAGCTCGTTTTTCAACTCGGATCTTAAGCTAATCATCTCACGTTGCATGTTATCAAACTTATCATCATTTGCTTTTGCATAATCCAAAAATTCTCCATTTAGATTTTTAGTGTGAACATTTTGAAAACCTTGTGTGGTATTTTGAAAATCATGGTTTTGGTTTTGATTTGAAATTTTCCCATTTCCACTTTGGTAATTACCCTTATTGTAGTTACGTTGAGTTCCTTGATAACCACCACTTTGATTGTTGTTTTGATAGTTGTTAGCATTTTGATTTTGTGCAGCTTGATTCGGGCGGGAACCTTGAGCGTTTTGGTTATAAGTTCTCGTGGCTACATAAGCATTCGAAGTGTTAAAATCCGTGGTAATGCACTCGGAAAAATCATGAGCTCAACCACACGAAATACAACTCTTTGCAACCGCCTTAACAGATGCGGAATTCAAAGCATCTTGTGCTTTCCAATGTGTCATAAGAGTCGAAAATCTATCGAAAAACCGATTTTCCTCATTTGCTTCATCTTGCAAGGCACTCATGTTACGAGACGACGATGACCAACCCATAGTGGCAACACTCGGTGTGTTACGAGGGTTGTCAACCTTAGA
The DNA here is from genome assembly GCA_025667525.1 of Glebionis coronaria. Taxonomy (NCBI): domain Eukaryota; kingdom Viridiplantae; phylum Streptophyta; class Magnoliopsida; order Asterales; family Asteraceae; genus Glebionis; species Glebionis coronaria. The sequence continues at coordinate 533,921,021 of CM046877.1, forward strand.
CCTATTTTCAATGATTTTTAAAGCATCATCGGTCGTTTTGCACAAAATATTACCACCCGCGGCGTCATTTAGGTAATCTCGTTCATGATCATTAAGCCCATTATAAAAAGTGTCAATTTGATGCAATTCGGAAAAATTATGGTGTGGACATTCATGTAACATTTCTTTAAATCTTTCCCAAGCCATAGAAAAACTCTCATTCGACCTTTGAGTAAATCGTGAGATCTTGTGTTTCAAATGTGTTGTTTTAGATGGTGGAAAAAATTGATTCACAAACTTAGAAACGAGATCACCCTACGTTAAAATCGAATTTGGGGGTTCTTTATCGAGCCAAATTTTTGTGGGTCCATCTAACGAGTATGGAAACAACATCATCTTAATGGCATCGTAGGGTACATCCTTAAACTTGCTAGTCGCGGTGAGACGATTAAATTGCCTAATGTGATAATGTGGGTTGTCTTTTTCATGTCCATGAAACTTGTTTGCTTGAAGCATAGATATTAAACCCGTCTTGATCTCGAAGTTCTCCGCAAGGATGGCGGGAATCACAATGGCCTCTCCAAAAACCTCGGTGGGTGCTTGAAGCAACTCCATCATAGTACGATTAGCCATGATAACTTCTTGTTCTATATTAGGTTCCTCACTTGGAGTCTCTTCACTAGAAGGTGTTGGTGTATTTTCCTTTCGATTACGACGTTTACATGCATGTCTTGCTTGATTACGAGTAAGCATAAACGTCACGTACAACGTGGGGATGAGGAAAGAAGATTCTTTTTGGTGTTTTTAACTTTTCCATTTTTTTTGTTTTTGATTGTTTTTACTTTTTTTGGATTTTGTGAATGTATTAAGTAGACAAAAATCTACAAATCTCTCCTCAAATCAAATCTCTTGATTAAAGGAGCCTCAAGGAATGAAAACGATCACGTGAAGTGAACGCCTACGATGACTTTAGAACGTTGGTGGAACACCAAAACGTTCAAGAGGGTTTAATCAAATGAAACCAAGAAAATATATATGATACTTAGATAATACTTTGGTTGACAAACTCTTGATTAGCCCTTTTTATCTAAACACGCACAAGCAAGCGGGGAAACGAGACGGCGCGAAGCACTTAAGAGCCTTTTTCCCTATAGGTATATTTATAATACCCGCCTTATACCCACCTTATAGTTTGTGTTTGTCAAAATTAAGCTTCACGAAAGTAATTATCTATTTTGCCTTTTTTCTTTGTTTGAGATTCGAATACAATGATCAAATGATGAAATCCCGAATCAAGGTTGTGTTTTCACACTATTGGAGTACTTGTGAATTTATTGTTCTATGTATACAATATAGTAATATTCACAGAAAAAACGAAAAACCGATAATACGTATTAGTAGAGTGCTACTAATACAAATAGTTATTATGGCTAGTATAAAAACAACAATTGTTCAAATCAAAACACAACACGCCTCCCCGGCAGCGGCGCCAAAATTGATGTATTCGTTTTTACTACCCTTTAGGAAAAGAGCGTAAAAGTGGCAAGTATTAAGTGTCGGTTTAGAAAAAACCAAGCACTAATGACCAATTAAGTTCAAGTTCGTTTCGCAAGGAGGCTAGTGTATTGTGTAGAGAGATGATTAAGTGTTTCTGATTATATTTATGAAGAAAAGAAAATAGAAAAGGATGACGGTTACGATTATGAATTAAACTAAGACGAAGTCGTGCACGTAAAACCGTAAAAAGTGACTAAATTTAAAAGTTAACCTAAAAATTCCTAGAAAATTGAAATAATTCCTAAAAAATGTAATTAGAGTTTACAAAAAATCAAAAATCACCCAAACCTTTTATTTAATTAAATAATAATTTTTAATGCAAATTAAAGCCCAAAAAATCAAATTAATTAATAAAAAGCCTAAAATGAGATTTTTCACTTTGTAAACCTCTAAAATAACTTAACTAAATTTAAAAAACTATTTTTGTGAATTTTTAAAATAACGAAAACTATTTAAAAACAATTAAAAACTATAAAATCTTAAAATAATTCTAAAAATTAATCAAATGACACTAAAATTAAATGTAAAAATTTATAAAATTCCTAACTTAAAGTATTTGAACTAGAAAAAATGAAAAAGTTGCAAAAATCTAAATTTTTAATTTTTAACAATAAAATAATAATAAAATAATATTTAAAAATCCAAAATTTATAAAAAATTCTAAAAAGTTGCAAACTAGTTTATTTTAACCTAATAAACATAGAAATGAACTTGTAATACCAAAAATACCCCTATTGGGCCTCCAAATGGGCCACAAGTCCAAACAGAACCCTTAATGGGCTTTTTATGGCCCAATAAGATAAATGTTGTCCAAATGGGCCCAAAACTTCTAGTTATGCTTAAAATTAAATTTTAAACACAAAATTTCAAAGGCCCAAAAGCTGAATGTGAGCTTATCACAGCTTATTTCAGAACAGCTTATTCTTAATGGGCTTTTTGGCCCATTAAGCTATAAGCTGACGCCATAAGCTGAAATTTGACACACAACCTTCTCTTGACCTAATTAAGCTGTTTATAAAAATAGTTTTTGAATAAACCCAAGAAATAAGCCTGAAATAAGCAAAAGCTCTCTACATAAAATGACAAAATAGTCGTTTTCGAGTTCTAGGCCACTTCAAGTGCTGATTCAACTTGCAAAAGGTTTTAAATCACTTAAATAAGCTTAATAAACAAAACGTTTTCCAATAAGAACACTCAATAAGCTGGAATAAGCAATAAGCTGATTTTGAAAAAGACAAAATAGTCGTTTTCTAGTCAAAAGCTAAAACCAAAAGCTGTAAACTTCCAGACTGACTTATAAGCTCAAAATAATAAGTCCTATTACAAAAAAATAAGTTTTTGCACATAAGAATAAGCTAGAATGAACAAAAATAAGCTGTTGACCAATTTTCACTAGCAGCGGCTAGCAGCAGGGGAAGGAGTTCCCACTGCTTTGACTTTTTGACTTAGCTTTTTAGAGAGTTTTACTTGGTTTTGTTAGAAAATCAAGGCACCCTTAAAACCAGTGGGTTGTAAGGAGTCACAATGAAGCAAGAAAACACAATTACACTCAGCCAATCAGTGCAGTTAATTCAATCTATGCTCAGATATGGTCCAGACAAGTAACAAGCAGATCTGGTGATAGAAGCTAATGAATAAGCTAGTATAAGCTGACCACAATCCACCAAATGCATACACAAGCTCAATAAAACTTAATGTCACACAAATTAACTCATTTCATGCAATGATTCTAACTTATGAACAAGATTCAAGTAATAGCAGTCACTGATGAACAAAGATGAACACAAGAACAATGTTTGCTGAACTAGTTGACCACAAATCCAAATTCAAGGCCTTAAATCTATTACTCAGGTTACAAATACTTGGATTAATCAATTGTTAGCCCTTGTTTAACATGCAAACTAGGTGTGCACAAGATTTCAAAGTAAATCAGCCTAGAACAAAGTAGTTAAGCCAAGATTTCAGATTTAGAGTTTTAAAGCACCAAACTTGTGAATAACAGACCACAAATACCTTAATAACATATATCAATACAAACAACACAACAATACCTACTAAAACTCATGCAAATTTGAACCAACAGACAATCCCAAACACCCTTTTCACTTTTTAAAACCAATTTTAACAAAGCCAAAGTATTATCAAGACTGTTTTAAGCCCAAATAAGCATCAATACATCCAATATATGAATCAAGAACCAATTTACATGCATAAAAACACACATATACCAGCAGAATCACAAAAATCACTTAGAACCAAGATTTCATCAGATTTTCAAGGAAATCAGACAAACCTCATGAATGTACATCCACACTCACGTATGTTAGAGCTTATGTGGTAGCTTAACAACCACAAGCTTCCAATAAGATACTAAGAACAACAAGATTAGTAACACACAGATTATATAAAAACAGAAAATGAAAATGACCAAGATATTTTCAAGCTTGATTCCCCACCCCTTGATGCTTCCCAAATCACAAGCCTCACAACACCTTAATGATCTCTTTATCAGGGTGATATGATCAACTTATAGCCCAAAAAGTTCAAGTGTTTGAACAAGGACTTAGAAAAAAATCAAGTTTTTGGAAAAACTTGCAAACTCTTGCACAATCTTTAAAACCAAATTATGAGACTTCAAACACACAAACATATATCAATAACAACAGAAAGTAAAGGTTGGAACTTGGAATTCGTCACAAAATCAAACACTTTTTTCATTCACTAGAAACAAAGGCTTTACAGATTTTTGACCAAAGAAAACCAAGAACAAAGAACTATGTTGTGATACTAATGCCTTATATAAGCTACAAACTATGCTAAGAAGCTGATAAAAACATAAAACCCTAGTTATGAAGTCCCAAAATTGGCCTTGAGGTTTTTGAACTTTGTTGACTGAATTTTGACTTGGGGCTTGATACATGTGACCATTTTTGTTGTTATATGATCTTGGACGTCCAAATAGTGCGTAGGAATGAAGCATGATCATGGCACGTTAATTATCTGGCTAGTCTTGTCTTAATGTGAGTTCGTGGTTCAAGGGAAGTCTCATTTAGGCATGTGGGTCAAGGGAGGTCTCATTTGGCAAAGGGTTTTAAGGTTGGGTTTTGTTAATAAGGTCCTTAATCATTAATCTGGAAAAGATTAACACTTAATTCATACTCCCTCCATCCCACATTTATTGTCCTCATTACTATTTTAATCTGTCCCAAAACATTGTCCAGTTTCCTGAATAAGAAGTCTAAATTAATTAATATTCTAGTTTTACCCATGTCATTAGTTTTTATAAGGAAACTATTAATGTAATTAAAGGGTAAGTTTGTCTTTTTAAGCATAATATGTCTACATTCATTGAACCTATCATAAATCGTAAAAATTTTGTTGGAGGACTATTAAAATGGGACGGAGGGAGTAATAATTAAGGAATCCTCAATTTGTGTTAAGAACGTGAAGAACATGGGATTTGATCTTGTTTGGTATTTAAATAGGTGTTTAGGCACCAAGTTTAACTTAGTTATTATTAAGTTAAAACCGGTGTGCGTGGATGTGTGACATAGAGGCTAGGTGGATTGTGATTGGTGGAAAGGAGGTAGTGGGACACGTGGTGGATGGTGGTTGGTCTAGGTAAGTATTTCTGTCTGCCAGCTTTGGTCCCTTATTTCTTTCATTCCTTTCATTTCAAGTTTAAACAAGCACAAAATTGAATTCCTTTGTTAAACAAGTTTTAGTTTTTATACTTTTGCCCCAAAAAGTTTTGCAAAGTATTTTCAGGGGTATTTCTTGATACTTGAGGGGCTGTTTTGGCATTTTCTTCAAACTTTATGGTCTTGACTTGTATAATTGACTAATGGGAGGACTAATATTGACAAGTCTTTATTTTTGGGGGACCATTCTTGCCAATTCTTCAAAGTGGAGGGTCTTTTGTAAATTTGACAAACTTTAAGGACCAATCTTGTAATTATGAATAAACAAGGGTTTAAAGTGTCAATTATTCAATATTGGAGGACCCTTCTTGTACAATCTTCAATTCTTCAAGGGTTATTCTTGGAAAATCAACACTAGGGCTTGGTTCATTATGCGGCTTCTTTTCTCGTGTTCGTTTTTCTTTGATTCTTGTGATCTTTTGTGATTTTCTCAATATCCGTACCTAAAATACACATGTAACAAACACAAGCATATATTTGGCATATTTCATGATATTTAATGCATTTTAAGCCTATTTGGACGATGAGAATATGTATAAAATCAGTCTCATCAGTTAAATAATACTAAACAACTAGTAATGTTGTGTAAGGTGATAAAACCCCACTTGATCATCATGTTATCATTATATATACATAACAACTTTATAAAGTTATTGGGCATAGCCTAAGACTGAGTATTATTTATCTAGGTTTCCCGTAATCGAGGCACGTACTATACATCCTAATTGCCGATAACCCGCCTTCCCACACCAATGCGAGTTCATAGCCTCACACTATTTTAAAACCCGCGAGGGAGATAACATGCTAGTTTTTAATAAAAATAGGACACCAGTTGTCCTGATTGTATTCTTATTGATATGGACCCGAATGATTATCTGACCCAATGAATAAAATGAAGTGGATTATTATTAGTTAGGTTATGTCACTAAAAGTCCAATTAACATGAATTGTGAACTACTGGGATTTGGTAGACGCTTATGCATATAATAGTACTATTTGGGGAAGATCACCCCAGTTCGTGCCTTGACGGTTGATCCCCGTCGTGCCACATTGATTGGTAGGCGAATTTATGTATGAGAATATTTATATAAGCGTGATTATTGTGACGACACGCTGTTTTAGATGGGCAAAGGAATTACGGGTTAGCTACCCGATATATGTTATAGAAAAGTAACAATGTCATGCGGGTTATAATAATCCAATAATGAAAATACTGATACGAATTGAATTATAATATATTGCCTGCCTAGCAATACGGGGTCTTATTACTGATATTATGTTTGTGTTTTAGTTTTACATAACCATTTTCATATAACGGTTTTTATTAAACTCTATAAAACGTTTATAACGTATTGTATGATGTTTTTACGACAATGGTCCGTATAATGGTTGTGAAGGCAAAAGCCTATATTGTGATTTACGACAAAGATTCGTATAAAATGTCTTTGGCCTATTTTATGGCCTACAACAAAGAATTGTACAAAATGATTTTTGGTAGTGATTATATACTGGTGATATATATATTAATGGTTTTTATTAAACTCTATGGATTCACTCGGCGTTCCGCTGACTTTTAACATGTTTTATCTCAGGTACTTGAAGGTAATTCTCAGGAAGATGACAAGAATTTATGGCCCGCATTCAAATAAAAATTTCCATTCAAATGTTTTATAAATTTGTATGACATACTATGACCTGAGGACCTATGTAATTTGATATTCATGAATGGAAAATGCTTTATTATTAAACGACGCAAATTTTAAGCGTTGTCTATGATTTGAGTAATGTGCTATCCCGTAACACCAAACACTCTTCCGTTGATTCAAAATGTGAATATTTAGGGGTGTTACATAAAACATTTCAGTAATTACTATGTTATTATTTTAAACTGCTTGAGCTATATACATGCATGTCATGTTTCACCTAGTTATGGAGGTACCATAACCATAACACTTGAGACACCGGTGTTATGACTCTTCCGCGACGAGAGTGATTGCTCACGACGTCCCTTTTAGTTATTGGCCATTTATTATTATCATGTGGGGTGAATGGGTGCATCCTAGTACATGTTTTGCAAATTACAAGGTAACTGTGGTGTGTGCTCTACATCCGTTACATGGATCTAATCCCTCCAGCCAGGCTATTATAATTAGAGGCTATCCCTCTAATTGCATGACGAGGTTACCTATCTATGTATTGATGCACATTGATACCTTCATGACCTATATGGGCTCTTGGGAATTTATAATATAGTTTTTATAAATTAAACATAAGTCTTTTCAGATATAAACGAGTTTATAAAACATACTCCAGGTTTTCCAGGACTTACATTATTCCGCTGCATTCTCATACTTGACTTATGTTTCAGTCATTTTATTATGTCATATATCTGTTCACTGAGCGTATTGCTCAGCCGTATTTCTTTCCATGTTCCCATACGGCATGTACTAAAGGACAGATCTAAGCAATCAAGAATACGTGCAGGAGGCTCCCTTGACTTCATTTCTTCTGATGCATTTATATACTTCTGCTTTGCTTAACATTATTTAAGTCCTTATTCTATATTCTTTACTTATGTATTGTGTGAGTTTATGTTTGGGACCGATGTTTGTTTCCGGTTTCCTTTATGGTCATTTATATTTTTAAGACATTTACTTTGCATGTTTTAATGACACGTCATAATTATCATGTAACGGTCCACTTGTCAAAGTGGGGTGTTACAACATTATTGTGTTTTTATTACACATATTCTTTTAAATTTTATACAACAAAAAAAACACAATATTTTTTCTTATTATTAAAAAATCTTAATAATCCAAATCTAGGTAGAAGATAATGCTAGGTTGCATGGTCATAGTTCAACTCCTTTTGCGACTGACCAGCCTTTTCAAAAAAGGGAGAGGAACAATGGCATCCTTGAAGGTGGTAAAACGAAAAGATTGAAGAGATCGATCGTTATAACAAAATCAATAAACAATGATGAAAAGGGCAAAGAAAAGAAAAGAAAGGGGAAACAAACGAGTACTATAAAATGGAAAAAATATGAATGAGGGTGTCAGTGAGACTGAGCCTGAGGCTTCATTGTTGAAGAAGAAGAGAACTTCGAAAAAGGGTAAAAGGATCATGGGTGAAGAGGATTTAGGTTGTAACCCGAATGTTGGTGCTATAAGAAGGTGTACTGGTATAGTCATTAGAGAGGGTGGATCTGTCAATGATAGGAGTAGGTCTAAAAACAGGTTGAATGTGAGGGTTCTGCTTCTGTTGATAATATGGCCGGAAATAAAGGTCATATATAAAGTTTTGTTGTGCTTGGTGTAAGAGATCCTAATAAGTTAAACGAGGATCAAGATTTTAAGATCACGAATTGCGTACTTGGTCTTAGAGGACCAACATATGTGGGAAACCAGTGAACTGAAGATGAATGTTACAAGGAGTGTTTGGGATAGTGCATATGATTTGGGTACCAATATTAATATTTCGAATACTTTGTAACTTGATAACCCCTAGGGAACTCATAATGTTAAAAAAAAATTATAGTTGTCTTGTTATTGCTTATTTATGTGAATGGTTAAGTACTGCTACCAACATGCGGCATTACCCTTAGAAAAGTAACAATGTCATGCGGCTTATGATAATCCAATAATGAAAATACTGATATACGAATTGAATTATAATATATTGCCTGACTAGAAATACGGGGTCTTATTACTGATATTATGTTCGTGTTTTGGTTTTACATTACCATTTTCATATAACGGTTTTTAAACTCTATACAACGTTATAAAACGTATTGTATGATGTTTTTACGACAATGGTTCGTATAATGGTTGTGAAGGCAAAAGCCTATATTGTGATTTACGACAAAGATTCGTATAAAATGTATCTGGCCTATTTTATGGCCTACAACAAAGAATTGTACAAAATGATTTTCGATAATGATTATATACCGGTGATATATATATTAATGGTTTTTATTAAACCCTATGGATTCATTCGGCGTTTCGCTGACTTTTAACATGTTTTATCTCAGGTACTTGAAGGTAATTCTCGGGAAGACGACAAGAATTAATGGCCCGCATTCAAATAAAAACTTCCATTCAAATGTTTTGTAAATTTGTATGACATACTATGACCTGAGGACCTATGTAAATTGATATTCATGAATGGACAATACTTTATTATTAAACGACGCGATTTTTAAGCGTTGTTTATAATTTGAGTAATGTGCTATCCCGTAACACCAACGACTCTTCCGCTGATTCAAAATGTGAATATTTGAGGATGTTACAGTTTGGTACCAGAGCTCTCGTTATAGAGAACGAAAATTTTTTAAAACCAAGGTTTTGAATAAAACATTTCAAAAATCCTTTAACCATAAATATTTTTAAATAAATATTTTGAGTAAAATGTTTAAAAATCTTTTGACTATAACGGTGCCTAAGAATTCCCGAGTTACCGACAAGGCCAGAATGAGAAGTGTTATTTTAATATAAATATTTATATATATATATATATATATATATATATATATATATATATATATATATATATATATATATATATATATATATATATATATATATATATATATATATATATATATATATATATATATATATATATATATATATATATATATATATATATATATATATATATATATATATATATATATATATATATATATATATATATATATATATATATATATATATATATATATATATATATATATATATATATATATATATATATATATATATATATGATTGTTTAATGATTATTCTAATACTTATACGAGATATTTATACGACGTAGATTGTCACAAGGAACCCTAACTTCCCTAGCAAATCAATCGAAGCTATTCCTGTAGAAAATCTAGCTATTCTAGATCTAAACCAAGTTGTGGATATTTATGATCCCAACAAAATGGTTGATATTCGTAGAAATGTTGATAGTAGTTAATTGTGATATTGAAGAAGAATTGGCGAGATTAAATCTGATATCGATGTCATGACGATCTTTCCTTATAGAGTGGAGTTTGACAAAACCTTACCACCTAGAAAGGTGTCATCTGATTCGGTGTCACCCAAATCTTAAATTGAAATCGAAAAGGTAAATGTTGCACCTAAGGCTGTCATTGGAACCATTACCCAAAAGCCTCATGCCACTAGTATCTTTCCGAGAAGTCTAATTGAACGTGTGAGTCATTTCATACTAGTGACTCATTTGATAAAAATTGTTGTAAGAGCTATAGAATTAGAAATAAGTGTTGTTCATATTGAGCTTTTATTGCCCTTTCAAGGTCGAAGAATAAGGTTGAAAGTATTGGAGAATGAGGTAGGATGTCGCATTGAGTATAAGTTGGTTGAAACTTAAATAAAGTCAAGTTTAATTCGTATGGAATACGAGATTGTTAAGAGGAAGTCGTTAAGTCCTGTGGTTGAATTATAGGGTTTTAAGTGATTGTTGGTTCGTGTTAAGGGTTGTTCCTAGGCCATTGTCCAATGACGAGGATACCTAGTGTCCAAGAAATAAATTGAAGAAATCTTCTTCTGAATTGGAACCAATGGATCTTGCGGGACATGTGGAACACCTAATGAATCATGTAGACTAGTATTCATTATAGTATCTATTAAAATCCCTAACTTAACTGAGACATCATTTGGTAGGATGAGTTCTTGGAATTGTATGACATGGCGACACGTAATGTGTTACGGTACAATTTTTGACTTGTTTGTGATTAATGAAAAGACTAACTCTGATTGCTAAATCCTACATGTATCGAGTTATCTATCTTTTCTTACTTCTTCCTAATGTTCGCATTAGTGATGCAACCATTGAACAAGTACTTATTTCGGATAAAGTTGCGTTGTAGATTCTTCTCTTTGTATTCCTGAGTTCCATCGAGGTCACGGACCTCACGATTATTTGGCTAAGCTCATTTCCTAGCATATCGTAGTTAGTTCTTGGTGAACAACTCTTCATCCCTCCTTTTGCATATCACTCATTGTTTTTATAAGTAATACGATACCATCTGGGGGAAAATATGAAATTCTTATTTTCATATGAGTTATTAATTGATACTATTAAGAAATTACTATCGAAATAAGAGTTTTTATTAAACATCTTGTAAATGAAATGCTTTCATAGTGATGAACATTTCGGTAAAATCATTTTATTTTTATTTCATAATTAAACATGAATATATATTTAAACATGATGACAAAATTTTGACGAACTGAGTGTTGCATCGTTAATCCTTAATTGTGCATAGTTGCGCGCCTACGTACAATTTGGAAGGGAGCATGCAAGGCTGATTAGAAGTCACCATGAAATTGTTAATAAACACTACATTTTCTTTGTAAATGTGAAAGATTAAATTTTTAGGAGATCTGAAAGAAGGCAAATTAGGGACATATTGTTAGGGACACCTACATATATGCCCGTACTATTTTTCCGAATCGGATTTACACATCGGTGGAAATTGTCTTATTTGACAATTGACAACCCCTTCTTGTTCAATTCTCCCATGATAAGATTATTTGTAAAATTTTATAATTATCGAGTGTTGAAACCCGACTGGGTGTATCGACGTTCATATCATTTCTTTTGATTTGATTCCATTTAAATGACATGGGTAACGATCTGAGGTGCTTCCGGATGCATACATAAATCATGAAAACATGGAATATATCCATATTCGTTAATGTTTTCGTCTTTATCTGATTTGAAATTCTCTCGCGTAGATCATGCATTAATCGTACTCTTTTTAATGGTAGTTATGTCTCCAGATATCCTTGATTTAGTGAAGGGTTACGAGTTATTCTTAGCCTTTTTAGAAGTTCTCATCTTATCAACGGTAATGAAACTGGAAAGTTGGTAGTGCCATTAAAATGGATTGGTTGATTATGACATGATGTCATTGTCTAAATTGATGGGAACTCGAGTAGAAATCCCCTAAACGATAAGATGTTGGTTATCAAAGGCGATCTAAATAATTCCCGATAGGAGATCGTATCATGCATTCAGACTTGAAATTTTACTATGAATGGTTGTGAACTAGTCATGGATTTTCTAATCTAGAATGAACCTAAAGTGAATTTATTAAAAGATATTCCTGTTATCTGAGACTTTCTGAGGTAATTGCTGATGAATTACCTAGACTTTCGCCATTAAGGCAAGTTTAATTTGGTATTGATTATATTCTCGGTGCTGCACCTGTGGCATGTGCACTGTACGTCAGCACCATCTGAATCGAAAGAGTTACCGTACAACTGAGAGAGTTGTCGAAGAAAGTTTTCATTCTACCGAGCTAGGCATCATGAAGAGCTATGGTGTTATCATTCCTTATATTTATTGATTACCGTAAACTAAGTAAATTGACGATCAAAATTTATATCCATTACCCAAGATGGAAGATTTTTCGATCATTTACAAGGTCCTAGCGTATATTCAAAAATTTGATCTACGGCATGGTTATCATCAACTTCGCGTCCGCAAAGAAGATTATCTATTCCAATCACTACGTCCAGGACTCGTAATGAACATTATGAGTTTCATGTGATATCGCTTGGATCGACCAGTGCACATGTAGCATTTATGAATTTGATGAATCGCGTGTGTAAGTTGTATTTTAATAAGTTCATTCTTGTGATCATTAAGGACCATCTGTTTGTTTCTACGAATAAGAAGGAGTTAGTAATCATTTGTAGACCGCCCTGAGTTGGCCGAGCAGTGAAAACCTGTACCTTGAGTATTTATCATGTGATTTAAGGCTTGATCCTTTACATTCTTTGACCGTGTGATTAATGGTAGTGGAATCTATGTTGACTCTTCAAAGATTAGAGCCATTAAGGCTTTGGTTATACCAAAAAGGAAGTGCGAAGATGTTTTGACAGATATTTATCGAAGGATTTTTAAGGAATTATTCCCTTATACCCAGATCATTTAACTAAACTCCCTTAGGAGTAGATGTTTGTGTATACCTTAAGACAACCTAAGAGGGATTGAGGAAACCATTTAAACCATAACTTGGAATTTGGAACGACAATTTTTGCCATTCAACTAAGAAAAATTTGACCAATGTATAAACAAAGATTTTTCGAACATTTACAGATCTTATTAATTATTCTCGATAAATCAACAAAAATCATGCTAATTAAATTCAAATTTATTTTGAACATTTTTCTATAATTTGACGATCTGAGAAATTTAAAAAAAAAATTACGCTTACGTTTCATAAAAATTAAATATTTATTATTTAATTACTCGCAATATTTATCGACGCTTTAAACGTCGGATTGAGCAAAACTAGTAAAGATAATACTTGAGACGAAACTAAAACTTAGAAAATATGAAGAAAGAATTTCTGAGTGATTATGGTCATGATATTTAGTTCATCGGGGAAGGTGAATGTAGTTGCTGACGCATTATGTAGAAAGAATAGAGAACTAATTAATATGTGTATTGTGTATGGTCAATACTAATTAATATGTGTTCCTTAGTATTGACCATACACAATAAATTGCCCGGGAAAATTAAAAATGTACAATCCGAGGCTTGTAAGAAGGATAAAATAGATGATGAAGGGTCTCATGGCTAAAGAGAACCACTAGAAATAGGAACCGATGGCGTTAAATGTTTAAAAGGTCACTTGTGGTTGCCTAAATATGGAGGATTGTGAGATTTAGTTATATTGGAATCTCATAAGTTTATGTATTCTATCCATGCCAATTCTGATAAAATGTACCTTTATCTAAAGAAGTTGTACTGATGGCTAAATATGAAAGCAGGCATCGCAACATACGTTGGTAAATATCTAACTTTTGCAAAGGTCAAGGCTGAACGCCAAAATCCATCAGGATTGCTTCTACAGCTTATTGTTCCTGTTTGGAAGTGGGATAGAATCACCATGGATTTTTTCATAAATCTTCCAAGGTCATCATCTGGATTTGATTCGATTTGGGTCATCGTCAACAGACTGACCAAATCTGCTCATATCATTCAAATTAATGATAGGTTCTCAATGGAGAAGCTGGCTCATTTGTATTTAAAGGAGTTGTGTAAGCATGATGTGCTTGTATCGATCATCTATATCAAGATCCTCGCTTCGCAGAGAATTTCTGAAGATTCCTTCAGAAGTCATTAGGAACAAATCTTTATATGAGTACTTCTTACCACCCCAATCGAAGGGACAAGGTAAAGTAACCATACAAACACTAGAAGTCTTGTTTTATGTTTTCATAGTTGACCGTTGGTAATGAACAAGATAATCGCTTTCCTTTGGAGAGATTACCATTGATAATTATCGCGTTAGGATCGAAATCGAATCTTGTGAGGATATAAATATAAGAACACCTGTAGGTGGGAGTTTGGATGAAGATGCCCGACCCACGAGACCTAAAATGATTGTGGAAATTTGGATCTGATTATTGACTGCCAGTAGTGGGCAGGAGGTTATGTGTTGATCCCTTTGGTTGGATCTATATTCTGTTAAGAATTAGTATAGTAGTTTGTAATCAAATTAAAACACTTTGAGCACTCTTACTAACACTAAATAAGTTATGTGGAATCTAACTTATAAAGCACATAAGAACAGAATTATTTTTAACTATTCGATTCTCTTATTAATCGACTTGAATGAGGTACATGAAAGACATTGTACCTATGTTCCTTTTTAGAGTAAGGAACCCTAGAAACCTTAGAATATTCTATAAAGATAACTATATCACAGACGATATATTATTAATATTCTAACTATTTAGGTATATCACATAAGATATACTCTAACTATAACTATGACATATCTTATATTAAGATATATTCGTCCTAATCATCATAGCAGTACTTACTTTATAAGTAGAAGTACTTACTATGTACCGCGTTAATACTAACGGTACTTACATAACACTAACAATACTTGAAATACACTAACGGTACTTGACACTTAACAAATAATTCCCAACAATCCTCCCCTAAACAAGAAATGATAACTTGTTGTCTTCTTGTTTCTCTTGTACTGGATGTATGAAAATACATGTCTTCAGTATTTCCTTCATCCTTGGGTTGAACTTGGTAATTTGTATTTGTATCCAACAGAATGTAGACAAACACTTCAAATGTAGATCTTCTTCTGATAAGATAATCTTCAAACATCATGAATATCATCTTTGTCTTCAAACTATGATCTTCTTGTGTCTTCTAAACATTCACTTATCTTTGCAGCATCAGTTATTGTCTTCTTGAGTTTAGTCTTTGAACTCTGACTCATGAACCTTTGTCTTGATTTGATGAGACAAAACCTTCTAAGTAATTTTCTTTGAATATTTCTTTGCTTGCACTCTTCATACCTGAAATAAAACAGTTAACAACAAACACCAATCTGTATTGGCTTCATGATTTTTATCAAATCACCAGCTATCAACGGATTTGATAAATTCTTTACCATTTAGCCGTACACTCTGGAATAGCCAATACTTTATCCATAAAGAATAAGGTGTAATGAAAACCTTACAATTTTTGGTAAACTGTTAACCATCAACGAATTTGATGAAGTCTTTACCTAGTACCGTTTGTCTAGGACTAGCCAACTCTTTGTCTCGAAACAAGGTGAGTTTGAACCATATAGTTTTTAGCAAACTATCAGCTTTCAATGGATTTGATAAGTCGTTACCACAAACCGTTTGCTTATGGACTAGCCAGTTCTTATGTGTGTTAGACATGGTGAACTGAGAACCATTTGTGAAGTGTGACTGAAAGTCAAACACTTAAGGCTCTTTCTCAGCTACTTCCTCATCTTTCAAATCCTTGATTTGTTGTTTAACCATTCTGATCAACTCCAAAGCATCAGCATATTCTTCTATAACTTCCAATTGTTGTTCTAACATCCTTTCCAACAATTTTCTTTTGAAAGGGTAAGTTTTCTCTTGTAGCATATAGTATGTAACATCATCTATATCTAAAATATGCAATCCACATGACCTATAATATCTCCAGTAACTAGGAACCCGATTCTCTAATTCTTTCAACATTTCTTGATCATAATTATGTGGTTCATACATAAAGAGAAATTCCCAGTATAATAGTGATACTTTAGTTTTACCTGCACTGGCTTCTTGAACTAACCTTGAAAGATCCTGAATATCTTGTCTATCAAGAATGTGAAGAATATCCTCCAAAGTATGACTACCCTTGTTGTACCATCAGTTGTTTGAATTCCATGAGCTTCAAGTCCTTGATCTGTAGAGTAAGTCCATTTAGCAATAAATGCTTTCTTTCCAAAAATCTCTGTATCAATACATTGATCTTCAAAATTTAAAATCTTCAAGTACTTCTTCAAACTCTCATCATCATCACTATCCTCTGCTATTGTTTTAGCTCTCTTGGCTTTCTTCTTTGTCTTTGTTGACCTTTTCCTTTTAACATCCTTGGAAATTCCCTCAAGTTCTGTTGAACCCTCTTCCAAGTTTGTATGTACCGTCTCCTCAGTATGTACTATTGTATGTACTGTTGACTGTGTATGTACTGCTTGTACATTTTTAGTCTGGGCAATGTCTTGAGTTTCAACTCCTGTATTCATTCTTTGAGCAGTCTCTTCCTCCTTTGAACTTACCTTCTCCTTTCTATTCTTCCTCACATAAGTGGTCTTGATAGGTGGAGATGTGTTTGTAGGTTCAGCAGTACTTGGCTCAATTCTAGGAGTGCTACCAAATTGCCTTTGTTGTTGCAGATGTCTCTTAAACTCTTCAACAGCTTTTCTATCTGCTTCAGATCCAATCTCAACAAAATTCAATTCAGTCCTCTTATTTTGCTCATACAAAGTCTTGATTTCTTCAAAATTCTTCTTGACCAGCTGAATATGAGTAAATCCCTTAACTTTCTTAAGAAAATTCATCATCTGATTTCTAATCTGCATAGTAGTTAGAGGCTTAATCTTTTCTTTTCTTCTCTTTTCAGCAAAGAATCTTTGTTGCTCCCTTACCAGATCATCAATCAGTTTTGATTTCTCTTCTTCATCATATGCATCTCTTTCTTCAGTTATCAATGAGTTTGCAAGAAGCTCACTTGCATGTATTTCAGCTTGAATCCTGTCATACTCTTGTATGTTCCATTCTTGCTGTATTCTTTTAACTTCTAGCAAATTTTTCTTTGCTGTAATTTCTTCCTGTAATTCATTTTCACGAATTTGTTCTTGCATTCTATAAGCAAATTCCTCATCATGGTCTATTTGATTAAATCTGTACATGACTTTGTTTATATCATCATCTGAATCACTTTCATCTTCAGACTCTGATAATAATTGCTTCTTCCCCTTATCTTTTGGATCAATCTTAGGTAGCTTCTTCTTCAGCTTGGTAGCTCTTTCTTCATAGCTTGCTGTTGAATAACTATACCTTTAGTAGGGTGTGAAGCTTGAAGTTTCTTACCTTGAATTTGATTCTTTTGGCAAGAACTTCTTGTTGTGTCTTTTTCTCTGCCTCTGCTTGTTTAGTCTTCTTTCTTAAACCAAGCAGCAATTAGGCTAAAGTCTCATCTTCTCCAAAAGGAGTTTCACTTTCTAGTGAAGGATGATCACCAACGGTACTTGCAATCGGCTTAGTTGGCTTAGCAGTACTTGGGTCTTCAACAATGTCAGCAGTACTTGCAGTCGGCTTCGTTGGCTTAGCAGTACTTGGATCTTCAACAATGTTGATTTCACCAGTATTAGACACACTTGTTTCTTCAATCACTTGTGTATCCACAAATACTTTTTCTTCCATAGAAGCCATCATATCAACTTGCACTTCCTCAGTCTTGTCTGATTTATTGCTTTGTGGTGATGGAGTAGGAAACTAAACATTAATTTCCTCCAACTTCTCATAGAAAGCACTCCAATTTGTGTGAAGTGGTGATTGAGGTGATGGTTCTGGCTGAGTTACCAATGTTACTTCAACTTCTGGCTCCTCTAGAGTAGGTTGTGGTTCTTGCTGCTGAATCTCCATATCTGAAGGTCCATCTACACCAGTCTCTAAACTAGTTCCATCTGCATAAGTCCCCATGACATCTGTATCCAATTCAAAATTGATGTCATTACCAGAGATCCTTGTCTGATTATCAGAAGAAGGTGATTGTCCTTCATAATTCCTCCCCTGTTTCGTTGCATTCAGTTTCCTTTTCTTGTGGTTCTTGAATCTTTGCTTCTTGATTGTAGACTTCTGAATAGATCTATGTTGCCTCATCCAAGGTGACACTTTGTTCCTTAGCTTGATTAGGCTAGCTTCTAATTTAGCAATTTTCTTGTCTTGAACAAGCTTTTCTTTCTGCAATACCTGTACCTGTTGGGACAAAGTTGTACACAAAGTGGTTAAATTTGCAACATCCACCACCCCTGGTGCTTGTGCTTGTGGTGAACCACTAGCAGCAATAGAAGCAGCAGGTGTGTGGATCATCTCATTAGTGTTTGGTGGAACACCAGCATTGTGAGAAGAAGATTGTGTTCTTCTAGGGAATGGGAACTCTGGTGAGAAGGAGTTTGCTGAGAAGCACTAGCATTACTAGGTTCCTCACCTTCTTGATTGGCAGGTTGGGCTAACATATGAGCAAACAATGGTGTTAATGTTCCTGTAAAGGCATTGCCTTGTTTGGTCAAGAAAGAGAAAGTTCTCTTTGTGAATGTAGGAACATCCCATGTGTCAGTTAACTCTGGTAGGTTAGGGATTTGGTTACTAACTAAAGTCTGAATGAATCTAGGATACATCAAAAACTTCTTAGTCCCTTCCAAATTCCTAGTCATGCCTTTAAAAATTAATTTTGAAAAATTAAAAACCCTGTTATTTGCTAGACAAACACTAGCTAATGCCAATGCAGCAGGAATTTGATCAAATGATGTACTTTTGGAACTTAAACAGTGAATAATAGCATGAAAAAGCAATTTCCATTGAGGTGAAAATAATGCTTTAAAGAAAGTAAACTTTCCCTACCACCTCCATAGCCCATGGCTGCAAGGCTATCATGAATCTCTGTATTGTTAAGCATACTAAGTCTATTTTCATCATTTAATCTCAAACTTGCTCGTAGCAGTACCTCAGTTACATATATGTTTCTATGATTCACCCTAGCCTTAATGCAAGGTTGATCAAACCGAGTACCTAATACAGCAGTATTCCAAAATTGTTCAACAATGGAAATAAAGACAACTGGACTTACAGTGAGTGCAAAGCGAACATGACTTCGAGATAGGAAATCAAGCATCTCATGGAAACCAAGAGAGTCATCATCCGTAGCAAGATTCGCAACTAAATTATGCTTAGAGATTACTTGTAAAGCAGCCATTAGTATTTTTGATGATTAAAAGATTAGAGAGAAGGTTATAGAATCAAGAGATACAAATAAAAGATTAGGTAAATCAATTGTGTAAAAGGGGTAAGTATTTAAGTAATAACAAACCCAAGCGCGAAGAAACCGCCAAATTTACAAAAGAGACCCTTAACGGTACAACGGACATGTAGCGGTACATGAAACATAAGCGGTACTTGGATTTGTGCTAGCGGTACTTGGATTGACAACGGTACCTCACAATTTTGACGAGTTCATGCTTTCCACTAACAATGTAACCTCTTTTATCTTTTTCTATTAACATGCAATCACATCAAAAACACAAAAGATAGACTATACAATAAAAATTATAAAATTTGTACAGCTATTACCTCCCCTTAACATATGCAGCATGTTATTGGTTAAGCATACCAATGTGTGTCACCAAGAATTCGAATCTCTTTGCATCAAATGCCTTGGTCAACAAATCAGCTACATTGTTGTCTGTATGAATCTTCAAGACTTGAATAAGCTTTTTTTCATAAGCATCTCTTATAAAGTGATGTCTTATTTCAATATGCTTGCTCTTGGAGTGAAATACTGGATTCTTGACAATGCATATAGTACTTTCATTATCAATGTAAATCTTGGTGTTCATGAAGTTAAACCCATAGTCCAACAATTGATTCGGAATCCAAAGTACTTGCCGACAGCAATGAGCAGCAGCTACATATTCAGCTTTAGTTGTAGAAGTAGCAACAATGGTTTGCTTCTTACACTGCCATGATATGAGTCTTCTTCCTATGAATTGACAACCTCCTGTTGTGGATTTCCTATCAGGATTAGCTCCAGCATAATCACTATCTGAGTAAGCTTCCAATTCAAAGGTGGAATCTCTAGGATGCCATAATCCTAGATTGGGTTGACTTTTAAGATATTTAAAAATCTTCTTCACATCATGTAGATGTGACACCTTTGGATGAACTTGGAACCTTGAACAGGCACACACAGCAAACATTATATCTGGCCTTGAAGCAGTAAGATACATCAATGAACCAATCATTGATCTGTATAGATAAATGTCAACATCTTCTCCATGTTCATCTTTTGATAGAGACTTCTTGGCTTCAAAAGGTGTGCTTGTACTCCTTGTATCCATACATGAAAATTTCTTCAAGATTTCAGCAACATATTTATCTTGGCTGATAAATATTCCATCTTTCCTTTGTTTGACTTGTAGTCCCAAAAAGAAAGTTCTCCCATAGAACTCATTTGAAATCTTCCTTTCATCAAAGCTTCAAACTCTTCACACCATGTCTTCTTGGTAGAACCAAAAATGATGTAATCAACATAAACTTGAACTAGAATGATGTCCTTAGCATTCTTCTTGATGAACAGGGTTTTGTGAATGGTTCCTCTCCTATATCCATGTTCTAGCAGAAAATTGGATAAGGTTGCATACCAGGCTCTTGGAGCTTGATGCAGACCATAAAGTGCTTTCATAACCTTGTAGACTCTATTGGGGAATTCAGGATCTACAAAACCTGGAGGTTGTGAGACATATACCTCCTCTGTAATAGTACCATATAGAAAGGCACTTTTTACATCCATTTGATAGACTATAAATCCTATATATGATGAAAAGGCCAAAAATAACCTAATGGCTTCTATCCTTGCCACTGGTGAAAAAACCTCATCATAGTCTATCCCTTCTTCCTGTCTATAGCCTTGAGCAACAAGTCTTGCCTTGTTCCTCACGACAACCCCTCTTTTATCCTTCTTGTTCCTTAAGACCCATCTTGTGCCAATTACTCTTTTACCTGAGGGAAGATCCATAAGAATCCAAACTTTTTGTAGCTCAAATTATGTTAATTCTTCTTTCATGGCATCTACCCAACTTTCTCCATCAAGAGCCTGAGAAATGTTTTTTGGCTTTACTTGAGATAAGAAACAGGCAAACAAACAATGCTGAGTATCTTTATGATTTGTTCTCTGCTGTTGTTTGACATAAATCACAAGTGCATGAGTTTTAATATTGGTTTGCAGTTGTCTTCTGGTTTGTACAGCAGATTTGGGATCTCCAATAATCTGTGTAGTAGGATGGTTGCTGTTTACTTTATGAGTGGGAATAGAACTGACTGGAATTTCTGTTTCCAAATTGTTGAAATCAGTTACTGCACCCTGCTCATCATAGGAAGCTTTGGAGAAGATTCCTTCAGCTGGACTAGCATATAAGTCTTCATCGTCCATAGCTTGTAAAATCTCTTCTAGTGAGTCAACAGATTTAGCAGATTTTAACTTAGCAGTACTTGCAGATGAAGTACCGCTAGGTGTAGTATGTATTGCTGAGTGTTGTGACTCAAAAGATTCTTCTCCTGATTGCTTATTAGCAGATGTAGCATTCTTTTCCTGATCTTGAAGCCTCTGAAGCTCCTGGGAGGCTTGATCATCATTTGATGGCATGGTTTGCTTCTTGGGAGTGGCAGACATGTGAGTAACAGTAGGCATGTTGGGCACATAGACATGAACATCATCATCTGATGAAGAAACATCTTCTTGAGTACCTGCATTAGTTGCACTTGACTCCTCACCTGCATTGTTAGTTTGACAATCCTTTTGCAAGGAATAGTAATCCATGGAGTTAGTTAGACAATCTAAATCAAACATCCAAGCATAACCTATTCTTGGGACATTGGGTTTATTTTCTAAGAAATTGACATGAGCATTTTCTTCAACCTTCTTAGTTGCCAAATTGTAAACCCTATATGCTTTACTTTGCATTGAATATCCCACAAGATATCCTGGATCAGACTTTCCATCAAACTTTCCCAAATAATCAAGAGTATTTAGTATGGACACATGACACCTAAAAGGTCTTAAATGACTTATGTTAGGTTTTACATCAGTCAAGAGTTCAAAAGGTGTTTTGTTTTGAGGCTTGGTTACTAGGACTCTATTTAACACATAACATGCAGTATGGATTGCTTCTGCCCAAAAGGTATTTGGCAAAAGTGAATCAGCCAACATAGTTCTAGCAGCCTCAATCAATGTCCTATTCTTCCTTTCAGTTACTCCATTTTGTTGTGGAGTTCTAGGATTACTAAATTGTCTCTTAATTCCTTTAGACCTACATAATTCATCAAATTCAGCATTCTTGAATTATGTCCCATTATCAGTCCTAATGATTAAAACCTGTTTAGTGAACTACTTTTCAACTAAATTGATAAAATCCTTTAGTAATTCACTTGTTTCACTTTTAAGAACTAAAAAGAAAACCTAACTGAATCTACTATAATCATCAGTTATGACTAGACAAAAGGTCTTATGACTAATGCTTCTGATAGAAACTGGACCAAACAAATCCATATGCAAAAGTTGCAAAGGTTTTGTCACAGTGTTAACAGTCTTGGTCTTACAAGAGGCTCTATGTTGTTTACCTTTTTGACAAGCAGCACATGTGAAATCATTTTGAAAAGATTTGTTAGGTAGACCTCTAACCAAATTCCTTTTCACCAATCTATTAAGATTCTTGAAATTCACATGACCTAACCTTCTATGCCACAAATTTGACTCATCTAAAGAAGCCTTAACATGTAATACCACCTGTTAGAGTAATAGTATGAAGATTAAAGGTGTACATATTTTCTTGCCTGGGTACTTTAAGCAGTATTTGAGATTCCTTAGGCATCTCAAAGTCTTTAGACAACACTAAGCAGTCTTTGTCTGTGAATAGCACCTTGTTCTTCTTATCACACATTTGTGATACAGAAAAGAGATTGAACTCATTCAATTCTTTTACAAAGAACACACCTTCAAATTCCAACTTTCCTGTGTTGATTTTCCATTTGCCAGTGATTCTACCTTTGCTACCCCCAAAGGCTACTGGTCCTCCTCTGAATTCTTCAAATTCAGCAAGAAAATCTTTGTTTCCTGTTATGTGTCTTGAGCATCCACTATCTACTATTCCTTTATCTTTCAATTCATCAATTAGATGCCCCTGCACACAAATAAAACTCATTAGTTTTTAACAGGGACCCAAGCCACATTTGGCTCAGATCTTGTGGGACCTACATATTTAAGAGTTTGTACTAAAGCATTCCCAGTAATGCTACTTTTACTCTTATACTTCATGGTTTCATTTATGTAGTCAAAGTCATAGGGTGACTCTATGTGCTCAGACTTCTTCGACTTAAGTACTGCTTTAGCGGTACTTGCTTTAACACATGATTTTTCTCTTTTAGGAACCCACATTTGCAATGGTTTGTTCTTATCCTTACTTCTTGGTGTTTTAACATTTTCAAAAACTTTCTTAGAAGTCTTGGAGAACTTTGGTTTTACAGACTTTAAACCATCAGTACTTAAGTTTGGTCTAGCAGTACTTGCATGTCTAGACTTGCCGGTACTTGCTTTACCAGATTTTAAAGGTACTAGACCTTGTTTCATAAGTACTGCCCTAGGAACAAAACTTTTGGTAGAGTTATTTTTAACCTGTTTAACTACCCTTGTGTGATCAAACAGGTTTGTTATCTTTAAGTTTCTTATTCCTATAAACCTGTGCATTTTTCCCATTACTGTTTTTCATGACCCTTTGTGTAGCCTTTTTGTTTCTAATACAAGGTTTTGGCCAAGTATGAAAATTTGTTCGTCTCGATTCAATTCGAATTGATTTCCGGTTCAAAGTGTGACTCAGTCGTTCTTGGTGGAAAATAACATGGTTTGGTTATCTATTCTACTTAAAAGGTAAATGCGCAAAATAATAACAATAAGCTAAAAGCAATTAACTAATAAAAACAAAACAATATAAATAATAAAACGTGAAATTAAAATGAAACAATTAATAAAAATAAAACTAAAAGACGAAATTAACTATCGACTGAAAAATAAAGTTTACTAAATAAAAAAGAAGAGAATAAAACTAAAATGGTACTTTAAAGCTAAACGAGGCAAAACCTAAAGCGGATACTAAATAAAAGATAAAACTTGAACTTTACGAAAAAATATTAATTTTAAAATTAGACAAAAAAATTCAACTAAAAATACGTAACTTTCAAAATTAAAAACAGAACAACTTTTAGATAAAACTAAATAATTACGGAACAATACTAATTAATAAACAAGCTAGCAGGCTGACTGCTTCCAACAGCCAGCCTGGTGAAAATGGCGCCAAAAACTCCAAGCAAGCAAGCACACTCGTCACTTTATTCGCAATTGCTACAGTGCATTTCGGTGCTACAGTGCATTTCGCAATATTCAATTTTTCAGAATTTTAGATTCTTCGGAATCTTTATTATATTTTTTTTCGGAATTTTAATCTTTTAAGAGAATTTAAAGCTTCAGAATAATTCTTTCTCAGAAAAATCTTCGGAATAATACTTTTTCACAACTTTCTTCGGAATAAATCTTTTCAGAACATTTTTCGGAATAATTGTTTTTTCGGAAAAATGACTAAATTCCGAGAATGGGAAAATTTCAGAAAAAGAGGCAATTTCAGAAAAGTGACAAATTCAGAGAAATGACAAAGTTCGGAATAATAAACCCTAATCCGAAAACATGAAAAATTAAAGATACAGTAACACTAAAAATTAGAAAATAAGCCAAAAATAAACACAAATCAAATAAGCAATTAACCAAAACTTAATCTAAAACACTTTTAAGAAAAACTAATTTAACCACAAATCAAAAACTTGAAAAATACTAATTAATCTAAATAATAAAAATTAACTTTTTATAAAATAAACTAATAAGCACTTATTTAAAAATTTAACCAAATTGATTTTTAGAAAAAGCTAATAAGCCAAAATTTAAAAACTTTTAAAAACACTAAATAATAAAAATATTTAAAAACAACTTTTTATAAAAATTAACTAATAAGCACTTAATTAAAAATAAGAAAATTAACACAATAAGCACTGAAACACTATAAGCTATAAAAATCAAACACATAAAAGCCAATAAGCACAATCAATCAAAAGCATCAATAAATCAATAAATATCAAGATTAAGCAACTACAAGAACATCTAAATCAACACAAAATTAATAATAAAGAAAGGAAGAATGATAATGATTAGTTGAAAAGCTAGATTAAGATCTAATACAAGATTAATGAAAAAGGTTAAAACATGAAATAAAAGCTAGAGAGAGAAAATGAAAACTAGAGAGAGAAAGTAAATCTACACTACTCCTAATCTAAACTAACTAACCCCTAAATGACTAACACCCTCCTAATGTGTCAATAGGAGGGTATATATAGGAAGTGAGGAGTGCATGTGTTGCTTCCTTCTTTCTTTCTCTTTCTCGTTCTCGTCTTTTAATTATTTGTCTTTCTCGACGTCGTCTTGGGATTTGTCGATATAAATTGAACTTGTCTTATAATTTCTTCAATAATTAAACTTGAGTTCTTCGACTTCATTAAACTTCCGTCTTTAGACTTTTTCTTTGATAAATCTTCATAATAGGCCTTGGACTTTCGTTCTTTTTGCACTCTTGATATTTTGACTTCGTCTTTTCTCGTTTTCTTTGATAAAAGCCCGTGAAAGCCCATGTTTTCTTCCTTTTTCATCTTTTGGTCCTAAAACACAATAAAAACACAAACCACGCATAATTCCGACATTTACGACATAAAATACACGTTTTGGCTTGGTTATTATTATAATTAAGTGGTAAAAGGATGGGTGTTTTCACACCTATCAAATCCCCTACACTTGACCATTACAATGCCCTCATGCCATGCATTAATTACAAAGCATGCTTTACATTTTCATCATAATTAACCTACCTTGGCCTTTATTAAACATAATTAAAGGAAGAAAAACAAATAAAGAGATTGAAGACTTACATTGAGGCATTGGATTGTCATGAATGTTTATCATCCTCAAGCTTCACGTTCCCCAAACCAAGCTTATAAACGAGATCATTGTTATTATAAGTTAGTAAACTAACACAAATTCATGTGGCCCAATTATTCACTTAGACTCCCTTATTCCTAGGTGTATCTCTTATATTTTATTGTTGTCTTAAATGATCACGAGGATGCACTGTTGACTTATTTTGATAATTTATTAGGCTGAAAATAAAGTAGGACGATTTAATCAATAGTTAGCTAAAGGACAAAATATTTTAAAACCGCTTCTCGGGACCTCATAAAGTTCATATCTTGGCGTAACTCGCTTCACGATTTGAGACCTTTCTCTGACCGATATTTGGCAGCGACTTCATACTTCGAATCTTTGAGAGACGTTCTTGAAATTATGGTCTTCTCTTCATATTAGGAATTTCTTCACTTGAACTTTTGAGATATTCTTCATACTTGGACCACGACTTCTTTATTTTTCTCCAATCTTTATTTTGGATTTTGATATACAACGATCCGCCTCCTTTTAGGACTTGGATCTATTTATCCTCATACCTTGTTAGGGCCTTTTTGGATAGACTTCTCCATGATCTTTACGGGAGTATTTACTTTTCGTCGTGTGTCTCGATCCTTCATATTTATTTTCGATAAATGATTCTTCACATCACTTTTGGATCTTTAGCAACAAAATGTAGCCCTCATGTCTTGTTGAGACCTTTTTAGACTCGCCAATCTTCGCATCCCGCTTCAATAAGTTATGCCTTGGCTATGAACTCTAATTAATACCGAGCAACTTTTAAACGATCTTGGGCTAGAAGCTAAGTAACTTTTCAAATCGTACAACCTTATTTATTGCAGATAAATTTATTAACAAGCAATGGGAGAATAGGCTTATAATCAACTCACATAAATTCACGAAAGAATACCAAACTTATAATTGACTCTATCATCTCTCGTTCTCCACAATTTAAAATCTCAAGGAATGAGACTCGTGGATGCTTAGCCAATTAAATCAAAGTTTTGGGTTTTTGAGTCATCTATAGGATCTTGCAAACTCCTAGACTTTTTCAAGTTTAGAATTCGCATTTTAAAGTTCCCTTGATAAACGAATCTTTAAAATCAATTATAGGAACTTGCGAAAAGTTCTTGTTCTTAACCCGTGAGAGTTAAGACTTTCGCGTTTTAAAGTTCCCTATATAAAAGCCTAGAAAAACTTCACTTAAACACGTTAAGGATACTAGCTAGAGTAAACTTAGATAAGTAAACTCGGGTTGATTCAAAAGATTCACAACGTTTAAAAATTAAAACCACTTTATTAAAATTTATTTTAGCAAGGAAAGTAAATAATGATAACAAAAGGAAAATACTACTAAACTACTAGGCCAAAATAGATTAAAAATTTTGAAAAATGTCGAAAAATTGATTTTCCAGTTAAAATGAGGACAAATGCAAGGAAAAGCCCACTTAACTTCGATAGAAGTCCCCCCTACACTTAATATAAACATTGTCCTCAATGTTTAAGCATGTGGAAGTAACTTCCCCTACACTTAGGACTTTGTGCACTTTGTTTAAATCTTTCTAAGGAAAGGACAACTAAAGTGATTCCTATTTCAATCATAATTGATAAAATAATGAATCAAAAGAGTTTAGGATAGAACCGGGAAGACGGAAACACGGAATCACGGGTCGTCAAAAGTCATCAAGAATGGATCTTTGAAAGCTTGAATCCCTGCACATGATAAGAAAGAAGACAACAAACACATACTAGGGTCGCCCCCTACACTTATTAGAAAAACAGAATAAAAGGACAGATAATCGGGTTGCCTCCCGAGAAGCGCTTGTTTTTGTTAACCGAGTCACGAGCCTGACTCGTCCCCGAATTAAATGGTCCATGGGGAAGCCTCGAATGTAATACCGGGATCAAAGACCTTGTCCTCGTTCCTGGAGGAAAATACAACAGGGGAGGCTGGAGGATAAGTCTTAAAAGGTAGAAAAGTCCTCTCAACATATGAAAAGTGTGTGAGATCATGATCCACGGGAGGTGTGGTGCGTAAAGTAAGCAAATTGTCATCCCCCAAAGACAATTGATGCTCAGACAGCGGAAAAGTCGTAAGGTTATCCATCATATAATAATCAATGTCACCTCCCGGGTCAAAGCACTCATCCTCCGTAATGGTGTCTAAAGGAGTGGATGAAAGGTTCTCCGGAGGGGGACTTGGGACAATACCTTCCTACAGCAAATTATCAAAAATAATATCCCCCTCCGTGTCATCATCATCAATACCCGGAGGTATTGAGTGAATGTCGATTTCTTCCAGCAATGGGTCATTATATTCAACGGGTGTAATAGACTGAGGTAAAGATTCTTTAATAGGAGGAGAATTCAACTCTTCAATTTTAGCAATCAGAAGATGAACTTTCAGTAATTTGTCGCGAAGAATAACGTCTTCCACCTTATCTACAAGACCAAGTTCAGGGGTGAACTTCTCATAAGTCGGAGAGAATAAATCAACATCGTCTTCATCATCTGGAGGAGAAGGAGAAATTTCAAAAGTGAAATTCTCATAGCATGGAGAAGAATCATCATCATTAAGAGCGACCTCTTTCGTAAGCTCCTCAAAAGTTAGCACATCACAAACCTCATCAAAAAATTTATCAAGACCAAAATCACTAATCTCACTCGATGTATCACAATCCTTAGACGTATTAGGGATATCAAGAGTAGGAGTTATAATCTTAGAAGATGGGTTGAGATTGTAGATATCATCCTCGTCATCATCATCATAATAGACTGGACCATTCCAGTTAGGAGTGATATATTCGACTAACTCCTCCTTGATAACCTCCACATCTTTAAGAAGCTCATGAAGCAATTTTTGTTGATCATCTCCCCGAGTATGTTTAATTAAACCCATTCTATTCACGCTGTAAGTAAACATTTTGGTGTAGAAAAGAAGGGAAAACGACCAAATTGGCTCAAAAAGGTGTAGGTGGATTTCAAAATTTGGTCACCATCAAGCAAAGGTTGCCTT
The DNA here is from genome assembly GCA_025667525.1 of Glebionis coronaria. Lineage (NCBI taxonomy): Eukaryota > Viridiplantae > Streptophyta > Magnoliopsida > Asterales > Asteraceae > Glebionis > Glebionis coronaria. Next base: position 533,950,436 of record CM046877.1, read on the forward strand.
TCCTGATGTAAGTCAGCTTGGATTTGAGCTAAACTTTCTAGAACGTCATTCAAAGTAGTGAGTTGTTGGTCAAGACTAATTCCCTGAGAGGATTGATGATTGAGGGTGTGATGTGGGGGCTCAAAGTTATACAAACCGGAATCATAGCACGGAATTGGCTCAAAAATATTCATCGGTTGACAAGAAGAAGTATCGTGAGGGCCCCCATAATGATTGCAACACGGGTATTGAGAGAAACCCGGTGCATTTTGTTGATATGGATCGTCATATATGGGAGAGGGTGAAATAGTGTCATTAGAAGAGAAGAATGAATTGAAGTATGAATTGATCGAATTGCACGACAGACAACGGCAAAATTCGTAATTAGGGATATCCATTCCACACCGTTCGCATGAACACGATTGACGGGATTGACTACCAGAAGATGGTCTTCCACACCCTACACAGTCAACAAACGAATCCATTAAGAACAATAGATAAGCAAGAAGAATATTTTTGGTGCAAAACTTTCGAAAAAGAAATGCTTTTATGATTTTTCAAATGTTTTTGGATTTTTGAAATTTTTTATTTTTATGGATTTTTGAAAATTTTTGACACGAAAAATAACGTTCACGAGTGAACGGATCCCAAAATCCTACGCGTCTCTCACAAAAAACTGTTAATCTTCACGAAAAGAGCCGGCAGCGGCGCCATTTAATACAAGGTTTTGGCCAAGTATGAAAATTTGTTCTTCTCGATTCAATTCGAATTGATTTCCGGTTCAAAGTGTGACTCAGTCGTTCTTGGTGGAAAAGAAAATGGTTTGGTTTTCTATTCTACTTAAAAGGTAAATGCGCAAAATAATAACAATAAGCTAAAAGCAATTAACTAATAAAAACAAAACAATATATATAATAAAACGTGAAATTAAAACAAAACAATTAATAAAAATAAAACTAAAAGACGAAATTAACTATCGACTGAAAAATAAAGTTTACTAAATGAAAAAGAAGAGAATAAAACTAAAATGGTAGTTTAAAGCTAAACGAGGCAAAGCCTAAAGCGGGTACTAAATAAAAGATAAAACTTGAACTTTACGAAAAAATATTAATTTTAAAATTCGACGAAAAATTCAACTAAAAATACGTAACTTTCAAAATTAAAAACGGAACAACTTTCAGATAAAACTAAATAATTACGGAACAATACTAATTAATAAACAAGCTAGCAGGCAAGCTGCTGGAAGCAGCCAGCCTGGTGAAAATGGCGCCAAAAACTCCAAGCAAGCAAGCACACTCGTCACTTTATTCGCAATTGCTAAAGTGCATTTCGGTGCTATAGTGCATTTCACAATATTCATTTTTTCAGAATTTTAGATTCTTCGGAATCTTTATTATATTTTTTTCGGAATTTTTAATCTTTTCAGAGAATTTAAATCTTCGGAATAATTCTTTTTCAGAAAAATCTTCGGAATAATACTTGTTCACAACTTTCTTCGGAATAAATCTTTTCAGAACATTTTTCGGAATAATTGTTTTTTTGGAAAATGACTAAATTTAGAGAAAGGGAAAATTTCAGAAAAAGAGGCAATTTCAGAAAAGTGACAAATTCAGAGAAATGACAAAGTTCGGAATAATAAACCCTAATCCGAAAACATGAAAAATTAAAGATACAGTAACACTAAAAATCAGAAAATAAGCCAAAAATAAGCACAAATCAAATAAGCAATTAACCAAAACTTAATCTAAAACACTTTTAAGAAAAACTAATTTAACCACAAATCAAAAACTTGAAAAATACTAATTAATCTAAATAATAAAAATCAACTTTTTATAAAATAAACTAATAAGCACTTATCTAAAAACTTAACCAAATTGATTTTTAGAAAAAGCTAATAAGCCAAAATTTAAAAACTTTTAAAAACACTAAATAATAAAAATATTTAAAAACAACTTTTTTTAAAAATTAACTAATAAGCACTTAATTAAAAATAAGAAAATTAACACAATAAGCACTAAAACGCTATAAGCTATAAAAATCAAACACATAAAAACCAATAAGCACAATCAATCAAAAGCATCAATAATCAATAAACATCAAGATTAAGCAACTACAAGATCATCTAAATCAACACAAAATTAATAATAAAGAAAGGAAGAATGAGAATGATTAATTGAAAAGCTAGATTAAGATTAAGATTAAGATCTAATACAAGATTAATGAAAAAGATTAAAACATGAAATAAAAGCTAGAGAGAGAAAATAAAAACTAGAGAGAGAAAGTAAATCTACACTACTCCTAATCTAAACTAACTAACCCCTAAATGACTAACACCCTCCTAATGTGTCATTAGGAGGGTATATATAGGAAGTGAGGAGTGCATGTGTTGCTTCCTTCTTTCTTTCTCTTTCTCGTTCTCGTCTTTTAATTCTTTGTCTTTCTCGACGTCGTCTCGGCATTTTTCGATATAAATTGAACTTGTCTTAGAATTTCTTCAATAATTAAACTTGAGTTCTTCGACTTCATTAAACTTCCGTCTTTAGACTTTTTCTTCGATAAATCTTCAGAATAGGCCTTGGACTTCCGTTCTTTTTGCACTCTTGATCTTTTGACTTCGTCTTTTCTCGTTTTCTTCGATAAAAGCCCGTGAAAGCCCGTGTTTTCTTCCTTTTTCTTCTTTTGGTCCTAAAACACAATAAAAACACAAACCACGCATAATTCCGACATTTACGACATAAAATACACGTTTTGGCTTGGTTATTATTATAATTAAGTGGTAAAAGGATGGGTGTTTTCACATCTATCAGTTTCACAATTTTATCTTCATGTAGTGTACAATCTTTGATAAAATGATTTAGACTACCACACACATAACATCCTTTTCTTCTTAAAGAAGACCCAAAAGGTTGTTTTGACTTTACTTTTTCAAAACCTAGCCCACCCCTTTTGGCTTTATTATGTTTTACATTGTTTTCCATTATCTTGCTAGGAGTTTTTACCTGCTTGGGAGCAGAACTAGTCTTAGATTCCTCAGAAACAAAGTTGTTCATTAAAGGTGGATAAACAATATTTTTGGTCACAATAGTCTTTTCTTGGGACAAAGTACTAGAGTTAAAGACATTATTAACCTTAGGTTCTTCTAACTCTATATTAGTATCATTACAAGAATCATGAAAAATCCTGATAATGGTGGAGGAACTACCTTCATTCCTTCAGCATATCTATCATTTTCAGGTGTATTATCTACCTCACTAGAACTATCAAAAATCCCTTTTGATAAGTCCTTGTCAGTTAAGGTTATCCCAGGTTGGTCCTTAATATATCCTAGGCCTTTTTTTATCATAATACCCCATTTGTGAATTAATCAATTTTCCCAATCCTTTAGAGGATTTTTGCCAATGATTAATCACTTCCTTTTCACTACTAGGACTAGCTTTCAAAGCTTCATTTTCTGTTGATATTTTTAACAGATGTCTTTCAAAAGCTTTTATTTCCATATCTTTTTCCCTCATTTAAAGAGTCAAAATCCAAAATTTTCTCTTCATAGTTTTGTTGAGCCTTTTTGTACAAAACTACATTTTCTTCTAATTTAACAACATCCTGTTTAAAAGCAGTTAATTCTACAGTGCATGTGTTAACTTTTTGATATTGTTCCTCTAGTTCTACTTTTAGGCTATTAAATTTAAGAACACAGTCTTTAGAACAAGGATGTACCTCAGTATCTCCATGTGAGAGAGCCATTAAACCAAGCTCTTCTTCTTCTTCTGCCCAGTTCACCACTCTATCTACAGTAACCAATGCTTTAGTTCCTTTTGGACTTCTGTTGTTTCCTTTTGGAAAGCTTTCAGTTATTCTTGGACTGGTTCTATAGCTGTGCTTGGACTTTTGATTGTTATCCTTAGCTTTATCTCTAGAGCATTCTCTTGCAAAGTGTCCATTCCTTCCACAGTTATAGCATTCAACCTTGGCCTTGTCATATCCTAGTGGCTCATTAGGATCAACAATCATTTATCTTCCAGTCTTCTTGAAAAAACCTATTAGATCTTACTGACACCATAGCAGCTTGCCATTTAAGATCTATCTCTTCAACATCAGCATCATCAATTTGGAACAAGTCATTGAGTGTTAACCTTGGCCTGTTGTCTTGTCCAGCAAAGAATGAGAAGGCATCATTGTCACTAAACAATGGTGAAGACCTTCCATGTGGATTTTGAGATACTATAGGAATGCTTTCAATACTTTGTGGGTAAGTACTGCTTGTAAGTCCTCCATCGGTATTTGTGAAGTATGTACCGCTGCTAGATCCACTAGCGGTATTATGAAAGTAAGTACCGCTGTTCCCATCTCATACAAACGCCAAGTTGGACTTTAAAGTAGTTGTTGTCTTTACTTCAGTGCCTTTCACATCCATCTCATATGCTCTAAGATTGTTGTAGAGATGATCAAAATGAATTGTTTACAAATCATCTCTTGTGATGAAGTGCATAGCCATTGCTTTCCACTCTGGTGGAACACTTCTTAAGAATTTTAAATTAGCTTATTCATTAGGAATTACTTGTCCATAAACTGCTAATTGAATAACCAATTTGCTAAACCTTCCATATCCACCATGTATCCCCTCTATGGTAATTGAGAAGTCATCAAATTCTTGCTTAAGAACAATCTTCTTAATTTTCTTAGATTTGTCATTGCCTCCAAATCTAAGTTTTATAGCATCCCACATAGCTTTAGCATCCTTATAATGATGAAATCTTGGTAGAATATCTTCAGAAAGAGCCATATCCAAGGCAGTTCTGGCTTTTCTTTCTCTGATCTCTACTTGTACCTCCTCATCAGTCACAACAGGTAGAACATAGCATGTATTGTCTGGCGACCAGTGTAGCTTCTTTGGTGTATTCCCATTCTTGATAACTTGCCACACAGTGTGATCTGTGTGATTCAAGTAATGTTCCATCTGCATAGCCCATGTCTCATAATTGTCACCTTTGAGAACTGGGAGTTTAACAGCAGATAGAGTATGAGAAGGTGTTGGTGTAGAGGTAGCTACAACATTCCCGGCTTGAATACCTTGTGCTGGTGCAGGATGCACAACTTGTGGTTGTCCCTGCGGTATAGGATCAGGGATATGAGCATCATTCAAGTGAGCATCATCACCTTTTGGTTGAGACATTGAGTTTTGGGATGTGTGGAGTGTTTGAGGTTGTGTTCTTCTTTTTCATAGTTTCTCAACAAGCTCTGATACCACTTGTTGATCCCTTTGGTTGGATCTATATTCTGTTAAGAATTAGTATAGTAGTTTGTAATCAAACTAAAACACTATGACCACTCTTACTAACACTAAATAAGTTATGCGGAATCTAACTTATAAAGCTCAGAAGAACAGAATTACTTTTAACTATTCGATTCTCTAATTAATCGACTTGAATGAGGTACATGAAAGACATTGTACCTATGTTCCTTTTATAGAGTAAGGAACCCTAGAAACCTTAGAATATTCTATAAAGATAACTATATTACAGACGATATATTATCAATATTCTAACTATTTAGGTATATCACATAAGATATACTCTAAGTATAACTATGACATATCTTATATTAAGATATATTTGTCCTAATCATCATAGCAGTACTTACTTTATAAGTAGCAGTACTTACTATGTACCGCGTTAATACTAACGGTACATACATAACACTAACAGTACTTGAAATACACTAACGGTACTTGACACTTAACAAATAATTCCCAACATTACGTGAATGTGAAATGTGGATCTTGAAGTGCAGGATATATATCAAAGTTATGCCGAGAATTTTTATCATGGAAAGATGAATGTATGATCTGAAGGATCGTGGGAATCTAAGTCCCTGTTGTATGGGACCATTGAGATAATGTAAAGATTTGGACCGAGAAGCATATAAGCTGGATCTACCCTAGAACTTTAAGGGCTGCATGAATTATGTTCCATATATTGAACCTGATAAAATGTCTATCAAGTGAAAATCTGATTACTTCTTAATGAAGTTTGGTTTGGTAAAATGTTGCATTTCCTCAAAAACCCGTGGACATCATGGAGAGAGAAAGTGAGTCCACTAAAGCACGATCGATTCCCATTGTTATGTTGATGAAACTCGCATATTGTAATGAATTACACTTGAGAGAAAAGACCGAATGTGGAGGAAATGCCCACATGTCTTTGACTCTATAAGAAGCGAGTAGTAAGATAAATTGATCTTTGAGGACAAAGATCCTCTTTAGGGGTAACTACTATGACAATCCGTCAATTTGAGGTCGTTACTTTATTCTCAAGTATTATTTAAAATCATTATTTTAATGTTATATTATGAACTCACTCATTTTTGGGAAGAAATTAGGGTTTACGTCTTAAAGTAGCATCGACTATGTCTAAACCGGAGAACTCTACGTTGTGTGTTTACATTTACATACTCCGTTTTTGTGACAATCAGACATTTCAGGAAGTAAAATTATTCTCGTATATTATTCTGGAATTTTATTTTTGTGTTGGTTCATAAACTCACAAATTTACGAGAAGAAATTAGGACTTACGTGCATAATTTAGCGTCTTTTACGATTAAACCGGAAACCCTAGGTTTACGTATTTACGCTTTTGTGCTCCGTTTTTTATGAGACAATTTTTATTAGAATCGTTTTGTGTCGTAGTCTCATAATTTATAAAAACATTTTTCGTAAATCGACCCGATGGCACGTAAATCGAGGAAATTAGAATCGAGGAGTACCCGTAAATTAGTGGGGATGAAACAAGTATACACTTGTCTCACCCCCACTATGGGCGGCAAGAAAAGTTAACAACACCACTCTTGGTGGTAATTTTACATAAGCCAAGAGGACACTTGTCCTCTTAGCCTTACAAAACCATCAACCAACTAAACCAAAATCATTTCCTTCATTTTCATACATGCAAAACAAGAAAGCTCTCAATCTCTCTCTCTTGCTTCCCCATTGCCGTCCCATATACACCATAAACACCATCATACACCAAAATTTAACCATAAAATCTTATGTATAATCTACATATGATGATAACTCATTGAAGAAATGAAGATTTGAGGTGATCTTAACAACTAAAAAGGAGTTTTCAAGGGAGTTTAGGGCTGATTTCTCAAGGAGTCTTCATACCCTTGGTGATCTCAAAGTGGGCTTTCTATTTCATAATACTGGTTACCAAAAACCAAGTCTTGTTCTTAACCTTTCATCATATTGGTTGGTACAAGATCATTTCTTTCTATCATCTTGTTATTTTGTAAATGTACTCATGTATTTTCTCCATAAATGTATATGTATATGATGATAAATGATGATCAAAATATTGTGTGGGGTTTTTGTGTAAATAGATTAGGTTAAAAAGACTAAAATCAACAAGTATAAATGTTAAAATCATGGTTAGACACATAGGCTGTATAAAACAGTAAGTATCAATATGATCATTTGGTTAAATGGCTTTGATTATTAAATATACAGATAGATAAATGATTTTTATATATGTGGTGAGTTGGCCATGCAATGGAATCATTAAAATGAGCAAGATATGGCCAAAATACTATTGAGGCACAAATCTGTATAGTCTGTTTGGACGAATTATTAAAAATACTTAGAGGCTGATTGAGCAGTGGTTATAAGAGAGTTGTTTGTAGCAAAAATCATGTAGTTTACGCTGTTCAAATTTGAGGTTCTATCTCCTTGTAGAACTCAAGATATGGCAAAAATGGTTGATTTGACTTTAGTAATCATATTTGTTAATAAACTATATGATATAACAAGAGCACTCAAGTAAATATTATTATAAGATAAGTATATAAAAACCACTAACTAATAATAAGTATTATAAAATGAGTTGTATACTAAAATAAATAAACATGACATTTTATAAAAGTAAAACTCAAATGTTTTCCAAAACTACAAACTATATATATGTTTTACGTCTTTTCGGCTAAAACCGAAAGATTAACGTTTTCGCCAGATAAAACTTAGACGGTCGGACCCGTCTAATGTAACATTTTTATAACTCATATACTGATATGTAAGCACATTTGACAAGTAAAAATCGATAAACCCGAGCTTTATAACTTATGGACTATAATGGGCCAAAGTTTACCCACTTGGGCCCAACATTTGAGTATAGGCCTGGTATTAAAAGTATAAATGGTCTAATATAATGTATTGAACTCTTAATGGGCTTATTGGGCCTTAATATGTAAATGGGTTAAAACTAGTATAACTAGTCTAAGTTAACTAATACTAAACACCTAGTAATATTGTGTAAGGTGCTAAAACCCCAATTGATCATCCTGTTATCATTACATATACATAACAACTTTTATAAAGTTATTGGGCATAGCCTAAGACCGAGTATTATTTGTCTAGGTTTCTCGTAATCGAGGCGCGTACTATACATCCTAATTGTCGATAACCCGCCTTCCCACACCAATGTGAGTTCATAGCCTCACACTCTTTTAAATGTTTTATGAAATGTTTTATAAACCCGCGAGGGAGATAACATGCTAGTTTTTAATAAAAATAGGACACCAGTTGTCCCGATTGTATGCTTATTGATATGGACCCGAATGATTATATGACCCAATGAATAAAATGAAATGGATTATTATTAGTTAGGTTATGTCACTAAAAGTCCCATTATCATGAATTGTGAACTACCGCGATTTGGTAGACGCTTATGCATATAATAGTAATATTTGGGGAAGATCACCCCAGTTCGTGCCTTGACGGTTGATCCCCGTCGTGCCACATTGATTGGTAAGCGAGTTTATGTATGAGAAGATTTATATAAGCATGATTATTGTGACGACATGCTGTTTTAGATGGGCAAAGGAATTACGGGTTAGCTACCCAATATATGTTATAGAAAAGTAACAATGTCATGCGTCTTATAATAATCCAATAATGAAAATACTGATATACGAATTGAATTATAATATATTGCCTGACTAGCAATACGGCGTCTTATTACTGATATTATGTTCGTGTTTTAGTTTTACATAACCATTTTTATATAACGGTTTTTATTAAACTCTATAAAACGTTTTAAAACGTATTGTATGATGTTTTTACGACAATGGTTCGTATAGTGGTTGTGAAGGCAAAAGCCTATATTGTGATTTAAGACAAAGATTCGTATAAAATGTCTTTAGCCTATCTTATGGCCTACAACAAAGAATTGTACAAAATGATTTTTGGTAATGATTATATACCGGTGATATATATATATATATATATATATATATATATATATATATATATATATATATATATATATATATATATATATATATATATATATATATATATATATATATATATATATATATATATATTACTGGTTTTTATTAAACTCTATAGATTCACTCGGCGTTTCGCTGACTTTTAACATGTTTTATCTCAGGTACTTGAAGGTAATTCTCAGGAAGATGACAAGAATTTATGGCCCGCATTCAAATAAAAATTTCCATTCAAATGTTTTGTATATGACATACTATGACCTGAGGACCTATGTAATTTTATATTCATGAATGGAAAATGCTTTATTATTAAACGACGTGATTTTTAAGCGTTGTCTATGATTTGAGTAATGTGCTATCCCGTAACACCAACGACTCTTCCGTTGATTCAAAATGTGAATATTTAGGGGTGTTATATAAAACATTTCAGTAATTACTATGTTATTATTTTAAACTGCTTGAGCTATATACATGCATGCCATGTTTCACCTAGTTATGGAGGTACCATAACCATAACACTTGAGACACCGGTGTTATAACTCTTCCACGACGAGAGTGATTGCTCACGATGTCCCTTTTAGTTATTGGCCATTTATTATTATCATGTGCGGCGAATGGGTGCATCCTAGTACATGTTTTGACAATTACAATTAGAGGCAATCCCTCTAATTGCATGACGAGGTCACCCCTCTATGTATTCATGCACGTTGATACCTTCATGACCTATATGGGCTCTTGGGCATTTATAATATAGTTTTTATGAATTAAACATAAGTCTTTTCAGATATAAACGAGTTTATAAAACATACTCCAGGTTTTCCAGGACTTACATTATTCCGTTACATTCTCATACTTTACTTATGTTTCAGTCATTTTATTATGTCATATATTCGTTCACTGATCGTATTGCTCAGCCGTATTTCTTTCCATGTTCCCATACGGCAGGTACTAAAGGGCAGATCTAAGAAATCAAGAGTACATGCAGGAGGCTCCCTTGACTTCATTTATTTTGATGCATTTAGATACTTCTGCTTTGCTGGACATTATTTTAGTCCTTATTCTATATTCTTTACTTATGCATTACGTGAGCTTATGTTTGGGACTGATGTTTGTTTCCGGTTTCCTTTATGGTCATTTATGTTTTTAAGACATTTACTTTGCATGCTTTAATGACACGTCATAATTATCATGTAACGGTCCACTTGTCAAAGTGGGGTGTTACAACATTATTGTGTTTTTATTACACATATTCTTTTAAATTTTATACAACAACAAAAAAACACAATATTTTTTCTTATTATTAAAAAATCTTAATAATCCAAATCTAGGTAGAAGATAATGCTAGGTTGCGTGGTCATAGTTCAACTCCTTTTGCGACTGAGCAGCCTTTTCAAAAAAGAGAGAGGAACAATGGAATCCTTGAAGGTGGTAAAAGGAAAAGACTGAAGAGAGCGGTTGTTATAACATAAGAAAGAAACAATGATGGAAAGGGCAAAGAAAAGAAAACAAAGGAGAAACAAACGAGTACTATAAAATGGAAAAAATATGAATGAGGGTGTCAGTGAGACTGAGCCTAAGACTTCATTGTTGAAGAAGAAGAGAGCTTCGAAAAAGGGTAAAAGAATCATGGGTGAAGAGGATTTAGGTTCTAACCCGAATGTTGGTGCTATAAGAAGGTGTACTGGTATAGTCATTAGAGAGGGTGGATCTGTCAATGATAGGAGTAGGTATAAAAACAGGTTGAATGTGAGGGTTCTGCTTCTGTTGATAATGTGGCCGGAAATAAAGGTCATATAAAAAGGTTTGTTGTGCTTGGTGTAGGAGCTCCTAGTAAGTTAAACGAGTATCAAGATTTTAAGATCACGAATTGCGTACTTGGTCTTAGAGGACCAACATATGTGGAAAACCAGTGAACTGAAGATGAATGTTACAAGGAGTGTTTGGGATAGTGCGTATGATTAGGGTACCAATATTAATATTTCGACTACTTTGTAACTTGATAACCCCTAGGGAACTCATAATGTTAAAAAACAACTTATAGTTATCTTGTTATTGCTTATTTATGTGAATGGTTAAGTACTGCCTCCAACCTGCGGCATTACCCTTACAAAATTACCGCTTATGACAACCCCTATCTGCTTATTGATGTCTTGTTATTAGTGCTTATCCAATGATAAAAAAGGAATGCGTAACTTATGCACTGCTTATTCATCTATTGATTGGATAACTCTGGTTATTCTCAAAAGGATTTTTGTAACTGCTTATTTATGTTATTGTTAGCTCATTGGGCTTTTTCGTATCTGGTTAGATTTCAAACTACAACATCACACCTATTAACAATTAATAGAGATTAACAATTAACACTCGAAGAGAAAACACCTTAATCAAACGTCAAACTAAAAACATAACACCATAATTAAAATTAAAACAGAGTAATTTACATTCGGTTAACATTAAACAACCCAAAAGACTAGTCACTGGTAACCAATTGGTTCACATCTCCCTCTGCCTCGCTGAAAATTCAATCTTGTAATAATCTTGTTGTAAATATGGGTAACCATTTTCATCAACATCCTTGCCTTACGCATGTCGACAGATTGGAGTGCCTTGATCTTTGTCAGATTTGCTCTAGCACATCTTGAAGGATTGCCATTTTGGAGCTCGAGCATAAACTCCTCCTACACATGACCTGTTCGGTCAGCTGTTGAGAGGTATTAATCAACTCTCTTGTCTGCCATATGTCCTCATCAATCTCTTATTGGTACAATGCTACCACCTAGGTGAAATGATCCAGCCATACCAACTTGTTCAACAATTCGAGCCATTATATCAACAGTAGGGTAATATATGTAGAAGATGTAGAGTTTCTGTGTGTGTGTGCGCGCGCGTTTGCAGCTAATATAGTATGGTTAAGAAGAAAATGGAACGTTGACACTTCGTGCAAATAACGTCCCCGAAATGAAAGATGTCAGTGTAATAAAGATGTGGCAAGAAAGGTGGATATAATGTCTCGGGAACGTGTTTTGCACAAAGGTAAAGGTGGAAGAGTGTTAGCGTCCTTCGTACGCTGAGAAATGACGAATATACCCTCACGTGCCAGTAACATGCGCGAGTTAACGGAAGAAAACGTCCAAAAGTTAAAAATCATCAACTCAAGGGGCAAAAATGCACGAGATTTTGAAGTATAGTGTCAAAATTGCTTGTAGTTTGCTCTCAGGGGCAAATTTGCTAAAATGAGAAAATTCAAGAACGTTTTTTGTAGTTTACCCTTCAAACAAAGGAAACTTCATTTTCCAAAAGTTAGACACGGCACCAAGACTATCATGTTTTAATCAATGCTGTCAAACTCGCGAGTTTACACGTAAGATCGCACGATCTTACGTTCCCACCTGATAAAATCGTGTAAGATCGCATCAGAGGTAGGATCGTAAGATCGGTGTATGTAAGATCGTAATATCGCGTGTCGATACGAGTTTACCAAATTACCAAGTTACCAACTTACTCACTTACATACTTACTAACTTGTTACTTTTTTAGGCCTAAAAAAGATAAATACGAGTTCGTTGCTCTTAGTAACAAGTATTGACGTTTTATTTTATATTTTCTAATTCGTAGAGATAATTATATGCTTTTTCCAAATCCAAATTACAATAAACAAATTAAGGTTCTTCTCATGCTCTTGTCGCCTGAAGCAAAAAAGTTTCTTACATGTAACTGATGTTTTTTCTTGTACCTTTTTATAGTTGTAACTATTAACCTTTAATTATTAATGATAGCTTAATTATAGTGATACTAGTGATGTACTTTGTTTTGAGACGTATATACGCATGTTATGTAATCATAAATGTGATGATTGAGACTTCACTTTTTTGTGATTTACTTTTTATTTGGTATTGTAAATTTGAATTTTGACATTTTCTAGCGAATATTATATAAATTTATCTTTGATGATGAGTAGAAAGAAATAATGTTTGACTCGTTTATCAATTGCTTACAGAAATGATAAATTGGTAGGATCTTACGATCTCGATCTTGCAAAGACAAAAACGATCTCAGGTGAGATCACAATCTTGACAGCCTTGGTTTTAACTGTTCATGGACCATGCATTGCATAGGAAGCCCAATTTCCCAATCAATAACATACACAAGTACATAACTATCACTTAATGTGACCCATAACCAATGTTTTGAAAACCGGTTCTTTTTTAGACTTAGTCGAGTCATCGAGTCCAGGTTAACCCGGTCGACCCTATTTTAACTGGGCCGACCCAGATCAACCCGATTTATTAAAAATATTGTTTTTTATATTTTTACTAATTAACTAAAGTTATATATAAAAGTCATGAAATCGTCCGTAAAAATTATTCCAACTAATATAATATGTAAAAATAAAAATACGTCGCAAACACGCAAAATTCACGTGTTACTAAAAAAACACGAAAAATACAAAACCTGGTTAGGTCTCGAGAACTAGGATGACTTGAGTCATCTGAAATCCAAAGAGTTTAGCCCGATTTTGAAAATGTAAAACTCGGTTCAATATGACCTATTTTGACCAAAATCGAGTCAACCGATCCAGCCAGATCAAGCCAAGTTTGAAAACATTGCCCATAATCCGTTATTAGATCATGACTCATTTACCCAAACTACTTAACCAATAACCTGTTAAACCCATTAATAAATAGTAACCCATTTTACTCATGACCCAACCCATTACCCAAACCAACCCAAACCACCTTCTCTGGTTCCCAGTTCAGTATTCTTTCTGAAACCCTAAACAAACAACCTCAACTAATGTTGGATCCAAACAAAAATCATCGAAAAGCTCCCTATCAAATCACTTCTTCGATTCCGATCTGTATCAAAACCATGGAAGTATCTTATCGATAGCTCTAAATTTATTATTAGATACATAATTTTCAGCCTCGACATAATCTATTCGCGCAGTACTTAGTAGGTGCTACTACCGAAAACTATGTTTCTATATCGGACGGGATGATACTTTCCCATTATATAAGATTTCCCTAATTCTGCCCACTTCTCTTAAAGACGCATCAGTAGTTTCTTTGTCATATGGGTTGCTATGTTTGTACAGTTACTATAAAAATAGATTGCATGGAAATGAAATCGTTGTTCTTTGGAATCTTTCGGCGAGAAGATGTATTGGTATTGCTATCCCAAATGTAATTTATTCATCGCATGGTGTTACTAGGATCGGTTTTGGTGTTTGTCCTGGCACTAATGATCCTAAGCTTGTTAAGATTAATGTTCCTAGAATACAAAATCTCCACTGTGATGTCAGACATCTCCAATGTGATGTCGATGTTTTTACATTAAGTACACGTGTTTAGAAACGTGTATCTAATGTTCCGCCATTGAAGTGTTATAGGGTGAACTTTGATTATCAATTCTCTTTAGAAGGATTCATTTATTGGCTTAGAGAGGAAAGAATTGGGTCTAAGTTGATTATTTATTTTGATATAAAGAGTGAAGAATTTGGTAAAGTGTATCTTCCCGATAGTTTTGTGCAGTCTAGGAAATTGAAGTTATCTAAGCGAAAGGGGAGTCTTATTTTGCTTGAATGTTATGAAGAGAGTGAGATCATAGTATGTGGTGTTTAGATGATGAAGGATGATGGTGTTACTAAAGATTTTACTAAGATGTTCACTGTTAAGGTGTCGGGTAAATCATTATATGATGGAGTATTAGGATTTAGGAAGAATGGTGAACCTATAATAGAAATCAAAGGTCACGGTATATTTGAAGTTTCTGATATCTCCTCAGGAAGCATCAAGGATATTGGGATTGATGGAGATTATGGTTCGTTCTTTGTGAGCTCTTACATGGAAACACTACTTCTACTTGATGAATCTGATTCCATCATTCACTAATGACGGTGATGATGGCCACATTGCAAGGTAGAGAGATCAGTTCTAGTTTTTAAATAGCACCTACAACTTATTGTTTAGTTTGTCATGTTTGAGTTTAAATGACGATGATTTCTATTTTAAGTATGTTTTCTTGATCTCATTGATATGATTTTATTTTATAATTTTATAACCCTTTTACTTCTTGTGTTAATGCAAAGCAATGCCTAAAAACATTGTTAGTATTAATTAATCTTTCTTAGTTTTGATCACGACAAATTACAAAGACATTTATTGTCAAACACAATCATAAAACGAATTATCTAACAAACACTATCATCAAGGTAATAATCATTACACTAACATATCTTAATCATGCTTAGTGATCATAAAAGTGATTAGCCTTAAAACTCACTTTTGTCAAATGTAACAAAAGCTTTTTCATAAACTTTATTTTTAAAAAATGTTTTATTAAAATGAAAATGAAAATTGAATATGGCATATTCCAAATGCCATAAGAATATCCTTTGTAACACCCCATTTTGATAAATGGAATGTCACGCGTGATTATGGCGTGTCATCAAAGCATACAAGGATAAATGTCTAAACATTACATGACCATAAAGGAAATACCGGAATCAAACATCGGTACCCCAAAAGTAAAACTCATCACACACAAACATAAGTACTGTAAATGAAAGGACTAAACAATGTCCATGGAAATGAGTATCAAAGTATAAAGAAATGCATAAAGTAAAGAAGGCTAGGAAGCTTCCAATCCATATGCACGTACGCTTAAAGTCTACGAGCGTCCCTGAGAATCTGCCATTTTGGGAACATGAAAAGGAAAACGGCTGAGCAATACGCTCAGTGCACGGATATACAAGTATAGCATGAATAACTTAAGCATATAAGCATGAAGCAGCGGAAAAGACTAAGTTCTGGATAACCTGGTTATATCTTAGTAAAACTGGTTTTATAGTTTGAAAAGCCTTATGTTTATCTTGTAAAAACTGTTTAACATACTTACCATTAGCCAATATAGGTCATCAATTATCAACGTGCATGAATACTTGGAGGGGTGACCTCGTCATGCAAATTAGAGGGGCTGCCTCTAATTTAATATACTAATTTTGGGCAGGAGGGATCAGCTCCTTGTGAAGGATGCAAGGCACACACCACATTTACACTGAGTAATCTGCTGAAAACATGTAAACTAGGATGCACCCATATGCCCCACCTGATAATAATAATATGGCCAAAAGCTGAAAGGGACGTCACGAGCTATCACTCCGCCGTGGTGAAGTCATAACACTGGTGCCTCCAGTGTTATGGTTATGGTACCTCCATAACTAGGTGAAATTGGTCATGCATGTATATGGCTTTAGGTATTCTAATAAAACGTAAGCAATTCAAAAACATATAAAACATATACTGGGGAAAACAGTTGGCTACATACGGGAAATCCTAATAAGGAAGAATGTCCATACTGAAAGGAAGGAGAATCCGTACCTTATGTCCAGTGAACGAAGAAGACGAACGAAAGAGAGTCCTACTTCGGTATCACGAATGCTACATAAATACATACGTGTATAAGTATCTGATTACTGAGTACGTAACTGGTTTTATATCATGTCTTAGCTTGTTTTATATGTTCATGTCATGTTTTACTGATTTAAGCTTTATACTGTGTTTATAATGTATTTTGTCTATTCTGATTAAGTATTACACAACAAGTATATTCTTTTATTACACAACAAGTATAAAAAAATATACTTGTTGTGTAATAATAAGTAACTTTCTAAAAAATAGCATGTTTCCTAAAATAAAAAGTTTCCAAAAATAGAAAATTTCTAAAAATCGAAAGTTTCCAAAAATAGATTTACTGCTTAAACTAGATAAGTTTCTAAAAATATAAAGTTTCCATAAATAGATTAGCTGTCGTAATTAAATAAGTTTCTAAAAATAGAAAGTTTCCATAATTAGATATAAGCTGGATAATTAAGCTAACTATATAAGCTTAATGTTTACTGATTAATATTCTAAGTCATGTAATTAAATAGTATATTTTATTAATTACTTCACATGAATTAAATAAACTATAGGTTAAAGTATTTAATTAAATATAACATGGTTTAATTAAATAAAGGTGAAAATACTTAGGTTAAAACATGTATTATTATCTATTAATAATATAACCTAAGTGTAATACCTAGAGCCGAGGTCACTTACCTTACCCTAAATTACGCTTATTTTTGAAATTTTTAATAAATTTTATTTGCTATATATTTTACCATTTTGGTTGAAACCGATAATTGAGGTCATAATTTTGACGATTGACGATTTAAGAAGAACGATGACGACTACGATCCCGATGGATGCCCAAATTTCTATGTTTATTGTCGTTTTATCGATATTATAATTTTTCGAGAATTTTACTTTCGGTTCGTGTTAAGTTGAGTCGGGTGAGTTTTATTGCTTTCCAGGTACATTTAAATTGTCCTAAAAGTATTTTGGAGTGTTCGGGATGATCCCCGACTCCCGTAAAATTTTCTAAAATGACTAGTGAATCATTCCCGTAAACTTTTGAGGTCGTTTTCACTTAAGGACAAAATAAAGCTATTGTTGCACCACAAGTCCCTCCAAAAATTACAAAATGGGAAAGTAAACACACACTAAACAAACGCACTAAAAAATTTTCTCACCATCTCTCTTTTTCTCTCTTTAGGCCGACAGCCAAAACCACCCACCACCACCACTTATTTTTTTTTTCTAGCTTGTTTTGATCAAAAGTAAGTTTAGACCACATCTAGTTTCATCATTTCCATTGTTTTCAAGTACTTTAATCCCACATGCATCCATAAAAATTTTTCCAAGAATCAATGGATTTTTCAAAAATTGTTTTGATGTTAATTGGATGTATGCATGTTTAATTCATGTGTAGTGGATGTGTAATCGCTCAACAAACCAACAAAAATCAATTTGGTTGGGGGGTTTTGATCACCCACACCCCACGGCACAAAGGGGGTGTTTGGTGGATCTTGGTGATTGTTGTTTTGATCATGGTTTATGTGTTTATTACTTGTTCTTAGAAGTTTTTGAGTGGGTAAAACCCATTGCATGTTTGATTTGGTGTTTGGGTTTTATGATGTATTTGGTAATTAGGGGTTTAAGGACTGATTAGTATGATTAGACATGATTAGGAGTGATTAGGTTGAGGTCTAGTGTCGATAAACTGGTTTGGAAACGAGTGTTGGATTGATTTTGAGATAGGTAATTTTAGGCAGAATGTTTGGGATGTTTTCATAAAATTTATTTTATACACAGGTCATGGGATTAGGATATAGTTGTAGAGCGTCTTCTTAGCTTCGATTTGGTATAAGATAGAGCTTACGACTCCTAACGAGTCAAAAGTTATGATGTTTTGAAAATCGTGTACCGGGAGATGAGAACCTACATAATCCGAAATTATGTTTGGTTTTAGGTCAAATCCCGGGGACCATAGATATAGTTTGGTAAATGATTAAAGGTTTATTTTTGGTCTCAAACCTGCATATGTGAGTCTATTATTAGACTTAGGTGTCAAATGGGTCAATGGTATATTTTAAATGGGTCAAATGAGTCCGACTTGGTCAAAGTGCAAAATCAGTCCAAAAAACGTAGGTTTAGTAAAGTGTTGAGTAACGGGTCGTAAAAGTGAAAACTTTTAATGGGATTAAAAATGTGTTTTCTACAGTACTTAAGGTATTTTTGAGAATTTTCCCAAATTTTATTAAAAGGTTTAAGTCTAGTAAAACAGCCCATACTTTTGGTAAGTATCGGCGAAAAACGTGAAAAGAGTAATAACGTTAATAACATGGACGAATAGTATAAAACGAGTAACACTTATTTGTTTGGTTTTGGCGTGAGTTGTAATTATCACAATTGACTAATATGTATGTATTATATATAGTACTTAAGGTTTATAAATGAGATTACTCATTACGCGTTATTGGTTTGATAGGTGTTGATTTTCCCGGGCATCCTCATCATCGTCAGCGATCGTCACTCGAATCGTCGACTACTTTATATATAAGGTGTGAATTTATAGCCTCGCTTACTATTGTTTTAAATTGTTTTACCCGCGAGGGAAATGCATGCTAGTTTTCCAAAATGAACATATGTCATGAATGATTGTTGGACCCGAATGTTGCCTTAGAAATTGTGTTGAGTACCTAGCGTGGATTGAAAATAGCCGCTTATACAATTGGTAGTACTATGGGGTTGACGACCCTATCCGAGACGAGGGCTAGTACATTGAGTACCCCCTGCGGACGGATAACTTGTGATAAGAAATAAGGTATAATTGCAACTGATGCCTTTAGAAGGGGCATTGGTTTCATCTGAATCACGCCGGTAATTATTACGCGGGTGATTGAGTTAACGGGTTAGTGTCATGAGCTTAAACACAATTGTCATAACCTTGAAAATAGATTGTTTGATCGACAAGTCTATGAATGATCGTGAATGATTTTTATAACACATATGTTCAAAATGAGATTGTAAAACCTATGAATTCCACTCAACATTATTTGTTGACCCAATTTAGCATGTGTTTCAGGTAACCGATGAAGTGTAGCATGGAGCATGCATTGGATGGGAGTTGTGTGTGGCTTGGCGTCTACTTGTTTTTCCACCCATTATTAACTTGAATATTTTAAACTTTATGTCATGTTGTGAAAAATTGTATCTTTTGGGGGTTGAGATTCATGGGGACCGAAACGCTAACTCTGTGTTGTATCATTTGGGTTTGGAAAACCGTAGACAAGTATGTTGTTAACAATGTCCAAATTAAGTTAAAACTTTTACGTCTCTTTGGAGTCGTTTGATATACCTTGTGTGCGATGATAACTGCCTAGCACCCAAATGTTGTAGTTCCGTTGCGCATAGCATTTGGTGGGGTGTTAGAGATTGGTAATCAGAGCCATGAGTTATAGAGAACTAGGTCGTTTTGAAAATTCCTAAACTATAACTTTTGGTGTTGTAAGAAACTGTCCAAGCACACAACTACCCTGCATGGCTCCGGTAAGGTTTATTTTTGTATTCATGGTATTGATATATACTTTTGAGTTGAAGTATATATGTGGGTATTTATTACGTAGATATTGAACTACTATATGTAAACGTTGGAATTGTACGTGGGGTACTCGATACCGTAATTCTTGTATTACATATGCATGAGCATCATATTATCGTATTTTGGGCATGTGTACCACCTTTGCATTGCATTTGCATGCATGTATTTATAAATATTGAATAGTAATCTTACGTACCCTCCAAATTCTATGTTATTGCAGGAATGGCCGAGGTACAGCCTAACGGAAATGGAGACGAATATGTCGTAGGACACGAAGGGGGAAATGTTGAAACAGCTACTGAAGGACAAGCCGAGACGAACAATGTGCAAGCCCAGGACCCCGACCAAAGGAGAACTACATTCCCCAGGCCTACTCGTATTTCTCATCTGATCGGTATGCCAGGTATCCCTAGAAGTTCCGACGCTGCAGCGAGCGCTAATTCTCTTCATCAGGACATCGCAAGAGTTATCTGCCCCGGACCAAGAGCTTATCGTGACGTTCCGCTTGTTGTGAGAAGATTGGATGGATCGATGTACGAGCGGTACATAGTGGAAACTAGAGTAATCAAGAGATTCGACGAGAATGAGAGGGCACACTAGAGGTTGTTGGCAAGAACTGCAAGGATTGAATTTGATGGAGTAGCAAACAAGAGTGATATCAACAGTCTGAGATCGATGATAGCGAACCTGAGTGCTAGTCTTGAGCAAGTTAGGGAGGATCAGGCGAGGTTGACTAGGATGCAAAGTTGGGAGCATCGAGTTAGAGCATCCCTGCCACCAGATTGGAGATTTGTAGATGACTTGGAAATGGAGGCTAATAATTTTATGGTCCAGCCACCTGCCAAAGGTGTGTGTATCAATGTAGGAAATCAGGTAGCAGTGGAGTGTGGATCTACTTCTGGGACGAAGAAGGCGACTGAGTGTGGGCCGAATGACAAAGGAAAAAGGAAGATGGACGAAGAGCCCGAGGAAGACAGTGACGAAGAGCCCGAGGAGGATAAAGATGAACCGCCATCCAAGAGGTCGTGTGGATCACCACATGACTAGCTGCTTGTATTTTATTTTATCTTTGATCGTTGTAATCGAACTATTTTAGACTTTTGTATGATGGTATTGTGACGAAAAACTTGATGACTTAAGTTTTATGGTGAATGGTTGTAGTGGCAATACTTGTCATAATTTTGGTTGATTTATCAATACAATCTATGTTTACCTTTCATGATCTGTGATATGTCTTTAATTTGCTCTTTTGTGATGTGAATTGATGAATATTGGTAACCTTGTAGTGATGTGTCAGTGTGCTTATATTATGTCTTGAAAGAGAAATCCATCTTAATCTTGATGTGTATACTTACATTGTTTTTCTATTATCCCTGTCTTTGCAGAGAGGTGTACTTGAGAACTCACCATGCCTCCAAAGCTAACAGCTAACCGTGTGAACACAATGATTCAAGAAGCAATTGCAAATGCACTCGAAGCGGATCGTGCAAACCGAAACCCAGATCAAGGTGGAAACGCAGGAAGACAGCAAGCCCCGAGGGAGTGTACTTATGCTGGTTTTATGAAATGTGGTCCCACGTAGTTTCGTGGAACTGACGGAGCCCTAGAACTCCGAAGGTGGTTAGAGAAGATCGAAAGTACTTTTGAGATTAGCGGATGTTCAGAGGCAAATAAGGTCAAGTTTGCAGCTGCCACTTTTCTTGATGACGCCTTGAGTTGGTGGAACAATCAAGTAGCCACTGTTGGATTAGCAGTAGCAAATGCGAGAACTTGGACTGCTACTAAGGCTCTTTTGACCAAAAAGTTATGTCCCGAAGAGGAACTGGGTCAACTGGAAGATGAGTTAAGGCATTTTACTTTGAGGAACAATGATATTACAGCGTATACAAGGAGGTTTAATGAATTGAGCCTTTTGTGTCCCGATGCCTTTGCTGATGATAACAAGAAAATGAAGCAGTACATCAAGGGTTTGTCAAGTAATATCAAGGGTGAGACAACTTCATCTAAGCCTGGGTCATTCGATGAAGCAGTCCAAATGGCTCACGCGCTAATGGATGTCAAACTGCAAGATAAGAAGGACTTCATTGCTGAAGGAAACAAAAGAAAGTGGGAGGCAGCTCAGAGTAATCAATCCCAAGGTCAAAGTCGAGGAGGAAACCGTAACACCCAAGGTCAGAACCGCAATCAGCAGTTCAACCAGAGAAGAAATGATGGGATGAGGGTTGTCACTAACCCTAGAGGAGCGAAGGTGAATCCCCACTGTGGTCGATGTAATTTGTACCATGTGGGGAGTTGCCCACCTGCGTGTGGCAAGTGCGGAAAAGCGGGTCATAGAATGTCAGATTGCCGAGCTAAAGGGGTAGCTACTGGGGCAAATGCCACGAAGGTGATGGTTTGCTTCGGATGTGGAGAAAGAGGGCATAAGCAGGGGAATTGCCCGAAGGCTGGAAACAGGCAAGGAGGAAATAATGCTGATGCTGTGTATCGAGTAGGGACTGCTGATAAACCACAAGGCCCTAACGTGGTTACCGGTACGTTTCTGCTAGACGCTTGTTATGCTAGTATATTGTTTGATTCTGGTTCTAACAAGAGCTTCGTAGATGTTAAATTTAGTCGTCATATCGATAGAGAACCGGTATTGTTAACGACTAGTTATAACGTGGAATTAACCAATGGGAAGATCGTTAGTACAAATTCTATACTGAAAGGGTGTACCTTGAAGTTAGGAAATTACGCTTTTGAAATCGACTTAATGCCCATAGAGCTAGGATCGTTCAATGTGATCGTTGGAATGGATTGGCTGATGGCGCATAGTGCCGTGATCGTCTGTGGAGAAAGATTAGTTCAGATCCCGTTGAGGAATAGATTTTTTACTGTGAAGGGAGATGAATGCACTTCTCGTTTGAAAGTGATATCTTGCTTGAAAATGATGAGATATGTAGAAGATGGATGTGATGTGTTTTTGGCACAAGTTTCTAGTGATGGTGACTTAGAGGCGAAGTTAGAAGAGGTACCTGTAATTCGCGAATATCCGGAAGTTTTTCCAGATGAGTTGTCGGGTTTACCACCCACCCGTGAAGTCGAATTTCGAATCGATTTGATGCCGGGAGCTGCACCAGTTGTTCGTGCACCCTATCGATTAGCACCATCAGAGTTAAAGGAGTTATCGGATCAACTGAAGGAGTTGATGGATAAGGGATTTATTCGACCGAGCTCATCACCATGGGGGGCGCCAATGTTGTTTGTGAAGAAGAAAGATGGTTCATTTCGGATGTGTATTGACTATAGAGAGCTCAACAAGCTGACGGTTAAGAATCGGTATCCATTGCCGAGGATTGACGATTTATTTGAACCTTGCAATTGATATGTTCTTGTGTATACTCAAAGATCGACTTGAGGTCAGGGTATCATCAACTGCGTGTGAGAGAGGAGGATATCCCTATAACTGCCTTTCGTACGCGGTATGGACACTTCGAATTTCGAGTGACGCCTTTTGAGTTAACAAACGCGCCTGCAGTATTCATGGACCTTATGAATCGAGTATGCAAGCCGTATCTAGATAAGTTTGTCATTGTATTTATCGATGATATTCTTATTTACTCTAAGAGTAAGGAAGAGCACGAGAAGCACCTGAGAAAGATATTGGATCTGCTAAAGAAAGAGAAGCTGTATGCGAAGTTCTCGAAGTGTGAGTTTTGGTTAGAGTATGTGCAATTCCTTGGTCACGTAATTGATAGCAAAGGAGTTCGCATGGATCCTGCCAAAGTCGAAGCAATCAGGGAATGGTCGGCACCGACAACGCCGACTGAAGTTCGACAATTCCTTGGTTTGGCTGGGTATTATCGGAGATTCATTGAAGGATTTTCGTTGATTGCGAAGCCATTGACAAAGCTTACAGAGAAGAATAGGGTGTATGAATGGGGAGATGATGAAGAATTCACTTTCAAAGCACTCAAGGATAAGTTATGTTCTGCACCGATATTGTCATTACCAGAAGGAACCGAAGACTTTGTAGTGTATTGTGACGCATCTCGTAAGGGTTATGGAGCTGTGTTGATGCAGTGTGAGAAGGTGATTGCTTACGCGTCGAGACAATTGAGGAAGAATGAAGAAAACTACACGACGCATGATTTGGAATTAGGAGCTGTGGTTTTTGCGTTGAAATTGTGGAGACATTACTTGTATGGGACGAAGTGTGTTGTATTCACTGACCACAAGAGTTTGCAACACATTTTGGACCAAAAGGAGTTGAACATGAGACAGAGGCGATGGGTAGAATTACTGAGCGACTATGACTGTGAGATTCGCTACAATCCTAGCAAGGCGAATGCCGTAGCAGATGCACTTAGTAGGAAGGATCGAGAGAAACCTTTGAGAGTCAGAGCTTTAGTGATGACCAAGGGTGTTGATTTAACCGAAACAATACTGAAGGCTCAAGAGAAGGGATTAATGAAAGAGAATGTCGATGCTGAGAACTTGGGAAGAATGTTGAAACCTCTTTTTGTGGTTAGGTCAGACGGGCTGAGATATTTCGAGAATCGGATTTGGTTACCGTTATGTCCATCCGAGGAAGGAAAGCCTGAAGTACGAGATTTGGTTATGAACGAGTCTCATAAGTTGAAGTACTCGATACATCCTGGATCGGATAAGATGTATCATGACCTGAAGAAAGTCTATTGGTGGCCGAATATGAAGGCGGATATTGCTCGTTACGTCAGTAAGTGTTTGACTTGTGCGAAGGTTAAAGCCGAACATAAGAAGCCGTCTGGGCTGTTGGTACAACCAGAGATCCTAGAATGGAAATGGGAGAGAATCGCTATGGATTTCGTGACGGGTTTACCCAGAACTCCTAGTGGATGCGATATGATTTGGGTAATAGTGGATAGATTGACGAAATCTGCTCACTTCTTACCTATGAAGAAGACAGACAGTATGGAGAAGCTGGCCAGTGTGTACGTGAAGGAGATCGTTTGCAGACATGGAGTACCTTTATCGATCATTTCGGATCGCGATAGTAGGTTTACTTCAGAATTTTGGAAATCACTTCAACGTGCGATGGGCACTGAATTGAGTTTGAGCACGGCTTATCACCTGGAGACTGATGGCCAGAGTGAACGAACTATTCAGACGATGGAGGACATGCTCCGAGCATGCGTGATTGATTTTGGAGGAAGTTAGGAACGCCACTTGCCTTTAGTGGAGTTTTCGTATAATAATAGTTACCATGCGAGCATAAAGGCTGCACCATTCGAAGCGTTGTATGGAAGAAAGTGTAGATCACCTGTGTGTTGGAGTGAAGTAGGGGAAAGTCAGTTGACTGGACCCGAAATGGTTTTGGAGACGACAGAGAAGATTGTGCAAATCAAGAACCGATTACTTGCTGCAAGAAGCCGACAGAAGAGTTATGTCGATAACAGAAGAAAACCGTTGGAATTTGAAGTCGGAGATATGGTTATGCTTAAGGTTTCACCGTGGAAGGGTGTGATTCGTTTTGGGAAGAAAGGAAAGTTGAGTCCGACTTATATTGGACCATTTAAGATTGTTAAACGAATTGGACCGGTAGCTTATAAGTTAGAGTTGCCGAACGAGCTTAGTGCTATTCACGACACGTTTCACGTATCAAATTTGAAGAAGAGTTTGGTAGATAAGGAATTGGTGATTCCTTTGGACGAGATTCAACTGGACGACAAAATGCATTTCGTGGAAGAACCCGTGGAAATTATGGACCGAGAGGTCAAGAGGCTGAAGCATAGTAGAATTCCCATTGTGAAGGTTCGATGGAATTCTAGGCGTGGACCGGAATACACTTGGGAACGTGAGGACTTTTTCAAGGAAAGGTATCCTCATCTGTTCCAGCGGCACGAAATGTGAGTATAAGAAGAGGCGAGCGCCGGGACGTCGCTCTCTTTAAGGAGGGGTGGATGTAATAGAGCCGAGGTCACTTACCTTACCCTAAATTACGCTTATTTTTGAAAATTTTAATAAATTTTATTTGCTATATATTTTACCATTTTGGTTGAAACCGATAATTGAGGTCATAATTTTGACGATTGGCAATTTAAGAAGAACGATGACGACTACGATCCCGATGGATGCCCAAATTTCTATGTTTATTGTCGTTTTATCGATATTATAATTTTTCGAGAATTTTAGTTTCGGTTCGTGTTAAGTTGAGTCGGGTGAGTTTTATTGCTTTCCGGGTACATCTAAATTGTCCTAAAAGTATTTTGGAGTGTTCGGGATGATCCCCGACTCCCGTAAAATTTTCCAAAACGACTAGTGAGTCATTCCCGTAAACTTTTGAGGTCGTTTTCACTTAAGGACAAAAGAAAGCTATTATTGCACCACAAGTCCCTCCAAAAATTACAAAATGGGAAAGTAAACACACACTAAACAAACACACTAAAAATTTTTCTCACCATCTCTCTTTTTCTCTCTTTAGGCCGACGGCCAAAACCACCCACCACCACCACTTATTTTTTTTTCTAGCTTGTTTGGATAAAAAGTAAGTTTAGACCACATCTAGTTTCATCATTTCCATTGTTTTCATGTACTTTAATCCCACATGCATCAATAAAACTTTTTCCAAGAATCAATGGATTTTTGAAAAATTGTTTTGATGTTAATTGGATGTATGCATGTTTAATTCATGTGTAGTGGATGTGTAATCACTCAACAAACCAACCAAAATCAATTTGGTTGGGGGGTTTTGATCACCCACACCCCACGGCACAAAGAGGTTGTTTGGTGGATCTTGGTGATTGTTGTTTTGATCATGGTTTATGTGTTTATTACTTGTTCTTAGAAGTTTTTGAGTGGGTAAAACCCATTGCATGTTTGATTTGGTGTTTGGGTTTTATGATGTATTTGGTAATTAGGGGGTTAAGGACTGATTAGTATGATTAGACATGATTAGGAGTGATTAGGTTGAGGTCTAGTGTCGATAAATTGGTTTGGAAACGAGTGTTGGATTGATTTTGAGATAGGTAATTTTAGGCAGAATGTTTGGGATGTTTTCATAAACTTTATTTTGTAAACAGGTCATGGAATTAGGATATAGTTGTAGAGCATCTTCTTAGCTTCGATTTGGTATAAGATAGAGCTTACGACTCCTAACGAGTCAAAAGTTATGATGCTTTGAAAATCGTGTACCGGGAGATGAGAACCTACATAATCCGAAATTATGTTTGGTTTTAGGTCAAATCCCGGGGACCATAGATATAGTTTGGTAAATGGTTAAAGGTTGATTTTTGGTCTCAAACCTGCATATGTGAGTCTATTATTAGATTTAGGTGTCAAATGGGTCAATGGTATATTTTAAATGGGTCAAATGAGTCCGACTTGGTCAAAGTGCAAAATTAGTCCGAAAAACGTAGGTTTAGTAAAGTGTTGAGTAACGGGTGGTAAAAGTGAAAACTTTTAATGGGATTAAAAATTTGTTTTCTACAGTACTTAAGGTATTTTTGAGAATTTTCCCAAATTTTATTAAAAGGTTTAAGTCTAGTAAAACAGCCCATACTTTTGGTAAGTATCGGCGAAAAATGTGAAAAGAGTAATAACGTTAATAACATGGACGAATAGTATAAAACGAGTAACACTTATTTGTTTGGTTTTGGCGTGAGTTGTAATTATCAAAATTTACTAATATGTATGTATTATATACAGTACTTAAGGTTTATAAATGAGATTACTCATTACGCGTTATTGGTTTGATAGGTGTTGATTTTCCCGGGCATCCTCATCATCGTCTGTGATCGTCACTCGAATCGTCGACTACTTTATATATAAGGTGTGAATTTATAGCCTTGCTTACTATTGTTTTAAATTGTTTTACCCGCGAGGGAAATGCATGCTAGTTTTCCAAAATGAACATATGTCATGAATGATTGTTGGACCCGAATGTTGCCTTAGAAATTGTGTTGAGTACCTAGTTGCAAAAGGACCTAAATTCATGAACTATTAACTATTGTTTAATCCTAGCATGGATTGAAAATATCCGCTTATACAATTGGTAGTACTATGGGGTTGACGACCCTATCCGAGACGAGGGCTAGTACGTTGAGTACCCCCTGCGGACGGATAACTTGTGATAAGAAATAAGGTATAATTGCAACTGATGCCTTTAGAAGGGGCACTGGTTTCATCTGAATCACGCCGATAATTATTACGCGGGTGATTGAGTTAACGGGTTAGTGTCATGAGCTTAAACACAATTGTCATAACCTTGAAAATAGATTGTTTGATCGACAAGTCTATGAATGATCGTGAATGATTTTTATAACACATATGTTCAAAATGAGATTGTAAAACCTATGAATTCCACTCAACATTATTTGTTGACCCAATTTAGCATGTGTTTCAGGTAACCGATGAAGTGTAGCATGGAGCATGCATTGGATGGGAGTTGTGTGTGGCTTGGCGTCTACTTGTTTTTCCACCCATTATTAACTTGAATATTTTAAACTTTATGTCATGTTGTGAAAAATTGTATCTTTTGGGGGTTGAGATTCATGGGGACCGAAACGCTAACTCTGTGTTGTATCATTTGGGTTTGGAAAACCGTAGACAAGTATGTTTTTAACAATGTCAAAATTAAGTTAAAACTTTTACGTCTCTTTGGAGTCGTTTGATATACCTTGTGTGCGATGATAACTGCCTAGCACCCAAATGTTGTAGTTCCGCTGCGCATAGCATTTGGTGGGGTGTTAGACTAAGTCATGTAAATTAATTTATTATAAGTCATGATTTTAATAATTAATGAATTTATAGTCTAATTAAATGATAAATACTTAGGTTAAAACTCATGTATTAATAATAAAATTAATAACCTAAGTCATGTAAATTAAATTAATCATGTTCATGTTTTTAATTAATTTAATTTAAGTCTTGTAAAAATAACTATAACTTGTAAAAATATTTAACCTTGTAAAAACAACTCATGAACGAACTGTATTTTAATCTAAAAATGTGTGAACCGTACCCGTGTTTTAATCTAAACATGTGTGAACCAGACCCGTGTTTTAACCCGTGAACTGGCAACAAACGCACCCCTGGTCAACTAGCCGCCGGCTAGCCAAGGGTCCCCACCGGCTAGCCGGTGTTCCCCTTGCTGTCGTGGCCTACCCGAGCACCACCATGCCCCGACCGAGGTCGGGGTCTCCGTTTCTTGCTTCTGCCGAGACAAAAAGACACCAAACCGAGACCTTGAGGTCTCGGTGGTGCGAATCAAAACCAAGCCGAGACCCCCTTTGGGGCTCGGTTCCTTGCGTCAGCCACAAACAAACACCCTTAAACCCTTACTAAATTTTACCGCATGATTAATTACATGTGTATACTTGTTTTTAATTTGTTTTAAAAACATTCATGATTTCATGTGATTAATAAATCAAAAACATAAAAAGAAAAGAGGATTAGGGTTTATACCGATCACGTGAATCAAAGGAGGATGAACACACAACGATCCTTGCAATAAATTGAACACCAAAAATCAACCAAACACCCCTTTGGTGTGTGTAGAACCCGGCGGCCAAGGAAGTAGAAGAAAAGTGATTTAGGTTTTCTTGTATTTTCTAATTTCTTGAATTATGAAAATAGTTTTCTCCTTTTTCATGCTTAGTAAATTTTGCATGGGCTTGGCCCTTTGGTCTTGTTGTGTCCGCGGGTAAGGGGGCCCACATGGGATAACCCAGACATTTTCCGTGTCTAAATAATAAGTGTGTTCTCGTGTTCGTGATTTACATGATTTAATAGTTATAGTTCGTGTCTTATTATATTTATTCGTGATCGTAATAAATATACATACATACGTAATATTAAGCTCTTGATTTATTTACGTTCATGATTTCATGTTCGTATTGTTCGTGATTATAATTATTATTGGAATAATTATCGTGTCTTAATATGTAATTGATGAGACTGCAATTATATATAGTCTCATCGTCCAAATCGGACTTAAAATGCTTAAAATATCATCAAAATACCCAAATATATGCTTGTGTTTGTTCATTGTGTGTTTTAGGTACGGATATCGTGAAATAAACAAAAGAACACAAGAATGAAGCAAAAACGAACACGGAAAACGAAGCCGTACAAGGAACCGGACCCGAATCATGAATTTCCTTTGAAGTCCTTGAAGTTTGAAGATTTATCAACTTTGGTCCCTCATTTTTGATGAATTGGCAAGAAAGGCCCTTGGAGAATTCATATATACAAGATTTATCCTTGAAGAATGAAGACTTGTCAAACGAACCCCTTGGAGAATGCATAAAATGCATATTTGGTCCTTTAAACAAAATTTTAAAAGTTTTTGTGCCAAAAGTCTAAACTTTGAAACTTCATAACAAAGGGGTGCTTAATTTTGGCTGGATAAAACTTAAAAGGCAAGAAGAAAGAAAGCAGGGGACTAAAGTTACCCAGACAACTAAACTTCACTCCACCTATCAAAACCCGCCACGTCACCCCACTACACCCATCCTCCACTTATCCAACGCCAACTCACCGGTCAAATAGTCAAACCTCATTAACTTTCTTTAAACATGTTTAATAAAACAAAACGTGGGAAACAGTTTTTTTAAAAACAAACCCAGATTAAATCATCACTGTTTATGATCCCTTAATCCTAAGAACCCTAATCCCCAACTTTCAATTAACCAACAACTAGAACCCTATACCTTCCAGAACCTTAATTTATCCCACACTAATCACAACCCACCCAACAAACCTTTCACCCGTGACTCCCATGTGGACCCCCATTGGTCCCCTGCTTCACCATTTTAGGCAAAAAAAGGCATCCAGCAGAATATCAACGTCTCCTGAGCAAAACTTGGTCCCAAAGGCAGTGGATCAACGTTCAAGATGCATTCACATAGCTGGCCATCACATGGACAGTTTAACCAAATATTTTTGAAGAATTTTTAAGGGCATTCTTGGGCTTTCAGAGAATTAAGGTTTAAGTTTTTAGCTCTTGTATTATTTTATTCCAGTGTTCTAGTATATTCCTAGTACTTGTATAAATACCAAGTCGCATGTGACTTGGTTTTCTTGTTCCAGATTATTGTATTAAATTTTAAGTGAATTAATGAAAATGAAAAATTTAATCTTTAGCAAGAATCTGAGTTCCATGTTACAGCTTTCTTAGTTTAAATTTAATTTCAAGCAAATTAGTTTAAGGTCTTTTAAAAGGTTTTCAGTTTATGCAAGTATTTTCAGAAATTGTGTTTCAAGTAGTTCTTTTTGAAAAAGTATTTCCATAAGCTTGATTTTCATTCCCACATGAAGTGAAAGTGGAGTGTGGGAGAATTTCATCTTATTACTAAGCTTTTGTCAAAGATTTTTTTTGTTACTTCAAAGTTTTTTCAAAGATTTTCCACAAAAATCTGATTTCATTTTTTTATTAACATTTTACTGTAGCAAAAGCTACAAGCCAACAGCTTGTAGCCTTTGTTACTTGAAGATTGTTTATTTGGTCTTGTGGTGTTTGTGCAGGAACAAAACAAGCCCTCTTTCCATCTCATTTCATCATTTTTATTTGAAGACATAAGTACCCTTGGGTCCATAGTGGATTCCACCAACGGGGTTTTCTCTACACTTCAGATAAGCTCTCCCAAGCGGACAAAAACTCAAGGAGAAGGCCTCAGCCTGGTACTTGGCTTGAACCCTCCTTTACTTTGTGATAGTTCATAGGCTTATTTAAGGTTTCGTGAAGTAATGTTGTCTAAATGATTTAGTTGCTTCATTATTGTTTCTGTATGTTAGTTTGAGTGCTTTTGTATTCAGTAGGATTAGGTTGGTTTGGATTTGTGACAAGTCTTGGTAGAATCTTTGTTAATCTGTTTAGATTTTAGATTAAGGGGTGTTTGGTTTTGTGGATTATCCAGCCTTTGGTGAAAAAGGGTAGGGTGAATACTGCTTAAACAAACAATAATGGCTAGTGGTAGATTATATTAGTGGTTTATTTGAGTTCTTTTAGTTTAAAAGGCAATATTGCATAAGTACTTGAATATAACCTGGATACATCAGTAAGGTATAATAGAGTTTATTTTGTGACTTGTAAGTTCAACTTTTGTAATCTGTTAAAGCTCATGCTAGTGTAGGATTATAAGCTCTTATTGCTGACGTTGGTGTGCTTGTTTATTAGTTGTGCTTGCCCAAAGTTCATTTGGTGACCATATAGATCAGCAAACAAACACATCAGACCCTATTGCCTATGAACAGTGACTGTATTTGTGTATCAGTATGTTGTTTTTGGCTTGGGCTTGGTTATTTTTTGTTATAATCTGACTCCCCACACTCCACTGAGTGTGGGGGTACCTTTGTTTCCCATCAAATCTCAAAAACAAGCTAGATCCAAGCACTTAAGTGCCCAGATACGTTTTTTTATTGAAGTCAGTGGGAACAAAGTTCCCACTGCCAGTGGAAAAGTTTTCACTGCTAAGCTAACAGTAAAAAAAACCAAGTGTCACTTTCAGTTTTTTTATAATTTTGTCTTTAGTGAACTTTTTTAAGAGTTTTTTCTTGATTTTAATTTTGTTATTTTTCTTATTTTTCTTCTGATTTTTCCAATTAGTTTAATTTTATTTTACTGTTCATTTTCTGTTTTTTAGAATTTAATGCATTTTTAATTAGTTTTTAATTACTATTTTTTGTCTTTTAGTGAAAAACTTTTACATTTTTCAGTTTTAAAATTTTTCTTAGATTCATAAATTTATTTAAGATTTTTAGTTTTAAAAAGTTTACTCTTCGCCCTTTTTAAGTATTTTTTTAGATTTAATTTAAGTTTAATTAGTTTTAATTTAAACTGTTTTGTCTTTTAGTGTAAAAAAAATTTGTTTTCAACTTTTTTCAATTTTCAACTGTTTAGTAATATAATTTAGGACTTTTCAAATAGTCAAATTAATTTTAGCATTATTTTAATATTTTTAATCATTATTTTAGTAAAAAAATAGTTTTTAGTGTTTAAAAAATAGAAAAATCGTTTTTAAAATTTAGGAAAAATACTTTTTAGTCTTTAAATAATATAAGTGAGTTATTAGTTCAATAAAATAATATTTTGGGCTATTCTTAGTTATATTTAAATTTAGGGCTTTAATTAGCATTTAAAATTAAATATTTAATTCATAAAAGGTTTAAAATTTATTTATTGGATTTTTATTCTTATTTATATTATTTTAGACTTAGTTTTAATTTTTAATTAATTTTTAGGTTTAATTTTTAATTTCGTCAAGTTTTACGTATTTACGTTCGCGTTTTACGTTAATTCGTCATAATTTAATCGTAATCGTAGCTCGTCTTTAATTTTTCTCTCTTAACCCAAAAAGAAACTAATCCAAACTTTAATTTTACATATTGGCACACTTAATTCACACACCTCCTTCGAGAATGAACCCGCATTTATTCGGATTTGTCGGTTTTCTTAAACCGTCGAATTTAATACTTGCCCATTATACGTTGTTTTCCTAAAACAAGTATATAAAAACCTACATCAATTTTTGGCGCCGCTGCCGGGGAGGTGTTTTTAGTGTGCCATTATGACTATCGTGTTTGTGTGAGTAGTGCGTTTTTGCTTTTTAATTTTTGGAAAGCGTAAATATCGTACATACTCATTTTTGTTATTTTTCCTTATTATATTATAGTATCCAAATAAATCGTGTTTAATTTTCCTAGATTACTCACAAACCAATCATTTTACTATAATGCAGATATCCTATTATCGTTTTCGTTTTTCTTGTGAATATATTACTATATTGTACTTACGTAGAACAATAAATAAACAAGTACTCCAAAAGCGTGAAAACGCAACCTTGATTCGGGATTTCATCACTCGATCATTGTATTCGAATCCAAAGAAAAAGTTTAAAGGAAAAATAGATAAATACTTTCGTGAGGCTTAATTTCAATTAACACAAACTATAAGGTGGGTATAAGGCGGTTGTATTTCACGACCTAAGGGAAAAAGGCTCTTAAGTGCTTCGCGCCGCCTCGTTTCCCCCGCTTGCTTGTGCGTGTTTTGAGAAAGAAGTCTAATCGAGGGTTTGCCGACCAAGTATTATCTACGTATACTATATTTGCTTGTTTTCAAGATTAAACCCTCTTGAACATTTTGGTATTCCACCAACGTTCTAAAGTCATCGAAGGCGTTCACTCCACGTGATCGTTCTCATTCTTTGAGGCTCCTTTAATCGAGAAACCGATTCGAGGAGAGATTTGTAGATTTGAGTCTACGTAATACACCAAAATCCAAAGAAAAATAAAAAATCAATTAAAAACCAAAAAATTGAAAAATCGAAAAACCCTAAAAAGAATCTTCTTTGCTACCACCCATTCTACGCTTAGTGCATGCGCACCCGATCGAAGGATTATTCTAATTCTAGCGATGCTTCGAATTGACGCAATCGTAATCGAAGGAATCGACGACGTAGACGAGATTTAGAAACCGACGTTCCTAATATCGTTGTTGAAGAAACCTTAGACGAGATGGCCGACAATCGTTCGATGATGGAATTGCTCCAAGCACCCACCGAGGGTTATGGAGACGCGATCGTAATTCCCCCTATCGAAGCGGATAATTTTGAGATTAAGAGAGGAATGCTTTCGTTAATCCAAGCTACAATGTTTCGAGGTCGTGAAGCCGATAATCCTCACGACCATATTCGGAATTTTGATCGTCTTTTAGCCACGAGCAAGTTTAAGAACGTCGACACCGATGTCGTCAAGCTAATGCTTTTTCCGTACTCGCTCGATGGTGCCGCCAAGGATTGGTACGAGAAAGAGCCACCTAATTCGATAACTACGTGGAAGGATCTCGTCTCCAAGTTCGTTAATTGTTTTTTCCCACCGTCTAAGACGACGTTTTTCAAAAATGAAATTACGAAAGTTGAGCAAAACCCGAATGAATCTTTTAGAGACGCGTGCGATCGTTTTAAGGAATTGCTTAGTCAATGTCCTCACCATGGATTTTCCGAGTTACACCAAAGTGATACGTTTTACAACGGTCTTAGTTTTCAAGAACAATATTCGTTGAATTCCGCCATCGGTGGCAACTTTTTGTGTAAAACTCCGAAAGATGCATTAAAGATTATCGAAAATTGATCCAAGGTTTACCAACTCCGCAACGCACCGAGTGTTGCCAATGTCGCCAACGTTAGTAGTTCTAATCGCGACATTGAGAGAGTTGATGCGAAAGTCGATAAGCTGACGAATGTGTTTACGTCTTTTCTCGTCGAAATGAAAAAGAAAGACCCTCCCACTACGGTGAAAGCGGTTGAGGCATCGTGTACGTGTTGTGGTGGACCTCATAATTATTACGAGTGTGCGGCTACGGATGGCCAAACGTCGAATGTGAGTGCGTTAAATGGAAACAACAATTTTCAAAATCAAAATAATGCGGGTCCATCACAACAAGGAAATTATAACCAACGCAACAATTTTTCGAATCAAAACCGTAACAATTTTCAAGGAAATAATCAACAAGGAAATTTTTCAAATCAAAACCAAGGTTATAATCAAGGTCGTAATTTGAATTGGCAAAACCGAGATAACAACAACAATCAAGGTAAAAAAATTTCAAATGGTAATCAAGGAAATTTTCAAAGAAGTAATCAAAACCAAGGGAACTTTAATTCAAATCAAAATAGTTCGTCAAACGATTTTCAAAATTACATGAAAACGAATGAGGCTAATATGAGACGATTAGAGGGAGAAATTGGTACTTTGAAAAATGACTTTACTAATACTTTGAAACTTCAAAACACGAAGATTGAGCAAGGACAAATAGACATTAAAAAGATGTTTTCGGACATTATGAACAAGTCCTCGGGTGCTTCATCAAGTTCGTTACCTAGTGACACCGTTGCAAATTCGAAAGAACAATGTAAAGCTGCCTCGTCTCGTGAGAAAGGTCGTGTGATTACCCCTACCCTTGATGGATTTCGAGTTGTTCCTTCTTCTCAACCCTCGACTTCTAAGACGTCTTATTGTTCTAAAGTCAATGGGGTGAACGTGGCGACCAAGGAAAAGAGTGCACACCCTCGTGTACCTCAAATTCCATCCACGGTTCAAAAAGAGAGTTTTATCGACCTAACCAAAGTTACCCTTGAAGAAACTTGTGCATTGATCCTTCTTAAAAAACCCAAAAGGCATATGTCGAGAAAGGAAGAGGATCCGGGCCAATTTCTATTACCTTGTGATTTTTCCGAGATTGAGGGATGTTTAGCCCTTGTCGATTTAGGTGCTAGCATCAATCTCATGCTTCATTCTCTATGGAAATTGATGAGATTCCCTAGACTTACCCCCACGAACAGGACAATCGAGCTTGCAAATTGTACACCTTTAATACCAATTGGAATAGCCGAGGATGTCTATGTCAAAGTTGGAAAGTTTGTTTTTCCCATGGAATTCGTCATATCCGATTACGAGTGTGACCCTAAATGTCCTATTATTTTAGGTCGACCATTTTTATCAATAGCTCGAACCGTAATCGACGTTCACGAGGGGAGACTTACTATGAGATATGGGGATGACAAAATGGACTTTTTCACGAGTAAATCCCAAGTGTTTAATGATAATGAAAAAACTAAGGTTTCAAAACCTAATGTTTCTAAACCTAATGATTTCAAAATGTTCACTTTAGCGGAAAGAATGAGGCTTAATGCATGTTTTGAAAAAATTAGGAAGAACGGTTTTAAAGATGTTGATTTTAATGATAAAGAATACGTGTACATAATTCAAAAGGGTATGTGTAAATTTATGAACGAAAAATCACTTTGGGATGTATTCGATGAAACAAGTGAACGACCAATTCCGAAGGGCGACGTTAGTGCCATCACGACAATGACCAAAATGGACTCGTCTTCACCACCTTCGAAGGACCACGTCTTTGAGGCTTCAACTTCTAACTCCATCGAAGTGCCTCATTTTCCTAGCCCAACACCCGTTGAGGCTAAAGGTTTCATCGACATTGATCCTCTCGTCCTAGAAAAGTCACCTAAGCATAGTCATTCGACTTGTAAGACCATGGTTGTGAGTGCTCACATCGACTCTTTCTTTGACGATGACGATGGCAATTTTTCCGAGATTGATCACGTACTTCGAAATCCACATGCTATTTTTGAGGATTCTCCTAAAAAGACCTCTTCACATGTGAAGTATGATGACTACGAGTTTGATCCCGAGATTGAAGAAATCATTGAATGAGAGCTAATTCTTATGCCTCCATTCCCACCTACGAGTGAGGTCGATCTTTCCAAAATCGAGGATGAACTAAATGAGTTGGAACGTCTTATTTTCGATAACGAACCAACTCACGTGACCAAAAATCCAATTCTCGAGGAGTTACCTAATCAACACTCCTCAAATGAGAATTACGTTTACCACATTCGTGAGGATTTAACTTATCAACAATCCCCACAAATGGATGATGGTTTCGTGCTTGATCGTGATCTTTTCGAGGGAGTTTCTAAGATACTCAAGGTGGGGAATGACGAACCTTGGTTTGACAAGCCTATCTTTGATGAAGAAATCGATGAGATCGACGTTCATGAGGATGACGAGTATGTTGACCCCGAGGGGGCGGTGTTCTTTATTGATAAACGTTTTGAGAACTTATATAATCTGCCACCCCCTCCCACCAATGACTTAAATGTGAGTATTTTTAGCGCGACTAATTTTGAATTTGACACGCCAAATATTTTTGACATTATCAAATCGGGTTTTCATAAAGAGTTTTTAAATGATGAAAAAGGTAAGGATTTTAAAAATGTTTTAAAAGAATTTTCTACAAGTTTAACTCTGTCATCACCGCGTTATATGAGTGCTACCACCTCGTCTACTCCTTTTGACGACGGTTGGTGTGGATCTAGTGTGGGGGAATCCCCTTATGTTCCCTCACATTTCTCCACCGAGGACGAGATTTACGATCCCGGAATTACTTGTAAAGGGAAATCTCGGTCTTCCAGCGATGCAATAAATGGAAAATATTTTTGTTTGCTTGGTGTGAGTCTACCTCGAGTAGCTCATAAGTTTGACTTACCCATTGCCCTACCTTTCTACTTCTCATCTCTTTTCTTCTACCCATTTGGGGTTTTACTATCGGTTGAAGTAGCGTTGTTTCGTCTTTCATCTGAAAATGAGGACGCTATCTTCTACCCCGGTATTCGTGTATCAGGTTTTTAAAGTACTCC
The DNA here is from genome assembly GCA_025667525.1 of Glebionis coronaria. NCBI lineage: Eukaryota > Viridiplantae > Streptophyta > Magnoliopsida > Asterales > Asteraceae > Glebionis > Glebionis coronaria. The sequence goes on from CM046877.1 coordinate 533,988,850, forward strand.
ACGTACTTTTGGGCATTGTTTATCATGTAAGCCCCACCAAAAATGACCAAACCGTGATTATCCCTAAATGATCACATTTATGGGGATTCGAGTCGAGCTCTTGACTCGGTTATCAAAAACGAGGTGCCTCGTGGGGGATTCTCATGCTTATCCTTGTAAATATTATCGCTTTCTTAGTTAACGTAACGATGGGACGTGTGCTCTTCCAACCTTTGTTTAGTGGTTGTTTGTGATTATGATTCATTAGGTTCATCGTCATCATTGAAGCCTCTGGTGTTTATTTTATGGATCACTCGAGCTTCGATCGTTGCCTGTGTAGATTCTGATATCCGATGATATCCTTTTATGTTCTAACGTTTATCTTATTTGCATAATTCATAAACGGCTTTTAGGTTATTCGTTTTACCCTTTCCATGCTCGAGATTAAGCATTCGACTTCGTCTCTAGTATGGGGGTGTTTCACCCCTAGACTCGAAACATTGAGGACAATGTTTAGTTTTAGTATGGGGGTGAGTAGATACTTCAACTTGCTTACGTCAACACGCAATCCAATTTTCAACTTTTTGTTATCTTTTTGTTACAAATAAGGCTAAAAAGGCCAAACTTTAAAAAAATTCTTATTTTTCATAAGTGTTTAAGACACGAATGTAGGTTTTCTGATGGTGAGAATAAGAGTAATTTTTGACTCGACCGTGCGTGTTGAGCACTTAGCTTTGATTCCTTAACTTTTTAGACTAAGTCTCTTAAATGAGGACGAGAAATGATAGAGTTATTTATAAGTCTCGTAATCGTCACGATCTCATGTGTAGTAATTATTAGCTTATTCTCCCAACGCTTTTGATAATAAATTGTTAATAAGTATTGATTTAGCGGTTTAGTCACTATTGTTGGTATCTAATTTGTTTTAGTAGCTTCCATGTAATTAAATTGGGAAAACATTAAGGTATCTCCAGCGTCACGGTTTTGAAGTATTGGTACCTGAATAATCAAAAGCTTCACCTAATAATAAGATTTCAAGTGCTCACCTAAATTAAGAAAAAATTTGAAGCTCACAAGGCCGAGAAATCTATGCCCAAATTGAAAGTGGATCAAGCCTTAATCTTTGAAGCTTTAAAGATCCAAAATTTACCTTAGCGTGAGGATATACGTCTTTGGCCATAATAAACACCTCATGGCGAGGTTAAATAAAAGGCAAGGCAAGACCGAAGTCATAATAAAAGTTCCATGGCGGAGTTGAATAAAAGATGGAGGTAAACCTATGATAATAAGGCCCTTCCGTTAGGGGGCGTATAAAAGTCTTGGTAATAAGTCTTATGTTCAAAACCGTTATAAAATCGTGTTTATCGATCCTTCTTGTTGACTTAATTTTTTGACACCGTTGTCTATTAGGATGAATTATTAATTTAATGATTTTGGTTACACCGTTAAGACTCTATTTTTAGACTTAATCTCTATTCACACATAAGTCAATGATGTATCCTCGTGATCATTAAGACCAAAAAAAATATAAGAGATACCAAGTAGGAATAAGGGAGTTTAGGTTCGTAATTAACACTCATGAGATATGATCGTGTTGCTAACTTATAATAACAATGATCTCGTTACACGCTTACATGAAATTGGGTGAAAATCGAGGACGACAAAATTATTTCTAACGAAGCATTCACGTGTTCTTGTTCTATGATCCTAAAAGTCACTTTATCGTGATGAAAACAATACATTATGTCTAAAACACGTGTAGTAGTTATTTAAAGTTTATGTCTTCAATAAATGTCATCATAAAATGAATTTTGGAAGTGCTAAGATACTTAATTCTAGCATTGCGTAGGGACACGGCAATGGTTTAGTATGGAGGAGTGATGAGACTGCAATTATACATAGTCTCATCGTCCAAATCGGGCTTAAAATGCTTAAAATATCATCAAAATACCCAAATATATGCTTGTGTTTGTTCATTGTGTGTTTTAGGTACGGATATCATGAAATCAACAAAAGATCACAAGAATGAAGCAAAAACGAACACGGGAAACGAAGCCGCACAAGGAACCAGACCTGAATCATGAATTTCTTTTGAAGTCCTTGAAGTTTGAAGATTTGTCAACTTTGGTCCCTCATTTTTGAAGAATTGGCAAGAAAGGCCCTTGGAGAATTCATTTATACAAGATTTATCCTTGAAGAATGAAGACTTGTCAAAAGAACCCCTTGGAGAATGCATAAAATGCATATTTGGTCCTTTAAACGAGATTTTAAAAGTTTTTGTGCCAAAAGTCTAAACTTTGAAACTTCATAACAAAGGGGTGCTTAATTTTGGTTGGATAAAACATAAAAGGCAAGAAGAAAGAAAGCAGGGGACTAAAGTTGCCCAGACAACTAAACTTCACTCCACCTATCAAAACCCGCCACGTCACCCCACTACACCCATCCTCCACTTATCCCACACCAACTCACCAGTCAAATAGTCAAACCTCATTAACTTTGTTTAAACATGTTTAATAAAACAAAACGTGGGAAACAGTTTTTTAAAAACAAACCCAGATTAAATCATCACTATTTATCATCCCTTAATCCTAAGAACCCTAATCCCCAACTTTCAGTTAACCAACAATTAGAACCCTATACCTTTCAGAACTTTAATTTATCCCAAACTAATCACAACCCACCCAACAAACCTTTCACCCGTGACTCCCATGTGGACCCCCATTGGTCCCCTGCTTCACCATTTTAGGCAAAAAAAAGGCATCCAGCAGAATATCAATGTCTCCTGAGCAAAACTTGGTCCCAAAGGCAGTGGATCAACGTTCAAGATGCATTCACATAGCTGGCCATCATATGGACAGTTTGACCAAAAAATTTTGAAGAATTTTTAAGGGCATTCATGGGCTTTCAGAGAATTAGGGTTTAAGTTTTTAGCTCTTGTATTATTTTATTCTAGTGTTCTAGTATATTCCTAGTACTTGTATAAATACCAAGTCGCATGTGACTTGGTTTTCTTGTTCCAGATTATTGTATTAAATTTGAAGTGAATTAATGAAAATGAAAAATTTAATCTTTAGCAAGAATCTGAGTTCCATGTTACAGCTTTCTTAGTTTAAATTTAATTTCAAGCAAATTAGTTTAAGGTCTTTTAAAAGGTTTTCAGTTTATGCAAGTATTTTCAGAAATTGTGTTTCAAGTAGTTATTTTTGAAAAAGTATTTCCATAAGCTTGATTTTCAATCCCACATGAAGTAAAAGTGGAGTGTGGGAGAATTTCAGCTTATTACTAAGCTTTTGTCAAATATTTTTTTGGTTACTTCAAAGTTTTTTCAAAGATTTTCTATAAAAATCTCATTTCATTTTTTTATTAACATTTTATTGTAGCAAAAGCTACAAGCCAACAGCTTGTAGCCTTTGTTACTTGAAGTTTGTTTATTTGGTCTTGTGGTGTTTGTGCAGGAACAAAACAAGCCCTCTTTCCATCTCATTTCATCATTTTTATTTGAAGACATAAGTACCCTTGGGTCCATAGTGGATTCCACCAACGGGGTTTTCTCTACACTTCTGATAAGCTCTCCCAAGCTGACAAAAACTCAAGGAGAAGGCCTCAGCCTGGTACTTGGCTTGAACCCTCCTTCATTTTTTGATAGTTCATAGGCTTATTTGAGGTTTCGTGAAGTAATGTTGTCTGAATGATTTAGTTGCTTCATTATTATTTCTGTATGTTAGTTTGAGTGCTTTTGTATTCAGTAGGATTAGGTTGGTTTGGATTTGTGACAAGTCTTGGTAGAATCTTTGTTAATCTGTTTAGATTTTAGATTAAGAGGTGTTTGGTTTTGTGGATTATCCAGCCTTTGGTGAAAAAGGGTAGGGTGAATACTGCTTAAACAAACTCTAATAGCTAGTGGTAGATTATATTAGTGGTTTATTTGAGTTCTTTTAGTTTAAAAGGCAATATTGCATAAGTACTTTAATATAACCTAGATACATCAGTAAGGTATAATAGAGTTAATTTTGTAACTTGTAATTTAAACTTTTGTAATCTGTTAAAGCTCATGCTAGTGTAGGATTATAAGCTCTTATTGCTGAATTTGGTGTGCTTGTTTATCAGTTGTGCTTGCCCAAAGTTCATTTGGTGACCATATAGATCAGCAAACAAACACATCAGACCCCATTGCCTATGAACAGTAACTGTATTTGTGTATTTGTGTGTTGTTTTTGGCTTGGACTTGGTTATTTTTTGTTATAAACTGACTTCCACACTCCACTGAGTGTGGGGGTGCCTTTGTTTCCCATCAAATCTCAAAAACAAGCAAGATCCAAGCACTTAAGTGCCCAGATACGTTTTTTTATTGATGTCAGTGGGAACCAAGTTCCCACTGCTAGTGGAAAAGTTTCCACTGCTAAGCTAACAAACAAAAGAAACCAAGTGTCACTTTCAGTTTTTTTATAATTTTGTCTTTAGTGAACTTTTTTAAGTGTTTTTTCTTGATTTTAATTTTGTTATTTTTCTTATTTTATTTCTGATTTTTCCAATTAGTTTAATTTTATTTTACTGTTCATTTTCTATTTTTTAGAATTTATTGCAATTTTAATTAGTTTTTAATTACTGTTTTTGTCTTTTAGTGAAAAACTTTTACATTTTTAAGTTTTAAAATTTTTCTTAGATTCATAAAATTATTTTAAGATTTTTAGTTTTAAAAAGTTTACTGTTCACCCTTTTTAACTATTTTTTAGATTTAATTTAAGTTTAATTAATTTTAATTTAAACCTGTTTTGTCTTTTAGTGTAAAAAAGTTTTGTTTTCAAATTTTTTCAATTTTCTACTGTTTAGTAATATAATTTAGGATTTTTCAAATAGTTAAATTGATTTTAGCATTATTTTAATATTATTAATCATTATTTTAGTAAAAAAATAGTTTTTAGTGTTTAAAAAATAGAAAAATAGTTTTTAAAATTTAGGAAAAATACTTTTTAGTCTTTAAATAATAAAAGTGAGTTATTAGTTAAATAAAATAATATTTTGGGCTTTTTCTTAATTATATTTAGTTTTAGGGCTTTAATTAGCATTTAAAATTGAATATTTAATTAATAAAAGGTTTTAAAATTTATTTATTGGATTTTTATTCTTATTTATATTATTTAGACTTAGTTTTAATTTTTTATTATTTTTTAGGTTTAATTTTTAATTTCGTCACGTTTTACGTATTTACGTTCGCGTTTTATGTTAATTCGTCATAGTTTAATTGTAATCGTAGCTCGTCTTTAATTTTTCTCTCTTAGCCCAAAAACGACACTAATCCAAACTTTCATTTTACATATTGGCACACTTTATTTACACACCTCCTTCGAGAACGAACTCGCATTTATTCGGATTTGTCGGTTTTCCTAAACCGTCGAATTTAATACTTGGCCATTATACGTTGTTTTTCCTAAAACAAGTATATAAAAACCTACATCAGTAATAAATACTTATCGTGTTATAACACGTACGTAATACTTGTAATTCTTGTTCGTGAAACGTAAACGTGCTATAAAAGGAAAGTTCTAATCATGTACGTACTATCGTAAGGGTACTATTCATGGTAAAAGCATGCGGGTTTTACAACTCTTCCCCCCTAAAAAGAGTAATTCGTCCCCGAATGATAGATAAAGTAACTAGATAAGAAGAACATACCCGAATTCAAAATATGAAATGAGGGTAAGAAGCCCAGATAGACTCCTCTGTTTCCCAAGTGGCTTCCCGCTCGGTATGATCCCTCTAAAGGATTTTGACGAATGGAATCGTCTTCCTTCTCATGACTCGTTCTTGTCTGTCAAGAACTCGTTCGGGTTCTTCTATGAAAGTGAGATCTTCACGAATCCGTTCCAGTGGATACTGAACCATGTGAAGGGGATGATACTGGTACCCTCTGAGTAATGACACATGGAAAACATTGTGAACATGAGAAAGCTGCGGAGGTAACGCTAAACGGTAAGATACTTCACCGACTCGTTCAATGACATCAAACGGTCCGATAAATCGAGGACTGAGCTTCCCTTTGATTCCAAAATGTCTAACACCACGTGCCGGCGAAACCTTAAGGAAAACGTGATCTCCTACGTTAAAATGTAAGTCCCTACGATGCTTGTCTGCATAACTCTTCTGACGTGACCGTGCTTTTTGTTGTTTCTGTTTAGCTACTGCGACCTTCTCACTAGTCAGCTCTATGATTTCTGGTCCTTCAAGTGTTCGCTCACCAACCTGATCCCATCAGATTGGGGCGCGACACTTTCTGCCATACAACATCTCGAAAGGAGCACGCTTGATACTTGCGTGCCAACTGTTGTTGTATGAAAACTCTACCAAACAGATATAATCGTCCCAATCACCCATCCATTCCAATGCACATGACCTCAACATGTCTTCTAATGTCTGAATCGTTCTCTCTGATTGTCCGTCTGTTTGAGGATGAAAAACCATGCTAAGCTTAAGTTGTGTAACCCAAGCTTTCTGCAGACTTCTCCAGAATCGCGAAGTGAAACGAGGATCTCTGTCTGAGACGATGCTGGATGGAGCACCGTGAAGACTGATGATCTCCCTTCTATAGCTATCAGCGAGTTTACTGACCGAATATTCCTTGTGGATCGGTAAGAAATGAGATGATTTGGTAAGTCGATCAACGATAACCCAAATAGCATCGTGCTTCCTCTTCGTTGGCGGAAGACCAGTAACAAAATCCATGGTGATTTTGTCCCACTTCTACTCTGGAATATCTAACGAATGAAGAAGACCGCCAGATCGCTGATGTTCGATCTTAACCTGCTGGTAGGTAAGACATTTGGAGACGTAAGTGGCAACATCCTGTTTCATACCACTCCACCAAAAGTACTGCTTGATGTCATGGTACATCTTGGTCGAACCAGGATGTATAGAGAATGGGGAGCTATGAGCCTCAGCTAACAAGGCTTCCCGGAGTTCTTGATCATCAGGAACACAAAGTCTCGTGCCCTTCCATCAGATACCATCTGCGTCTACTCGGAATTTTGTCGGCTTCTCCAAATTCTGAATTATCGCCCAGGTTTCTCCATCATCTTTCTGAGCTTCCTTGATCTTAGAGAGTAACTAGGGTTCTACTCTAAGATTAGCCCAGTAACCGTGTTGTCCACGTATCATGATCTCTATGTCTAGTCGCTCTAAGTCTCTTATGATTTCCTCCTTAATTTTAATGTCGTTTATCATTCCGGACTTTCTGCTAAGTGCATTTGCCACTACATTCGCCTTGCCGGGATGATACTGCAGATTAATGTCATAATCCTTCAACAGCTCTAACCATATCCTCTTTCTCATGTTCCATTCACGCTGAGTGAATATATACTTCAAGCTCTTGTGGTCCGTGAAAATGTCACATGATTCTCTGTACAAGTAGTGCCTCCATATCTTCAATGCAAACATGACTGCTGTAGGCTCCAAGTCATGCGTAAGGTAATTTTCCTCATAAGGATTAAGCTGTCGTGAAGCGTACGCGATCACTTTCCCATGTTGCATGAGAACACAGCCAAGTCCCTTCCCCAATGCATCACTGTAGATCTGAAATCCACCTGTATCAGATGGGAGAGTAAGAATCGATGCAGATACTAACTTCTGCTTCAGGTCTTCAAAGCTCTTCTCTCGTTCTTCCGTCCAGACGAATTTCTCCCCTTTCCGCATCAGTTTGGTCAATGGTAGTGCTAAACGGGAAAATTTCTCCACGAACCTATGGTAATAACCAGCTAAGCCCAGGAAACTGCGGACTTCAGTCGCTGATGTCGGTCTTGGCCACTTAGTAATAGCCTCAACCTTTGCTGGATCCATCGTGATTCCTTCCGCTGATATAATGTGACCTAAGAATGCCACCTTGTCTAACCAGAACTCACACTTGGAGAATTTTGCATACAGGATGCTTCTGACGAAGAATCTGTAGTACTGTACGAAGATGGTCTTCGTGTTCCTCCTTGGACTTAGAGAAAATCAGGATGTCATCGATGAAGACAATGACAAACTTGTCCAAAAATTTATGGAAGATTCTATTCATCAAATCCATGAACACTGCTGGAGCATTGGTAAGGCCAAATGGCATGACCATAAATTTGTAGTGGCCATAGCGTGTATAGATAGCAGTCTTGGCGATGTCCTGCTCCTTAACCCGTAGCTGATGATAGCCCGACCTAAGATCAATCTTGGAGAAATGTTTGGCCCCTTGGAGTTGGTCAAACAGATCGTCTATACGTGGTAGTGGATACCTATTCCTGATGGTAATCTTGTTGAGCTCGCGATATTCTATGCAAAGACGCATATTGTCGTCCTTCTTCTTAACGAATAAGACCGGTGCGCCCCATGGAGATGCGCTCGGTCGAATAAAGCCTCGTTCCAGAAGTTCTTGCAATTGATCCGTCAGCTCCTTTAACTCTATGGGAGCCATGCGATAAGGAGCCTCAGAAATCGGCTCAGCTCCTAGGATGAGCTCGATATTAAATTCTACTTCACGTGCAGGTGGTATGCCCGGAAGTTCTTCTGGAAATACATATGGAAATTCTGACACTATCGACTGATCCTAAATTTATGGGGATACAACATCCATGTCATGAACAGTAGCTAGATAACCCTCACAGCCATGTGAAAGTAATGCACGTGCTTGCAGGGTTGATATGATTTGTACAGACCTGCCGGGTACGAACCCATTGTGAATTTACTCTGGCGCATTAACATCACCGAAGATGACTCGATATGAATGGCAGTCTATGGTAGCATGATGCTTGGATAGCCAATCCATGCCCAAAATCATGTCAAAATCATTCATGTCCAGCGGAAGTGCGTCAACAGGACGAACCTTGTCGTCAAACTCTAGGGGAAGGCTCTTGTACACATGGGTTATGCGTACAGAGTCTCTCAAAGGCGTGGAAATACTCAGTATATTCCCTAGTGGCATGGCGAGTATCCTAACATTCTTGGCATAAGAAGTAGAAATGACCGAGTGAGTAGCACCCGTATCAAACAGAACACATGCAGATTGAACATACATATACAAGATTCCAGTAATGGTACCTGTAGACTTGTTGGCCTGATCGTGAGATGTCGTGTAAACGCGTCCACTAGTAGGAGGCGGCTTGGTATCAGCATGTCCCGATGTACCCTCCATCTCGCCCTTGCGGCAATCCTTCATGCGATGGCCAGGAAGACCACACTTGAAGCATGCGTCACTGTCGTGGCGACATGGCCCTGGGTGCCTACGGTGGCAAGTAGAGCAAAGAGGATGAGTATATCCTCCAGCATGTGTCCTGACTGGCTGAGAACCTGATAAAAACACTATACATGAGACATGATAATAGGGTACAAAGGAAAATGCGGATAATCGTAAGATTGAATACCAGTGATAGCTGGACGGTTAGGCTGTGAACCTCTCTGGTTCTGGTCCCTCCCGTTACCATGATTTTTGGTAGAAGATTTGCTAATGTGTCAGGATTAAGAATTATAACATGTAATCATAAGAAAATAAGTAAGTATAAGGACCTGTTGTTGTTGGAGTGTCCAGCGTTATTACAGTAATTATCATTACCGCCACGCATATCCGTAGCAGAACGGTCGTTAGTCTGACCGTTTCCCTTGGGCTGATTAGGCTGTTGTTGAGTAGCCGGCTTAGACCGGTCACCAGTCTTCTGCCTGGAAGATACAAATTAAAGAGATGAAATATCAACATATACTGGAAGAATACGGATTGGTCACCGCTTGAATACGAATGTTTACCTCTTATCGGGTCTCTTTGCTTCCCCGAACTCATCTCTTTCCTACAGTATCTCCAGCTTACGTGCTGCATCGGCCACTTGTGCTACCGTGTCTAACGGAGCACCTTCTAAGTAATTGGCAATCATTGGAGAAAGGGCCCAACGGAAACGTTGTGCCTGCTCTTCAGTGGTGCCCGCAGCTGCTCTCAAGACACCAGCGAACCGAAGGAAACGCTGCATGAACTCATTATTGTTTTCCTCAGGTCGCTGTCTAATAGTGTATTACTCTCTCATGAGCCTATTTCTTCCTTCCATGGGAAAGATGTGAGGTGGGGGAGGATAGTTGTCGTTCTGATGAAGGATGTCTTGCAAGTATGCATTGGCAGCTGCAACCATCTCTCGGATATTGTGTGTGTTTGCCATCTGACAGTATAATATAAAATACATGATTAAACTGATTAAAACATAAACTATATACATGAAAAAAATTTATACCAATAAATCATGAGAAAAATTTTATGCTGGAAAACTAGTACATGAATGCATGATGCAGTTTTATGAAAACTTTTGTATGCGGGAGAGTGAACGCCTATGGTCAGTTCACTCAAAACAAAAGACATGGCGAGGGGACGCCAATGGGTCAGTCCCAAATTTAAAAGTTTCGATAAAACACATGCGAATAAATAGGTCCAGTCCTGTACCAACCCTTACTTAGTCATAAACCTGCGATAATGACATATATATGTATGCATGAAAATGATGAATGCATGAAAACCGACTATCAGTTCTAGGAAGACCATAGTGACTACCCAATAATCACAGGTCGTGTTTTGAGAGCCTACAGGTCGAAGCCTTGGCTCTGATACCATAATTGTAACACCCCATTTTGATAAATGGAATGTCACGCGTGATTATGGCGTGTCATTAAAGCATACAAGGATAAATGTCTAAACATTACATGACCATAAAGGAAATACCGGAATCAAACATCGGTACCCCAAAAGTAGAACTCATCACACACAAACATAAGTACTGTACATGAAAGGACTAAACAAGGTCCATGCAAATGAGTATCAAAGTATAAAGAAATGCATAAAGTAAAGAAGGCTAGGAAGCTTCCAATCCATATGCACGTACGCTTAAAGTCTACGTGCGTCCCTGAGTACCTGCCGTTTTGGGAACATGAAAAGGAAAACGGATGAGCAATACGCTCAGTGCACGGATATACAAGTATAGCATGAATAACATAAGCATATAAGCATGAAGCAGCGGAAAAGACTAAGTCCTGGATAACCTGGTTATATCTTAGTAAAACTGGTTTTATAGTTTGAAAAGCCTTATGTTTATCTTGTAAAAAACTTTTTAACATATTTACCATTAGCCAATATAGGTCATGAATTATCAACGTGCATGAATACTTGGAGGGGTGACCTCGTCATGCAAATTAGAGGGGTTGCCTCTAATTTAATATATTGGTTTTGGGTAGGAGGGATCAGCTCCTTGTGAAGGATGCAAGGCACACACCACATTCACACTGAATAATCTGCTGAAAACATGTAAACTAGGATGCACCCATCCCCACCTGATAATAATAATATGGCCAAAAGCTGAAATAGACGCTACGAGCTATCACTCCGCCGTGGTGAAGTCATAACACTGGTGCCTCTAGTGTTATGGTTATGGTACCTCCATAACTCGGTGAAACTGGTCATGCATGTATATGGCTTTAGGTATTCTAATCAAACATAAGCAATTCAAAAACATATAAAACATATACTGGGGAAAACATTTGGCTGCATACGGGAAATCCTAATAAGGAAGAATGTCCATACTGAAACGACGGAGAATTCGTACCTTATGTCCAGCGAACGAAGAAGACGAACGGAAGAGAGTCCTACTGTGGTATCACTAATGCTACATAAATACCACGTGTATAAGTATCTGATTACTGAGTACGTAAGTGGTTTTATATCATGTCTTAGCTTGTTTTATATATTCATGTCATGTTTTACTGATTTAAGCTTTATACTGTGTTTATCATGTATTCTGTCTATTCTGATTAAGTATTACTTGTATTTCTTGTATTATTATACTTGTTGTGTAATAATAAGTAACTTTCTAAAAAATAGCAGGTTTCCTAAAATAGAAAGTTTCCAAAAATAGAAAGTTTCTAAAAATAGAAAGTTTCCAAAAATAGAAATTTTCCAAAAATAGAAAGTCTATTCTGATTTAAGCTTTATACTGTGTTTATCATGTATTTTGTCTATTCTGATTAAGTATTACATGTATTTCTTGTATTATTATACTTGTTGTGTAATAATAAGTAACTTTCTAAAAAATAGCAGGTTTCCTAAAATAGAAAGTTTCCAAAAATAGAAAGTTTCCAAAAATAGAAAGTTTCCAAAAGTAGATTTACTGCTTAAAATAGATATGTTTCTAAAAATAGAAAGTTTCCATAAATAGATTAGCCACCTTAATTAATTAAGTTTCTAAAAATAGAAAGTTTCCATAATTAGATATAAGCTGGATAATTAAGTTAATTATATAAGCTTAAGTGTTTACTGATTAATATTCTAAGTCATGTAATTAAATAGTATAGTTTATTAATTATTTCATGTGAATTAAATAAACTATAGATTAAAGTATTTAATTAAATATAACATGGTTTAATTAAATAAAGGTGAAAATACTTAGGTTAAAACATGTATTATTATCTATTAATAATATAACCTAAGTCATGTAAATTAATTAATTATAAGTCATGATTTTAATAATTAATTAATTATATAGTCTAATTAAATGATAAATACTAAGGTTAAAACTCATGTATTAATAATAAAATTAATAGCCTAAGTCATGTAAATTAAATTAATCAAGTTCAGGTTTTTAATTAATTTAATTTAAGTCTTGTAAAAATAACTATAACTTGTAAAAATATTTAACCTTGTAAAAACAACTCATGAACCGAACCGTGTTTTAATCTAAACATGTGTGAACCGGACCCGTGTTTTAATCTAAACATGTGTGAACCGGACCCGTGTTTTAATCTAAACACGTGTGAACTGGACCCGTTTTTTAATCCGTGAACCGGCAACAAACGCACCCCTGGTCAACTAGTCGCCGGCTAGCCAAGGGTTCCCACCGGCTAGCCGGTGTTCCCTTGTTTTTGTGGCCTACCCGAGCACCACCATGCCCCGACCGAGGTCGGGGTCTCCCTTTCTTGCTGCTGCCGAGACAACAAGACACCAAACCGAGACCTTGAGGTCTCGGTGGTGCGAATCAAAACCAAGCCGAGACCCCCTTTGGGGCTCGGTTCCTTGCGCCGGCCACAAACAAACACCCTTAAACCCTTACTTAATTTTACCCCATGATTAATTACATGTGTATACTTGTTTTTAATTTGTTTTAAAAACATTCATGATTTCATGTGATTCATAAATCAAAAACATAAAAAGAAAAGAGGTTTAGCGTTTATACCGATCACGTGAATCAAAGGAGGATGAACACAAAACGATCCTTGCAATAAATTGAACACCAAAAATCAACCAAACACCCCTTTGGTGTGTGTAGAACCCGGCGGCCAAGGAAGGAGAAGAAAAGGGATTTAGGGTTTCTTGTATTTTCTAATTTCTTGAATTATGAAAATAGTTTTCCACTTTTTCATGTTTAGTAAATTTTGCATGGGCTTGGCCCTTTGGTCTTGTTGTGTCCGCGGGTAAGGGGGCCCACATGGGGTAACCCGGACATTTTCCGTGTCTAAATAATAAGTGTGTTCTCGTGTTCGTGATTTACATGATTTAATAGTTATCGTTCGTGTCTTATTATATTTATTCGTGATCGTAATAAATATACATACATACGTAATATTAAGCTCGTGATTTATTTACGTTCATGATTTCATGTTCGTATTGTTCGTGATTATAATTATTAATGAAATAATTATCGTATCTTAATATGTAATAAATACTTATCTTGTTATAACACGTACGTAATACTTGTAACTCTTGTTCGTGAAACATAAACGTGTAATAAGTGTGAAAACACTTATCCTTTTTACCACTTATTTCCAATAATAACAAGACCAAAACGTGTGATTTATGTCGTAAAAGTCGGAATTATGCGTGGTTTGTGTTTTTATTGTGTTTTAGGACCAAAATATTAAAAACGAAGAAAACACGGGCTTTCACGGGCTTTTATCGAAGAAAACGGGAAAAGACGAAGTCAAAAGATCAAGAGTGCAAAAAGAACGGAAGTCCAAGGCCTATTCTGAAGATTTATCGAAGAAAAAGTCAAAAGACGGAAGTTTAACGAAATAGAAGAACTTAAGCCTAATAGAAGAAGAAAATTTAAAGACAAGTTCAAATCCCGAGACGACAAAGACGAAGAATTAAAGTCGAGTCGAGAAGAAAGCAAGAAAGAAGATGCAACACATGCATTCCTTCCACCTTCCCTATAAATACCCTCCTAATAGTCATTAGGAGGGGGGTTAGATTTTTAGTTAGTTTTCACTTTTTCTTAGTTTTCTCTAGTTTTAGAGAGAGAAAGTCTTAGACTTTCTCTCACTAAATTTCATCTTTTTCTTAATCTTTCAAATATTAAACACTTTGTATTGCTTATTTTTATTAATCAAGTTCATTTTAAGCTTTTTACCCTTAATCTCATTCTACTTTTCTTTGATTTAAGATTGATTTTGGTGCGATTATCATATGATCCGTGTTGTTCTAATTGACTTCGTGCTTAAAAAGTTAATCTTTTGATCATTTTATAAGTTTTCATTTGATTAAGCTTTAAGACTTTCGTGCTTATTGGCTTATTTTTATGATTAGCTTATTTACTTTATAAAAATATTCCTTAAAAAGTTTATGTTTTTATTGTTTAATCTAAAAAGTTGCTTAATTTCGAGTCGGATAAGTTGATTAGAGTGCTTATTTGATCCGGTTTAGGCATTGATTCGGGTTAGTTTTATGATAAGCTCATTATATAGCTTATTCACTTGCTTAACCGAATTCCACAATTTTAGGAAAGGGTTTCAAAACCCCTTTCCGATCTACATTCCGAGCAGCCCCCAATTCCCCTTTCCGATTTGCAGCCTATTCTGACCAGCTTTACCATCACCCTCTCCGATTGAGTCCAATCGGAAAAGGGTTTTGCCTTTCCGATCGGCCCATTTGGTTGATATTCCGACTGATAGATTTGCTTGATATTCCGATTAGGTCCTCATTTGTGCATTCCGATTGGTAGCATTTGTAGTATTCCGATAGGTGTGATTTTCTTGACGTTCCGATCGGGTTCTTTTCCACTTATTCCGACTGCCCCTTGTCCATGTTATTCCGATTGGGTATTTTACCCATATTCTGATCAATCGATCGGAATACATTCCGATCGGGCCTCTTTTGGCTTGTTTTGGTTTCTTTCGATCTTACTTTCTTATAGTACTTTTTATTTTCAGAAAATTTTCTAAGTGTTAGTTTTTATTGAGTGTTTAAGCATTTCTCTAATCTTATCTTTATGTTGAGCTAGCGTTTATTTTACTCGTTATTTAGAATTAATCTTTTAACTTCCCTTTTACTCATCGACACTTTAATTACTTGTTATTAGTTTAAAACAAACAAACAAACCAAACCAAACTCTTGATCCACCAAAAGACGATTGAGTCGCACTTAGAACCGGTTTTAAATTCGAAAAGATCGGAACAACGAAATTATAATATACAAGGGTAAAACCAAGTATTAAATGGCTGCCGGCTCTTTTTTTTAAGATAAACGGTTTCTAGTGAGAGACGCATTGAATTTTGGGATCCGTTCTTTGAACGTTATTTTCATTGCTGTAAAAATTTCCAAAAAATCCATAAAAAATATAAAACTCTTTAAAAATACAAACACATTATAAAATCCTTAAAAAGCAATTCTTTTCCAAAGGTTTTGCACCAAAAAGATTATATAGATATTCTTTGTGTATATTTTTCTTCTGCAGGTGTATGCGTACTAGATCTTCGAACTATTCTGAGCCCGAGACTCGTGAAGATTTAGATATGGCTGGTGTTAATAACAACAATAATCACCCACCTCAACACAATTTGAATAATAACAACAACAACAACAACAATGTCCTCCTACCTGATTTACGAACCATGGAGGAATTGTGTCAACCCACCATGAACGGACGCGGAGGCCCGATTGCGCCAATGCATGTCACGGCTCAGGAGTTTTCGTTGAAGCATCACATGATCCAGCAAGTGCAAACGAACCCACTTCGTGGAATTCCGGATGATGATGCCAACAAACACCTCGACAAATTCATTACCATGACCCAAAGCATCAAGTGCTCCGGTGTTTCTATGGATGACCTTCGCCTCCAACTTTTTCCACACTCGCTTTCTCACCATGCCGAAAAATGGTTTGATCGTCTTCCTAAGAATTCTATTCATACGTGGAATGACATGACTCAACGCTTTTTATCGCGCTATTTTCCCCCATCCATGGTCACTAGCCTTCGTAACCAAATCAGTGGATTTATGCAAGAGAATGATGAATCGCTTTTCGATGCTTGGGAACGCTACAATGATTTGATCGACCGCTGTCCTAATCACAATATGCTCCCCGTCACTCTCATTGACACCTTTTACAATGGTCTCACTTTTCGTGATCGTGACACGATCAATGTCGCCGCCGGTGGTACTTTTATGAAAAGGAGACCGGAGGAGTGTCGAGAGTTGATTGAAAACATGACTACTCACCACAAAAACTGGGATTCTTCCGCATCCTCAAGATCTAACTCGAGAGTCAATGTTTCTTCTACTACCTCCAATCTTGAAATGTCTGAAATTTCTCGACAACTCGCTGAAATGAACAAGAATTTCATGGCCATGGCCACAAACCACTTTTAACAAGCTAAATCTGTTGCTATTTCTTGTGACACATGTGGTGGCCCTCACTCTTATAATGATTGTCCTTCTACCCAAGGCAATTATTCTGAAAACGTTAACGCAGCTTACGGCACTTATCCCACGGGAGGCTATCAAGCCCGCCCTCAAGGAGACCGTGTCTTGCTAAGTTATCGTTCTAACAATTATCTTGCTCCTCCTGGTTTCCCTCCTGCAAACCAAAACCAACAACAAAGTTATAACCGAAACAACCAATCCCAACCTCGTGCTCAAAATCAATATCAATCCCAAAGAAACCCATACCCAACTCAAGGAAATTCTCAAGCTTACCAAGCTCCACCTCTCAATCAACCGATGGCAGTGAGTCCAGACGTCGAGACGTTCATGAAAACTAATCGTGAGTTGGTGACGAATCTTCAGAGTCAATTTGTCAACTTGAAGAATGACATGGTGAAACAAGGGAGCGATATTCGAGCCGAGCTAAGGAATGATATGGCCAAACACAGCAATGAGATTAATGCCAACATGCAAAACTCTTTTAATAATCAAGCGGTTCATCTTCGTGATATGATTGGTTCGCTCATCCAAGGTAATCAACCCTCTTCTTCGGGTACTCTTCCGAGTAATACCGTTGCGAATCCAAGAGGGGAGATGAAAGCAATCACCACTCGTAGTGGAAAAGGTTATATGGAACCCGAGCTTCCTACACCTCCACCCGTGATTGTGAACAAGGAAAAAGAGAAACTTTCCTCACCTCCTTCACCTTCTATCCCCATTTCCCCACCACCCGTGGTTGTGAGTGATCCTATTCCATTAAAGCCTTCTTCTTCATCCAATATACCTTATCCTTCAAGGTTGAGGAAAGAGAAGCAAAAGAGCAAGGATGATATTCAGGTTTCAAACTTTCTAAAAATGTTTAAACAATTGAATTTTAACATCTCCTTTGCCGAGGCTCTCGCTCACATGCCCAAATACGCTAAGATGTTTAAAGATCTTCTAAGTGATAAGGAAAAGCTTCTTGACATTGCTCAGACCCACCTTAATGAGAATTGCTCCGCAGTGCTCTTAAGGCAATTGCCCACCAAACTTGGTGATCCGGGCCGCTTCTTGATTCCTTGCAACTTCCCGGGAGTAGAGAATTGCATGGACCTAGCCGATCTAGGTGCCAGTATAAACTTAATGCCTTTAAGTGTTTGGAAGCAATTATCTCTCCCCGAGCTAGTCCCCACCAAAATGACTTTGGAATTAGCCAACCGTACGGTTGCTTATCCAGTGGGGATAGCCGAAGATGTCTTTGTTGGCGTTGATAAATTCACCTTCCCGACGGATTTTGTTGTCGTTGACTACGAGATGGATCCCCGTGTTCCATTAATCGTTGGACGTCCATTCCTGAGGATCGGTCGCACTTTTATTGATGTAGCCGCGGGCGAAATAATCATGAGAGTTGGTGACGATAAAATTGTCTTCAACATGGGTAAGATTTCTAGGCAACCTTATTCATATGAGAGTGTTAATGCTATTGATGTTCTCGATGAGGCTTGTGAAGAACATTTTCATGATGCTTGCAAAAGTACTCCTTCTTCTCTACCCAATGTTGAGACCGTTGCCTCAATTGCTCCAGCATTGACTCCTTTCGGAGAAAGTGACTTGGATGATTTCGAAGCTAGCTTGGGTCCTCTCGATATTAAGTATGATAATTTGTCCACCAATTGGGATGAAGACATTCGTACTATTGAGAGACTTCTCAATGAGGACCCGTTGTCTCCTCCTTCTCCTAAAGAGGTGACTAATGATGACCCATCGTTAGTTTCACCATCTATTGAGGATCCTCCCACTCTTGAGCTTAAGGACCTACCTCCTCATCTTGAGTACGTTTTCCTGGAAGACAACGAAAAGCTACTGGTCATCATCGCAAAGGATTTGAAAGAAGACGAAAAAGCAAGACTTGTCGCTGTGTTGAAGAAGCATAAAAGAGCTATCGCTTGGAAAATCTCCGACATCCGTGGAATTGATCCTCACTTTTGCACACATAAAATTCTCATGGAGGACGACTTTAAGCCCGCAATTCAAAGCCAACGAAGGGTGAATCCCAAAATCCATGAAGTCATCAAAAAAGAGGTTATCAAACTTCTTGATGCGGGTATGATTTACCCTATTTCGGATTCACCATGGGTTAGTCCAGTCCATTGTGTGCCTAAGAAAGGCGGAATCACCGTTGTGCCCAATGCAAACAACGAGTTAATTCCTACCCGTCTCGTTACTGGGTGGAGAGTTTGTATAGACTACCGCAAACTCAATGATGCCACGAGAAAGGATCATTTCCCTCTACCTTTTATGGACCAAATGCTTGAACGTTTAGCTGGTAATGAATATTACTACTTTCTTGATGGTTTCTCGGGTTATTTTCAAATACCCATCGATCCCCAAGATCAAGAGAAGACAACATTCACTTGTCCCTACAGCACATTTGCTTATAAAAGAATGCCATTTGGCTTATGCAATGCCCCCGGGACTTTCCAAAGGTACATGTTGGCTATCTTCCATGACATGGTTGAGCAAACCATGGAAGTCTTCATGGATGATTTCTCGGTCTTTGGGGATTCCTTCTCTTCCTGCCTTGCCAATTTGGAACGTATGCTTAAGCGGTGCGAAGACACTCGCCTTGTTCTGAATTGGGAAAAATGCCATTTTATGGTAAAAGAAGGCATTGTGCTAGGACACAAAATCTCTAAAGCCGGTCTTGAAGTCGACCGTGCTAAAGTTGATGTCATAGCCAAATTACCTCCACCTTCAACCGTGAAGGGTGTGAGAAGCTTTCTGGTTCATGCAGGCTTCTATCATCGATTCATTCAAGATTTCTCTAAAATCGCTCGCCTGATGACCCACCTCTTGGAAAAAGATACTCCTTTTATCTTTTCTAAAGAGTGTCTCGAAGCCTTCAATCTTCTTAAGGATAAGCTAACTAAGGCACCGGTCTTGGTTACCCCTAATTGGGAGCTGCCTTTTGAATTGATGTGCGATGCTAGCGACTTTGCTATTGGTGCGGTTCTGGGCCAAAGAGTGAATAAACACTTCCAACCAATCCACTACGCTAGCAGAACAATGACGGGGGCTCAATTGCATTATACGACAACCGAAAAAGAGCTTTTAGCTGTTGTCTATGCTTTTGAGAAATTTCGCCCCTATCTTGTTTTATCCACCACCATCGTATACACGGACCATTCCGCGTTGAAGTACTTGATGACTAAGAACGATTCTAAGCCAAGACTTCTTCGCTGGGTTTTGCTCCTTCAAGAATTCAACATTGAAATTCGTGACAAGAAGGGAGCCGAAAACCTGGCCGCGGATCATCTGAGCAGACTTGAGGATCCATATCAAGGGGATCATCCGAACAAAGAGATCAATGACTCTTTCCCCCTTGAGACCTTAATGTCTATAAATATCAATCTTGATGGCACCCCGTGGTTTGCGGACATTGCAAACTACTTAGCGGGTGGTATTCTCATCAAAGGGTTAACATCCCAACAAAAGAAGAAGTTCTTGAATGATGTTAAGACTTACTTTTGGGATGACCCTTATCTATTCAAACAGTGTGCTGATCTGATTATTCGTCGATGTGTTGACGGACCGGCAGCTTTTGACATCCTCCAAGCTTGCCACAAAGGACCCACCTGTGGTCACTTTGGTCCCAACTACACCGCTAAAAAAGTGTTTGATTCAGGATTCTATTGGCCCACCATTTATCGTGATGCTCACGAAATGGTTAAGCATTGTGATGCTTGCCAACGTCAAGGCAAGATCACACATAAGGATGAGATGCCTCAAAATTTCATACAAGAATGTGAAATCTTTGATGTATGGGGCATCGACTTTATGGGGCCATTTCCATCCTCCAAAGGGAACAAGTACATCCTCGTCGCCGTCGACTACGTTTCTAAATGGGTTGAAGCTAAGGCTCTTCCTACGAATGATGCGAGGGTGGTTGTGAACTTTTTGAAGCAGCTTTTCGCTCGATTTGGCGTTCCTCGTGCTATCATCAGTGATCGCGGGACTCATTTTTGCAACGATCAATTTGCAAGAGTCATGGCTAAGTATGGTGTCAATCACCGTCTTTCCACCGCCTATCATCCCCAAACCAATGGGCAAGCCGAAATTTCCAACCGTGGCTTGAAGAGAATTTTGGAGCGTACTGTGGGAGAGCATCGTGCCGCGTGGGTCGATAAGTTAGATGATGCTCTGTGGGCTTTCCGTACTGCTTACAAGACCCCGATCGGTTGTACACCTTATCGTCTTGTGTACGGGAAAGCCTGCCACCTACCCATCGAGCCGGAACATAAGGCGCACTGGGCCTTGAAGTGGGCTAACTTCGACATCAACAAAGCCGATAATCATCGCAAGGTTCAACTCAACGAGCTCAATGAACTGCGGAATGAAGCTTATGAGAACTCGCTGATCTACAAGGAGAAGACCAAGATCATTCATGACGCAAAAATCAAGAACCGAGAGTTCCACGTTGGTGATCAAGTCTTACTCTTTAACTCTCGGTTGAAGATCTTCTCTGGCAAGTTGAAGAGCCGCTGGTCTGGTCCATTCACCGTCGCCAAAGTCTTTCCTTATGGGACCATTGAGCTTTCTCAGCCGAATGGGCCCAATTTCAAGGTGAATGGCCAGCGTCTGAAGCTGTACTTTGGTGAGGACATCTCCCATGAGATGATTCCATCCCTCACCACGTTCCCCATGAACTAAATTGGGTCGAGTCAGGCTCATGACTCGGTAAACAAAAACAAGCGCTTCTCGGGAGGCAACCCGTGTTCTATCCTTTACTGCTTTCATAATAAGTGTAGGGGGACCCCCGCATATGTTTGTTGTCTTGTTTCTTGTGCTATGCAGGGATTAAAGATTCAAAGATCCACCTTGAGGACTTTTGACGAACCGTGATACCGTGTTTCCATCTTCCCGGTTCTATCCTAAACTCTTGTGATTCAATATTTCATCTTCTATATGTTCACATTGAATTCACTTTAGTTGTCCTTTCCTTAGCAAGATTTAAACAAAGTGCACAATGTCCTAAGTGTAGGGGAGTTTACTCCCACATGCTTAAACATTAAGGACAATGTTTATCTCAAGTGTAGGGGGGACTTCTATCGAAGTAAGTGGTCTTTCCATGAATTTGCCCTCATTTTAACCGGAAATTTGATTTTTCGACATTTTTCAAAATTTTTAATCTATTTTGGCCTAGTTGTATAGTCGTATTTTCCTTTATCATGTTTAGTTTCTTTCCATTTCTAGAATAAATTTTCAATAAAGTGGTTTTAGATTTTTCTTAGTCGTGAACATTTTGACTCAACCCGAGTTTACTTACCTAAGTTTACTCTAGCTAGTATCCTTAACGTGTTTAAGTCAAGTTTTGCTAGGCTTTTATATAGGGAGCTATAAAACGCGAAAGTTTTAACTCTCACGGGTTAAGAACAAGAACTTTTCACAAGTTCCTATAATTGATCCTAGAGAGTCGTTTATCAAGGGAACTTTAAAATGCGATTTCTAAACTTGAAAAAGTCTAAGAATTTGCAAGATCCTATAGGCGACTCGAAAACCCAAAACTTTGATTTAATAGGCTAAGCATCCACGAGTCTCATTCCTTGAGATTTTAAACTGTGGAGAACGAGAGATGATAGAGTCA
The DNA here is from genome assembly GCA_025667525.1 of Glebionis coronaria. Taxonomy (NCBI): domain Eukaryota; kingdom Viridiplantae; phylum Streptophyta; class Magnoliopsida; order Asterales; family Asteraceae; genus Glebionis; species Glebionis coronaria. The sequence continues at coordinate 534,011,129 of CM046877.1, forward strand.
ATTATAAGTTCGGTATTCTTTCGTGAATTTATGTGAGTTAATTATAAGCCTATTCTCCCTCCGCTTGTTAATAAATTTATCTGCAATAAATAAGGTTGTACGATTTAAAAGGTTACTTAGCTTCTAGCCCCAGATCGTTTAAAAGTTGCTCGGTACGGATTAGAGTTCATAGCCAAGGCATAACTTATTGAAGCGGGATGCGAAGATTGGCGAGTCCGAAAAGGCCCTAACAAGGCATGAGGGCTACATTTTGTTGCTAAAGATCCAAAAGTGATGTGAAGAATCATTTATCGAAAATCTATATGAAGGATCAAGACACACGACGAAAAGCAATAACTCCCCAAAAGTCATGGAGAAATCTATCCGAAAAGACCCTAACAAGGTATGAGGATAAATAGATCCAAGTCCTAAAAAGGAGGCGGATCGTTGTATATCAAAGTCCAAAATAAAGATTGGAGAAAAATGAAGAAGTTGTGGTCCAAAGATGAAGAATCTCTCAAAACTTCAAGTGAAGAAATTCCTATTATGAAGAGAAGACCATTATTTCAAGAACGTCTCTCAAGATTCGAAGTATGAAGTCCCTGCCAAATATCGGTCCGAGAAAGGTCTCAAATCGCGAAGCGAGTTATGCCAAGATATGAACTTTATGAGGTCCCGAGAAGCAGTTTTAAAAGATTTGGTCCTTTAGCTAACTATTGATTAAATCGTTCACTTTATTTTCGGGCTAAATAACTATCGAAATAAGTCAAACAATGCATCCTCGTGATCATTCAAGACAAAAATAAAATATAAGAGATACACCTAGGAATAAGGGAGTCTAAGTGAATAATTGGCCCACATGAGTTCGTGATAGTTTGCTAACTTATAATAACAATGATCTCGTTTTTAAGCTTGGTATGGGGAACGTGAAACTTGAGGATGATAAACGTTCATGGCCGCCAAAACCCAATGTAAGTTTTTAATTTCTTTACTTATTTCTATCTTTTATGTTTAGTATTTATAAAGGCCAAGGTGGGTTATTTATGATGGAAAATGTAAACCGTGCTTTAAAATTAATGCATTACATGAGGGCATTGCAATGGTCAAGTGTAGGGGATTTAATAAGTGTGAAAACACTTATCCTTTTTACCACTTATTTCCAATAATAACAAGACCAAAACGTGTGATTTATGTCGTAAAAGTCGGAATTATGCGTGGTTTGTGTTTTTATTGTGTTTTAGGACCAAAATATTAAAAAGGAAGAAAACGCGGGCTTTCACGGGCTTTTATCGAAGAAAACGGGAAAAGACGAAGTCAAAAGATCAAGAGTGCAAAAAGAACGGAAGTCCAAGGCCTATTCTGAAGATTTATCGAAGAAAAAGTCAAAAGACGGAAGTTTAACGAAATCGAAGAACTTGACGAAGAATTAAAGTCGAGTCGAGAAGAAAGCAAGAAAGAAGATGCAACACATGCATTCCTTCCACCTTCCCTATAAATACCCTCCTAATAGTCATTAGGAGGGGGGTTAGATTTTTAGTTAGTTTTCACTTTTTCTTAGTTTTCTCTAGTTTTAGAGAGAGAAAGTCTTAAACTTTCTCTCACTAAATTTCATCTTTTTTCTTAATCTTTCAAAGATTAAACACTTTGTATTGCTTATTTTTATTAATCAAGTTCATTTTAAGCTTTTTACCCTTAATCTCATTCTACTTTTCTTTGATTTAAGATTGATTTTGGTGCGATTATCATATGATCCGTGTTGTTCTAATTGACTTCGTGCTTAAAAAGTTAATCTTTTGATCATTTTATAAGTTTTCATTTGATTAAGCTTTAAGACTTTCGTGCTTATTGGCTTATTTTTATGATTAGCTTATTTACTTTATAAGAATATTCCTTAAAAAGTTTATGTTTTTATTGTTTAATCTAAAAAGTTGCTTAATTTCAAGTCGGATAAGTTGATTAGAGTGCTTATTTGATCCGGTTTGGGCATTGATTCGGGTTAGTTTTATGATAAGCTCATTATATAGCTTATTCACTTGCTTAACCGAATTCCACAATTTTAGGAAAGGGTTTCAAAACCCCTTTCCGATCTACATTCCGAGCAGCCCCCAATTCCCCTTTCCGATTTGCAGCCTATTCCGACCAGCTTTACCATCACCCTCTCCGATTGAGTCCAATCGGAAAAGGGTTTTGCCTTTCCGATCAGCCCATTTGGTTGATATTCCGACTGATAGATTTGCTTGATATTCCGATTAGGTCCTCATTTGTGCATTCCGATTGGTAGCATTTGTAGTATTCCGATAGGTGTGATTTTCTTGACGTTCCGATCGGGTTCTTTTCCACTTATTCCGACTGCCCCTTGTCCCTGTTATTCCGATTGGGTATTTTACCCATATTCCGATCAACCGATCGGAATACATTCCGATCGGGCCTCTTTTGGCTTGTTTTGGTTTCTTTCGATCTTACTTTCTTATAGTACTTTTTATTTTCAGAAAATTTTCTAAGTGTTAGTTTTTATTGAGTGTTTAAGCATTTCTCTAATCTTATCTTTATGTTGAGCTAGCATTTATTTTATTCGTTATTTAGAATTAATCTTTTAACTTCCCTTTTACTCATCGACACTTTAATTACTTGTTATTAGTTTAAAACAAACAAACAAACCAAACCAAACTCTTGATCCACCAAAAGACGATTGAGTCGCACTTAGAACCGGTTTTCAATTCGAAAAGATCGGAACAACGAAATTATTCTATACAAGGGTAAAACCAAGTATTAACGTGCTATAAAAGGAAAGTTCTAATCATGTACGTACTATCGTAAGGGTACAATTCATGGTAAAAGCATGCGGGTTTTACATCCTTTGAAGGTTTAAATAGCCTCAGATATTTCAAATTCACTAAAAGACAAAAGGGATCGGACTCTACACGGTACCTTAGCACCTACGGCAGTTCCTTATCGATAAGGAACCACGGGCTCCAATAAGGGACTGCGGGCAGATATAGCCGTTGGATGTTTGTCTTATAAATAGTGGATCAAATCTGCATTCTCATCAACCCTTTTTGGACATCTCTTTCAGCCTTCTTTCACCTATCTAATCCTAGTCATTTGTAAATGATCACTTAATGTGTTAAGTATGTTTACTCATGATTATCCTCTTGATCTCCTTCTTTACCTTGTCCAAAGAGAAGATCCCTCACACACTTGTGATGTGATTAAAGATGTAGCATTGATGAAGATCACCTTCTCCTAAAGATCTAGTCATGTTCATCATTTGTTTATTTGTGTCTTGTGTAGATCCAATGTATTTGTGAATACTTGGACTAGTTGTGTTCATCCAAGCTATATGTGAATACTTGGATTAGAGTTGTGTAAATCCATTGCACATGTGTGTGCTTGGATTTGTGTTGTGTAGATCCAAGCTACATGTGTGTACTTGGATATGTTTAGTTGAGTTGTAATTAGTTGTGTTAGTTCTCACTAAACTATAAAGTAATGTGGTTGTGTCTTGTGAGTTCTCACTAAACTATAAAGTGATATGTAGTTGTATTGTGTGAAGTTCTCACTTAGCTTCAAAGTGAAGAGTCGTGAAGATTGGTTCTAGCTTTGGATTAGAACTCGACATCTAGCCTTGTGTCGAAAAATGGTGAAGTAGGCAACGTTGTGAAGATTGGTTCTAGCTTTGGATTAGAACTCCACATCTAGCCTTGTGTCGTAAAATGGTGAAGTGGGCGACGTTGTGTATATTGGTCCTAGCTAAGATTAGGTCTCGACATTTAGCTTAGTGTCAGAAAATAGTGTAAGCTACGTTGTAAGGTTTTCTCCGCCAAGAAGGGAGCTTGTGGATATAGTGGAAATCTCGAGTAAGGTGTACTCGAGGAGTGGAGTAGGAACGAGGATAGAGCCTCGTTGCCAAACCACTATAGGGTGTCTTCCTACTAGGTTGTTTCTTTCCTTACTCATTACTTACATTCATTATCATTATACTTACTACACATTGTTAATGCATTAGAATTAAACCTAATCATTATGCAACTAGCTTTCAAGTAAAAGATAGTTTTGTGCACTCACCTAATTGAAAGGAATTTTAATTAAGAGATAAACCGATGAGAAACTATTCAACCCCCCCCCCCCCCCCTTCTAGTTTCTACAATTGGTATCAGAGCGATGATGACACAAGATCTTTGAAGTATATTGTACTTCAAAACTTGGATCGATCCATTATCTCCTTAAATTAGAAGGTTAAGTTGTACTAAAGTTTTTCTTTGGTCAAAACTATTTTTTGTTGAAAATAAGCCTTTTAAAATGTTAATATTGCATATTACTTAGATTAGTAGTATTAATGCATTTTAGATTTACTCTTGAAATGTATCTACTAGTTTACATCTTGTTATGTGTAGGTACTCATGAAGATAAATCATTCTATTGATTATGGATTGAGTTACTTATACTTGAAGAAGACTCGTCTTCTTTGATTTCCAACATCATTGAATGATGATATCAAGATGGGCAGGAGTGAAGCTAGTATTTGAAGACTTAGTAGTTACTATTAGTCATAGTTGGGCTTTGCATTGGTTCCTTGAAATCTCGGAATGCAATTTGTGGCCAAGGTACGCTTTCGTTCTTCCACGCCCCTATTGATCATTCTTTTGATCATTAATTGACTATATGCTTGTTCTTGGCCTCCTTGCCTTGACAGTTACTTGTGGTTCGTGATTCTTTCCTTTTTCCCTCTAAAACCTTCATTGTTTGGATACTTGACTCACTATGGAGATGTAGGGTGAGTTAGTAGGAGCTTAAAGTATCAAGCATGATTTCCATGGGTTGCACCCTTACGGTTAGTAGGCCCTATATCATGTGTAACTTGTACAATTAGGCTCATCTCGAGGATGATTAGTGAATCCCTTGAGATACCAAACTAATTCATTAAGTTGTAGGTGGATTTTACACATTAGGAATTGAATTATTCCAAGGATATTGCTATTGTTAATTCTAGCAATAATTATCCGATCATGTGGGAGAGAAAGTGAATCTATACTTTGCTCATGTTTTGAAATAGAATAAGACTACTCTTGAAAAGGATTTTATTCTATGCATCAAAATTGCTTGGTATAATTCATTACCAAAGCCGTTTAGACTTTCGCCGGAAAGGCACGTCTTAAACCACTATATATGACACAGGCTCTTCTCCTCCTCAATTTGAATAATGTCATTTGTCTCTTGAGCAATGTTCTTGGTCTTGATTCACTTCCCTTGACTCCTCTCCCTTTGCTTCTTTGCTACGAGTAGTCGTTTGTTCGTTTTGGTCTTTTCCTATCTCGATTCAACTCGTAATCTTTCAACAAGGCATTATTACCTAGTGTTGTGGTGGTACAATGATATCCTAAAAGGTTTAAGATATATTTTTAAGTATTTTAAAAATTTTGGTTTTCAAAAATTCATTGTTTTTCTTTGATAAAAACCTGCCTCTGTAGGCGGTTCTTTATCTCTGGCGGTTCAATAGCGCGGTTCCTTATCGATAAGGAACCGCGGGCAGAAACTTTTTCAGAGCGCCAGTTTTTATAAAATATCCTTTTTCAAACAAAACCTTCTATCTCCATCATACACACAGCCGACGGTTTTGTTTTTCCACCATTGTTGAAGCTTCAAAAACCTTCAATCACTCAAATTAATTGATTCAAGTTCGTGGGTTTCACTCATCCATTATCCAAGATCAATTAACTGTAAGTTATTTCTTTCAATTTCATCTAATTTGTTCTAGGGTTCATACATTCATAATTAGGGCTTTTTAATTTGACATTGAATTAGAACCTTACTAGGAATAACAGTTGACATAGTATTGTTACTATGATCCTTAGGTTCATATTCATTAAGATTTCACTAAAACCCACTTGTAGAATAAATCTGAATTTTGACTAAATAATTTGGTTGATTGATGGAATTGATATGAACCCATGAACAAGTTGGTAATGGCATTGTTAAATGCTTACCTAAAAACCTTGTTTTAAAAAACCAATGTTCAAGTTCATTATTGATCTTACATGGTCAATGTGTCATTGTTGATGATGAACTTGGTACATTGTTAATATGAGAATGATAAGGATTAAACCTTGGTTTGTCAAGAGATTGATAAAACACATTCTCACTTTCTTTGGATTTTGGTTTATATGTAACATATGAGTAATTGGAGAAATATGTTGATATGTTATTTTTAGGTACTATCATGACCACAGGATATCAAAATGACCATCTACTTACTAGAAGATACATGCCTAATCCTTCTTTGACAAATCAAACTCGCTCTTTTCAAAACACTTATCATAATCTTGAATCTCGTTGTTTCCATGAAGGGTGTATTGTTCCTTCTAACCTTCTTGGACTTGACTTCAATCGATTCATCTTCAATACCATTGGCTTTGATTGTTTGCTTGATATTGATGAGCCAATCTTTCCTTCTTTCCTCATGGAATTCTTTAACTCGTTCAAGCTAATGTACATCAACAATGGTCTATCTATAAGATTTTCCATCAAGGGGAAGACCTTTGTGTACACTCTTGAGGAATTTGGTGAGATTCTCGGAGTTCCATACAAAGGTCAATGTAGGTTCATCGATGCTTGGGGTTTAAACCACTTAGAATCAGCCCCTATTGATGTGCATTATGTGACCGAGATTCCTTCGGCTTCGGCCATCTCTCGTGCCCTTGCTACACCTCGTGAACATCCTATTCTTGGTAATTTTGAAGGATAATTTCGTGCTCTCACTCCTTGGGAATTACTAACTAGCGATCTTAGTGATTTTATGGTCCCTTGGGCCGAAATCATTAGGGAAATTGGAATGTGTTTGGTTGGTGCTCGCAACCATGTGCCTGCTTGTCTTGCACATATGTTGTATTGTGTTGCTACCACTACTCCATACAACCTTGCATTTTTCATAGCTAGAAGGATAAGATTTGTTCTCAATGGATCTCGTTCTACTCTTCCTTATGCCATGATTCTCTCACGGCTTCTTAGGAGAGTTCTTCTTGATCATCCTCCTCTAAATCCTTCATCTTTTCACTGCGTGGTTCGAGTCATGCTTCCTATTAAAGGGAATGTCTCTTCAGTTCCCACGCATGATTCAAATGAAGATGAAAATGTCTCTCAAGACAATTCTCTCATTTCTCGTTATGACTTGTCATCATCTATCTCTCAATTGTCTTCACTAGACATTGATTCAGACTATTAGTATTGTCTCAATCTTCATCTTCAAGATCGAATCAGAAATGAATCAAGGCAAGGAGGAAATGCTCATAGATGAATGATATTTATACAACTCTTGTGTGATTATCATGTGTGTATGGATTGTTGATCTGTATCTCTTTTCTTATCTCTATTCTTAGGATGTTGTGTATTCTTTAACTAACAATTTGTGTTTGTATTATCTAGTATTTTAATCCTAATTATCCATGGTATCGATATTTCGATTTACATGGCTCTGTGCATCTTGTGTGTTAGATGGCCTCCTAGTTTTTGATTATTAGTTCACTTTTGCTTGATAAACCTTGGTAAAAAATCTGGGCTAGCAAAAGTTTAAGGAAGTGCTATTTTTGAACACCTCTGGTCGCGGTTCCATATCAAACCCGTGGTTCCTTAGCGATAAGGAACCGCAGATCTACGAAAGGAACCGCCTAGTACCGTTTCAAGAGAATCTTTACTTTACACTGTTTTCTTCAATCTGTGTACAACTTTGATAAAACTTTTGCAAAAACCTGCACTTTCCTAAACTAGGCTACCTAATTTCATTGTTCACATAAAATGATTTTAACCTATTACTAGTTTGGATCATCCCCTTCTCTTCTTAAACCCTCTCTTGTTGATTGTGTTCTTTATCCCTTCAACTCTTCTCTAAACCTCAACATTCAACCATGGTATCCACTAGAACATCCAACTCCTCTAAAACCTCCTTACCCAAAAGAAGCCTTAAGGTGAATCTCAAGTCCTCTAAACTTTGTTCTTCATCTTCTCTCAAACCAAAAAGTGAAGCCTCACCTATTCTCATCTCCTCATCACTTTCAGCACCACTTGCTTCATGGAAAATAAACTCAACCCATGGTACTAACCATTCACATGGTTCTACCTCCTCTTCATTCCAATCAAGAATGAATGAGTTTTCCTCTCCACTCATTTCTAGTCATCCCTTAAATGTGAATGCTCAACCACAACCTCATCAAAGGATTCCCTTTGTTTTTTAGCCTCTTCCTTTCACTCCACCAAATTCCCCCATCTCACCAATATCACCCTTGGATACCATGCCTTCTCCTCATCCTCCTACCTCCAACACTCCTCTCTTGGGTGTTCCCATTTCCTGTTTCTTGGGTGATCCACACTTGTTTGATTTTTGCATGCACAATGGAACAAATTGTGCTTGTTGCTTGAACAACTTTCACCTCATTGATATCCTTAGGTTGGAGATGATTGGGGCTCACATCAAGTTGCAAAGCTTCTTGTTGAACCTATTTTCTAATCCTCCACCTCCTAGGAGATGAATGATGGCTTTTAAATTAACATGCTTTTCAAAAGAAGGTCAAGCCAAAAGAGGACTATGAATTCAAGACCTAGTTGTTAGCTATATTTGTAGTAGTTTATTGTCTTTTTATTTCTTGTATTTCCTTTCCTTTCTCTCATGATTTTCTCATGTGGATGATTTATGGATTTAGTTTTATGTGTTTCTATCTATGTGATCACATTAATTAACTTCAATTTATTAAAAATTGAACCTAAATCTATTACAACTCCAAAAAAAACTTGACTTAAAATTGAACCAAAATGTTATCTAAATATTTTTTCACCCTTTGTCAAGACATTCTTTGTGAATGTGTTTCTTTTATGCAACCCTCGCATACTCTAATACTAAAAGTGGTAAAAATCCAAGAATTGCAAAATTTTGAAAAAGTCTTATTTTTCTCCAAAACTTTTGAAAATCAAGGTTTGCTGTCCACTGGACGCGGTTCCTTAGCCCCCAAGCGGATCCATATCGATACGGAACCGCGGGCTATGTTAAAGAACCACGCATAGTAAAGCCGTTCTTGGCTTATTCTTTGTCTTTCTTTTTTTACCACTGTTTTCGTTAAGATTCTTTGTTTACCCAATTTGGTTAAACATTTCCTAAAACCTTTCTTTTTCATTTCAAATCTTTGCCTTGTCTATTTTCTTTAAAATCTTCTCTTTTGGGAGTTCTTTTCTTCATCCCTCATAATGCCTAATTCTTCCTTTCATAACCTTGACATTTCTTTGTCACAAACTTCTCAACCTAAATCTTCTTCTTCTAAGCTTTCAAAGAAACCAAAAATCTCGGTTAAACCCATTTGGATCAAAAAGAACAAGAATCCTCATGATTCTTGTTCTCCAAAATCATCCAAGACATCCTCTTTTTCTCCGATTCAATATTGGAATGAGACTTACTCTATAAATCCAATTACCGGAGAAAAGGAAATTCTTCCACCACGACCTAAACCTTTCAACTCTCCTCAACTCAGTGACTTATCTTCTTTCCCTAACCTCACTAGGCATTGTGAAAACATGTCTTATCCATTATCTCCCTCTCAACCAACCTCTAATTTTGATGGACCTCCCCCATCTAAAGACTTTGTTTTGCATCATGGTTCCTCATGTGCTTGTTGTCGTTTTCAACAAATTAAACTTGCTCATATATATGACAAGCTAAATTTTCTTGAATTCCTCCTCACTCGACCTCCTCTCAAAGTTTTCGTTCCCGTGAACAAAACTTTGAATGATGCTTCGTCGTCTTTCTTTTCCAACTAAGGCACATTTTGTACTTTAGTTGTTTGAGTCAATAAAACCTAAGTACTCTTGGAAGATTATCACTATTAGAGTAGTTTATACTTTGTGGTCTATTTTCCATATTTTTTGCTTTAAATATTCATATTGTGTGTATGAATATTTCTCTTGTATGTTATTTCATATTTGTGTAATATGAAAGTTATGTATGTTATCTTTCCCTCTAATTCTATTTCACACATTGGTTAAAGAGTTGATCATGGTTAAAACTTAAAATTAATTATGGGTGATTCCATAAATTCTAAATTTTAACCCATTGACATTTTAGATCATCTTTGATTGGTTTAGATGATTCTTTTCTTTCCTTATTCCACCAATTGAACTATAATGTTGTCAATACATACTATTTGGACATACTTAGCATGCTTGCTTCTAATTTGAGATTTCTTTTCCTTCTCCCTCTCAAGTTAGTTAGTAAGGGGGAGTAAGCACCAAGGGGGAGCTACTAGCAAAAGTCCGGTTCTTTTCTTCTTCAAAGACTTGTGCTAACCTTTTTGCTTCGACAAAGGGGGAGAAATGATAGTTATAAACTCGTTAATAATTCGAATAAACTTGTATTTTACGTAAATGAGTTTATAGTTTGTCGTAATCAAAAAGGGGGAGATTGTTAATGCAAAGCAATGCCTAAAAACAGTGTTAGTATTAATTTATTTTTCTTAGTTTTGAGCACGACAAATTATAAAGACATTTATTGTCAAACAAAATCATAAAACGAATTATCTAAAAAACACTATCATCAAGGTAATTATCATTACACTAACATATCGTAATCATGCTTAGTGATCATAAAAGTGATTAGCCTTAAAACTCACTTTTGTCAAATGTAACAAAAGCTTTTTAATAAACTTTATTTTTAAGAAAATGTTTTATTAAAATGAAAATGTAAATTTGAATATGTCATATTCCAAATGTCATAAAAATATCTTTGAAGGTTTAAACAGCCTCAGATATTTCAAATTCACTAAAAGACAAAAGGGAGCGGACTCTACGCGGTACCTTAGTCATACGAGATTTGTACCAAAATCAATAAAAGTAAAAGAAAGGAAGGATGAGATTAAAGATTAAAACTTAAAAACTTAAACTTAATTAATGAAAAAGTAATACAAAGTTTTGAATTTGAAAGAGAAAAAAAATGAAATCTAGTGAGAGAAAGTTCTAAACTTTCTCTCTCTAAAACTAGAAACTAAACTAAAAACTAAGTGTGAATTTTTGTGAAGTAAGGGCCTTTATATAGGCGTGTACATGGTGGTGATGGGCTTTTTATTGGGCTTTGATTTGGGCTTCTTTTTCTTCTTTCTTCTTAAGTCTTCATGCGTCTTTTAAATAAACGTTGCCGACTTGGATTTGAGAAGTGTCGGTGAATTATTCCAACTCGTCTTATAATCTATTGTTTTATAGACTCGAGTTCTTCGACATATATGAATCTTCCATCTTTGGCTCTATTCTTCGATAAATCTTCAAATAGGCACAATGACTTCAAATCTTCTGCATCTCTTGGACAATAGACTTCGTCTTGAGTCTTTTTCCTCGATAAAACCCGTGTAATCCCATGTTTTCTTCATTATTCATCCGTTTGACTCTGAAAACACAATAAACACAAAACCCACGCATAATTCCAAACAAATGATATTAAATACGTGTTTTGGTCTCGTTTTAGCCCGATTTAAGTGGTAAAAGGATGAGTGTTTTCACACTTATCAAATCCCCTACACTTAACCATTGCCATGCCCTCATGCAATGCTTAGTGACAAAGCACATTTACACTTTCCTCATAATCAATCAACCTTGGCCTTATTAATATGCTATTAAACGAAAATCAAAATACTAAGAGAAATTAAAATTTTTAGAATAAACAGAAGGATGGAAATAACTTGCAAAGAATCGAGGACTTACATTAGGACTTCGGTGCTGCGAAGATTTATCACCCTCAAGTTTCACGTTCCCCAAACTAAGCTTAAAAACGAGATCATTGTTATTATAAGTTAGCAATTCAAACACTTACACACATGGCTTAATTAAATGCTTAAACTCCCTTATTCCTAGGTGTATCTCTTATATTTTATTTTTGTCTTAGAATGACCATGAAGATGCATTTTTGGACTTATTTCGATAGTTTATTAGGGCTGAAAGCAAAGTAGGACGATTTGATCAATAGTTAGCTAAAGGACAAAATCTTTTAAAACTGCTTCTCGGGATATCAAAAAGTTCATATCTTGGCATAACTTGGTTCGCGATTTGAGACCTTTCTCGAGCCGATATTTGGCATGTACTTCATACTTCATATCTTGAGAGACGTTCTTGAGATAATGGTCTTCTCATCGTAATAGAGTTTCTTCACTTGGAGACTTTTGAGGGGTACTCCAACTTTGTTGACCACGACTTCATGATTATTTCTTCAATCTCTAATTGGGATTTTGAGATACAACGATCCGCCTCCTTTTCGAACTTGGATCTATTTATCCTCATACCTTGTTAGGGTCTTTTCGGATAGACTTCTCCATGATCTTTATGGGAGTTGATTGCTTTTCGTCGTGAGTCTTGATCCTTCATATTGATTTTGGGAATAATGCTTTTCACATCACTTTTGGATCTTCAGCAATAAAATGGAATCCTCATGCCTTGTTAGGGCCTTTTCGGACTCGCCAATCTTCGCGCCCCGCTTCATAAGTTATGCCTTGGCTATGAACTCTTATCATTACCGAGCAACTTTTAAACGATCTTGGGCTAGAAGCTAAGTAATTTTTCAAATCGTACGACCTTACTTATTGCAGATAAATTATTAGCAAGTGATGGGAGAATAGGCAAATAATTACACCAAGTGAGCTTGCGCAAGAATACCGACTTATAATTGACTCTATCATTTCTCGTCCTCCACAATTTAAAATCTCAAGTAATGAGACTCGTGGATGCTTAGCCTAATAAACCAATTAAGGTCTACATGGTTAAGGATACTAGCTAGAATAAACTTGGATAAGTCTATTCGGGTTGAGTCAAAATAAACGCAACGGGCCTAATATGTCAAAGATTTCTAAACTAGCTACACCACTTTATTAAAATTTGACTTTATTGCGGGATATATACATATGAAAGCAACGATAAAAATTTAAAAATTAAGACTAAATGGCCAAAGTTAATTAAAAATTTGAAAAATGTTGAAAAAGATGATTTTCTGGTTAAATGAAGGCATTTTCATGGAAAAGTCCACTTAAAACTTCGATAGAAGTCCCCCCTACACTTAAGATAAACATTGTCCTCAATGTTTAAGCATGTGGGAAAAGTTTCCCCTACACTTATGACATTGTGCACGTTGGTTAACTCGAGTTAAGGAAGAGACGACTAAAGTGATCAATTTCAAATGTGAGTATGAAGAAAATTGAATCACGATAGTTGAGAGATAGAACCGGATTTCGGATAACACGGGAGCACGGTTCTTAAAAGGTTCCAAGAGTGCACTTATCCCTGTAATCACATCAACACACAAATACAAACACCTATGCAGGCCCCCTACACTTAGGAGGTTAAAGCATAAAAGGATAGATACTCGGGCTGCCTCCCGAGGAGCGCTTGTTTTTGATAACCGAGTCACGAGCCTGACTCGACCCAAATTCAGTTCAGGGGGAACGTGGTGAGGGATGGAATCATCTCCTGAGAGATGTCCTCACCAAAGTACAGCTTCAGACGCTGACCATTCACCTTGAAATTGGGCCCATTTGGCTGAGAAAGCTCAATGGTCCCATACGGAAAGACGTTGGCGACGGTGAATGGACCAGACCAGCGGCTCTTCAACTTGCCAGAGAAGATCTTCAACCGAGAGTTGAAAAGTAAGACTTGATCACCAACATGGAACTCTCGGTTCTTGATTTTTGCGTCATGGAGGATCTTCGTCTTCTCTTTGTAGATCAGCGAGTTCTTATAAGCTTCATTCCTCAGTTCATTGAGCTTGTTGAGTTGAATCTTACGATGATTACCGGCTTTGTTGATGTCGAAGTTAGCCCACTTTAAGGCCCAGTGCGCCTTATGCTCCAGCTCGATGGGAAGGTGGCATGCTTTTCCGTACACAAGACGATAAGGTGTACAACCGATCGGGGTCTTGTAAGCAGTACGGAAAGCCCACAGAGCATCATCTAACTTATCGGCCCACGCGGCACGATGCTCTCCCACAGTACGCTCCAAAATTCGCTTCAATCCACGGTTGGATATCTCGGCTTACCCATTGGTTTGGGGATGATAAGCGGTGGAAAGACGGTGATTGACACCATACTTGGCCATGACTCTTGCAAATTGATCGTTGCAAAAATGAGTCCCGCGGTCACTGATAATAGCACGAGGAACGCCGAATCGAGCGAACAGCGATTTCAAAAAGTTACAAACCACCCTTGCATCATTAGTAGGTAAAGCTTTGGCTTCAACCCACTTGGAGACGTAGTCAACGGCAACAAGGATGTATTTGTTTCCTTTAGATGAAGGGAATGGCCCCATAAAGTCGATACCCCAAACATCAAAGATTTCACACTCTTGAATGAAATTCTGAGGCATCTCGTCTTTATGTGTGATCGTGCCTTGTTTCTGGCAAGCATCACATTTTTTAACCATATCGTGAGCGTCACGATAAATGGAGGGCCAATAAAATCCTGAATCAAACACTTTTTTGGCGGTGTAGTTGGGACCAAAGTGACCACCAGTGGGTCCTTTGTGGCAAGCGTCAAGGATTTCGAAAGCTGCTGGTCCATCAACACATCGGCGAATAATCAAGTCGGCACATTGTTTGAAAAGATACGGGTCATCCCAAAAGTAAGTCTTGATGTCTTTGAAGAACTTTTTCTTTTGCTGGGATGTTAACCCGTCAACGAGGATTCCACCCGCCAAGTAGTTTGCAATGTCTGCAAACCACGGGGTTTCATCAGCAGTCGAGTTGATAGACATTAAGGTCTCCAGGGGAAAAGAATCATTGATTTCTTTGTTCAGATGATCCCCCTGGTAAGGATCCTCAAGTCTACTGAGATGATCCGCGGCTAGGTTTTCAGCTCCTTTTTTATCGCGAATTTCGATTTTAAATTCCTGGAGCAGCAAAACCCAGCGAAGAAGTCTTGGTTTGGAGTCTTGCTTTGTCAACAAGTACTTCAGCGCGGAATGATCAGTATACACAATTGTGGTGGAAAGGACAAGATAGGGGCGGAATTTTTCAAAGGCATAGACAACAGCTAAAAGCTCTTTTTCGGTTGTCGTATAATGCAATTGTGCCCCAGTCATTGTCTTGCTAGCGTAATGGATCGGTTGGAAGTGTTTATTCACTCTTTGTCCAAGAACCGCTCCAATAGCAAAATCGCTAGCATCGCACATCAACTCGAAAGGCAGCTCCCAATTAGGGGTAACCAAGACGGGTGCCTTAGTAAGCTTATCCTTAAGCGAGTTGAAGGCTTCAAGACACTCTTTGGAAAAGATAAAAGGAGTATCTTTTTCCAAGAGGTGGGTCATCGGGCGAGCGATTTGAGAAAAATCTTTGATGAATCGACGGTAGAAGCCCGCATGACCCAGGAAACTTCTCACACCCTTCACGGTTGAAGGTGGAGGCAACTTAGCGATAACATCGACTTTAGCACGGTCTACTTCAAGACCGGCTTTCGAGATCTTGTGTCCTAGGACGATGCCTTCTTTTACCATGAAATGGCATTTTTCCCAATTTAGAACAAGGCGAGTGTCTTCGCACCGCTTAAGCATACGTTCCAAATTGGCAAGGCACGCAGAGAATGAATCGCCATAGACCGAGAAATCATCCATGAATACTTCCATAGTGTCTTCCACCATGTCATGGAAGATAGCCATCATACACCTTTGGAATGTCCCAGGAGCATTACATAAACCAAAAGGCATGCGTTTGTAAGCAAATGTTCCATAGGGATAAGTGAATGTGGTCTTTTCTTGGTCCTTGGGATCGATGGGAATTTGAAAATACCCGGAGAAGCCATCTAAGAAGCAGTAATAATCATTACCAGCTAGTTGAGCTTGCGATAATCAATACAAACTCTCCACCCAGTAACGAGACGAGTGGGAATCAACTCGTTGTGTTCATTGGGAACAACGGTTATTCCGCCCTTCTTGGGCACACAATGGACGAGACTTACCCACGACGAATCCGAAATAGGGTAGATCAAGCCGGCATCTAGAAGTTTGATAACCTCTTGTTTGATGACGTCATGAATTTTAGGATTAACCCTTCTTTGGCTCTGGATTGTGGGTTTGAAGTTATCTTCCATGAGAATCTTGTGAGTACAAAAGTTCGGATCAATTCCGCGGATATCGGAAATTTTCCAAGCAATTGCCTTCTTATGAGCTTTAAGCACATCGATGAGACGAGTTTTCTCTTCTTCTTGCAAGTCCTTAGCGATGATGACGGGTAACTTCTTCTCTGCTTCAAGGAACGCATACTCGAGATGGGGCGGCAACTCCTTAAGTTCTAAATCCGGAGGATTTTCGACGGGAGGCGTTTTCAAAGTCGTGGCATCGATAGCAATGACCGTGGGAGATGGAGGAGAAGGATTGTCTTCAGTGAGAAGATTGTCAAAGAAATTCATGTCTTCATCCCCCTCGGTGGGAGAATCATTAGTTGCTAAATTCGCATCTCCCATGGTATCTTCAAGATTGTTCCAAAATAAATCACTATCTCCAAATAGAGACAACGATGAATCAATGGAGGACACGGTCTCAACATTGGGAAGAGAGGAAGGAATACTTTTGCAAGCATCAATAAAGTGTGCTTCACAAGCCTCATCCAGAACGTCAATACAATTAACACTCTCGTTGGAATAAGGTTGTTTAGACAACTTTCCCATGTTGAAGACTACTTTATCGTCACCCACTCTCATGATAAGCTCACCGGCTTCAACATCAATGAGAGTGCGACCGGTCCTTAAGAATGGACGACCAACAATAAGTGGCACACGGGGGTCCATCTCGTAGTCGACGACAACAAAATCAGCAGGAAAGGTGAATTTGTCGACTCCTACAATAACGTCTTCGGCTATCCCCACTGGATAGGCAACCGTACGGTTAGCCAATTCCAAAGTCATTTTGGTGGGGACTAGCTCTGGGAGAGATAATTGCTTCCAAACACTTAGAGGCATGAGATTAATACTGGCACCTAGATCGGCTAGGGCCATGCAATTCTCTACTCCCGGGAAATTGCAAGGGATAAGAAAACGACCCGGATCACCAAGCTTGATTGGCAATTTCCTTAAGAGCACTGCAGAGCAGTTCTCATTAAGTTGGGTGTTGGCGAGATCGAGGAGCTTTTCCTTGTCGCTCAGAAGATCTTTAAACATTTTCGCATATTTAGGCATATGAGCGAGAGCCTCAGCGAAGGAGATATTGAAATTCAATTGTTTGAACATTTTAAGGAAGTTCGAAACCTGAATATCATCCTTGCTTTTGAGCTTCTCTTTCCTCAACCTAGATGGATAAGGTATATTGGAAGAAGAGGAAGGCTTTAGGGGAATAGGATCACTCACAACCACGGGTGGAGGAGGGGTAGAAGGAAGAGGTGGAGAAATTGGGGAAGGAGAAGGATGAGGAATAGGAGCAGGTGACTCGTTCTCCTTAGTCACAACCACCGGTGGAGGTATAGGAAGCTCGGGTTCCTTGGTACCTTTACCACTTCGAGTGGTGATTGCTTTCATCTCCCCTCTTGGGTTCGCAACGGTATTACTCGGAAGAGTACCCGAAGAAGAGGGTTGATTACCATTGAAGAAACTAGCCATCATGTTCCTCAAGTCATTCGTTTGACTATCCATAGTGTTCTTCATATCAGCTCTCAGATCATTCCCTTGTTTCATAAGGTCTGCTTTCAAGTTGCGCACTTCCTGTTGGAGATTATCCACGATCACATCGTTAGTCCTCATGTAGGTTCCAATGTCTTGATGTGATGCGGGTGTTTGGTTGGAAGGAGCAGTGTATGCGGGTGGTTGATAAGCAGGTTGCTGGTAAACTTGGTTGTTACGTTGAGGTGGTTGTTGCTGCTTGTGAGGAGGGATGTATGGTGTACGAGTTTGTTGTTGTTGAGGAGGGCGGTTGAGGTTTTGTTGTTGGTTTTGGTTGTTAGGATTAAAACCAGGTGGTGAGAGATAGTTGTTGGAACGGTAGCTAAGCAAGTTACGGTCACCTTGAGGTTTTGCTTGATAAGCAGGTTGAGTATAGGTGCCATATGCTGCATTCACATTTTCTGCAGGGTAATCTTGGGTGGCGGTACAAGTTGTGTAAGAATGAGGACCACCGCATATCTCACAAGGTTGGCTGACAGCGTTCACTTGAGCGTTTTTGGCGTTGTTGCTGTTGTTGTTGCTGACGGTGTGGGTGACAAGCGATTCAAGAAGGGTAGTGATTTTGTCTAATCGCTTGTCGCTGTCATTAGTGCTAGCACTAGCAACATTGGTCCTAACACTCTTGGTTTGCACACGAGACTTATTCTCAATGATATCCCAAGCAGCATTGGATGTCTTAGCCAATAGATTACCCCCCGAGGCACTGTTCAGTGAATCTTGGTCACTCATGCTTAAACCATTGTAAAAAGTATTGATTTGATGTACTTTGGTAAAACCATGTTGTGGGCATTTTCTTAAAAGATCTTTAAAGCGATCCCAAGATTCACTGAATGACTCATCGTACTTTTGTTCAAAATTTATGATTTCATTCCGCAAAGCGGTAGTACGAGAGGGTGGAAAAAAGTAGTTGATAAACTTTGTTTCCAAATCCGTCCACGAGAGAATACTCTGTGGCGGTTCCTTAGCAAGCCAATGTCGGGCTTGTCCCTCTAAAGAAAAGGGAAAAAGTTGTAACCTTATAACCTCTTGTGGAACGCCATTGAACTTGACCGTGTTGGTGAGTTGTAGAAATCTCTTGATATGGTCATGTGGGTCATCAATGGTTCGTCCCAAGAACGGTTGAGCGGAGACCATCTGGATAAAGCCTGATTTTAGCTCGAAATTGTTGGCGGCAATTGGTGGTATAACAATTGGATCCGTGTTGCCATCGACATGAGCTTGCAGCAATTCAATCATCGGGCGATTATCCGGAAGGGGCTCATTGTTGTTGTTATTGTTCATGTTGTTGAAAGGTGGGTTGTTGTTGTTATTATTGTTGTTCGGAGGTGGTATGTTATTGTTGTTTTGTAAACCAGCCATGTCTAAGTTATCGAGAGGCTCGGGCTCTTGATAAGACGTGGATCGAGTGCGCATACACCTGCAAAAGAACGAACAAAGAAAAACAAAGCAAAAATATTTTTGGTGTTTATGTTTTTTACTTTTTAGGAGTTTTGAAAATTTTATATTTTTTAGTGTTTTTGAAAATTTTTATGAAAAAGTAACGTTCACGGGGAACGGATCCCAAAATCCAAGTTCTCACAAAAAACTTTTGATCTTAACGAGAAGAGCCGGCAGCGGCGCCATTTGATACTAGGTTTTGCAATGGGTTCTAATTTCTCTCGATATCCTCTCGAATTGATCTCGGTCTTAAGTGGAATGATTTGTTCTTGGTTAATAAAAAATGGTTGGTTTGTTTATCTATTTTAAACTAATAACGAGAAATTAAATGTCGAAGAGTAAAATTAAAGACTTTGAAAGATTAGAGTAAGAAACGAGTTTAAAAATAAATGTTGAAAACTTAAAGATTATATTAAAGAAAAATAAATGAACACTTAAAAGATATTTGGTACTTGGAAAACTTGTAAAAATATGAACTTCAACGAAAAAGACTAAAAGAAAGTAAGAACGGAACGAAGCAGAATAGGATAAATCGGAATAAGAAAAAATTGCACCAATCGGAATCTTTTCCGATCAAGTGATCGGAATATGGGGGGAAATGGTGATCGGAATGTTGCCAAAGAATGTCAATCGGAATATTCTAACACACACCAATCGGAATGTTGAAGAAACATGTCAATCGGAATACGAAAAATGAGTACGATCGGAAAATGGTAGACAGTCCAGATCGGAATATGGGGAAACTCACCATCGGAATATACGAAAATGGACAAATCGGAATGCTAGAAAAGCTCACCGTCGGAATCTCAAAACCCTCTTCCGATCGGTCGATCGGAATGAAGGAATGTTGCTGGTCGGAAAGTATGGTCGGAAAAGGGAGTTACCCTTTTCCGAAAATGGTGCAAACCGAGTGAAAAGCAAGGGAAATGAGCTTATTGAATAAGCTAACTCGCTAATTAACTCGAATCCAATGAAATTCAAATCAAATAAGCACTAAAAACAACCTTTCTAACTCAAAGTAAACAACTTTTAAATCAAATCAATAAAAAGATGAACTTTTCATAAAAACATCAAAAAGTAAATAAGCTAAATCATCAAATAAGCCAATAAGAACAAGGATCTCAAAGCTTATTTATGTAAGAACTTAAGGAAACATAAAAAGTTAACAACTTTTTAAGCACAAATCATAGATGAACAACACGGATCATACGAGATTTGTACCAAAATCAATAAAAGTAAAAGAAAGGAAGGATGAGATTAAAGATTAAAACTTAAGAACTTAAACTTGATTAATGAAAAAGTAATACAAAGTTTTGAATTTGAAAGAAAAAAAAATGAAATCTAGTGAGAGAAAGTTCTAAACTTTCTCCCTCTAAAACTAGAAACTAAACTAAAAACTAAGTGTGAATTTTTGTGAAGTAAGGGCCTTTATATAGGCGTGTACATGGTGGTGATGGGCTTTTTATTGGGCTTTGATTTGGGCTTCTTTTTCTTCTTTCTTCTTAAGTCTTCATGCGTCTTTTAAATAAACGTTGCCGACTTGGATTTGAGAAGTGTCGGTGAATTATTCCAACTCGTCTTATAATCTATTGTTTTATAGACTCGAGTTCTTCGACATATATGAATCTTCCATCTTTGGCTCTATTCTTCGATAAATCTTCAAATAGGCACAATGACTTCAAATCTTCTGCATCTCTTGGACAATAGACTTCGTCTTGAGTCTTTTTCCTCGATAAAACCCGTGTAATCCATGTTTTCTTCATTATTCATCCGGTTGACTCTGAAAACACAATAAACACAAAAACCACGCATAATTCCAAACAAATGATATTAAATACGTGTTTTGGTCTCGTTTTAGCCCGATTTAAGTGGTAAAAGGATGAGTGTTTTCACACTTATCACTTAGCACCTACGGCGGTTCCTTATCGATAAGGAACCACGGGCTCCAATAAGGAACCGCGGGCAGATATAGCCATTGGATGTTTGTCTTATAAATAGTGGATCAAATCTGCATTCTCATCAACCCTTTTGGACATCTCTTTCAGCCTTCTTTCTCCTATCTAATCCTAGTCATTTGTAAATGAACACTTAATGTGTTAAGTATGTTTACTCATGATTATCCTCTTGATGTCCTTCTTTACCTTGTCGAAAGAGAAGATCATTCACACACTTGTTATGTGATTAAAGATGTAGCATTGATGAAGATCACCTTCTCCTAAAGATCTAGTCATGTTCATCATTTGTTTATTTGTGTCTTGTGTAGATCTAATATATTTGGGAATACTTGGACTAGTTGTGTTCATCCAAGCTATATGTGAATACTTGGATTAGAGTTGTGCAAATCCATTGCACATGTGTGTGCTTGGATTTGTGTTGTGTAGATCCAAGCTACATGTGTACTTGAATATGTTTAGTTGAGTTGTAATTAGTTGTGTTAGTTCCTACTAAACTATAAAGTGATGTGGTTGTCTCTTGTGAGTTCACACTAAACTATAAAGTGATATGTAGTTGTGTTGTGTGAACTTCTCACTTAGCTTCAAAGTGAATAGTCGTGAAGATTGGTTCTAGCTTCGGATTAGAATTCGACATCTAGCCTTGTGTCAGAAAATGGTGAAGTAGGCAACGTTTGAAGATTGGTTCTAGCTTTGGATTAGAACTCGACATCTAGCCTTGTGTCGTAAAATGGTGAAGTGGGCGATGTTGTGTAGATTTGTCCTAGCTAAGGTTAGGTCTCGACATTTAGCTTAGTGTCGGAAAATAATGTAAGCGACGTTGTAAGGTTTTCTCCGCCAAGAAGGGAGCTTGTGGATATAGTGGAAATCTCGAGTAAGGTGTACTCGAGGAGTGGAGTAGGAACTAGGATAGAGCCTCGTTGCCGGAGCACTATAAATCTTGGTGTCTTCCTACTAGGTTATTTCTTTCCTTACTCATTACTTACATTCATTATCATTATACTTACTATACATTGTTAATGCATTAGAATTGAACCTAATCATTATGCAACTAGCTTTCAAGTAAAAGATAGTTTTCTGCACTCACCTAATTGAAGGGAATTTTAATTAGGAGATAAACCGATGAGAAACTATTCAACCCCCCTTCTAGTTTCTACATCTTGTTTGAAAAAGCAGAAATTAAAAAGTTGGCTAATGGAAATCGATCTCAAAAGTTAATACGGATATGAAATTTGGGCTAATGGTTTGAATGTTTAGAATATAACAGTGTTAAGCTCTTAAACTAAGCGAATTTAATACTATACAGGTGTAACTTAGTAATTCTACTAGTTTATGTGTTAAATTGGTAATTTAAGTTATGACAATGAACTAGTTTGACAATCTAACTTCTTCAGGTGGTAGAGATTTTGGACCAAAAATTATGCTTTTGTAATACATTTACATAATCAAAATAGTTTGTGCTAGTTGATCCTGAATGAATTGGGAAGTCGTCGAAGTACTAAATAAGTACTGTGAAAGTCAACAATATTTATATGGTATAAGTGTTGCTAAAAATATGTTGGATGAGAGATCAAAATGGCCACTTTGAAATTGTTGCAGTAAATGGGTCTAGTTGGTTTTGATTGACCTTCCAACAAGATTATCCCCATTAGGAATAAAACGGTTAATTGTAAAAGTGTTCCAGTAAACGAGTTAAGTTGGTTTTGTTGACCTTCCAACAAGATTATCCCCATTAGGAATAAAAACGGTTAGCTGTGAAAGTGTTGCAGTAAATGGGTTAAGTTGGTTTTGTTTGGTCTTCCAAGAAGATTATCACCATTAGGATAAAAACGGTTAACTACAAAAGTGTTGCAGGGTGCAGCCATAAATAGGAGCCTTGATACTTGATACAATTTTCGCCCAAATCTCTCAAAATTCAATGAATCTGCCAAAGATTAATAGAGATGACAAAGGCTATGGCTAAATAAGCTTGGACTTTTGAATAACCTACTTTTGGCCACACATATTTGCTACTTAGCAAATAATGATGCATCGAATAAGCAGCAACATTGATATTCAACAAGGTACTGAAATCGCCCAAATATAATTGATCTGAATTGAACAAGACAACGTGTAGATAGGTGATAAGTATTACTGTAGTTTACTTGGATTTGAAGAACTAATACCGGTTATAAAGTGATCCGATCATATTGTCAAGACTGAATCGTTTACCTATACTTGAGTCAAATTTGCTACCAGTACTCCACCTTGACACGTTACGCAATCCCATGATCTGTTTTTTTTTTTGCCATCGATATCTAATAATGATACATTGATATATAGATATGTCATGTGTGAAAATAATTTAGGTGTTTTCTTTGGAGTATTTTGTAGCGTTGTATGTGGAGAGTACCGGTAGCACCTAATTATAAAGAAGAAAAAACCCTGTTTATTGTATCAATGGGTAATCATCATCGTAGACTATATATAACTGAATATTGTTAAAAAGTATACTCTGCTAACAACCAGACAAAAGCTTCGTTTTAATTTTAAATAAACAAGAACTGTGTGCTCGGAATTATAAACTATTAGTATTGTTTACCTTAGACCATTCTCCAATTCAATTGTGTTTGTGGCTGTTAAAAGTCTTGATTTAGCAGATGTGTGTGTAAATCGAGAACACGTTACAAGAACATTGTTATGTTTACTCCCATGTAAATATGAGTCTCAAGAATATGTTGCACCGATATTATATAAGCGGGTAAATGTCAAAAATACACAATGTACTTTTCCAAATAACCCATTATGTCCAGTGAACTTTTTAATGTACGAAATACCCATTTGAATATTTGACTTTGACTTTGACTTTAATTTTTGTTTGTTTTAACTGAATATAAAAATTGATTGGGCCATACCTTCTATATTTAATCAATGAATATCCCACTTTCTTTTATATACCAGTGTGGGTCCCACCACTTATCATCTTCATCTTCATTGTACACTTGCAGAAGCCCAGAAACTGTATGAGCCACTATATTCAAAGGTTTGGGCGTAGTATTCTACTTTTTAAGTTGCATATCTGGTCATCGTGGGACTGGCATTTATATAGTTACTACATTTATATTACATGTTGAATTTGTAGCCCTTGTGGGTTAAGAGGTTATATGAGTTATAATGGTGCATTAAGGATGTATGACAACTTAGTCTGTGTGACAATGCTGGCTACTGATGTACCTAAGTGAACTTTTTAAAAGTCTCTCATGATTGACCCTTACCAGTTACCAAGGCACGTCCACATCTTGCAAAGTTGCAATAGGAAGGAAATCGGGAAACAATAAGATGAAATAGTAATTACTTCGTACAAACAGAAGCATGTTAACTGTCATGTGAATGATATTGTTATCCAGAGAATGAAAGATTAGATAAGAAAAGTGTTTTGTACCCTTGTTTGACAAAAAACGCATTTACTTCATTTCATGTGGCTAGGTCAGGCATAACAATCTGAACTTCGCACTTGTTGTTTGAAACTTTGAATGCTTGTATACTTGTTTTGCCATCCGTCTGGCATGTGTTGCATGCATATGTTATGAGATCTTTGAGGTATAGCATGTGTCCATCATAATACATAAGACCTAGTTTGTAATCATCTTAATCACTCTGAATTCAAGAAGTTTCAGTTTTATTATGTATAACGATCTTAAAATTTCTTGAAACTGCAAAGATATGATATAGTGAATGGTGTGGTTGAGGTTGATGGAGTAAAGGATGAAGCTACAACTGATTACAATGCTAAAGAAGGTAAGTGGTGGGGCCCACATTGGTATATAAAAGAAAGTGAAGTATTAATTGATTAAATATAGAAGGTGGGGTCCAATTAATTTTTATATTCAGTTAAAACAAAAAAAATTAAAGTCAAAGTTAAAGTCAAATATTCAAATGGGTATTTCGTATATTAAAAAGTTCACTGGACATAATGGATAATCTGAGAAAATACGTTGTGTATTTTTTACATTTACCCTTATATAAGCATATATGCACTTGCTTGATTTTTATTTTAAGGTATTTATCTATTTATTTGTGTACCTATGGTTTCTGACATTTTGGCCGATTTATTTTTAGCTAATTAGTCATGTTAGTAAGATAGGTAACTACTTGTGTAATATGATTAAATTATATTAAAGCAGGCTTTGCAGGAACACTTCTCGAAGATCAGGTTTATTTCTCAAAATGAGCATTGTTATTCAAATAGTTGTAATCAGATTCAAACGCGGAATTACTTTTATCTTTCCTTCTTTCGCCAACTTCTTACAAGATAAAATTGACCCCAAAGTATAAGAAAGTCAGAATCAGTAAACATAATAGAATTTTGCCCCTCACTCTAAAGTATAAAACACGCATTCAAACACACCTGCAAACCCTTATTCACTTTTTTTTATCAGTATATAGATTTGTTGTTGAAAAATGCTCAAAACTGAAAAGTGTCTCCAAAAGCTTGTGGTCATACACGAGGCAGGAAAGTCCGAAAGTGGTATCAAGAGAGGAAGCTGTTGGAGATCACGAGCGTTTGCCGAGGCTGTTGCTGATGTCCTTTTTGTTGACGCACTTGCTTCAAAAGAAGAGATGAAAGCATTCTGTGAAGTTGCTACTTCAGTTCCTAAAATGGTTAGCAAGTCTGTTATACGTTACCAGAAAAAAATGTGTTGTCATTCTTGTGACAATTGGTTTAGATGGTTACTATGGTTTTCTGATTCCTACGTAGGCCAACATGCTTGAAGGTAGAGGAAAAACGCCAATACTCACTCCTTTAGAATTGGAGGATCTTGGATATAAAAGTGTAGATATAATCTACTTGAAAATAAAATAGAGACAAGGATGGGAAGGAATGGAAGCATGATGAGAAATATTTAAAAAAATGGAAATGGAGATGCGGGGTATCGATCCCCGTACCTCTCGCATGCTAAGCGAGCGCTCTACCATCTGAGCTACATCCCCTCTTGTTATATTTTAACTGGCATTTCTTAATTCCTATTGCAAGTTTTGGCCTAGTAGACAGAGTTTACATGAGGTGATCTCTGGTTTTAGCTTTGCTAATTTGCTTATTTGGGTTTGGGCTTATGTTTCATAAGCTCACTTTTTGTGGCTTATTTTGAAACTTCTCACCTTATATAAGTTCATTATCATAAACAATAAACTTATATAAGCTAAAGATTTACAAAGTAAGCCACAAAAGTTGAGCTTATGAAAACATACGCCCAAACCCAAAGAAGCATAAGCCAAAAAAACACACTACTAAATCCCTCATGTATTCATGTACCAGCACTTTTTTTTTTTTGAAACCATGTATCCGACCTTTTGGCCAACTAGTCCACGAGGTTTAAATATAGAGGTAAAGTGTTCCTTTTTCAGGAGTTTAGCGTGGCGACTACAAGGTTGTTAGATCAATTGTATTGTTACACCGTAGATGTATATAAATTGGCTCATACAAAAAGGTACAAATCACACACATTTACTAGTTACTAAGAAGTTAGGAGGAAACTAAAACAAACCTGTTAACCATACAAATACAGGCCACTCCAATGTTATGGTATGCTCAGATAAAACGCCCGAATATGGTCTATAACCAGCGACGTTTTCCAAATGCAAAAACATAAAAAGCAGAATACCAATGGCACATAAAATTCAAGTACGAGACCGTCGAGTCAAGGATGATATAGAAGAAAAGGTGGAGTTTTTTTAACCCTCCTGTTACATACTTCATCCGTCCCACTTTTATTGTTCTCATTACTATTTTAGTTTGTCCCAAAATATTGTCCAGTTTCTTAAATAATAAGTCATAATTAATTTTTCACTTTTACCCATGCTATTAATTTCTTAAAAGGAAACTATTAATGTATTCAAAGGTTAAACTTGTCTTTCTTAGCATAAAATGTCTTTATTCAATGTATCTATCATAAATCACAAAAAATTTGTTGGGAGACAAATAAAATGGGATGGAGGGAGTACATGGTTGCAAAAACCATTACGGAGGCCAAGGAGAGCACACAAAGATTCTCCCTCAATGATCGTACATTCAACAAAGGAAACTTTTTCTTTACTGCAGTCTGCAGATACTACACCATAAACCCTAACAATTATGCAGGCCAACCTACATATTCAGAAAACGGTTAACATACAATTTACCAACAACAAAAGTAGCAAAAAAATTTAGAGCTATAGAGTATTCTCCATTACCTTTTTGGTCACCCGAGTTTTACACTCCATCGGTACAAGTTTTCTATGCTTTGGAGGTTTATTTGGTAATCCTGACGGTGCGGTTGTGATTGCTCTCTTCATTCCACTGCTGTTACTTTCATGGATATATTCTTGAATGTTAATAACAGTTGGCCAATGGTACGGTCCTTTGGTGGGCGGGTTGCTATAATCATTGCTCTTCCGTTGACTGGCATCCTGATTCCTAAATTTCTTTTGAGTGTGCGACTTGGTCTCATCAGGACTGTGGATGAAGTTATGGGTCAAATTGGTCGAATGTTGCGAGAGTGCATATAAAGCTCACCAATATAGTTATCACATTTTCACTGATGTAATATAATGACTGTAATCAAATTTGATACAACTAGTAATTTATAATAGAAGTCTTTGCACAATAATTGTGGGTACTGTGTTTGGCCAACCAAACCCGATGCATACAAAACCTACCCATTTTAACCTGTTACCATTGACACCCATTTTCATCTACTGACCAATAAGCTAATGTCTCTTTTCACATTCTAATTACGGTGTGTCATGTGATTACTGAATCTTTGAGGTAACTTTACGTTGATGAAAAAGACTTAGTGACCAAGGGTTTCAAGCGAGACATACTGGTATTCAGCCATGTGTTTATAAGAAGTAAACAGATTTTCAGGCGCACGAGACTATAGCAAATAAAATGAGTCTATAAGTAACAACTTATGCTATTACATTAGAGAACTGAGAATTATACGGATCAGAAATTGACACATTGATACCATATGCACCACAGAAAGTGTGCATCGGCAACGTACTGTATAAGTTTCTAAAGGTGTAAACGAGTCAAACTGAGGCAAGTGCTTGAGTTAAGCTCAAGAGAATATATCAACACTCGACTCAAAACTTCTCACATGTATGTCATGGGCTTTTTAGTAAGAGCTTAGACCCAACACTTGGAAACATCATATATTCTTGTCATAGATAACATAACAAAAGGGGAAAGTGAACTTTTTGAAGATGTTGTGAGAATCTCAGAGGGTGTTACTTCACGAACAATGGAACTAAGCTCTTGCTATAAGTCGGACCGAAAACCAGTTTTCTGTCCGCTTTTGGTTGGTGCGGTCCGGTTTTTGGACTGTGATCAACCCTATTTAGCATAAACCATATTTGCCACTTTTACCATATGCTTCACGGGAGACACACATCCCGTTATTTTACTACTCATATGTAAGGCAGCAAATTGCATAAATTGGTAAAAATATTATATAGGTACGTTTTCATTTAATTATGTATATCGATAAGATGGTGAAAGCTCTTTGCATGAAGAAGCAGTATACCCTATAAAACCGATATCATAATTTTATACATATATGTTGTCCTAAACCACCCATTTTGGAAGAAATGAATAGCTCAAGCAACAAAAGCTGATAAACATATGAACACCCAACTGATGGAATACCTCAATTCCAGTTCCAGATATAACATTAAGAAGTGAAATAAAAAGATAAAAGATAAGCCCCGCTCATATAGACAATAATAAAAAGTCGAAAGCCATATGAAATATAATGAAGGAAACAACAAGAAAATAGTCCCTACTTAGAAAGATTAATGACTCGCCAAGTTACCAAAATTCCAATACTTACCAAAAACTGTCAAGTAATTTGCATAACAAGTCAAATTATCATTCCCTACTAGATAGAATACTACTCCGTATTGTTATATCTGAATAAGAATCTAAATGCGAATAGAGACCAACATTAGTCAATTTCTTAACAATGTAAGTGTTTGTTAATAGAAAAGGATGATTCATGAGCTCTCCTTAAAGTTTGATGATGGATCACCATTGCGACTTGAGGTAGAGCTAGTAGATACACGCTCAGGTCCAGTGACAACCACATTGGTTGTTGGCCGGTGAAACATCCTTTACATGCTCTTATCACTAGTGGTTACAATCTAACCACCAAAAGGCAAATATTCAACCACCAAGGACCCCCTCTTTGCTCTTAACAATTCCTCAGCTTCAGGAGTCACTTTACTACACCTTTTTACACTAAGACTCACCAAATTCGGGCAACCCAACCAGAAAGCCTCAATCCCCTTATTCGATACAGCACACTGCTTAATGCACAAAATCATCAAAGCAACACACTTCTCGGCAATACACGACATCTCCAGATCAGTTATAGTCTCACACATAGAAAGCGATATCCTGACCAATTTCTGACAATTTGTAGCAATGGCTTCTAAACTAAGACAGCTAGCATTAACCCCATCCAAATCCAGCTCCTGAAGGTTCAGACTATGTTTCCCAACAGCAATCAACCCATGGTCTCCTATCTCATCCCAGCCCACCTGATGAACAGAAAGCTTCTTTAACCCCTTACAATTCTCAGCAACACAAATCAATCCAGTATCCGTGCATAGTGGACTCACAATAGATAACTCAATTAAATCACGACATTTAGATAACGATGAAAAGCCGACATCAGTCACATAAAATCGTCCTAAAAGAACCTCAACTAAACGGTTATCATCTGGAATCATCTCCAAGCACCTGTCCCAATCTACACCACAATTTTCTGGCCAGGGATACAATTTCAAAGTTTTCAAAGTATTGTTACCAATAATCAACAGTATAACAAACCGCTCACTATAAACATCACAAAGTTGAATAACCTTAAGCGATTTTGGGGCGTGAAAATTTGGCAGAGGTCCACAACCGTTTAATAACCCAACAACAGACAGAACCTCAAGTTGACTTGCGTTATTTAAAAACTCGACCATACCTAAATCAGTAAACTGTTCGCAATGATGAGATGAAAATTCCTTCAACCTAGTACAGTTTTTAGAGGAGACAGAGATACCTAAATCTGTCAATTGTTGGCAACACTGGAGCTCAAGACGGGTGAGATGAGGGCACATGGCAGTAATAACGATTAAATCATTATCGTTTATGCTAAATTGAGATTTAGTGTTATTGAGAACGAGGTGAGTGAGTGAATTAAATCGGGTAAAGATTAATGAAATGTAAGGTTGGAGGTCTGATCGGGCTTTGAGAGAGAGGTGGGTGCGGGTTCGAGCGTCGCTTCGAAGCCAACGGTGAGAGACAAGTGAGGCGTTGTTGCGGTCGTTGGTGGATGTTAGGAAGGTGAATATTGATTCCAAGCATTCTTCTGGAAGTGAGTTTGTGAAACCGATAGGTGGATGGCGGTTTGGCCACCGTGGCGGCGGTGAGGGTTGCTGCATTTCAGGTCAAGTACTGGAGGAAAGGGTATGAGAAGGGTAAGGATATTCTTACCAAGCATTTATGTACTGGTTTTTATTGAGGTTTTATGTTTAAATAAAAAAGTTATACTCCGTATAATTTATACAAAAATTATTTATTCGGTCTTTACTTTTTTAAATAGATAAAATAAAATTTATATACAAAATTTATATAAATAGTGAAAAATTCGATTTTGTTGTTTAAATAGAGAATTAATAAATTTCAAAAATATATATAACAATATATTTATTGCTTTTTCTCATTCAAATAGAACAAATTATTTTTTGAATAAAAAAACTATATGAATTTTGTATAATTTTTAATAAATTTATATAAAAAATAAAAATTCAATATTTACTCGTATAAATATAAATTATTATAAAATTTAAGAAAATTTCATAAATAAAGTATTTGTACGTTTTTTACTCGTGTAAACAGGGAAAATAGAAATTGTATAAAGTTTATAAAACATTTTATAAAGTTTTTATAAAAAACTTTGTGTTAGGCTGAACGGAGTGGGGGTAAAACCCACTTGTGAGTCCCCAACTCGCGCGCAACTTGCCAGTACCATTGGAAGTCACTCACGCGCGACTTTTTCCTGTGATAAAAAAACATACACAAACTCACCCATCGCGAGTTAAAAGTTGGTGGGTCCCTCACATATATATTCTTTCTTCAAATCATTTTTTCCTCTTTATAAATACTAAATTTTACAATACAAAATTTTCACACACAGTTTTTAGTATTTTCACACACAACTTTCTTTATTTTCAAACTCAGTTTCTAAAATAAAAAATGGCATGCTCTTTTGCACACACTGATGACGAGATTAAGGCTATGATTCAGAATCAAATAATTCAACAACAACGTCGCTAGGATGCGCTTATGACATTAACGGAAGATTTCGATGACGTGTACGAAGCTAATACGACACTGCGTACAACATGTGAGAAATGCCATGATCTTTCCCCAATGAAACGTCATTTATTCAACACGTATCTAAGTAATCAATCTTATACCGATTTCAACATCAGAAGATCTTTGTTTAGAAAGTCGGTAAAATCGGAGGCTCGAATTGAAAAAATACCAAATGGCTTAATAAATTGGGTTCTTCATCCCAAACTCATATCGGTTCTTCATCCCAAACTCAAATAACTCATATCGGTTCTTCATCACAACAACACCGCCGCCGCAACGTGTCTCTCGATCTACCGTTTCCAATTGAAAACGACTCAAATGGCTTACTTACTGACAATGAGGTGTATCAACTATACCTAGATCTAAAAGTGTTGAGACAAACATTGGATGAAGAAGAAACGACACGAAGGGAGTGGGAGGCCGAAATTATGGCCGAAGAAAAAAAAACAATGCGTTGGGAGTTATCTGGTCAGTATTCGGATTCAGATCCGGGAACTGACAAATCTTATTATGTATTTTTATTTTATCTATCTGGTAGTGTATTTCCTTTCGTATTGTACTAGTTATAATACCCGTGTACGTACGGATTTTTCTCTAATATTCTGGTTTAGTGTATAATATTATGTATTTGATTTGATATATAGGTTTTTTTTCTACACATAACCTGATATGTTCGGTGCTCCGAAGCGTTTGTTTAGCTTTTTAATGTTATTTTCCGTAAATGTGTAGATACAACGTTTATAATAGAAAAACAAAGTAGTCAAATAATTTCATTAAACTACACCATAAAATATTTCACTCGGAATATACACATTATTAAAAATGTAACTACATATGTAACTACGATAGCTTTTGTTTTTTGGAACAAATAGCAAAGCTTAGAGCAGATTCGTATATTTTTTCTTCTCATACGCTTTCCCCAAGTTGTTCCATCACTTGTCAATCTTCTTATCGCTCGCGGAGATTGATCATACTCCAACCATTGTATACCCGCACCCGTTCAACAGTATCAGACAATCCTGGGTGAACTTCAACATACATTTGATAAACCTTATATATGTCCATCAGGACTTTTCCCTAAAAAAAACAAAGTCTTATGCACACGACAACTCACTATTAGAGAGCTGGGAACTGTTGGCACGAGAAGATGGTGCCAAAGGTAAAAGTGAGTACCACGTAGGTTTGGCACGAGAATCCGTTGGCACCACATTTGGTTGTTATGGTAAGCCGAAGAAAAAATGGTGCCAAAGGATAAAAAAAGGGGTATATTGGGCCCACTTTATTACAAAAAAAGGAAAGAAACTTACCAGCCGAGCTGGTGGGATTGGCGCGAGCCTCTTTGGCACGAGAAGAGGAGTGGTGCGCCATTGAGAAAAGTGAGCTGGTACCACCAGCCGAGCTTTCCAGCTCCTTGTTCCCCCCACTCTTAGTATTTTCGAGGAATCTTTTATACCAGATTTTGAAAATCTAAATTGTAAATTTTGAAATAGATCACTTCTAAAATACCTTATCAGCTATATTGTAAAACCTGTGTTTTATGTCATCTTATCCCACTTTCACATACATATCAGTACTGAATCAATAACATTCACGGCTCGACGGTAGGCTATTGTCACACCCCATCATGGCGGAATATGGGGTGCAACGTATAGATATCATCACAACAATAGCGTGCCTATAGAGATAACTAAATGAAATTGAAATATTGATGAGTTACTTAATACTCATAATTTTATCATAAGTTAAACGATAAAAAAAGGCAAAAATGAGATAAAAAAACGGACATATATCTTGTGTTTTCTAATTTTATTTTGCAGATCCGGTTTTCCGACAAAAAGACGAAACCAAGGTCAAAAAGTCAACCCGAGCACGGTTTTGAAAAGAGCACGGAAAAACGAAGACAACGGAAGAAAAACCATCAAGTGGGACCCACGTCTTGGTCGAATAATCTCAGCCTAAAGATTAAGTTTAATATACACATTTGTATGTAAACTTAAAAATAGTTCAGCCCAATAAACCATCATAGCCCAACCATTTGTTACATAATTTCGAAATTGGGCCTATGCCACTCCCCCAGCCCGTTTCAAAAGGAGTTATAACCCAGATTTTTGTTTTCAATGTTCAGACTTATATGAGATATTATCTCATAATTAGGGTTCGTGTTTTCACTCCATCTAAACAGCCGCTATAACCTACACCCGAATCCTTTCCCTTTTCTGCTACAAACCAAAACCCTTACAAACCCTACCCCACAAATTGAATCTGAACAAAAAGATCATACAACCGACGTGAATGATCCACCGTGGCGATCCTTGTCAAAAAAATGAGCGCCAAATCCATTTATTTTCAAGAATGGACAAGATTAAAAGATGAGTTTTGAATTTTTTCACCAATGGCTGGGATTTAATCAAGAAAGCACAAGTTGAAGATTTCGAATTTCTCCTCACATAAGAAACACACATGGGTGAAGACAAAGACTTGAAGACTTCTATAAAGAAGATGAAGATGAAGACCATGAAGATGTGTAATTTTTAATTTTTAATTTTTCTGTCAATTTAACTTCAAGTCTAAAAATTTCGAAATATTTTAATCTTTCAGAATTGTAACCAGTTTTTAATTAATGAAAGAGAATCGTTTCCTTTGATTTTAGTGCTTTTAAATTCTAAAAAAAAAAGAAAAAAAAATTGTTATTCTTCTTTTAGTTACTGTTAAAGAAAAAAAGAAATAAAGCAAAATATTAGTTGTTGGATCACTGTTGGTTGCATCACAAAAAAAAGAAAAAAAAAAGAAGTATCATTGTTGGGTGGTTGTTGCTTGTTCAAATCAAGAAAGAACCAAAGAAAAAAATAGTTAGATTATGATACTTTACAAAAGAAAGAAAGTGGATGGGTGTTGTTTGTGACTGACGAAAAAAAAGGAGAGGGTTTGATGTTGCTCTTGGTTCGGGTCCAAGAAAAGAAAAGGAATTCGGTGTTAGATAAATGATGGAATCGATTAGTTGTGGTTTGATGTTGTTTTCGTTGTTGTTTCGTGATTAATCTCGTTTTCAGGTTCTCTACTCGCTCTCCATATTTTATTTTATTTTCGTCATTAGTGCTTGTCATAAATCTTTTTGATATTTGTTATGTTTTTTACATCAGTAAGTTCTACTACGTAGTTGTTATGTTCTTGTTGTATGTTGTGATCAATATTAGTGTGACATATTTGGTTTGAATCTTCTGTTTAACAAGCTAGAATAAGGAGTAACAATTTATAATTGTATGCTAGTCCATGTATTAGTTAAGTTTGAAAGAATTTGAAAATGATAAATAGTAGTACTGTAACACATAAGTTTGAAAGCATTTGAAGAATTTTAATTTAATCTGTGTTGTGGGGCTATAGATAAGCTTGAAAGAATTTATCAATCTATCTATATCTTTATCATTTCTTGCTTGCTGTGAGTAGTTGAGAAAAAAATAAGGGTTTCAAAAAGTTGTCACCTGGGGATTTGAACCCCAGACCTTGCTTTCATCAAGAAACGATATTAAGACACCCATTTATACCAACTGTGCTACTTATCTTTCTGTTAAATGTTTGTTTATCTCTTTAATGTAGGGTGTTATTGCTTAAAGCCTAGTTTTTAACTACTATAAGCTTTTTAATCAAAGAAAATCCTTTTTTTTATTATTATTAGTTTTATAAAAGTTAATGTAGTCCGTTTTTTTTATGCTTTAAATAGTTTAAATAAAAAATGTTTTTATTTTATTTAATATTTTAATCATTTTTAAATTTGAATTTTAGTTAATACATTTGAAAATAGTTAATTAATTTTAATAAAAAAAACTCTAAAAAACATTTTTTGCTTTTAAATATTAGCTAGGAATTTTTAGTAGAAGATTTTTATTTTGTCATTTTTAGATTTTAGATATTACTTTTTAGATTTTGAATAAAGTGTAGAAATTAATTAAAAATACTTTAAAATAGTTTAAGATTTTCAAATCTTCTTTCTAATAAATTATTATTTTATCATTTTTGAGGTTTAGAAATTAAGTTTGAATTTTTAGGTCATTAGTTGCCTTAATAATAGATTAGACGCGTTTTAGGATTTTTGGTTTACGTTTTATGCTTTTATCTTGTAATCTTAGCTTGCCTAAAATGTTTCTCGTAGATTTTTAGGTTTTCCATTGCCTAAATTATCATCCCTTTAGATAAAGAAAAAATTAAAATAATAATAATAATAATAATAATAAATCAAGAACCGATCATTCAAGCATCAAATACCAAAATCCGTGCGCCGATTCAATTCAAGATTTCGCGAGGAAACGACCCGGGACGATTCGATTATCACTTTTTCCTAATCGTGATTTTCGTATCAATACTTCCCAATCACATATATTTGTGATTTCACATTCGCTTCTTTTCCTAAAGAGCGAATCGTCTAATTACTATATATATTTGTTTTGCTATACTATATCGAAGATATCAAATTTTTGGCGCCGCTGCCCGGGAAAATTTGTGAACGAATTTGGCATCGGCTTTGGAAGATTAGTGACTTGAAGAGCCT
The DNA here is from genome assembly GCA_025667525.1 of Glebionis coronaria. NCBI lineage: Eukaryota > Viridiplantae > Streptophyta > Magnoliopsida > Asterales > Asteraceae > Glebionis > Glebionis coronaria. The sequence goes on from CM046877.1 coordinate 534,047,075, forward strand.
TTCGTTTTCGAAAGTTAAAAGTTTAAAGAAAACAATATAAAAGTAACAAAAAAAAAATTCTTTTCTTTTTTAGTATATAGTATCATAAAAAAAACAAAAAAAATACAAAAAGATTTTTGTTTACAATGTTTAATAAATAGAATCTACTAATCAATATTATTCCTCAACGAAAAAGGGTAATATTATAGTAAGTTCCCAATCTTAAAGATTAAAACTTCCTTTGTATCACTTGAGTGTTGGGGTGTACCTTTTGTGAATTAGCAAACTATATAAGAAGGGGTTAAGGAGGGTTGTTCCAACGAACTACGACCCGAATTGGAAAAGGCACTTAAGAGCTTCGCGCCGCCTCGTTCCTCCGCCTTTCTTTGTGAGCTTATTCATAATAGAATTACCGTATCTCTTGATGATTATTGGTTAAGTTCATCGTTTTTCGTAGCCTTTCGCCTTCATTGAATTGTTTTTGGTGCATGAGCACCCGTTCTTCTTCTCCAAACCTTCTTTCTCCATTAAGTAATCCCGAAAAACTTATCCGACAAAGAATCATTGACATTGAACAAAGAGAATTTGAAATGGCCTCTCAAGGACCTAGACCCGGAGGGCCTCAAAACCAAATTCCACCCCCTTTTCCACATAATGGTAACGATAGCGGTGGTGGGCCTCAAGGACCGGCTCCCGATCTCCGAACGATGGAGGAGTTGTGTCAACCGACTTTAAATGGACGGGGCGGACCGATCGCCCCGATCCCGATTCAAGCCACGGATTTTGGTTTAAGACATCACATGATACAACAAGTACAAAATTCTCAATTTAATGGAATACCAAGTGATGACGCAAACAAACATATTGATAAATTTTTGGATGTAACTCAACATATGATACAAAATGGAGTTCCCGAGGATGCCCTACGGCTTTCTCTCTTTTCGTACTCTTTAGGCCTTCATGCCGCCGGATGGTATGATCGTCTACCTCGGAACTCTATCCAAAGTTTCGATGACATGATAAGGAAATTTCTCTCAAAAATTTTCCCTCCGTCGATGGCTACCAAATTGAGAAATGCTATTACTAGCTTTCAACAAAAGTCGGACGAATCATTATTCGAAGCTTGGGAAAGGTACAAAGGGTACATTGATCGATGCCCGAGCCATAACATGCCTCTCGTTACTCAAATTGACACATTTTACAATGGTCTTACCTTGAGGCATCGGGACACGATCAATGCGGCCGCCGGAGGGACGTTTATGAAAAGACGTCCCGATGAGTGTTATGATCTTATCGAGAACATGACCGCACATCACAACCATTGGGACACTACGGTATCTCGAGATGAGATGACTAGAGGTATTGCCTCGGATTCTACCGAGAGCCCGGAGGTTGTCCGTACTTTGGAAAAGATGAGCAATAATTTTCTCGATGCTTTGAAACAACTCATGTTGAATCAATCGATCAAAGCTGTGAATCCTAAGTGCAAAACTTGTGGTGGTCCACATTCTTATCATGAGTGCTCGGCCGTCGGTGGCTACACTCAAGAGACCGCATATGTGAGACCCCCAAAATCCGACATGGGACAACTAGGCAACGAGGGGGTAACACGTCATAGTACAAGAAACAATGAATTACAGTTCATACAAAGCTAACAAAATAAAAACATGTACATTACATCATAAAAGGTCAGAGTTTTTAAACATACGTCCCAGAGTTTTAAAAGCGTAAAATTACAAGTCAAAATATGTTCTCGATAAACCAAAAATTCCAAGTCAAAATTACACACGATCCCACAAACTGCAAGTTTGTTCGAAATTTTTTATGGAAAAAATTGTGATTATCGGAATGCCAGATCGGAATGTCAGATCGTAATACTTGATCGGAATGTCAGATCGTAATACTTGATCGGAATGTCAGATCGTAAAACCAGATCGGAATGTCAGATCGTAACACCAGATCGGAATGTCAGATCGTAATACCAGATCGGAATGTAGCCCTGTCAAAATGTTGTTGGTATCGGAATGTTCAGATCGCAAAGCCCTATCGGAATGTTCAGATCGCAAAGTGGCTGACAAAATTCGAGCAGAGTAACGACTTAAAATACTACCTTATACCCGTCGGAATCTCAGATCGCAATAGCTATCGGAAAGATTCAGATCGGAATAAGTGATAAAAATCCCACGATCGCAATGTAGAAACCAATCCCTTTCCGATGGACGGTTATTGCGATGGAAGCCCAAGTACAATTGTACTTTCCGATGGTTGCTTCTGCTGAAATTTCGGAATGAAGAACACCCAACTTTTTTGCACTTTTGATCCAAGAAAGATGATGTTTTAACGAAAACCAAGATACCAAGAACAGTTAACACGAATCCCTATGTTATACTACTTTAAACTCCGATCCAACACCAAAAGAGATTTTGAAGATTCGGCTAAAAACAAACCACAATCTACGAAATGTTTAGAACACAATACTCAACACAAAAATAAACCTATATTTCATCCCAAGCTCTGATACCATTTGTAGATTTGTAAATCTATGCTTATGTTTTTAGAGAGAGAAAGAGATAGAAAGATGGTGGATTAAACACACTTTTAGAGAGAGAAACATAAGAGAACTATATGAAAAATATGATTAACCACACCCTCTCCATCAAAGGAGAGGGTTTATATACCCAAGCCTAGTAATGGGCTTGGGCTTACACTTTTGGGCCGGCCTACACATGTTGTAGGCTAGGCTTGGACTTGTTTGATAAGTAATGAAGATTAACTAAACTACGAGCTATTACATGGACTATTAATGGAGTGACCGATCCTTCTTAATACGTAAAACGTATTTCCAACATTATATTATTTCGTCTCAATTTATAACAATAAGTTGCCCAAAAGATTGAATAAACTTCTGATAGTTTATATAAAACAAATCTTTCCAAAGCATCACAGAAATCTCCAAGCTGCGTCATATCCTGCGGGCTCCCGTCCAAGCAAAGCTAAGTAATAATACCTGAGATTAAACATGTAAAATCGTCAACACAAAGTTGAGTGAAATTCATAGGTTTAGTAATAAGAATGTGGAACACAAGCATTCATTTATAAAACAAGTAGTATGGAGTATGGTTATATACGTCAACCATAGTCCAAAGTCATTATTATTGCTATTTAGTTCATGAACCGAAGCTTAACTCAGTGTAAGTTCCTCTAGGGAGTATTCAGCCTAAATACTCAAGTATAAACGAATATTAGCGCGTCAAAGTAATTGGGACGGGGATAGTCAATGCCGATGGATCCACCCACAACATTCGCGCTTCGCGCAATGCACACCGGATAATTAACGGTTCATGATCGGGAGAGGAAACTTAAGGCTAGACTAAAAGCAATAATAATATCGAAAACCTGAAAATCATACATGTTCTGGATAGCATACAGTTGTGGATAGCATACAGTTTTAATGGTTGTGTTCCACCATGTAAAATCTCACCCCGTGTTTAGAAACCATGTACAAGTAAAAAGGGGCTATGAACTCACCTTAGCCACGAGGTAAGTCAATCACGGTACTCAGCAAATGAGTAGAAACGGTAGTGGTAGACGATCACCGACGATATGGATGCCCGAGAAACACGAAAACCGCAACCTATCACAATAAGGCGCGCGTTAAGACTCGAACTCGAATATCGATAAGTACCAAATATAATATTACTCAAATGTTTTCAAAGTATTCATGTTTCAAAACCATTGACACGAACCAAATGAACTCATACTAACCATTTATTCCAACACTACACGTTAAAAGACTTGAACACTTGAAAATGACTCGTCATACGACGCCAAGTCAACGCAAGTCAAAATATCCTTTAACCTTACTTGGACCAGTAGCTAAGTCATTTATATAATGACTAAGCACTTGAGTAAGTCACCATGTCTGACGGTGAATACTCAAACTCACGCAACACAAGCATTGAACGATGTGTCCAAAGTAAAAATCAGCAAGTACACCCCGAATGTACACACCGATCTACCCTATCTAGACATGTCCTTTTTACATGAAAATTGGTGTCAAGGTCACTTATAACCTGTATAAGACCTCACCAAAATTTGAGCCAAAGTTCACACTTTAAAATCCATCAGCTCGACATTTTACTCGACTCCAAATTTGGGATAGATTTGTGCACTTGTTTTGTAACACCGTTTGGACCACTTTAAAAATACTATCTCGACAATCCGTCTTTTGAAACCACTACTAGACTCATCAAACTCAGTTTGTAAACTTTGAAAATCAGTATTATCAACTATCTAACCAAGCCTAAAGTCCCCGAGAGTCGACCCAAAATCAGCCACAATTTCGGATTGTGCCGACTTGCGTCTCCCTGTACACGAAAACTAAAACTAGCATAACTTTTGACTCGTAATGACTTAGAAGCTCTATCTTATACCGAAACGACCGTCTCGGAAAACTCTACAACAATATAAAATAATCTTAGCCTTTCACAGACCTTAAACCCAAGAAAATTCAGTTAAAGACCTGTTGTCCCAAATTGTACTTTTAGAAAACATGACAAATCCATTTCAAGCAAAACCACTCATTCCCATACCCCTAGGATCATCATACAATCATACTCATCACCCAAACACTTCTAAAAACACTTGCATGTAAAATCTAACAAAATCAAAGATTAAAAAACAAGACTTTTTATGATAAAAACAACATAATCTTACCATAAACACCACATGCATGATGATTAAAACATCATACAACCACAAAATTATAAACTCTTGAAAACATGATGCATGTAAGAGATTTTTGTATCATTAGAATGACAAGAAGATTTTAGAGATAGGTCTTGTTTTAGTTTTTAATGAATCAAGGTGGAAATCAAATTTTTGAGGGTGTTTTTGTGATGGTGGTGGCGGCAAAGGGTGAAGGTGGGGAGAGAGTGTGTGTTTTTTTTCTTTTTAAAAATGAATGTGTTGTGTGTGTTGGTGGAAAAAATGAGTTTATATATGGCTAGTTAAGTGGAGGGACCTAAGTTGCCAATTTTAAAACTTGTGGACTTAAAAACATATAGTAGTTTTAAAGGGTAGAAAATGGTTATTGGTTAATATTAAAAATATTTACGGGGCTCGGGTTTCGTAAAAATACTTTTCAAAAGTTACAATGCATCATAGAAATGATTATACGATTTCTCGACACGACTTAATACGTAATTAAAACGAAATCGTCGAAAATATAAATTATCGAAATAATCGATAAATAAACATAAACTTTTGGGCATTCGTCGGTATCGCGATCACTAGGAATTCTCATTGTACAATGATTTTGAATAAACTCGTTGTAAAACGCACGCGGGTGATTTTAAATCAAAAACTTTGATTTAAATTATATATGGAAAAATAAAATAAAAAATTTATAATTCCATACAAAGTACTGTCAACGAACAGAAAATTACTTGAAACGTATAATTTAAAAATCTCAGGATTTACATATAAAGTATTCAAAAAAACGTAATACGTTGGAAAATTCAAAAAGCACGAATAAAAAGAATAAAATAATGTTGGGAAAGTACGGGTTCTCACAGCATATGCTACTACGGGTTACCAACCTCAAGGTGACCATAATTTGCTAAGCTATCAGTCAAATAATTATATCGGACCACCCGGATTCAATCAACCCCAAAATCAAGTTGCTCAAAACAACTTCCAACCTCGGAACAATCAAGTTCAAAACCGAGGGAATAACCACACTCGAGGTTATCATCAAGGAAATTTCAATCAAGCTTATCAACCACCGGCTTATCAAGCTCCCGCTTATCAAGCTCCGGTTAATCAATCACTTGCTCAAATTCCTAACGATGTGTCTAACTACATGAAAGCTAATGACATGGTCGTGAAGAATTTACAAAGCCAAATTACCAATTTAAGGGGTGATTTAAGCAAACAAGGAAATGATCTTAGGAATGAACTTAAAAATGATATGAGAACTTCTTTGAATAATCAAACTAATGATCTTAGGAACATGATGGCTAGCTTCTTTCAATCGAACCAAGCCTCGGGTTCGGGGCCTCTTCCGGCCAATACCGTTGCAAACCCAAAAGGTGAATTGAAAGCCATCACCACACGAAGTGGTAAAGCCTACAAAGAACCTCCGATCCCAACATCGGAACCAAAGGAAACCGAGGAAACAAAGGACGAGGAGCAACCCAAAAGCTCACGAAGTACCGCTCAAGTCCAACCTCCGGTTAAACCAATTCCAACTCTCATTCCGGAACCCGAGATTCTGAATACTAAGCTTTCGATTCCATATCCTTCAAGGCTTAGTAACCAAAAGCTCCAAGACAAAACCAATGCTCAAATGATGAAGTTTCTTGAAATCTTTCAAAAGTTACACTTCGACATTAGTTTTGCGGATGCTTTGCTCTACATGCCCAAATTTGCCTCGATGTTTAAAAGCATGTTAAGCAACAAGGAAAAATTGGGTGAATTGACCAAAACTCCTTTGAATGAGAATTGCTCGGCGGTCCTCCTCAAAAAGTTACCCGAAAAACTTAGAGACCCCGGTAAATTTCTTATACCATGTGACTTTCCCGAGCTTGATGAATGCTTAGCCTTGGCCGATCTTGGTGCAAGCATCAATCTAATGCCACTTTCGGTATGGAAAAAGCTCTCTCTTCCCGAACTTACTCCGACACAAATGACTCTCGAGCTTGCCGACCGATCGGTAACTATACCTTTGGGTATTGTCGAGGATGTCTTTGTGAAGGTGGGAAAGTTCTATTTTCCGGCCGACTTCGTCATCGCTGACTACAATGTTGATCCGAGGGTTCCTCTCATTCTTGGGAGGCCCTTCTTAAGGACATCACGTGCACTAATCGATGTGTACAGAGAAGAACTTACTCTTCGAGTCGATGACGAAGCCGTGACCTTCAATGTCGGGCACCTTTCAAAATTCCCTCGCAAATACTTTGAGGAATCGGTTAATCAAATCGATGTCATAGATATTCTTTGCGAGGCGCATAAACAAGAGGTGCCCGGTTGCTCGGAAAATTCTTCAAGTGGCCCCACTTCATTAGACCCTATCGTTGCTATCTCTTCCCCCTCTCTCACTCCATTTGAGGGAGGTGACTTCATTTTGGAAGAGATTGAAGCCTACCTTGCAAGTGATTCGACTCTACCGGAGTTTGATCCTAATGACTTTGACCTGGAGGGAGACATTCGTCTCATTGAGCAATTGCTTAACATGGATCCATTACCTCTCCCTCCGAAAGAACTTCATCATGAGGAAATCAAGCAAATTGAAAATCCAATTGTTGATCCTCCGGAGCTCGAACTTAAGGACTTACCTCCTCATCTCGAATATGCATTTTTGGAGGGTGATGATAAATTACCCGTCATTATTGCTAACGACTTAAAAGATGAGGAGAAAGCCGCTCTCATAAAGGTTTTAAAGTCTCACAAGCATGCCATTGCTTGGAAACTTTCCGACATCAAGGGCATAAACCCGCAATTTTGTACTCACAAAATATTGATGGAGGATGACTTTAAACCGGCGGTTCAAAGTCAAAGAAGGGTGAATCCAAAAATTCATGAGGTTATCAAATCGGAAGTTATCAAACTTCTCGATGCCGGATTGATTTACCCTATCTCCGATAGTTCATGGGTGAGCCCGATTCATTGTGTGCCCAAAAAGGGCGGTATTACCGTTGTGGAAAATGACGACAACGAGTTGATCCCAACTCGTTTGGTGACGGGGTGGCGAGTATGCATTGATTATCAAAAGTTGAATGATGCTACTCGTAAAGACCATTTCCCGTTACCTTTCATGGACCTCATGCTTGAAAGATAAGCCGGGAACGATTACTATTGTTTCCTTGACGGCTTTTCCGGCTACTTTCAAATTCCCATCGATCCGAAGGACCAAGAGAAGACCACCTTCACATGTCCTTACGAAACGTTTGCTTATCGTCGCATGCCATTCGGCTTATGCAATGCACCGGGCACGTTCCAAAGGTGTATGACCGCCATCTTTCACGACATGATCGAGAAAACGATGGAGGTCTTCATGGATGACTTATCGGTCTTCGGTGATTCATTCCAATCTTGCCTCTCAAATGTAGACCGCATGTTGCAAAGGTGCGAAGACACCAATCTCGTGCTAAATTGGGAGAAGAGTCATTTTATGGTCAAAGAGGGCATCGTCCTCGGCCATAAAATTTCTAAATCCGGGATTGAGGTCGATCGAGCCAAAGTGGACGTTATCGTTAAGCTCCCTCATCCCACTTCCGTAAAAGGTATCCGGAGCTTTTTAGGTCATGCCGGCTTTTATCGAAGGTTTATCCAAGACTTTTCGAAGATCGCTCGACCCATGACTCATCTCCTCGAGAAGGATGCTCCATTCATCTTTACGGAAGATTGTATTCAAGCGTTCAATACGCTTAAGAAAAAATTGACCGAAGCCCCTATCTTAGTTGCCCCCGATTGGGAACTTCCATTCGAGCTCATGTGCGATGCAAGCGATTTCGCTATGGGTGCCGTCTTGGGGAAACGAAGGGCTCGACATTTTCAGCCTATACATTACGCAAGCAAGACTATGTCCGAGGCTCAATCGAACTACACCACTACAGAAAAAGAATTACTTGCCGTGGTGTACGCTTTTGAGAAATTCCGCCCGTACTTAGTCTTGAACAAATGCATAGTGTATACGGATCACTCGGCTCTAAAATATCTCTTCCAAAAGCAAGATGCTAAGCCGAGATTGCTCCGGTGGGTTCTCCTCCTCCAAGAATTCGATTTCACTATCCGTGATACGAAAGGAGCCGAGAACCTCGCGGCCGACCACCTCTCACGTCTTGAAAATCCACACCAAGGTGATCTCGATAAAAAGGAAGTGACGGAAACATTTCCTCTCGAGACACTTGGTATGGTATCTCTAAATAGAGATTCTAGTACCCCATGGTTTGCCGACTTCGCAAACTACCATGCGGGGAACTTCTTGATCAAAGGGATGTCGTCCCAACAAAAAAGAAAATTCTTTAAAGATGTTAAACATTACTTTTGGGACGACCCCTTTCTCTTCAAAGTTTGTGCGGATCAAATCATCCGGCGGTGTGTTCATGGCCAAGAAGCCATTGATATTCTTACGGCTTGCCACAATGGACCCACCGGGGGACACCATGGTGCAAAACTTACCGCCAAAAAGGTGTTTGATTCTGGCTTCTATTGGCCCTCGATCTACCGTGACGCCCATGACTTAGTCCAATCTTGCGACTCTTGTCAACGTCACGGCAAGATCACCCAAAAAGATGAAATGCCCCAAAATATCATACAAGTTTGTGAGATATTTGACATTTGGGGTATTGACTTTATGGGCCGTTACCGTCATCACGAGGGAACAAGTACATACTCGTGGCCGTCGACTATTTTTCTAAATGGGTGGAAGCGAAAGCGCTCCCCACCAACAACGCCCGAGTTGTTGTGAAATTCTTAAAATCTCTCTTTGCCCAGTTCGGAACTCCCCGCGCTATCATAAGTGATCGCGGTACTCACTTTTGCAACGACCAATTTGCAAAGGTCATGCTTAAGTACGGAGTTACCCATCGACTTTCCACCGCATATCATCCTCAAACTAGTGGACAAGTCGAGGTTTCCAACCGTGGCTTAAAAAGAATTCTTGAGAGGACGGTTGGTGAAAACTGTGCCTCTTGGTCCGATAAGCTAGATGATGCCTTATGGGCCTTCCGTACTGCTTTCAAAACACCCATCGGGTGTACTCCTTACAAGCTCGTGTACGGAAAGGCTTGTCATCTTCCTATCGAGCTTGAGCACAAGGCCTATTGGGCCCTCAAGCATGCCAACTTCGATCTCAAGTCCGCGGGTGATCACCAAAAAGTTCAACTCAATGAATTAAATGAACTTCGGGATCAAGCCTACGAGAACTCTTTGATCTACAAAGAGAAGACAAAGAAGATACACGACTCCAAAATCAAGAACCACGTTTTCAACGTTGGTGATCGAGTCCTTCTTTTCAACTCTCGATTGAAGATCTTCTCGGGTAAACTCAAAACCCGTTGGACCGGGCCATTCACCGTTACCAAAGTTTATCCATATGGCACCGTCGAGTTATCTTAAACCGACGGGCCAAACTTTAAGGTGAATTGTCATCGATTGAAGCACTACTTTGGAGGGGACATACCACCCTTGGTTGTCCCGGATCTCCAAACCTCTCCACCGGATCTCTAAATCCAGGGAGTTACGTCAGGCTCGTGACGTTAAACAAGCGCTTCTCGGGAGGCAACCCCTGTATTATGTATCTATCTAATAAGTGACGGAGGAGCTCGCCTCTTCCATTTGTGTGCTCCGTGTTGGTTGTGAATGTGTAGGTTTGCACGGATATGTAGCCTCTCGAGTCTCGATTTGAGTACCTATTTTGTCGGGAACCGATATCCTTTATCTTTTGACTAACGTTTTTCTATTGCATAATTAATAAACGGCTTTAAATTTACGTAGAGACCCCTCGATTTTAGAAATATGCATTAAAATCGTTGAATTTTAGTATGGGGGTGGCATTCCCGTATTAGAAAACATTGAGGCCAATGTATAGTTTTAGTATGGGGGGTATCTATCGATATCGTACTAAATTTTTGCTTAATTCTCGTGTATTCCCGTTTTACCACCAAAAAAATGTGTCTTTTTTTATGCCAAATTATTTTCCTACAAAAAAAATTAAAAAAAAAAGAGACCTAAGTGTTTGACTTTCCGTTGGGTGAGAACGAAAATAAAAATTTTGACTCGATTGAGCGTGTTGAGCTCTAGCCTAGCCCTTTACAAAGCTTAATCGTTTTTGCGAATCATTTAGAATGGGTTCTTTTAAACTTTCATTAATGGTTTCCATTGATGATTTTAAACTTGCTTAAACAAATGAGAAATGATAGAGAAAAATTTGAGTAAAGATGTTTCTCTATTATAAAGATTAATTTTTGTACTTTTTACTCCCAACACCTTATGATAATTGTTTAAATAAAGTCGAACGGTCTAAAAGATTCTTAGTTTTAAAACAACTTCATTTAAAAATTGCATATGATTAATCAAAGTTCACGTTAGGGTATAATTAGCAACATGGAATGGGATGCGAAATTTGGCAAAATGCATAAATCCAATAATACCCGAAAGGTTGAGGATAATGTTGCTATAAATCCAAAAATTCTTACAAGAATGAGGATGAATAACCAAAGTCAAAATAAAGCGTTCGATAAAAGTCACCAAACGGTGTACACCAAGAATGAATAAAAGGCCAAGGTCTTAAAAGTTGCAATATTTAATATCTAGTGGAATAAGCCAAATTTCAAATCCATAATATATCGTGTTAAATTATACCTTGGCGGGGACTTTTGATTTAATCATATGGAATTTTTGAGGATCGAGTTTTTAACTACTTATTAATTAAATCGTCTTTCTTTATCTTCGAATTAAATAAGTGTTAAGGGAGTATTGAGTCCATAAATTAAAAATTACAAGTATTAGACATCTTATCTTAAACCGAGCTATGATCTTGTTTTTAAACTTGTAAAAGGGCAAAGTGAAAACCGAGGACGACGAATTTTACCCATGAGGGGCAAAGATATGAATGCTTTTTGTTCCGTGATCCCTAAGCGTTAATTTCCAAAATTAATGAAAGGCTAAACAAGATGGTCTCACAAAAAAATAAATAACGTAGCAATAGTGATCGTAAATAAATAATGTTGGTCACTTTAAGTGTGTGTGTAAATAATTGTGTCTTATTAAAATGGTTAAAACGGGACGTTTAGAAATTTACGTTTTTTCCCTAAGGTAAAAACTTTGCTACTTTCAAAGTAATTAAATTAGGGGGCGATCGTAAATTTTTATCGGATATATTGCACGGGAGATGCAATAGTTTAGTATGGGGACGCGATGAGTTACTTAATACTCATCATTTTATCATAAGTTAAACGATAAAAAAGGCAAAAACGAGATAAAAAAACGGACATATATCTTGTGTTTTCTAATTTTATTTTGCAGATCCGGTTTTCCGACAAAAAGACGAAACCAAGGTCAAAAAGTCAACCCGAGCACAGTTTTGAAAAGAGCACGGAAAAACGAAGACAACGGAAGAAAAACCATCAAGTGGGACCCACGTCTTGGTCGAATAGTCTCAGCCTAAAGATTAAGTTTAATATACACATTTGTATGTAAACTTAAAAATAGTTCAGCCCAATAAACCATCATAGCCCAACCATTTGTTACATAATTTCGAAATTGGGCCTATGCCACTCCCCCAGCCCGTTTCAAAAGGAGTTATAACCCAGATTTTTGTTTTCAATGTTCAGACTTATATGAGATATTATCTCATAATTAGGGTTCGTGTTTTCACTCCATCTAAACAGCCGCTATAACCTACACCCGAATCCTTTCCCTTTTCTGCTACAAACCAAAACCCTTACAAACCCTACCCACAAATCGAATCTGAACAAAAAGATCATACAACCCACGTGAATGATCCACCGTGGCGATCCTTGTCAAAAAAATGAGCGCCAAATCCATTTATTTTCAAGAATGGCCAAGATTAAAAGATGAGTTTTGAATTTTTTCACCAATGGCTGGGATTTAATCAAGAAAGCACAAGTTGAAGATTTCGAATTTCTCCTCACATAAGAAACACACATGGGTGAAGACAAAGACTTGAAGACTTCTATAAAAAAGATGAAGATGAAGACCATGAAGATGTGTAATTTTTAAATTTTAATTTTTCTGTCAATTTAATTTCAAGTCTTTTAATTTTGAAATATTTTAATCTTTCAGAATTGTAACCAGTTTTTAATTAATGAAAGAGAATCGTTTCCTTTGATTTTAGTGCTTTTAAATTCCAAAAAAAAAAAAAAATCGTTTCCTTTGATTTTAGTTGCTGTTAAAGAAAAAAAGAAATAAAGCAAAATATTAGTTGTTGGTTCATTGTGGGTTGCATCACAAAAAAAAGAAAAAAAAAGACAAGTGTCATTGTTGGGTGGTTGTTGCTTGTTCAAATCAAGAAAGAACCAAAGAAAAAAATAGTTAGATTATGATACTTTACAAAAGAAAGAAAGTGGATGGGTGTTGTTTGTGACTGACGAAAAAAAAAGGAAAGGGTTTGATGTTGCTCTTGGTTCGGGTCCAAGAAAAGAAAAGGAATTCGGTGTTAGATAAATGATGGAATTGATTAGTTGTGTTTTGATGTTGTTTTCGTTGTGGTTTCGTGATTAATCTCGTTTTCAGGTTCTCTACTCGCTCTCCATATTTTATTTTATTTTCGTCATTACTGCTTGTCATAAATCTTTTTGATATTTGTTATGTTTTTTACATCAGTTAAGATCTACTACGTAGTTGTTATGTTCTTGTTGTATGTTGTGATCAATATTAGTGTGGCATATATGGTTTGAATCTTTTGATTAATAAGCTAGAACAAGGAGTAACAATTTATAATTGTATGCTAGTTCCATGTATTAGTTAAGTTTGAAAGAATTTGAAAATGATAAATAGTAGTACTGTAACACATAAGTTTGAAAGCATTTGAAGAATTTTAATTTAATCTGTGTTGTGGGGCTATAGATAAGCTTGAAAGAATTTATCAATCTATCTATATCTTTGTCATTTCTTGCTTGCTATGAGTAGTTGAGAAAAAAAAATAGGGGTTTCAAAAAAGTTGTCACCTGGGGATTCGAACCCCAGACCTTGCTTTCATCAAGAAACGATATTAAGACACCCATTTATACCAACTGTGCTACTTAGCTTTCTGTTAAATGTTTGTTTATCTCTTTAATATAGGGTGTTATTGCTTAAAGCCTAGTTTTTAACTACTATAAGCTTTTTAATTAAATAAAATCTTTTTTTTTTATTATTACTAGTTTTATAAAAGTTAACTTAGTCCGTTTTTTATGCTTTAAATAGTTTAGATTAAAAAATGTTTTAATTTTATTTAATATTTTAATCATTTTTAAATTTGAATTTTAGTTAATACATTTGAAAATAGTTAATTAATTTCAATAAAAAAAACTCTAAAAAAAACATTTTTTGGTTTTAAATATTAGCTAGGACTTTTTAGTAGAAGATTTTTATTTTGTCATTTTTAGATTTTAGATATTACTTTTTAGATTTTGAATTAAGTGTAGAAATTAATTAAAAATACTTTAAAATAGTTTAAAATTTTCAAATCTTCTTTTTAATAAATTATTATTTTATCATTTTTGAGGTTTAGAAATTAAGTTTGAATTTTTAGGTCATTAGTTGCCTTAATAATAGATTAGACGCGTTTTAGGATTTTTGGTTTACGTTTTATGCTTTTATCTTGTAATCTTAGCTTGCCTAAAATGTTTCTCGTAGATTTTTAGGTTTTCCATTGCCTAAATTATCATCCCTTTAGGTAAAGAAAAAATTATAAAAATAATAATAAAAAAATCAAGAACCGATCATTCAAGCATAAAATACCAAAATCCGTGCGCCGATTCAATTCACGATTTCGCGAGGAAACGACCCGGGAAGACTCGATTATCACTTTTTCCTAATCGTGATTCTCTTATCAATACTTCCCGATCACATATATTTGTGATTTCACATTCGCTTCTTTTCCTAAAGAGCGAATCGTCTAATTACTATATATATTTATTTTGCTATACTATATCGAAGATATCAAATATCATAAATGGGTGACACAATGTCATCACAATATCACAAACAATGCAGGCGTCTATGTAAGTAGGTAACAGGTCTACCCCTTACCAAAGACATACAAATACACACATCAACATATAGGTGTCCACAATGTATCACTTATTCAAACCACAATAACTGAGACGGTACGTGTCCCCCGATCCAAATTATAAACACAATCAAGAATCACATAGCAGTTAATCACATAAGTGTACACACAAGTCCATCACAAACCATAAAAACATTCACACCATTCTTTACAAAACCATATAGTGTCTCTTCCATCCCATCTGGAAATCAAATCATAAAAAGACATGGGACTATGAAACTCACCTGAACAAGCTTCTCCAAGTACCCGCGCTCTAGCACAAATCTAAACACACAAACATATACAATCGAGACATGAACCACATACCAAAATGGCTCATCAATCTATGATGGATATCTAATCTTCTCCTACAACTTGACCCTATTTATATGCCATATGAATCTCATTACACCCCTATATAAAGCCCTTAACTTAATTTAGTTCATAACTCGTCTCGTTAACATTTAACCCAAAACAGTCCGGTTTTTCATACTTGAAACTACTGGTCGAACACCCCCTTAACCAAAATAACATGCCCTATAAAAGAAACCCTATGCCCTTACATGTTTTAGCTAACTCTCTCCTTTGGCCGCAACCTTAAAGCTACTTTTAAAGCCTCCATATATATATATATATATATATATATATATATATATATATATATATATATATATATATATATATATATATATATATATATATATATATATATATATATATATATATATATATATATATATATATATATATATATATATATATATATACTTTTACCTATCCAGAATTTACTGATTTTGAACATATGAAAAGTTTGTTATGATCAGAGGGTCTTACCCTAATCCATTTGTTTAGCCCTCCTCCATATCTTTTATTTAATATATAATCTAAGTCTCATGTTCGTTTGAAGGTCCAATTATACTCCTAAGTACCCTAAACATCTTAAAACATTAATTTAAACCCGACTGATTTCAACACTGCTTTGACCTCCGACTGTTGTAACCTGTTTTTGACCCACTTCCTGACCTCTAATTCAATTATAGTTTCTTGCATTTAAAGCCAATTCAATTACCTTTTCAGGGATATAAGATTTGAAAATTAAAAGTTTGTAGAACTCTAGATATGATCAAAACAATGCACCAAAAATTCTGCCCAGTTTTTAATTACGAATTTAATTGAATTAACCTAATTAATTGTCCATACTTTATTTAATCACAAGCCTTAATTTATCTAATCATTATAATAACATTAATTCTCAGATTTTAATTTTTCACTAACCCTAAATCCATCATAATTGATGTTTACATGAATTAGAAACATGATTTAGTTAATAAAAACGTAATTAGAACATGATTTTTACCTCTAATCTTCAAAGGATCGATTTTTCTTGAAAACCCTAACCTCCATTGATGTATTTTCGACTTTATAGCTGATATAAGTCGTTCATGGCCTTCAGGGGTCTTAATTTATATTAAAACACCTTTCCTAATCCAAATTTAAGGCTAAAACCAAAACTTTCTATATTTTTAACCCCCTTCCACCAAATTGGCCCATAACCGACCCAAATAGCCTTTTCTTTATTTTTTATTATTTACTGTTAATTAACTATTAATTATCATTACCTTAAATTTTCTTAATTTATTTCAGCTCCTAAAACCTCCAAAACCGCTAAACCGTAAAACTAGTCAATTTACGCGTATACCGTAAAAGACGTAAAAAAATACAGTTTTATAAAAACTCTTAGAGTATGAAATAACTATACAAATAAGTTCTAAATGACTTAAAACCATCCCGTAAATTATTCCCGTGACTAATTACCTCATCCAAGACCTCTTAATGCTAAACCTTAAATCGTAAAAATACGATTTTCTATAATACATATACGTATACGTAAAAACCACGAAATAACACCATCTCATTTCATAGTCACTACCTTGTGAGCTCATGAACATGAAATAACCATTCCTCAATTTACTTATGAGTACCATATACCCATACACGATATCCAAACATCACTCCAAACACACAAAATAAACACATAAGCACATAAAAGCACATACTTGCACAAAACACCCTAAACTATAGTCTAAGTGACGAACCCTAAAACCATGGTTGGCACATCACTCCCTCCTAATAGAAATCTCGTCCTGAGATTTACTCCTTAGGATCAAACACACAAACAACAAATCACATGAGGATACTTGTTCAAAATGAACTCTTCTCATGTCCATGTGTACCTTAGTTCATGACTCAATATACCACATATACTAACCAACAATATTTAAATTCATTCCCAAACTCTTGACCTCACAGCCAATAAATCTCACAAATGAATCTTTGATAGAATGAAGACTCTTATTAACACAAATCCCGAATAACCATACATGTAAATACGCATTCTCAAACAACATATACCAATCTTAATACATGAAATATATCATGTATACCATTCAATTCCCTAGAATACTGGTCCAATCTTTCTAAATATCATAAATGGACCTACAAAACTCGTCATCAACTTTTCCCTTTTACCAAAACATGCCACCCATTACTATAGGTGAAATTTCCTACATAACTTTGTCACTAAACTCTAGTGATTTCCTCTTTTTCAACATATCATCTCTTGTTACTCTCATCCTTTCCACAAACACTATTTCCACATTAATAGTCTCTTTCACAAATTTTAATCCACCATAAGGACAACTCACCCTATCCTTCCCTGTAGTGCCTCAAATGGCATTCATCGACTTCTAGTATGATAACTATCATTATATGAAAACTCAGACATCGCTAACGAGTTTCCCACATCCTTCTAAATCAGTCACCCAAGCTCTCAACACGACTCCTATACTTGTATCAAATTCCTAGTTCGTACATCATTTTCCAATTAGTTGTATATACTCATATCTAATCATGTTCATCAACTTCCTTTAGTCCATACCACAAGCTACTTAAAAATTCCAATTTCCTTACACAAGTGACCTATGACAATATTTCACATATTGATTAGTTTATCACAACGATACTCTTCCAATCCAAATCAACTTATGATCTATACACATCACCAAAAGGACGGTTATCTTAGTTAGTCTCTCAACTGCCATCCAAACCCATGTTACAACTACTTCCATAAAATCTGGATAGATCATTAGTAGCACCTATACACTTCTTTCTCACTTTTCTCCATGAAATATTTTTTCCCCTGATACTCAACACTTCCTTTATACCTACACCATGTCTTACCTTCAAGGTCATAGTGCTCCTCATCTTGTCTCAGTTAGACCAAACCCTTCGTCTCTCATGACACATCACATCTATAACTCATCAACCATTCGATTATCGATGCTAAGCCTTCCAATCAAACAATATAGGTCAGTAACATTTCCTTTCCACACTACAACAATATTAGCATGCTTAGTGACTTAGTCTACTCATTAGGCTATATCAAAGTTTTACCTTCGGTTCCTATCTCGACCTATTTCATTCATGATTCGCATCTATCCACACTTCCTTCTTCTTCCTCAGCTCATGACATACATCATGATGTTATGCTTCCCGTCTTTCTAGTCATCTATACCTCAAAATTTTTCCAAGTAGCTTCACTTGTTTTTCCTCACGATCAGTTCTCCTACTCCCTCCTAATAGGGACAGACTAGAGTTTTATGTGATCCCATGCGGATCACACTCTCATCTTATACCCATATTAGTTTCCATTTGTCTAAACTAAGCCATATTTTAAATTCTTATTCAAATCTCATACTTCTATTTTGATCTTGCACCCAACATGAGGTACTTTCAATCATCATCTTCTAGGAATACTTGGTTCTCCCCTTCCATGGTTCTCCCTAATTACTTCACTATCATGTCCAACCAAAACTTCTCACTCAATTCATCAACTCTATGGAAATTGTTAGTGCATTGGATAATGCATAACTGTCTCTTCCAAAGATCTTCATAACACCTTCACAAAACTGACTCTCTAATCACTTCTCCATGAACTTATTTAGCTCAGCTTCACTACTCATCCCTCGATATTGATTCCCAAAAAAATTCTATCCGCGTAGTCACTCGAATCCCCTTGTTACCTCCACGAGTTCTTAATCTCCCAAGTTATGTATTCAATTCATCGCGATCCACTAGTTCAGCTCTTTGTAACTCCACTCCGGTACTCGATCTGTCCTTCTTCGTCACGAACCATACGGAGATTCCCATCATAGTGCTTGTCACCTTTCCAGTCCTTGCAACTTCTGTGACTCCTTTGAAATCTCTTGCTTTCTTCTAGCAGTCGGCATGTAGTCCTTTCAGCTCCTTGATTCACGATGTAGCTCTTCACGCACTCCTTCTCGTCTCTATGATGTTACCTAGGAACTTCACACTACCCAGTAGCCTCTAACTTCAACTCATCTACCACAATATTTCTAAAGGTACTTCAACCCCTCAATGGCTCACTCTTCCTTACTTGTTGTACTTCACCATTAATCAGTCTCCTACTAATCATTCTTTCACATCCATGTTTTCCTTCATGTGTCTACTACTACCTTGCCTCCATAACTATACCAATTCCCTTGCGTGTTAATCCTTCCATTAGTAGAAACTTTATACTCTACCCTCACATCCGCTAGTACTTTTATCAATCTCCTAATGGTACTTCAACCAACTTCTCATAGCATGACATCTAGTTCCCATGACCAGTAAACTAACTTTACTTATTCCTTATTCCCGTAACCAATCTAAGTTTCAAAACTCCACAAATCTTAATCATTCCTTCAACAAAACCTTTAAACCAAAATACATCTCTCCATTCTAATATCTAACCATAAGTAATACTACCCAACTCTATCCTCTCATCCTAACGTTTCCACAACCGCATAACTAAATCAACCATGACGTGTACCAAAAGAATTCCAAACGATCGTGTCCCATAATAAATATAGGGCAACCCGAAAGATCAACCATAATGAACCCTAGCCAAAACAACTGAAAACGAAACAATGTAATCCAAAAGATTCAATGGAGTGTGCCAACAACGAAAAATTAGACTCATCACGGTTAGTATTACCAAATTTCGATACCTCAGAAAATTTTAAACTTTTGCCCCATTTATTTACTCCTCATAAGAACCAAACTTCAATACTACTAAAATCAATCATACTCGTTTTGAATAATAAACTCATCTTTTATCTTCATTATTTTATCAAAGATATCAACTAGTTAGTATACTACAATCTTATTCTAACCATTATCTTGTTTACCCATATTAAACTTATTTCACTTGTTATTATGAAACCAATACATGTTTATAAAATACAGTGTTTTATTTTCATTTTATTCTATATTATTATTATTATTATTATTTTATAAAATCCATTTAGGCTGGTTATAACTAAACTACTACACGTTTACAAGGTGTGGTGTTTTTTTATCATTACTATAATAAAATCTCCCTTTTTACTCCTTCCGTCTAGTTAAATACTTCTAAAATTTTAACTCCACATTTTTTGTAAAATTTCTTTACCCGTTTAAAATGTATTATCACATGTTACATAGAAAACTAATCTAATTATTTTCAAGACTAATTTTTCTTTTATAGCTTACTACCACAAACTTTAAAAAAAATATGTAAGTCACGATATCATACCATACACTTACAAATTATTTTCAAAACCGTTTTCCTATAATTAGCCACACATATTTGTAAGAAATTTAGTATTTCTCATTAATTAAAATACATACCCGAATGTAGACACACATCAAAAGACTCAAAACGTCATCGGAACTCCATCAAGCTCCAGCACCATAAAACACGAGCAAAGACAAGGTACGTTCAAGTTATAATAACTACTGAACGACCATATATCATAACTTAACACATACTAGTATATATACATCCGCATATATATACCTATTAAATCACCCAAAACATACTCGTTACCATACATGTTAGATCAATCAATCGCGTCATACACTCGTTTTTTCATACGAGTAATCACCATCTTACCACAAGGTATAAAACCCATCACTTAAACCAGTCCATATCGTGTGACCCTATAATCACACAACATGAGTATAACCCAAAACATATAACACACTCAAAAATAGCCATATGGTAGACAGCCATTACATAAACCCATATATTATACATATACCTAAAAATCAACATCTCATCATATACAAGCATGTACTAACCCTCTTTCATGCAATCATACTTGAGAACCCATTGAAGTTGTGGTACTTGTATAACTATGTTGGCCACCATACTTATACAATTACCTTTTCCTCAATGCACAACTTTATATCCAGCCTTTATTGGATAACATTAAATTTACTCATGAATAGGCAAAAACACATTCCCTACTTCTGGTCCGATGAAAATTGTAGCCACCAATTATCTAGACATTCTTAATCATCACCTTCTAATGAGGTACATAGATTCTCTTCATTTGGTATTTGTCGAGAATGTTAAAACGACTACCTTTTAACTCAGGTGGATGCATTAATATCCATTCCCAAAAATTCCATGTTAGAAAAAATCCATTATGCCATAGCTGTGACAACCATGGTTTTGGGGTTCGTCACTTATACTATAGTTTAGGGTGTTTTGTGCAAGTATGTGCTTTTATGTGCTTATGTGTTTATTTTGTATGTTTGGAGTGAGGTTTGGATATCGTTTATGGGTATATGGTACTCATAAGTAAATTGAGGAACGGTTATTTCATGTTCATGAGCTCACAAGGTAGTGACTATAAAATGAGATGGTGTTATTTCGTGGTTTTACATATACGTATACGTATTATAGAAAATCGTATTTTTACGATTTAAGGTTTAGCATTAAGAGGTCTTGGATGAGGTAATTAGTCACGGGAATAATTTACAGGATGGTTTTAAGTCATTTAGAACTTATTTGAATAGTTTTATTTCATATTCTAAGAGTTTTTATAAAACTGTATATTTTTACGTCTTTTATGGTATATGTGTAAATTGACTAGTTTTACGGTTTAGCGGTTTTGGAGATTTTAGGAGCTGAAATAAATTAAGAAAATTTAAGGTAATGATAATTAATAGTTAATTTACAGTAAATAAAGATAAATAAAGAAAAAGGCTATTTGGGTCGGTTATGGGCCAATTTGGTGGAAGGGGGTTAGAAAATATGGAAAGTTTTGGTTTTAGCCTTAAATTTGGATTAGGAAAGGTGTTTTAATATAAATTAAGACCCCTGAAGGCCATGAACGACTTATGTCATCTATAGGGTCGAAAATACATCAATGGAGGTTAGGGTTTTCAAGAAAAATCAATCCCTTGAAGATTAGAGGTAAAATTCATGTTCTAATTACATTTTTATTAACTAAATCATGTTTCTAATTCATGTAAACATCAATTATGATGGATTTAGGGTTAGGGAAAAATTAAAATCTGAGAATTAACGTTATTATAATGATTAGATAAATTAGGGCTTGTGATTAAATAAATTATGAACAATTAATTAGGTTAATTCAATTAAATTCGTAATTAAAAACTGGGCAGAATATTTGGTGCATTGTTTTGATCATATCTAGAGTTCTACAAACTTTTAATTTTCGAATCTTATATCCCTGAAAAGGTAATTAAATTGGCTTTAAATGCAAGAAAGTAGAATTGAATTGGAGGTCGGGAAGTGGGTCAAAAACAGGTTACAACAGTCGGAGGTCAAAGCAGTGTTTAAATCATTCGGGTTTAAATTAATGTTTTAAGATGTTTAGGGTACTTAGGAGTATAATTGGACCTTCAAACGAACATGAGACTTAGATTATATATTAAATAAAAGATATGGAGGAGGGCTAAACAAATGGATTAGCGTAAGACCCTCTGATCATAACAAACTTTTCATATGTTCAAAATCAGTAAATTCTGGATAGGTAAAAGTATATATATATATATATATATATATATATATATATATATATATATATATATATATATATATATATATATATATATATATATATATATATATATATATATATATATATATATATATATATATATATATATATATATATATATATATATATATATATATATATATATATATATATATATATATATATATATATATATATATGGAGGCCTTAAAAGTAGCTTTAAGGTTGCGACCAAAGGTGAGAGTTAGCTAACACATGTAAGGGCATATGGTTTCTTTTACATGGCATGTTATTTTGGTTAAGGGGGTGTTCGACCAATAGTTTGAAGTATGAAAAACAGGACTGTTTTGGGTTAAATGTTAACGAGACGAGTTATGAACTAAACTAAGTTAAGGGATTTATATAGGGGTGTAATGAGATTCATATGGCATATAAATAGGGTCAAGTTGTAGGAGAAGGTTAGATATCCATCATAGATTGATGAGCGATTTTGGTATGTGGTTCATGTCTTGATTGTATACGTTTGTGTGTTTAGATTTATGCTAGAGCGCGGGTACTTGGAGAAGCTTGTTCAGGTGAGTTTCATAGTCCCATGTCTTTTTATGATTTGATTTCCAGATGGGATGGAAGAGACACTATATGGTTTTGTAAAGAATGTTGTGAATGTTTTTATGGTTTGTGATGGACTTGTGTGTACACTTATGTGATTAACTGCTATGTGATTCTTGATTGTGTTTATGATTTGGATCGGGGGACACGTATCGTCTCAGTTATTGTGGTTTGAATAAGTGATACATTGTGGACACCTATATGTTGATGTGTGTATCTGTATGTCTTTGGTAAGGGGTAGACCTGTTACCTACTAACCTAGACGCCTGCATTGTTTGTGATATTGTCATGACATTGTGTCACCCATTTATGATATTTCCATTTCATTTAGTTATCTCTATAGACACGCTATTGTTGTGATGATATCCATACGTCGCACCCCATATTCCGCCATGGTGGGGTGTGACAGAATGGTATCAGAGACAATGGTTATAGAGAATTAGGTTGCCTAGTCTAGTAGCCTAGTCTATAGCTTAAGGATCCCTATATATAGGCATCATAGGAATATGTGCGTATGGTTTTGATTGTATAATCTAAGTATTGTTGATTCATTTTCTGTGAGTTTTGACTAGTATGGATTGAACTATAGTCGTTCATACTTAGTCACATGTTAATTTCTGTTTTATTTTTGATATAGGAATTACTTTTATAAGTTGGTGTACCTAATGTATAGTATTTTTCTTTTGATGTTTGAGCCATGTTCCCTAAAAATCATGTGGTGATTCGAGTTACTAGGAGTAGGTGGATAGGAAGGATTTTAAGTTGTTTCCACTCTTATGGGCGACATGACTTATAATTTATTATGATGTTGTGTTGGAGTTTGTCTATGCTGTTTTAGCTAGACTATGGATTTATGTATTCCAAGAGTTTTACTATGTTATTTTAATTGATGAAGTTTTGGACCTTATTGTTTATGTGGTTATGAGCTTATGTGAGTAGATGGATTTATGTGTTATATGTTGTATTGATTCTTATAAGTGTTATCATAGGAGGGAGTACTTAGAAATGGAGCAATAGTGGTTGTTGCATGTTCCTGTCATAAAACCTAAAAGTAAATTACACATGCCCTCATAAAAAGAGCATTCATTTTTTCACGGGTGACCAAAACAAATCAACTGTCTGAGAAGACAATTTATGTTTCATCATAGAAATAGTAGATACTTGCAGGAGCATTTAACAAACATGTTCATTCGCCTTCACTAAAGGATAACATACATCTTTTAGCCAGAGCCATACCTATAAGGCTATAACTGACATATTTTGAGTAAGATAATTAAGGTGGCACAAAGAGTAGTAAGGGAGGTAGGCATATGCGTCAAAACAGGTATAGTTACAGTTGAAACATGTCGCAACAGATTAGATTAATTAACAACATGTTATCAATGAATGCATACATATAAATTAACCACTAAGTTGATGTTTTCTTTTAAGAAAAAGGGAACATGGGTTATACATAATTTACATACTTATCCTAGTTCCTTTAATTTCTAGTCGAATAATTCCCTTGGGTGTCGATAACTATAAGGATAGGGAACCCATGGTAGTGTACTTGTTACATCTTTCTTAGAGGCTTACGACACCAGTAAAAAACAGACGTACATAATTATCCATAGCAAGATAATTGATCAAGCTTGTAAAGTTACCTCGTACAAAGGGCCTGTTAGGCGATGTTGGAGGAAAGACAGCGTGAAAAACATTTGAGAAGCTTCAAGAGGCCGAGGTTCGTTGATATTCATGCCTCCATTGGCATGAAGACCAAAGACATGTTTGGATGTGTATCTAAACTGAAGTCGAGATAAATCAATTCTAAATGTTTGAATAAAAGTGGTGATAATTCACAATGTTTAAAAAAGAAAATGTCACCTGCTCCTCATGAAGTCAACATGGTTTAACCATCTTCTCGTATGACCCGATCAGTTCGAGTAACAGTTGATTGAATCCAAAACACTCTCAGGTCATAAAACCTCCTTATCTCAAACAGTCTGTTACCTACCAAAAACAATTTCATATATTAGCTCGGCCAAGTTTTTTATTTATATATCCACTAATCATATATTTAGGCATGATATCCCACATTCATTTGCTGCAATAAGCAAGTCATGTAATTCAGGCACATAAAAAGTGCACAGTAAAATTCGACATTTAAACCAAAAATGATATCTTTGAATCAAGTAATTAAATCATTTTCAAGCATATGCATATATAAAGTAAGAGCCTCATCAAATATGCAGGTTTGATATGTGGTAGAATAAGATAACGAAGATATTTAAGCCATTCGTTATGATCATCAAAAGTGAACCTATCATTCCTCATGACTAACAATAACCCAATCAAAACGATTGGGTGGAAAATACTAAGTAAATGCCTAGGATTAGTTAACGCTCCCTAAACCCAACCACTCCAAAACCACTCACATTTTGTATGACTTGTATCATAAGTTGAAACACATAACATAATCTCATCACATGAGAAATTTTACCAATATTGATGGAAATAATAATTTTTCTGACGGTAAGATAGACTGATCACTAATATAAACAATATATGCTAAGACAGAATGCATGAAGTTCATAGTTTATGTTAGCCTCGAAATATTGAGCCAAACAAGAATGCTCGGTCATATATTTATTATGTATCGTATTTTAGAACGTTGTAATAGGTAGTATATTAGTCGTGTTATTACGGGCTTAACTTTAAGCTAAGGTTCATTAATAAGTAACCAAAGCCCAAAAGGAAAGCCCGGCCCAAACCATATAGTCCATAAAGAAGCCCGCATGTGGGTGGACTATATATACCCTTCCTAGCATGTTAGGAAGGGTGTTGGTTTATTTGTATTCTCACTTCTCAATCTAACATTCACCTAGTTCCAACCATTTCTCTCTATTTTCTCTCTCTACTTTCTCTCACTAAAATTCATCTCATTTCTACCTTTCTTTCTTTAAATCGTGTATTATAACATCATATATTAGGGACAACAATTGGTATCAATCGCCATAACCTCTTTAATCTTGTTGTAGAGATTTGGTTGTTTTGGTTTGGTTAAAAACACGATCTTGTTGCCTAAAAGTTGCTAAATTTGTTGCCTAAAAGTTGCTAAAATCGTTGCCTAAAAAGTTGGAAAAAAGGTCCTTTATTGTGACAGCTACAATTTCGGAAAAGGTAGGTACGGTTTTGATCGCAATAACCCTAGGGTTTAACTTTGCGATCAGTATTGCGATAGCCCCTTATTCCGATCTGGACATTCCGATCGTTATTGCGATCTGGATTGCGACGGATTTAAGGCAATCTTGAAACGTTACTCTGCCCACATTGCGACAGCCACATTGCGATAGGTACACATTCCGATCTGGGATTTCGATAGGTACACATTGCGATCTGAATATTCCGATCTGGGATTTCGATAGGTACACATTGTGATCTGAACATTCCGATCTGAAGGATTTCGACAAGTACACATTCCGATCTAAGGATTCTGACAGGTGCACAATGTGATCAAAAGGACATTCTGATCTAAGCAACATTCCGATGGGCATTCCGATGGCACATTCCGATGACATGTTTAGCTAAATTTTGTTTGAGTATTTTTTAGATTTAGCCACCATCTAGACTAGTTTCGGAACGCAGTTTACACGAAGATTAAAAAAAAAGAGTTAAAATTTTTAGGTCAAGTAAAATCAAATTTTTTCCATACTAGTTTTAGGAAATTTCTAGCTCAATTTCAAAATTTGGTGATTACAAATTTTTTAGGTCTACCGTTTTGTCGGACTGAGGAATTTATTGTCGGGCTGAGAAAAAAATCGCAATTTTTGGAATTTCAACAATCAAACAATCACAACACAACTACTTAAGATCCACATTCGATTCATCATTTCAGAGAATATTGAGATGGATTCTACTGCCGAATATCGTGTGACGAACAACAACATAATGGTGGCAGGTAACAAAGAAAGACCACCAATGCTTGTGTCGGGTCGATATGATCAATGGCAATCCCATTTTATACGTTACCTTGACACAAAACCTAACGGTGATGCTTTAAGGCAATGTATTTTGGAAGGACCCTATAAACTCTCACGGATTCAAGTTCCTGCAGTACCAGCCACAGACACAAGTGACGCACAACCCGCATATGAACGTGATGAAAAGAGGACCGACCTCACTCCAGAGAACCGTGCGTGGTTTGATGCAGAGAAGGAAGCAATCTACTTAATTCTCAGTGGCATTGGAGATGAGATTTACTCTACGGTTGACGCATGTCCTACTGCTCAAGAAATGTGGACGGCCATTGAAAGATTGCAACAAGGTGAATCACTTAACAAACAAGATGTGAAAACTAAGATGTTTTGGAACTTTGGCAAGTTTACATCAAAGGATGGGGAATCAATTGATTCTTATTACTCCCGATTCTACAAGATGATGAATGATATGATCCGAAACAACTTGCAAGTTTCCACCATGCAAGTCAATGTCCAATTTCTACAGCAACTTCAACCAGAGTGGACACGGTTTGTCACCTTGGTGAAACAACAACAAAAGTTAGACGAAGTTTCATATCACAAGCTCTTCGACATCTTGAAACAATTTCAAAATGAGGCAAATGAACTTCGAGCTGAACGAGTTGCAAAGATTTCCAATCCACTTGCTTTGGTGTCTACCACTCAACATTACCCAGAATATCACTCCCGTACTTCAAAGACCTACTCTACTCAATAATCATCACCACGATCATCCATTGTCTCCAAGTCATATGTTCCAACACGATCCCGAGGCAAAGAAGTTGCAAGAGCACCATCACCCACACCTGAGCAATCATCCGAAGAAGACAGTGATGAAGAAATAGCTCAAAAGGATAGGGAATTCATGCAACAAATGGCTTTCGTTATGAAGCAATATAAGAAAATCTACAAACCCACCAACAACAACCTTCGAACATCTTCAAACTCGAGGAACACCCATGCACAAAGTCCTCCAAGGTATGACACACGAAGACGTGTTGCGAGTCCTCCAAAGTATGATCGACAACCTAAGTATGATAACCAGAGGGTGGCTACTGTTGTTGGAAATCGGGAAACTGTTGGGACTCAAGTTGTGCAACAAAGTGGGATTCATTGTTTTAACTGCAGAGGTTTTGGGCATTTGGCCAAGGAATGCAGGCAGCCAAAGAGGGTTAAAGATTATGGTTATCATAAGGAAAAGATGCTGTTGTGCAAGAAAATGGAAGCTGGAATTAAGTTATCAGCTGAGGAAGGAGAAATGCTTGACGACACAGATGATAAACTCTCCGACCAAGAACTCGAGGCACATTATTCATACATGGCAAAGATTCATGAGGTCCTTAACGTCACTGAAGATGACAATGGTCCTATCTTTGATACCGAGCTAATTGATAAGGTACAAGATGATGCTGAATATAATGTGTTTGGTGATACACATGAGCATAGTGATCTACCAACAACAATTACTGAAACGTGTATGATGGAAACGGTTGATAGCAATACCACACCCGATTCATCAGACATGTGCAATAATGAGTTTGAGGATGATCAACATGCAAATGAGTATGATGACGAGGAGCGTGTCGCGCTTGCTAATTTAATTTCTAGTTTACAAAAAGATGTCAATGAAAATAGAAAGAATCAAAAGCAATTAAAGAAGGCAAACGCAGCGCTCACTCAAAACTTTGAAGAATGCAAAGCCGCTCTTATAAAATCTAGTGACACTATTGATAGTTATAGGGTTGAGCTTCTTCAAAAGACCAACGAGCTTGAGGGGTACAAAAGTCGTGTCATCAACGTTAAAAAGGACGATTTTGAGAATAAATACAATGAAGCTCTTGCTTTGTTAACTAAAGAAAAACGTCAATTTAATGTTTTATTAAGTGATGAACGTCAAAAAACGTACCTTGCAACAACAAAAGTTAATGAACTTGAACAGAGGCTTTCTATGAACATCACCGATTCTGCTAAAAATCTTGACGAGAAGAAACAAGAGGTTGAAACATTAAAACAAGATTTCAAAAATAGACAAAGCAAAGATACTGAAAAAGTAAAGGATCTCGAAGAACAAGTCGATTTTTTGAAAAAAGTTGTTTATAATACACATGACTCTATTCAAACCGTAAGAATGACACCTCGGTCGTTTTTCAAGGGTCAACCTAGCTTTGCCACCCCCAAGTACCTCGAACAAGCTCAAGCTGCAAACCCCCATTTATATCTTGACGAGTCCGAATGGACCAATCATGATTGCCCTGTAGCTAACCTCGATAGTGAAGAGACGTCCCTTTGGGATGAGGAGAGTAGATCACCGGTCAATAAAGATTTTGTGAAACCATATAACTATGCTTATGAAAACAGTCTTTATGGTCTTTTCACTCCACAAAAACAGAAGTCTCGTGAGGAATTATTTTTAGAATGCAAACAAAAAAGAATTCAATGGAAAAAAGCTTCTGCCACTAAGAGGAAAACTAATGTTTTTAAATATATTAACTATTTGCCTCTAGATGCTTCTAAAAGCAAAAGTAGAAAAATACTTGGTTTTCTTAAACACCACGTTAATAATGTTCAATCAATTGTTGAAAGCGATTGGGAGAAACGTCAAAAGGATAAGTGGAAAACCGAGATTCCTCACGACATAACTGTGCTTGTGAAAGAACTTTTAATACCAAATACGAAGATAATAAAAGAACATGTTCTTGAGTTTGAAAATTTAATTCAGTCTGAAATGTTTGATGATTTGAAATATGTTGAGTCTCTTGAAAAAGAAATTGATGACCTTCAAAATGACAAATTAGAATTTTTAAACGAATATGATCTACTCTTAGAAGAATGTCTCTCCAAAGATATTTTGTGTGTTACTCTTCAATCTTGTGCTGATATCGATGAATATTCTGATGTTGCATGCAAATATCTTGATAAAATCAAAGAGTGTGAGCGTCTTGAACTTGAGCTTTCAAAACATAAAGAAAATGTTGATAAAAAGGCTTTTGAGTTACTTCAACACAAAACTGATTTCCTTCAAAAACATTGTCATTCTCTTGAACTTGCTTTGCAAAAAGACGTTGGTAGTTTTCCACATGATAATAAATTGCAAGAAAAACTTTCCCAAACGTTTCGAGAAATGAACGAACAGAATTTGGAAATTAAAGGGTTGAAAGCTCAGTTACAAGATAGGGACAGAGCGATAGCAGAGTTGCAGAAACTCGTCGCTAAGATGGGTGGGAAGATTGTGGAACCTAGTGTTAAGAAACCTGTTGTAAGACAACCCAATGCTCAAAAAGTGACTAGACCCTCTGTCTTGGGAAAACCATCTGTTTTCTCTAATTCTGCATTTACAAAACCTGCGTTTGCCCCCAAGACGGATGGGAAGGATAGGTTACCACAAAACACTCTCAAAACACATATTCGATCACAAAGCATTAAGAACACAAATGTGGTTAAACCAGGGATGTATAGATTGGCCACTAAACCCACACAAAACAAAGAAAGTCAATCACCTCAGACTTCTAGAAACACTAATAGACGTGTGTCTTTTACTACAGGAGTAGTCCCCACTGCTAGTGTTAGCCGGCCCCAGCTTAAGAGCACTCGCATGAATGAAAAGGTCTGGCAAAACAAAAGTCAAGGGAAGATGAAGGAAGTAGAAGACCACCCTAGGATTTTCAATGTTTCTAAGAATAAAACTTCTGTAATCGCGTGTAATGACGATTTGAATGATTCGACTTTGAATGCTATGAAAGTTAAGTTTGTTTGTGTGAAATGTGGAAAGTGTACTAATGCTAATCATGCTATGTGTGTTTCGAATAATGTCAAAGGCGTAGAAACTAGAACTAAGAAGCAAACTGTGATGCCTATTAGTGCTAGAAAACCCAAACGCAAAGTGAACCATTCTGGTGCAACCCCCCCTAAGAAAAGTATTGCATCAGACTCCACCACTAAGAACCCTAGAAGCAGGATTAGGGAATTATATGAGTCTGCTAGCAAGCCTTGGAAATGGTGGTTTGCTAATCAATGTCCTCCAGGATATAAATGGATGCCTAAGGTTAGGACAGAAAATGTGACTACGAGCGTTAGTGTGCCTCTAAGTGATGAAACTAGGGAAACTAATGAATCGGAAATCACAACTAACATGGAATCCAATTTAGCAAATGCTCCATCGTGTTCTAATTCTTCTGCAGGTGATCGAAGTAATTCTCTTCATAATGGACTCCGGATGCACGAAGCACATGACGGGGAATCTCAAGCTTCTAATTAAATTCGTGGAGAAGTTCCTGGGTACGATCCGATTCGGAAATGATCAATTTGTACCGATCCTAGGATATGGAGACTTGGTTCAGGGGAATATCACTATCAAAAGGGTTTACTACGTCGAAGGGCTCAATCATAATCTTTTCTCGGTTGGTCAATTCTGTGATGCGGATTTGGAGGTTGCTTTTAGAAAGAAGACATGTTTTGTTCGTGATTATGATGGGAATGACTTACTTACCGGAACATGGGGTACTGATCTCTACACTATTTCACTACAAGACTCCACATCTTCAACTCCAATCTGTTTCATGGCTAAAGCTTCAACGACTCAAGCTTGGTTATGGCATCAACGTTTATCTCATCTTAACTTCGATACCATCAACTTGCTTTCCAAGAAAGATATTGTGCGAGGCCTTCCTAACTTGAAATTCATCAAAGATCATCTTTGTTCTTCTTGTGAGCTTTGTAAAGCTAAACGGAGTAGTTTCAAGACAAAGACTACACCAAGCTCTAAAGGACGGTTAGATCTTCTTCATATAGATTTGTGTGGTCCCATGCGTGTTCAAAGTATCAATGGGAAGAAATACGTTATGGTAATTGTCGATGACTACTCAAGGTACACATGGACTCACTTCTTGAGGTCCAAGGATGAAACACCCGATGTTCTCATCAGCTTCCTTAAAGTGATACAACGTGGTCTTCAAGCTCAAGTTAAAGTGGTTCGTACTGACAGAGAACTGAATTTTTTAATTCAAAACTAAGAAACTATTTTGAAGCCGAGGGAATTGAACATGAGACATCTATTGCTCGAACACCCGAACAAAACGGCGTTGTTGAAAGACGAAACCGTACTTTAGTTGAGGTTGCTCGAACATTACTATCCGCTTCAAAACTTCCACTATACTTTTGGGCTGAAGCCGTGTCAACCGCATGCTACACACAAAACCGCTCCTTAGTTATCCCAAGATACGAAAAGACACCATATCACATAATTAATGATCGCAAACCTTCACTCAAACACCTTCACGTTTTTGGATGTACGTGTTACATTATTCGAGATGGTGAAAATCTGGACAAGATGAAAGAGAAAGGTAATGCATGCATTTTAGTGGGATATGCAACTCAGTCTAAGGGATACAGAGTGTACAACAAGAGAACAAAATTGATAGTCGAGACTATTCATATCAGATTTGATGAATTGCAAGAAATGGCACTTGAACAAAACAGTTTAAGTCCCGATCCACAACCACAAACGACTTCCGTTCACAACCGCACGGAACTCGGAACTCAAGACCACAGCAATGAACCATCAAGTTCAAAGCTGGTTCCTGAACATGTTCCTAGAGCAGATATGACAGTGGACACGACACTTGAAGAGTTGGAAATATTATATGGACCAATGTATGATGAATATTTCACGGGGGAGAAACAAGTTGCATCGAAGTCTTCCGCTGTCACTCATGATAAGAATGATGATACCGTTCATCATCAACAAACGGATACAACTTCATCTACTTCAACACGGGTTGCTGCAGATTTACCTCCTCAGAATATCACATTAACAATCGATCCTACAACATCCACAACTACTGTCATTGCTCCAGAGAACACACATCAAGCAGACGATGCATTATCTGACGAAGACGAATTTATCAACCCATTCGGTACACCGGTACACGAAACTGGAGAGTCTTCTACTCGCCATGTTGATCCGTCAAATATGCATACGTTCTATCAACGACATCCTTCAACACATCATTGGACCCGAGATCATCCTTTGGTTCACGTAATTGGAAACCCTTCACAGCCCGTTCGTACAAGACGACAACTAGCCACCGATGGCGATGTTTGTATGTTCGCACTCGCCGTGAGTACTGCTGAACCGAAAAACATCAAAGAAGCCATGGCTGATCATGCTTGGATTGAATCGATGACGGATGAACTTCAACAATTTGAAAGACTTAAAGTCTGGGAACTTGTTGACAGACCATACGATGTGACTCCATTAAATCTTCGTTGGATCTGGAAAAACAAGCTGGATGAAGAGAATACGATCATCAAGAACAAAGCTAGGCTAGTGGCTAAGGGGTATGGCCAGAAAGAGGGAATTGATTTTGATGAATCATTTGCACCAGTTGCTCGCATGGAAGCGGTCAGGATTTTCCTTGCTTATGCTGCACATAAGGGATTCACTGTCTATCAAATGGACGTAAAGACGGCGTTTCTTAACGGTCCTTTGAAGGAAGAAGTCTATGTCACGCAGCCGGAAGGATTGTCAATCCTCATTATCCTGACAAGGTGTATCGTCTCCACAAAGCACTTTATGGACTCAAGCAAGCTCCAAGGGTGTGGTACGACGAGCTCTCAAAATTTCTGGTATCCAAAGGTTTCTCAAAAGGTTCCATTGATCTAACTCTGTTCACTTATAAATATGGGGATGATATTTTGCTTGTGCAAATTTATGTTGATGACATTATTTTCGGATCTACAAACCCAAAACTTTCAAAATGGTTTGAAAAAGTAATGCACAGCAAATTTGAAATGTCAATGATGGGCGAACTAAAATTCTTTCTAGGAATTCAAGTTCACCAATCCCTAAGTGGTATCTTTATAAACCAAGCTAAGTATTGTCAAGAGATAATCAAAAAGCATGGTATGACTTCATGTGACCCCATTGGGACACCATTATCAACCCCATCCCTAGATGCTGACTTGGAGGGATTACCCATAGATCAAACGAGATATCGTTCCATGATCGGGTCCCTCATGTACTTGACAGCAAGCAAACCTGATATTTCACATGCTACGTGTTATTGTGCACGTTATCAAGCACGACCCACTGAAAAGCACCTCAAGGAGGTTAACGGATCTTTCGGTACCTCAAGAATACCATTCATTTGGGACTCTGGTATCCGAGGGAAACCGGTTTCTTTCTAACGGCCTATTCAGATTCTGATCATGTAGGGTGTCTTGATACACGAAAAAGTACTTCTGGTGGTGCACAATTTCTAGGTCAAGATAAGCTTGTGGGATGGTCTTCCAAGAAGCAGGATTGCACGTCACTTTCATCAGCCGAAGCGGAGTATGTGTCTCTATCTGCGTGTTGTGCTCAAGTTCTTTGGATGAGAACACAACTCACGGATTATGGCTTCCACTTTGATAAAGTACCTATGTACTGTGACTCAAAGTCGGCCATAGCCATCTCCTGCAATCCGGTACAGCATTCCCGCACGAAGCACATCGATGTCAGATACCACTTCATAAAGGAACAAGTTGAAAGAGGTATCGTTGAACTATACTTTGTTGGAACGGATTACCAATTAGCCGACTTGTTTACGAAAGCTCTGTCGAAAGATAAGTTTGAGTACCTCGTTAGGCAAATTGGTATGAGATGTTTGACTCCAGCAGACCTGGAGATTCTGGCAAAGGTGCCTGCTTGACTTATCTATCAAACATCAACTTGTAAATATCTTTGAAAAAGCAAAATACAAAAATATAAAACATATAAAAGCAAAACACAAAATTAAAAATCTTTCAAAATCCAAAAATATTCTTCTCGACATGTCTTTCAGTATCGATAATATGGACGTGCCTAGAAATGTCGCTCAATAACGACACGGGTGTGTACATAAAGCTCGAATGAAAGTTGTAAATATTTTTCAAAACATGTCATTTCTTCTTTTAATAAAGGAAATTGTCTATTTTGGACAAATATTTCCAAGCAACGGGTAGAGCAATCTATCACGGGTTGAGCTTGTCACAAAACATTCAACGTTTTGAGCTCAACACAATGGCTTGTAATCACTTTCAGATTGCAACCCGGTTCTATATTCACGGGGGAGTGTACGATTTCGTGCTCTTACCCTCAGCAAAAGAAGAGAAATCTTCTTACACTTGAGTGGATTCGTCAAGACATTCAAAGTCTATGAACTCAAGTTTATGCTTTAGAAAAACCTCTTCGACAAAAAGAAATAGGATTTTTCAAAAAGCGTTGAACACAATTTTTTCAAGAATTTCTCAATGATTATTCAAAATCTTTCAAAAATTGTGTGTTCAACAAACTCCCATCCTCAAAAAGCGAAATATGGATCATATCCTCACAATGACAATTCAATTGGATCAATTTTTGAGGGGGAGCATTTTAACTTCATGCAAAAGATTAACACATCTTTCTCTCGGAGATTTCAAGACTATTTTTCAAAATATATTTTAATCAAATTTGGTATCTCTAATATCAAAAGATTTTATATATTAGAGATAGGGGGAGAAAATGTGATTAAAATGTGATCTAATATAAGACTCAAGCACTTTAACTCTTACCTACATGTGCGAAACACTTTCGATTATCGATGCACATGTGAAGGGGGAGCATTTCTAAAAACGACAAAACTAGCAAGGTGTTAAATGTTTTTCAAACACTTTGTTAGAATTTAAAGTGGCTTTCATGGTTACGATCAAATACCCACAACATCTTTAATTCACGACGTTATTGGTGTCAAAAGGGTGGTTAGGTTTAAGTCCTATGATCCAACCAGAACCGGAGGGATCTTCCCAGGGACAATCCAATAGATTATTAGAAGTCCTTAGGAAAGATGGAGTAGAATGTGAACGTAGCAGAATGCCGACTAAGTACTGATGCTAGCACTGGAACAATCACAACAAGGTGCTAGTAATGATGTATTGGTAAGCATTGAAGGGGTTGAAGAATGAAAAAGAAATGTAAGGATAAAGGGTGTAAAGAAAGAAGCCCTCCATACAACTTAGGCAGAAACCGGGTCAACTCATCATAAAGACAAACTCATCATGGACCCAATGATGTATGCACAACCCTTTCCTAGCTACTCAGGCTTCTCTCAAAAGAAGTTTGTTTTATTGTCACGGAGATCAACACGACTTCTATTGACTTTCTCACTCCGAGATAGTTGATATTGAATAGGTGGCATCTGCTCCAGCCTCCGACCACTAAAAGTGCACAAATAGAGTCTAGAGCCAAGAGATCAATCAAATCTCGTTAGGACACACGGATGAAGATCAACAGAGTCCTACGCTATATCCTTGCGATATTGCTAGAACACTCAGAGTGATACTACTTAGTATTCACAATGATGAGTGGAAATCCTTCCAGTGTTAACATCAAACAGCACTGCGGTAGGTCATATGTAAGATTCTTTATGAATTGAACATGTGTAAAACTGAAAAGCAACAGTGGTTTGATTCTTAATTGATTCAAACTCGTTTCAGGTTTCTACGCAATATCTTTATGGTCTTGCCAGAACATTCAGAGTGATATTTATTAATATTCACAGTGAAGAATGGAAATCCTTCTAGCGTCAACATCAAACAGCGCTACGGTAGGTAACTTGTGAGATTCTTATGAATCAAACTTGTGTCAACTGGAAAGCAACAATGGTAAGATTCTTTATGAATCACACTTGTTCCAGGAATTTGAATTGACGACTTTAATCAAGAGGATATCTATCCAATTGATTCACTCTTTATTTTCGCAGTCTTGCTTTGAGATGGTCGAGTAAAGAGAACGGCTAGTACAGCCGTGAAACCCTGTCAAGGAGATTCTTAACTGAATCTACCTGATCACAGGTACGATATTTAATATCGTATAACGGTCTTCACCGACCGGAGGTAAAACGCTACCGATTTAGGACGAATGTCAAAGCCATTCAGTCCGTGTCTATGTTTTGTCTCGAGAAGGTGGCGTCACGGTGTACACAGCAAAGTCAATGATTCAGAAACAACATACTCATGCCTAAAGACATATTCAACAATTAATAGTGTGAGCATGTGGATGAAGACACAAGATCGAAAGATGGCAAAGACAAGTCAAGGATGATTTGAAGATCTCAAGCTTAAAGACAAAGTCGAAAGACAACGACAAAGGCTCAAAGATCACAGCATGAAGGAACAAGACTACGATTACACGTTCAAGACTCATTTATGACGAGATTAGTAATCTCTACAAATTTCCTAAATGACTAAGGTTTATGACCTCTCATTGGGGGAGATTGTTAGCCTCAAAATATTGAGCCAAACAAGAATGCTCGGTCATATATTTATTATGTATCGTATTTTAGAACGTTGTAATAGGTAGTATATTAGTCGTGTTATTACGGGCTTAACTTTAAGCTAAGGTTCATTAATAAGTAACCAAAGCCCAAAAGGAAAGCCCGGCCCAAACCATATAGTCCATAAAGAAGCCCGCATGTGGGTGGACTATATATACCCTTCCTAGCATGTTAGGAAGGGTGTTGGTTCATTTGTATTCTCACTTCTCAATCTAACATTCACCTAGTTCCAACCATTTCTCTCTCTTTTCTCTCTCTACTTTCTCTCACTAAAATTCATCTCATTTCTACCTTTCTTTCTTTAAATCGTGTATTATAACATCATATATTAGGGACAACAGTTTAAAATTGACTATAGGAGATAGTAAAAAAAACATATTTTGGTACTTTTTTGTGGAGTTGTTTATGGAAGTTGAAGACTTTTTAAATCTACATAAGAGGGAGCTGGCCACTAATCTCATATGGGGTGCCTTCAATTACAAGTTCAGGTGAGACCTACGCCCACTTTGGCAAGTCCAGACAAATCATGGAAAATCACTAATTTGTTGAAATATTTAAACCTGCCGTATGCATAGACTTTTGCGGTATATCGAGCCTCTAACCTACTTTGTAGTTTATACAAACATCGATTTCGACCCTTCTGGCAAATTGTATAGTCAAACATCGATTTCGAGCCTCTTACGTACTTTGTGCAAACATCGATTTCGAGCCTCTTACCTACTTTGTACAAACATCGATTTCGAGCCTCTTACTTACTTTGTACAAACATCGTAGCCTCTTTACCACCTTGTTCTGTTTTAGCGAATGATGACACTATAATGATTGAGTGCTGCAATTAGGACTTTTTTTTCCCTTTTTTGTTTTATAGATTTAATGGAGAATGTACAGGGAGCCACTTATTTCTTCTGATTTTACTGATATCGACATGTGTACAAAACACTGAAACTCTCGAAAGCTTTCATTTTTTTTCAAATTAGTTTGTTGTAAACATACTAATTAATTACAATAACTGACCCATTGAAGACCTTCATCGAACCACCAAACTAAATTATGATTTACAGAAAATAAGTAATACCACATCAATTAAAGAACAATATCACAAACCCACAACTTAATTACAAAAAAGGCCATAATCTAAATCAATAAGTCATAGATTAATATACCTTCAATTCATTAATCCGAATACATAACTTATTCTTGAAGGATTGAATCAAAGTGTACAATTTCATACCTAAATCTTCAATAAACAATTCGGATTGTTTAAAAGAATACACATTAATTCGACTAATTGATTAGTTTTTTACACCCTTAAATAATTCGATTTAATTTAATCAATATGATTTAGATATTAAGGTTACAATTTTTTTTGAGATGATGTCGTTTATGGCTTTTTGGAAGCTCTATGTCAAAAGGATAGGTTTTATTTGTTGCAATTTTTTGTTTTAATCCTTACACTTTGTTTTAATTAACCACGTTTTTTTTTTATTTTTCATTTTCAACCCATAAGTTTTATGTTATTCTACCCGATTTTCCTATAGTTTTCTCTTTTTGTTTTTCACACGTATATTTTTTACCCAGTTTTTTACTTTCATTTAAAAAAAACGAAAATTAGACAATTCTTACTAAATTAAGGAACAATTATACTTTTTAAAGGAATAAATAAAACGATTATTTCCTACTAAGGAAAGAATCTCCTGATAAAGTCCTTACTTTGGGTTTTGATTTACAAAGAAAAAGATTCGAATTCCAGTATTTTAACTTTTATTCCTTTTTATTTAACTTTTAAATATTCTCCATTTTACTTTATTTTTATTTAACTTTTATTCCAATTTCTTTCTATAAAATACCATTATTACTTCTCATTTTATCACATCATCTTCTTCCTCCTCACACACCAAAACATCATCTTCAAACACCAAAACATCATCTTCTTCCTCAAAAACCAAAACATTATTTTCTTAATGGCGGCGATACGATGGACACCCGAGGAAGAAATAGCGTTGTGTCGCGCTTGGGGCTATGTTGCTGAAAACACCATGTCAGGTTACACAAGAAGTGCTCGTAGTTTTTGGGGTGAGGTTTTGCAAATGTTGGAGGGCCGTTTAGATGATCCAAGGAAACGAACGTACGATAACATAAACGGGGAATGGAAGTGCATAATGAGCGCCGTGCGTATGTTTGTTGGATGTTACGAAAAAGCAAAGCATACACGGGTAATTCGAGCCACTGACGAGGATGTAATGAATAACGTCATTCGTGACTATGAAGCTCTGAATATATGCCGGTTTAAGTATCTTCAATGTTGGAAGGTTTTGAAAACTTATCCGCGGTTTTTCCTTCTTAAATTATATGTGTATCGTTTTTATCGTATGAATAAAAGTTTTTATTGTATGAATAAAAAATATTTAATAAAAAAGTGGAAGTAATGTGTAGTGAGTTGTAGTGAGTGTCATTACTTCCAAAAGTGAGTTTCAGTGAGTTGCAGTGAATTCGTTAAAAAGCTAATTTGGCGCTAATATGGAGGTGAGTGGGTTATGTGCCACTCCCTTTATGTGACAATCGTCAATTTTTCTTCTTTATTATCCCTCGTTATTATCAAATTTAAATGTTATCTGCTTATTTGTATTTATAAATATTGTGCGTATAGTTATATTCATAATTATTGTTATAATTAATTTACTTAATAATTTTAGCGAATCATTAAGTATCGATTTTATTTTGTAATTATTATTAGGATCATCCTAATTATTCGACGCATTGTGAAAACCAAAATACCACAAATAATTACTTATACCCAAATATTTACCCAATATTTCCATCTTTAATTAAATCATATACCTTTTGGGCATCCCACCCACACTACTTTACAAATTAGTTTAACTAAATTAACTATTTTTTTGAGATATATTAATCATGGTTAACTTCTAGTCACCCTTAGTTAAGAAATGAATGCAAAAGCCTCACACCTTGCGTGAGGTAACTAGCAAGTAGAAATTGTCCCATTGCTTTTGTCCATTACTTAAACCCTTTACAACTTAAACATAAAAAAAAGTGATATTATATACACATGTAAAACTCACTGTTTTCACACACACTCTCACCATACCCTCTTTTTCCTTTTCACTCATCCCAAACTCAAACCAGACCTCCAAACTCCATTTTCATTCTTGTAACTTCATTTCGTTCCCATCCTACTTACAAAACCTCAAAATGACATTTCATACATAAACAACCAAGCTAAATACAACATTAAACCTCTAAGGTTTTGCTTTAGCTATATATATTTTCGTGGGTTACATAGTAAAACGTGGATTGCTAGTTTGTACGTCGGTATAAGCGATTTGTGAAGTGGGTTTGTGGTAGATTCGAGCTAAGGTTTCAAATTCGTGGGTTTTGTTGTTCATAGTGACCTCGTAACCTTGAATAATATAGTAAGCTTCTTGCCTTCTTTCTCGCCTTCTTGTTCATTGTAGAGTTAGTCGTTACATTGCTTGCTAAAACTTGTTTCCATTTATAAAAAAAAAAACTTGAAAACCTAATGGGTAAATAAGGGTGATGAACACGGTTCTTTGGCGAACCGTGTGTATATTCTAGCTTCGGGTTTCCAAGCTTATGTGTTCAAAGGGTATGAGTCTCGAACCCATTGACACCTAAACCATTTTATAACATGTAAACATGATAATGGTGTAAAGTTGTG
Source organism: Glebionis coronaria (assembly GCA_025667525.1). Lineage (NCBI taxonomy): Eukaryota > Viridiplantae > Streptophyta > Magnoliopsida > Asterales > Asteraceae > Glebionis > Glebionis coronaria. The sequence continues at coordinate 534,088,357 of CM046877.1, forward strand.
AGTCGTAAGGTACTAGGCGACGTAAGAGATTCATAGGTCGCCACATATGTCGGCTTAAATGTATCGTACAAACGTGAGCAAACCACATTTCGGTCATTTTAGTCATTTAAAATCAATGACTAGAATATTTGGAGTTTTTGGAACAATGTACAACTTTCTTTTGAAAAGTGACGACCAAAATGACGTTCAAACATGTCGTTTTTGTCCTGGGTTTTATAGTTCGTGTTGTAAGGGTCCTGTTGCAAGTCGAGTTTTCAAAAATCGTCAAGTAATGAAGTCGCGATTTGAGAAAGAAGTTGCGGTTGAGTTGTTTATCAATGGTGTTGTGTATGGAGTCTCGAGGAGAGGGAAAGAGACCACAAATATTTTACTAATATATTACTATTTTGAGTGCTCCCTGCTGTTGTCAGTCCGAATGAAAGGGGAAAAGAGAGGGGGGTCCAGTGTACTACTTTGAGGGAGACAACATATTTTCATACCATATAGGAAACGTAAATAACCCTATCAAAATTATGCGTATTAGTTACTTTAAACTCTATACTTTGAATGTAATAAATAAAAGTAAATATTATAATTTAACCTGAATTAATTTAGTCGTGGGATTAAGCATTCTTCGAGTTATTCGTATATGCAGAGTCCCATTCACGCTAATAATATAACCCAGACTATATTGGTGTCATAGTTAGCGCGTGGAGCGTGGGATTAAGCATTCTTCGATTTATTCGTATATGCCGAGTCCCATTGGCTCTAACCGAACTAAAAGACTCAATTAAGCGGGTCCCCGACAAGGGCCTCACGATTTATTCGTAGACGACCCAAAAGGGATCTTTGCTATATTTTGACCTATAAATATATTAATAAATAAACACAGAAAATAAATAAAACCTAGAGGACTGATATCATTGTTGGACAAAAATTAGGATTAGGACCATATTATTTCTCGACTGTGATGGATTTGGACTTAGAAAATTAGTGGACTTATTTAGTGACCAACTGCCTTTTGACCGAATTAAGTTGTAATTATTTACTGTGTCTATTTTTCTAAAAGTCTGTCTTTAAGTCGTCTAAACTATTTTGTGTGCGTTAACCCATGAATTCGACCTTTTTATTAGACTTTGACTTTTTAATAAAAAAACAAATATTTACATAAATAACTTTTAAAGGCAAGTATAATGTAACGACGGAGTAATTATTTAGTTGCATTACTTATTTAGATAGTTAATGCTTATGCTAGGTTGCGGATAAAGTTGGAATAATTTGTGTGTATTTTCTCTGTGCTTCCTACTTGTTGAACTTACTTGCCTATCATTTGAGGTGAGTTTATAGCCCCACTTTAACTTATTCATATCGTTTTATGAAATCTTGGGGTGAGATACATTGCTCGTTTTAAACTGTCGGACATAAGCAGAACAGGAAACGAAAACATAACTATTGATGTTGCCTAGGTAGCTGAATCTGAAACTGTAAACTGTGCCCCTAATCATGAACCGTTAGTTACTAAGAGTAAGCGTGAATGAAGGTGGATAGATCTATTTTGGGGTGACGCCCACATCCGGGATTGGCATGTCATATGGCCATCGGGTGCATTTGAAATTCTGGAAACTGTGCAACAATGAAACTAGGGCATACTAATGTTAAAGTCTCGGTGTCATGAGCTTAGGGCATCAATAGTGATTATTTTTACATGTGTCATTATATCATTTATAATGGATCATATGTATAACTCGGCTTCTTATGTTCCGACTTATCAATTTAAATAAACCTATGAACTCACTAGCCTTTGTGTTGATACTTTTAGCAATGTTTTATCTCAGGTGATTAAGCTGCTTGCTATATGAAGTAATCTGGAGTCTGCATGCATCATGATTTTGTCTTCGGATACTTATGCCATTTAAAACTATTATCTCGTTGTTATTTTAAAACTTTATTTGCTTTTGTAATCTTTGATTTGAACTTATGAAATCTTGTAATTTTGTTAACGTTAATTAAATCAACGAGAAATTTTCCAAAACGACTCATGTAGAGGTCGTTCTTTATATTCTGAGTGTATGATGTTCATGAAGTCACATGGCCCCGACTATTACCAAACTCTGATTTTGGGGGTGTGACACTTTAGCCTTAGATCTTAAAGCATTTAGGGTCTTATGTGAACGCAAAAGTTGATTTTTCACATCTCATGACTCTTTTATATGTTTGTATTCAGTGACGGAACTAGCAAATAAAGTTGTGGGGGGCAATTTTTTTTTATGATAACAACAAAATGTGGAAAGAAAGTACTATTGAAAATATAAATTGAGTATTTTTAATTACAGATGCCGGATTTATAAGGTTTTTAAAGTGTTAAATTTTGGGATTTACTATATGGGTGGGGGGCAATTTGAATTTTTTGTAGGGGGCGCTTTCGAAAAAGGGTCAAAATCGAAGAAAAAATACACTAAAATATCGTCGTATCGGGCTAGCCATGGGGGCAACGGACCCCATATTCACTAGGTACATCCGTCCTTGTTTGTATTAGCATGTGGCGATGTTTTAAATTTTTATTTTTATTTTTTTATAAATTTGTTTGAATGTAGTTTTGAGTTTTTTTTTGCAATGTAAATTGGTAGGATGATTTTGTGCGAGATTGACTTAGCTCAACAACCACTATTGGCACAATTAAAACGATGAGGAAGATGTAGATATTTGTTTATATTTTGGTATACAAATGTCTTTGTATGACGTCGTTTTGGAAAAGGTGAAGCAGTTTTGGGGTTTCGGTATAATATAAGCCGTGTTTTATTTGGTTTTGGCAAAGTCGAAAGGTGTCTTGATGACTATCTAACATATTTTGTGATTCTTTCCTTTTAAATTTCTCTATATGACCAGTGTAAAGCTTATGGTTATTAAAGTTGATCTTATAAATATCTTTTTTACAGCGTAAAATGGAAAGATGGTTGAGTGCGATATTGATTTGCTTTATGGACCTCTATTATCGTACATGAGAAAAACGCATTTGTATGGTGACCAGTTTTGATACATTTTACGCATTTTAAATTTTAAAATTATAATTATTTAAATCACAGTTAATTCAAATTGTAATTTTTCTAATATATTACAATTCGTTTAAAAACATTATGCAAACCAAATCATCTGACTTATATATTTTGCATAAGGAAGAAAAACAATAAAGAATAATAGAATACAATAAAACTATTACAACAATACCACAACCTTTAAAAGAATAATAAAGAGTTTACTATTATTATTTATATATAATATATATTTGTACTATTATATAAAAAGGCTAACTCTAAACCTAATTCCGATATTACTCTCGAACATAAAATTACCAAACCTAACTTCAAGCAAAAAATTAATATAAGATTGTTAGATTTAAGTCATTAGATCATATTTGGTAAATTAATCTCATCTATTCATTTTTTGAAACAAACTTTTATAACAACTTTTGTAACAAGATTTGTAACAAACTATTTAAAAAACTTTTATTTTTAAATTAAAATATCTTTTTATTTATTTAATTTTTTCATAATCTAATTTCGACATATTTTTTAATATTTCGTTCTCTTCGATTTAACATCCATTTTAATATATTTTTATTAAATTTTAGTTTTTCATTCATAATAAGTTTATTTTAATTTTATTTGATTTTTTTATAACTTTCATTTTACTTTGAATATACATTTGATAAATTAAAATGTAACATTTGTTGTTTAAAAATAGTTATCGGGTACTCGTCGTTGCATTACGCGGGTACTATGCTAGTATATATAAATAATAATAAAATATATCTACACTACTACATATGATGTTATTTGGTACGCATTTTAGATGCGGTTATAAAGAAACCGTAACAAAAAATATTATTAGGTGCGGTTTGAAAAGAAACCGCAACAAATAACACTTATTTATTGAGGTTCGTTGGTACGGTTTTTTTTAAAACCGCACTTAATAATACTTTTTTGGTACGGTTATTTTATAAACCGCATCAGATGAGCTACTTTTTGGTACGGTTTCTTTATAAACCGCATCAAATAAGATTTTTAAACTATACCTACCTCCCCAACAGAAACCTGCTTCATCTCTGCCCACAAAACACACACTGTGTGTGCTCCCAATCCCAAACTTATCCATATCAATTTACTCAAAAAAAAAACAAATCCAACCACATCACATTAAATACTCCATCAACACTTTCTTAAACCTCATAAAAGGTAATAAATATACTTTTTATTTACTTCTACTCATCATAATTTTTATATTTACCTAATATATTTTTAATGTTTATATAGGTATAATCTTTCTTCATCATGTATCCAACCTAGAGATTTTCATATCATTTATAAAAGTTTGGATCATAAGGTGAGTTTATAATACTTTTGTTGTTTGTAAAAAATGTCTATATTTTTTTTTATTATTAGCTCTAAATACTTATGTGTATGTAGTTAAAACTTAAAAGTGTTTATTTGTGTATATATATCATGTGCATCTAGAAATTATAAGTAGATCCTAATATAAAAATAGTAAATACCCGTCTGAAACTAATCTAATAGAGATTATTTTTGGATTGTCCCCGTTTGGGACTGCCTTTTGAATATTTTATCTCATTTAGGATGCGTATAAATTATAGCGGGTTGACTATTTAATAAAAAAATCGGTAAATATTTCTCTTTACTCCTTCGAGTTTGCATTTTGTACGCATACTTGGGGAGTTAAGGAGAAATGCTGTCGATTTTTTTATTAAATAGTCAACTCGCTAGAACTTATACGCATATGAGATAAAATATTCAAAAGGTGGGTTAGGATTTGCCACACATTACCAAATATGTTTCATTCATGCGTGTGTATGATTTATTATGTTGTTTTAAATTTTCAGATGGAACGAGATTGGTGCGTGAGAGAGAATAAGCTCGAAGCGTACAAAATATTTCGGTTTTTGTGCATTAATTCATTAGGAGCATTAATTAGGTCTGAGTCGATGTTTTTTTTACGGATAGTGTGATTAGGAGCGTTACTTAATTAGGTATGAGGTAGGTAGGATGGAGACAGTCACTCATGTTTGACAATAGTGTTCTAAAAGCACAAAAAATAAGTGAATAACTGCACATCCTAGAGAAATCTGTTGTTCTAAAACCAGTCAGTTGCTCACTTGTGTAATTGATTTTTTAATAGATGTATGTCTACATGATTTATTTCTCTTAAAGTGTCATAATTGAAGTGAAAATTTCATTGTAATACAAAGTATGCACAATATGAAAAATTGTCACAGCTTGTATTATAGAGTTTTGTAGAATTGTCACAGTTTGTATAGGAATAACGCATAGGAATGAAGAATTATCACAGTTTGTATTATAGAGTTTTGTAGTATGTTCCAGGCAAATAATGGTGCCTTGTGTTTAAACATACACTGCTGCTTTGTTGTGTGCTATTGCAAACAGTTTGATTAGCTTACTTTTAATAATATACTTTTTATTATATTGTGCTACATTTTATTTGTTTTCTTAGGAAAAATTTATGACTAATATATATTTTTATATTTGTTTTTGTAGCTTTGGAATGATACACGCGCTCTAAAACCGAAGGAGATTGACCAAGTGGCTCTTTTCACGTTGAATGAGTTTTATAGGGTCGTAGTTGCCCCTTTAGATACAAGGGCTCCTCAGTAGTCAAACAATTGTAACGGATTCTCAGTAGTTAAACAATTGTAATGGATTAACACTTTTGTGTAACTCAGATTGTTGTTTTGTTTGATGTTAATGTAGAATGTTCATTTTGTTGACTATTTCTTTGTCTGCTAGCTTGCAAGATATTGCATGTAGTGTTTGGATCTGCTGCTTGCATGATATTGCAGGTAGTGTTTGTGGTGTCATGGAAAATAATTGTATATATATTTATTATTTTAAAAAAAGTATATTCAGTGCGGTTTATTTCAAAACCGTATCAAAAAGGAAAATAAAATATATTATTGAGTGTAGAAAATTGGTGCGGTTACAAACAAAACCGTATCAAAAAATCATTTTTAGGTACGGTTTCCAAACCGTATCAAATAACAACTGATTTTTTGGTGCGCTCTCATTTGGTGCGGTTACAAAAGCGCACCAAATGAGCTTTAAAACCGTACCAAATAAGTATTTTGTGTAGTAGTGCTAATTTATTTATTTTTATTATTTTGTATAGTTCTTTTTACTGTTTTGTTAGATTTTTATATTTTATGATTGATGTACTTAGAGCATCTATAATGGGGTAATTTACACAAGACTTTTTACTATTTGAAAAACCTATTTATACCATTTGAACCATTGAAGTAAAGGCTTGTTAATGACTTTTTAATAAAATACCAAGTCTTTGACAAAAAAAAAAACACAAAGCTATTACCATTAAATTGCTTATGCATTGATTATGGAAAAAGCATTCAATGCATCAAGTTATCAATTACTGTATATTAAAAATGTACATTTTAATTTTAAACTTCACATAAAATGGGAATTGATATTTACACATAGCTAATTGATCTATGCACATAAATATTTTTGTAAATTGACATTTACGCCCTCCCTATAGTTGGGGTATATCATTTGACTTTTATTCTCATTTCAATGCCAAACTGATTAATTCTCATTTTAATGCCAATCTGATTAATTCTACCATGTAAGGTGATGAGTTCTTGTCCATTGCGAATTTGAACGTACATCATATATGAGATTGCTATCAAGATTTACAGTAATTCGTTTACTACATATGCTTGGCACTCACAAGCTTTTTAGTTGTTTTCTTCCTATAGAGTTGCACAGTAGCATGCAGACTTCAAATGTTGATAAAAATCTTTATAGTGGCATGAACTAGTAGGAATAAATAGGTCTAGCACCAATGTAGGCTCCTTTAGGAATAAATGGGTCTAGCATGCAAACTTCACATGTTGATGATAATCTTTACAGTAGCATGGAGTAGTAGGAATAAATGGCTCTCTAGCACCAATCTAGGCTCCTGTTGATAAAAATTCTTAACAAAAAATGCAACAGTTCAATCTCGACCATAAATTCGACCACAAAGAAGCAAGCATCCGGAAAAACATCCTTAAAAGAAAAAACTGATTATACTACTGAGAACCTAATTCAAACATCAGGAAATGCGTTTAAATCTAGTACACCAATTTCTTTTGATGAACTAGCGAGATTGTGTGTTTGTGATGATTCTACGTACTCAAATCTTGAGGGTTCTCGTGCCGTAGAAGTTACACCTTTTTTCTTTTTTTGCCTTTGGAGGTCTTCCTTTCGGTTGCTCGATCACCGCCGGCTCAAAGAGAGTATCTGACTCGTTCAAAAGGTTTGTAATCATTGACGTAGCAAGTTCTTTCTTGTTTAGAGGCCACAGCTGGTACTTGCATTGCAACTCACTGAGCAAATTAGCGAAGTGGTTGTCTTTATCGTTAGGTGACTCATCTTCAGGATTCAAGGATAATGTGTCGATTCTCCAATGTGGATGTACAAGGTCCATTGAAAGTGTCATTCCTTGCCAAGAACTTATCTTGTGAACACATGGAAGTCCCATTGCCATGAAATGACCTGTACAAGGAGTTATTGTACCTAAACAAAGAAAACAAATATATTTTAAGGGAGTTAAAACTTTAAGTCAAGTACTGTGTAAAACTACAAGAACTGTGTAAAACTACATTCTTTTGAAGATTACCTTCCTTTTTCTTTATATATTGCTTATAAATCTCCTTCAATGCAAACAAAGATAAACGTGATAGAAGGTCTCTAAAAGCAGGCATATTACACTCATGAGGAATTTTAATTCTTTCACTTGCAAGTCTCACTTTGATCTCGTTGAATTCATGCTCAACTGCAAGAGAAATTTTCTTTTTTACTTCATGCAAATCACCTGTAGAAACTTGTAAATATTTCTTGAGTTTGGCATGTGCGCCTTCAGCTCTAGAGGATGAACGGTTACCAAAATGTAGGTGTTTTTCCGTCCACACACTAACAAACTTTTCTTTCAAAGGTAACCATGTACGCTTAATGTAGCTAATTGAATGTAACTTATCTTTATAATCCAACTCGAATTCAGCCCAGCTTTTATCGAAGAGAGATTCAGTTGTTGAATATGACACTATATTCCATCTTGACATAAATACATCAAAAGCGTCTGCTTGTTCAAAATCTTTCTTGCAATTTGAGAACACATTCTTGTTAATATGCCAAATACACAAAAGACTTGTTGTAGAAGGGAATACATCCTTTATGCTACTCATTAGTGCTAATTCCCTATCTGACATAATCACAGCTGGTTGATTCGTAGGGCCAATAAATACTTTAAACGCCTTAAGAGCCCAAGCATAACTTTTTGTATCTTCTTTTTTCAGAAAACAAAAACCAGAGTAAAATGATGTATTGAAGCAGGAAACTCCAATAATATCAAGAAGAGGCATCTTATACTTATTGGTTTTGTATGTGCAATCCATCACGAAGACATTTGAGAAGATTCTAGCTAGTTTAATAGATAATCGGTGTATAATGAACAAACGTGTTATTCTCCCTTGTGGATCATTGAAAACATCATAAGAAAACCCCCCCTTTTCAAGTTCGTCGAATAACTTACTAACCAATGACCGATTTCCTAAACCATTCTTACGTAGTTTCGCCTTCAAGTTGTATATGGTTCTAGAGTTCACTCGAAGATTTGGGTTCTTTTGACGTAAGGATGAAATAATTTGCCTTGGAGGTATTCCGGAAAGGGTCATATTTTTAACCGTTTCAATGTCATCTTCTAGTAATTGACGAAAAGACGGGTGACCAGACATATCGGCAGACGGTTCATGATTATGTGTCAAATCGTTTATCTTAAAAACCCAAGAACCATTACCTTTTTTCTTACCTACTAAATGAAAGGGGCATTTGATCAAACGAGATGTTGTGCTCCTTTTTCATTTTTCTCCAACAGTTTGTCCATCGCGGTAGGCACCACTTCGGTCGCATTGCAAAGCGACATAGTCGTCTTTTTTTGAATCGCGAATAGATAGGCCATACCTTATATCACAATAAAAGGCCTGCACGCTCTTGAGTAGATCATCACACGATTCGAAGGTAGAGCTCATAAGATACTGTTCTTCATTTTGATTTGTTGTGCTTGACGAGTCCATCGAGTTCGTTTGTTTCCTGAAATGAGAGTTAAGCTTCAAGATATCATGATCACTTGTTTAATGCCCTTTTTTGTACAATTTTTGTACATTTAAAGGGGATAATGTATTCATGAGGTATTTTCATCAACAACAATGATTTAATTAAAGCAATCCCAAACACACTCTTCACATCTGTTTCTAAGATACGATTTGATTATTGTAGAGAAACAAAGTGTCTCACTAACATTTTTCTAACAAAAGTTGTGATACATATAATAATGCATGGCTGATACTTCAAGTTGAATATAAAAATTGATTCTAAACTTTGGTTATGGTATCTGTAGAAACTAGAAGGGGGGGTTGAATAGTTTCTTATATTTACTTGTTAAAATGTGGTTTCCAAAAATCCTTTTTCAAAAACTTAGGCTTGAGGAAATATGTGAAATCTTCTTATGCACAATATGAGCAATGATAGTGTAACTAAACTAATACTAACAAAAATATATCCACAAAGAATAAAGAATGATAGTGAAACTAATCTAGTACTAACACATGTATATGCATAAAGAATAAAGAATGTAAAGAGTTAAGGGTAAAGAAAGATCAAACCGAACACCAAGGATTTATAGTGGTTCGGCAACGAAGCTCACTCCTCGTTCCTACTCCACTCCTCGAGTACTCCTTACTCGAGAGTTCACTACACAACAAGCTCCTTATGGTGGAGAAAACCGTACACGTCGCTTAACCAATTTCCGACTCTAAGCTAAAAGTCGAGCCCTAATCGTAGCTAGGACCAATCTACACAACTATACTTAGTACATACACAAATTCCAAATAGACACAACTACTTGGATCTTCACAACTATGACACAACTACAAGTGTATAAAATTAGATATTCAATGGATCTTTGGTGGTGGACTCAACATTTCACTAGGATAGTGTTCTTCTCTTTGCACTTAGAGAGGAAGGGATGGAAGAACAAGATTCACTTCTTAAACAAGTAATAATCAAACAAATGACCAAAGATTTGAGTGATTAAAGAAGGGGTTTGAATCTGGAAATAAATGTGCAAAATAGGTGAGGTGAAAAGCTGAGAATGATCCACTATTTATAGGACAAAGGAGCCAACGGCTATATCTGCCCGCGGTACCTTATCTTAGCCCGCGGTACCTTATCGATAAGGTACCGCCTAGGCGCTAAGGTACCGTCGGACTAGACTCCGCTCTTTTTTGTCCTTTAGTGGTGGAGATCTTATCTGGGTATAAAAAATATCCTGAAAGGATATTCTTAACCAAATAAGAATATGCCATTTTCAAATTTCAAAGAATTAATTTAATAAAACATTTTCTTAAAAATAAAGTTTAATAAAAACTTGTCATATTTAATAAAAAGTGAGTTTTAAGTAAAGATTAAATCACTTGATCACTTGATTAAGGTTTGTTTATCCATACCTTAAGTGAAAATGGGTAAAATGAAAAATACTTGAACTCAAGAATTCGTTTTTCGTTGTTTTCGTAAATGCTTGTTTTTACATATTGTCGTAATCAAAACTAAGCGAGACCGAAAAATGCAAATAACGTTTTTAGTCATTATTGCATTAACAATCTCCCCCTTTTTGATTCCGACAATACTTAAACTCAATCACACAAAAACAAGATTTTCGAAGACGATTTTATTTATTTCTCCCCCTTTGTCGAAGCAAAAAGGTTGCGTAAGCCGGTGTTGAAGAAACGGACTTTGCAAAGACTCCCCCTTGGTGCTTACTCCCCTAGCTTGGGGTACCGAGGAATCGAGATATGGTGACAAGCTACATAGAAGGGTTAGTTGAACAAAAGAAACAACCAACAATATATAGCAATAGGTCACAAAAAAAAATTAAAAGAGAAGAAAACACAAAGACAAAGATCCAAGATAGGTTACTAAAAGAACATCATACAAAGAAGTATGGAAAAGAAACAAGCCAAAAGCATAAATCTAATCCTAGTTATTCTAGAATTCTAAGATTTGCTTGAATTTGGTGTCTTGTGGATAAGCAACCAATGCTTATATGAAAGACAAGGTAATAGCGGAGGGTGGTGGTGGTGGCTTGTTGGAGATCTCATAATCAAAGTGAAGATGAGGCTTGATTAAGAGACTCTTGATGTAGCTCAACTCCTCATAGATGTGTGCCATTGCAAGATGTTGATATTGACAACAATGACAATATGTTCCATGGTGCATGACATTATCATGAGAAGGAGGAAGAACACTAAAGGGTGGTGGTGGAAGAAAAGATGTTCCACAATCAACATTCTTGGTAGGAGAAATGTGATTAAGAGTGTTCTTGGGTGGGTTTGGATTGAAAGCAATTGGAGAAAATGGAGGAGATTCAAGGCTTTCATTGGGAGAATAAGACATTTTGGATGTGAGGTAATGCAAAATGCTTATGGTTAAAATAGGGAAGGCTTAGGGTATTTTTGGGGTGGTCAAAGGGTTTGAAACAAAGATTCTCAAAAATGTTGGAGCAAATCTGGAGTTTCAGACAACAACCCGAAAAAGGAAGGCCACTGTAGGCGGTTCCTTATCTAGGGTGGCGGTACCTTATCAATAAGGTACCGCGGTTCACATATGGAACCGCCTGCAGAAGCAGGGTTTGGTGTTTGGAGGAAGATTTTTCAGCAAATCTTATTTTTCTAGTCTAACTTATCATAGGGATATGCTTAAAAGCAAAGATAGAAAAAGAAAACATATGCAAACTTACCAAATAGAGATTTGACAAAAATACAAAGATTAAAAAATCGATGTAGGAGGTGTGTAAGACAAGACCTTAAGTCATGACACAATGATCCTCCATGATTCTATCTTGTTCTTGCTATGTTTGAGAGAATCATACATATGAATTATGTAAGCTCTAAATTAATAGTGAGAATCTATGAAAAATCGTTTTTAGATTGAATTAACAATGTCAAATGAATTTCTCAACCATTTTCGAAAGAGACTTTGAGAGTTTTAAAAAGGAGAGGAGAATATTTTTCAAAAGGAGTTTAAAAGACTCAAGGACTCAAAGAGGTAAAAGAAAACACACAAGAAGAAAAGAATTTAAGGAAGATGTTCCATTAATCCTAGACCTAGACGCAAGTAATTAAAAGGTTCTCTCTTAAGTGGCTTAGTGAAGATATCGGCTAAGTTGTCCTCGGAGGGCACCTTTTCAATAGTAATGTTCCCCTTTTGAACATTATCCCTAAGGAAATGGTGTCTAATTTCTATGTGTTTGGTTCACAAATGTTGCACGGGATTCTTGCTTAGGTCTATAGCGCCTTTATTATCGCACATGATGGGAACATCATCAAGAGAAATTTCGTAATCAACAAGCGCTTGCTTCATCCATAGAGCTTGTTGGCATGCTTTTCCGGCACTCACATACTCGGCTTCCGTGGTGGATATCGCAAGAGCGGTTTGTTTCTTGGAGAACCAAGAAGTTAAACAACAACCCATGAAGGTACAAACTCCACTAGTGCTTTTCTGGTCCACATAGTCTCCCGCATGATCCGAGTCCGCGTAGACAATGGTTTCTATGCCGGTCCCTTTAGGATACCATAATCCTAAATGTATAGTGCCTTTAATGTATCGGAAGATACGCTTAACCGCTTCAAGGTGAGAGGTTTTGGGAGCCTCTTAGAAGAGAGCACAAAGGCAAACACTAAACATGATATCCGGTCGACTTGCCGTTAGGTACAAAAAACTACCAATCATACCTCTATATTTGGTGTTGTCTACCGACTCACAATCATCATCTACGGTGAGTTTAGTATCCGAGGCCATAGGGGTCTTCATTGGTCTAGATTCTTCTAATCCAAATTTCTTTAGCATTTCTTTAGCGTACTTAGATTGACTAAAGAAAATACCATCGTCCATTTGTTTAATTTGGAGTCCTAAAAAGAAGTTAAGTTCTCCCATCATACTCATTTCAAACTTATCATGCATGATTTTGGCAAAGTCATCACACAATTCTTGACAAGTTGAGCCAAATATAATGTCATCAACATATATTTGTACGATTATGAGGTGAGGACCTTTCTTCTTTGTAAAGAGTGTATTGTCTACCATTCCCATGGTATACTCATGTTTAACAAGAAACGCTTTAAGTCTATCATACCAAGCTTTGGGTGCTTGTTTGAGTCCATAAAGTGCTTTCTTAAGCTTGTAAACATGGTCCGGTTTCTCAAAATCAATGAAGCCGGGAGGTTGAGCCACATATACCTCCTCATTGATCAAACCGTTAAGAAATGCACTCTTTACATCCATTTGTTGAAGCTTAAAATCTAAGGCACAAGCATAGGCTAAAAGGATTCTAATAGATTCTAATCTAGCTATCGGTGCATATGTCTCGTCATAATCAATCCCTTCTTGTTGATTATAGCCTTGAGCTACAAGTCTAGCCTTGTTACGAGACACAACACCATTCTCATCTAGCTTATTCCTAAATACCCATTTGGTTCCTATAATGGTAGAACTTCTAGGTGGAGGAACAAGTTCCCAAACATCATTGGCAACGAATTGATTCAATTCTTCTTGCATCGCAATGACCCAACTCTCATCCGTCAAAGCTTCTTTAACGTTCTTTGGTTCAATCAAGGAGACAAAACAAAAGAAGTTTCTTTGGTTTTGGACTTGAGATCTTAGGGTCCTTTGATTTAAGTCACCAATGACATTATTGAGAGTATGATCCCTAGACTCCTTAATGTTTACTTCCTTTTTAACACTAAGGTCTTCAACTCCTATTTTTTAACCTCTTTGGCTTTAACTACTTTTAATTCATCCAAGTCATCATCAACCAATGGTGGTGTCTTGGGTGAAGAAGGGGTTTCATCAAAGGTTACGTTGAGTGATTCTTCAATAACCCTCGTGGTTCTATTTAGGACTATGTAGGCTTTACTAGTTTGGGAATAACCTAAGAGGATACATTCGTAAGACTTTGGGTCAAACTTGGTAAGGTAGTCTTTGGTGTTGAGGATAAAGCACTTGCTTCCAAACACCCTAAAGTATTCTAATGAGGGTTTCTTACCTTTAAGAATCTCATAGGGGGTCTTTCCTAAGAAAGGTCGAATAAGAATTCGGTTGAGAATATAAGTCGATGTGTCCACGGCATTGCACCAAAACTTTTGAGGCAAAGATTGCTCGTTTAACATCGTCCTACTCATCTCTTGGAGAGTCCTATTCTTCCTTTCAACTACCCCATTTGATTGTGGAGTGCGAGGAGCCGAGAAGTTATGGGTAATACCATGAGCTTCACAAAAGGCACCAAATTGCACTTCATTATCAAATTCCCTACCATGATCCGTCCTAATAGAAACAATTGAACATCCTAGTTGATTTTGAATTCTTCGACTAAAGATTTCGAAGTGATCGAAAGCTTCATTCTTAGATGCCAAAAATCTAGTCCAAGTGAATCTAGAATAGTCATCAACTATAACTAGGGTATAAAGGTTACCTCCATAACTCCGTATGGCGGAAGGTCCAAAGAGATCCATATGTAGGAGCTCTAAGCACCGAGAGGTCGAAACCAAATTCTTGGCTTTATGACTTGAGTGAACTTGCTTTCCAACATTGCAAGCATCACAAAAGTGACTATCAAACTTAATCTTGGGGAGGTGTCTTACCAACTCCTTAGAGACTAAAGATTGAATTAAACGCATATTAGCGTGACCTAATCTCCTATGCCAAAGAGTAGAACTATCATATATAGTCGCAAGACGTATGTTGTCTTTTGACTTCTTATTAACCTTCATGACATAAAGCCCATGCTTTCTAACACCTTTTCCAATGACTTTTCCATCTTTTACGATTTCACTGTCATGTTCCGAAAAGATGACCTTACACTTATTATCACAAATTTGACCTATACTTAAAAGGTTAAAACCTAAGTTATCTACGTGCTCAACATTTTCAATGGTCATGGAGTCAAGAGAAACCGTACCTTTGCCAATGATATTACCACGTAGACTACTAGCGAATGCGACGTTACCTCCATCATATGCTTTGTAATGCGAGAACAAACTTCGATTACCCGTCATGTGTTTAGAACATCCACTATCCTTAATCCACTCATCGGGCTCCAAATCAATTCCCAAGCATATCTAGGTAACAACACACAAGATCAAGCATTTGGTCCCCAATATCTCATGGGTCCAAAATTGTTAGTTCCAAACATCCCTTGCATTTGGTTGGGATGCATGAATGAGGAGGGGATTCCCCATGGAGAACAAAATGGAGGAGGGTAGTAATTCATGTAACCATTTTGTTGTTCATTACTTCTCCTAGGTGTGTTTGATCTTGGTTTAGAGTTATTATTATTCCTTCTAGGTGTTGGAGTTTTACTTCTAGGTCGTGAGTTGTTTTGATTATCGCTTCTAGGCGTTGTCGTTCTACTTCTAGGCTTAGACTCATTCCATACTCTAGGTGGAGTAGAGGATAGTCTAGATAAACTTCTATTTCCCATGAGAGGTTTACTTAAAGGCTTGTAGAACTTACCAATAGCATTGTCGTCAAGTATGGGTAATTGTACCTTATTAACAGTAAGATGCTTTAGTTTTTCATCTAACTTAGATTTTTCAGAAAGTTCAAGATTTTCACAAAATTTATCTTCTGGCCGTGGTACCTTATCTATGGCGGCGGTTCCATAGTGATAAGGAACCGCGCTATACAGTTTAGAACCGCGTCCAGTGGGCGTTTTTTGTGAAAACCTGACTTGTTTTGGTTCACTAGTTGAGGCTTCATTTGAGTTAAAACCTAGACCAAGTCTTTCCTTAGAATGAACTTGTTTGTTTAACATATCATCAATAGCACTAGTACCTTTCATGAACTTTTCCAATTTAATGGAGGTGCTCTTGAGATCTTCATTCTCTAATCTAAGTTTCTCACAACTTAAGCAACCTAAATCAACCTCTTTGTTTTTCTCAAGTTTAGCCAATTTCTCCCTAAGTTCATTGATCTCATTTTCAAGCTTAGTTTTGGTTGATTTTAAGGTTTTATTCTTTTCTATGAATTTAAGACTAAGTTTGTGTAAGCTATCATATTTGCCTTCAAATTCAATATCATCTAAAGTGGAACTATCATTGCTATAATATTCGGTTTCGGAATGTACCTCTTTAAAAGTGTGAGCCATAAGACATTTCTCCTCTTTGGGGTTGTCATCATCATCTTCACCGCTATCGCTCCAAGCGCCACTAACGAATGCCGTGTGGTTCTTATCACGAGCGGGCTTTGGACAATCACCAATGAAGTGATTTGGATCACCACATCTAAAGCAATTCCTATCACCTTTTTCGTTCTTGACAAACCGATTCTTTGACAATGGTTTCTTGTCATAGTTGGGTTGCCTAACGTGTTGACCTCGTCTCTTGAAGAACTTCTTGAAATCTCTCACCGCCAATGCATACTCCTCGTCATCGCTTTCCGAGGAACTATTATGGTCACTTTGTGCCTTTTTGGCTTTAAGTGCAAGAGATTTCCTTTCACTCTTGGTTTTCACTAATTCCGAGTCCTTCAAAATTATCATCTCATGAACCTTCAAGTTTCCTATGAGTTCATCGAGTGATAAAGTTGAGAGATCTTTCGACTCTTCAATCGCCGTGACTTTTGCTCTCCACTTTGGATGTAAGGCCCTTAGAAACTTCCTAACATTTGTCTTGCTAGAAAAACCTTCATCAAGTGCTTCTAGACTAGTAATAATGGTTTTAAACCTAGCAAATGCACTATCAATACTTTCATCTTCTAAGATGACAAATTGTTCATATTGTTGGACAAGAAGATCGATTTTGCTTTCTTTGACTTGACTATTACCTTGGTGAGTTACTAAAAGAGTGTTCCAAATATCTTTAGCGGTTTCACACATAAAAATTCTTTCATACTCTTTCTTAGGCAAAGCATTATAAATCACCATTTTAGCCTCATTATTTTTTGAAAGTTTCTTTTTAGTATCGTCATTAGCTTTGTCAAAAGTGACCAATTCTTTTGTTTTAGAAGCTTCATTAAATTGAAAGGGTAAAAAATCACCATTGGTAATAACATGCCAAAGATCTAAATCTTTTGATTTCACATAAGTTTCAAATCTATTTTTCCAATAAATAAAACTATCGATTTCAAAAAGTGGTGGTCTTTGCATAGATTGCCCTTCTAGGTATTTGTTGGAATCCATAGATCGATTCAAGTTTTAAAATACAATATACTTTAAAAATTCTTGAGCAACCCGCTCTGATACCAATTGTAGAAACTAGAAGGGGGGTTGAATAGTTTCTTATATTTACTTGTTAAAATGTGGTTTCCAAAAATCCTTTTTCAAAAACTTAGGCTTGAGGAAATATGTGAAATCTTCTTATGCACAATATGAGCAATGATAGTGTAACTAAACTAATACTAACAAAAATATATCCACAAAGAATAAAGAATGATAGTGTAACTAATCTAGTACTAACACATGTATATGCATAAAGAATAAAGAATGTAAAGAGTTAAGGGTAAAGAAAGATCAAACCGAACACCAAGGATTTATAGTGGTTCGGCAACGAAGCTCACTCCTTGTTCCTACTCCACTCCTCGAGTACTCCTTACTCGAGAGTTCACTACACAACAAGCTCCTTATGGTGGTGAAAACCGTACACGCCGCTTAACCAATTTCCGACTCTAAGCTAAAAGTCGAGCCCTAATCGTAGCTAGGACCAATCTACACAACTATACTTAGTACATACACAACTTCCAAATAGACACAACTACTTGGATCTTCACAACTATGACACAACTACAAGTGTATAAAATTAGATCTTCAATGGATCTTTGGTGGTGGACTCAACACTTCACTAGGATAGTGTTCTTCTCTTTGCACTTGGAGAGGAAGGGATGGAAGAACAAGATTCACTTCTTAAACAAGTAATAATCAAACAAATGATCAAAGATTTGAGTGATTAAAGAAGGGGTTTGAATCTGAAAATAAATGTGCAAAAGAGGTGAGGTGAAAAGCTGAGAATGGTCCACTATTTATAGGACAAAGGAGCCAAAGACTATATCTGCCCGCGGTACCTTATCTTAGCCCGCGGTACCTTATCGATAAGGTACCGCCTAGGCGCTAAGGTACCGCCGGACTAGACTCCGCTCCTTTTTGTCCTTTAGTGGTGGAGGTCTTATCTGGGTATAAAAAATATCCTGAAAGGATATTCTTAACCAAATAAGAATATGCCATTTTCAAATTTCAAATAATTAATTTAATAAAACATTTTCTTAAAAATAAAGTTTAATAAAAACTTGTCACATTTAATAAAAAGTGAGTTTTAAGAAAAGATTAAATCACTTGATCACTTGATTAAGGTTAGTACTTGTTTATCCATATCTTAAGTGAAAATGGGTAAAATGTAAAATACTTGAACTCAAGAATTCGTTTTTCGTTGTTTTCGTAAATGTTTGTTTTTACATATTGTCGTAATCAAAACTAAGCGAGATCGAAAAATGCAAATAACATTTTTAGTAATTATTGCATTAACAGTATCCATATTTTATGCTGTGAAAGACTAGTGATTAATTATATAACATGTAAATGAAATAATAAATAGTCAATTGCATACACACCTTTGATGGGATTAGTCAGTGATGGTGGAGAGTAGCCGTCATATCAAAGAGGGAGAATATGCATATAAGCCATGAAAAATAAATTATGTTAGGCTAGAATAATAGAGGATAAATTGCATAAGGGTATAATAGTCCTTTCAATTTAATATTATGTGCATGAATCAAATGTGAGGGAAGTGCAAAAATCATCCATTTGGTATGTCGAAAAATCGAATTACATCATTCGTTAATTTTTTGGACAACAGCCATCCCTCTGTTAGTGCGCGGGGCATAATACATCCCTCATGGACTAACGGTACAAATGTTTTTCTCGTTAAAAATTAACAGGTTTAAAAGAGAGGGTATTCTTGTCTTTTTCTTTTTCCAGGGATGTACAGTGAACCTTATCCATAATAGTTTCGAAAAAAAAATATTTTCGAAAAAAAAAAATATTTTCGAAAAAAAATGTTTTTTTTAAAACAATTTAATTCTCGGAAAAAAATTTATTTTCGGAAAAAAAAGTTTTATTCTCGAAAAAAAAAGTTTTATTTTCGAAAAAAAAAGTTTTATTTTTTCGAAATAAAAGTTTTATTTTCGAAAAATAAAAATTATATTCGAAAAAAAAGTTCTATTTTCGAAATAACTTGTTTCAAAATAAATTTATTATCGAAAAAAACGTTTTATCTTTTTCAAAAAAAGAAATTTTTTTTTTCGAAAAAAAAGTTTGTTTCGAAAACAAAAATTAAACTTTTTTTTATCGAAACAAAAACTTTTGAAAAAAGAATTTAATCAGTTTTTTTGAAAAAAAGTTCTATTTTTGAAAAAATATTTGTTTCGAATTTTTTTTAAATAATTTGTTAAAAAATATTTTTTTAAAAAGATTTATTTTCGAAAAAAATTTATTTTTGAAAAAGCTTGTTTCCAAAAAAAATTGTTTTCGAAAAAAAACGTTTTATCTTTTTTGAAAAAAATAAAAAACTTTTTTTTCTAAAAAAAAGTTTAATTTTTTAAACAAAGTTTGTTTCGAAAAAAAAGTTAAATTTTTTTTTTTGAAAATAATTTTTTTCGAAAATAATTTTTTTTAAACAAAGTTTGTTTTGAAAAAAAGTTAAACGTTTTTTTTCGAAACAAGTTTTTTCAAAAATAATTTTTTTTCGAAAATAAATTTTTTTCGAAAATAAATATTTTTAAATTTTTTTTTTAATTTTTTTCGAAACAAATTATTTTAAAAAAAATTTCGAAACAAATATTTTTTCAAAAATAAAACTTTTTTTTTCAAAAAAACAGATTAAATTCTTTTTTCAATACTTTTTGTTTCGATAAAAAAAAGTTTAATTTTTTGTTTTCGAAACAAACTTTTTTTTCGAAAAAAAAGTTTTTATTTTTTTGAAAAAGATAAAACGTTTTTTTCGAAAATAATTTTTTTTAGAAACAAGTTATTTCGAAAAGAGAACTTTTTTTTCGAATATAATTTTTATTTTTCGAAAATAAAACTTTTATTTCGATAAAATAAAACTTTTTTTTTCAAAAATAAAACTTTTTTTTTCGAGAATAAAACTTTTTTTTCCGAAAATAAATTTTTTTCCGAGAATTAAATTGTTTCAAAAAAAAAACATTTTTTTCTGAAAATAATTTTTTTTTTCGAATTTTTTTTTTCGAAATTATTATGGATAAGGTTCACTATACATCCCTGGAAAAAGAAAAAAACAAGAATACCCTCTCTTTTAAACCTGTTAATTTTTAACGAGAAAAACATTTACACCGTTAGTTCATGAGGGATTTATAATGCCCCGCGCACTAACGGAGGAATGAATGCTGTTTAAAAAACTAACAAAAATGTAATTCGATTTTTCGACACAGGAATGATTTTTGCACTTCCCTCATCAAATGTTCTACAATAAAAAACTTAAGACATAAAATCTCAAGCAATTACATTATCCGATTTAAATAAGCTTTGAGTATATAATAAATGCAACTTTCCCTGTTCTCAATTTCTCATACCCTATTCCTCCGTTACAATACTACTTTAACCTGAAATGCAGCAACCCTCACCGCCGCCACAGTCGCCAAACCTCCACCAGCTTATCGATTTCACAAACTCACTCCCAGAAGAATGCTTACAAGTAATATTCACCTTCCTAACATCCACCAACGACCGCAAGAACGCCTCACTTGTCTCCCACCGTTGGCTTCGAAGCGACGCTCGAACCCGCACCCACCTCTCCCTCAAAGCCCGATCAGACCTCCAACCTTATATTCTATTAATCTTTACCCGGTTTAACTCACTCACTCATCTCGTTCTCAATAACACTAAATCTAAATTTAGCATAAACGATAATGATATCATCCTTATTACTTCCATGTGCCCTCATCTCACCCGTCTTGAGCTCCTCAGTTGCGAACAATTGACAGATTTAGGTATCTCTGTTTTGTCTAAAAACTGTATTAGGTTGAAGGAATTTTCATGTCATTATTGTAAACAGGTTACTGATTTAGGTATGGTTGACTTTTTAAACAACTCTAGTCAACTTGAGGTTCTGTCTGTTGATAAGTTATTTCCTGGTTGTGGACCTCTGCCAAATTTTCACGCCCCAAAATCGCTTAAGGTTATTCAACTTTCTTATGTTTATAGTGAGCGGTTTGTTATACTGTTGATTATTGGTAGCAGCAATTTGAAAACTTTGAAATTGAATCCCTGTGATGAAAATTGTGGTGTAGATTGGGACAGGTGCTTGGTGATGATTCCACATGATAACCGTTTAGTTGAGGTTCATTTAGGACAATTTTATGTGACTGATCTCGGCTTATCATCGTTATGTCAATGTCGTGATTTAACAGAGTTGTTTATTATGAGTCCACTATGCACGGATGCTGGATTGATTATTGTTGCTGAGAATTGTAAGGGGTTAAAGAAGCTTTATGTTGATCAGTTTGGCTTTAATAAGATAGGAGACCAAGGGTTGATTGCTGTTGGGAAACATAGTCTGAACCTACAGGAGCTGGATTTGGATGGGGTTAATGCTAGCTGTCTTAGTTTAGAAGCCATTGCTACAAATTGTCAGAAATTGGTCAGGATATCGCTTTCTAGGAGTGAGACGATAACTGATCTGGAGATGTCTTGTATTGCCGAGAAGTGTGTTGCTTTGAAGATTTTGTGCATTGAGTGTTGTGCTGTATCGAATAAGGGGATTGAGGCTTTCTGGTTGGGTTGCCCGAATTTGGTGCGTCTTAGTGTAACATTGTGTATAAAAGTGACTCGTGAAGCTGAGGAATTGTTAAGAGCAAAGAGGGGGTCCTTGGTGGTTGAATATTTGCCTTTTGGTTTATGTACTAGGCGCTGATCCATCATCAAACTTTAAGGAGAGCTCATGAATCATCCTTTTCTATTACCAAACACTTGAATTATTAAGAAATTTTCTTTTGTTGATCTCTATTCGCATTTACCACTCTTATTCAGATATAACAATTCAGAGTAGTATTCTATCTAGTAGGGAATGATAATTTGACTTGCTGTGCAAGTTACTTGACAGTTTTTGGTAAGTATTGGAATTATGATAACTTGGCGAGTCACTAATCTTTCTATGTACAGACTATTATCTTGTTGTTTCCTTTATTCTATTTCATATGGCTTTCAACTTTTTTATCATTGTCTATATGAGCGGAGCATCATTTACTGTATTCTTTTTTTTCTTTTTTCATTTGTTAATGTTATTTCTGGAATTGAGGTATTTTCATCAGCTGGGCATTCCTTTGTTTATCAGCTTTTCTTGCTTGGGGTTCTCATTTAATTTCTTCCAAAATGGGTGGTTTAGGACAACTTTATTAGGGTTGATCAGAGCCCAATAACCGGACCGCACTGACCAAAAGCCGACTACGAGTTTCAGTCCCTAACTTTAAAGAAAAATCTCCTATGCTATTTGTGGCAGTGCAACTGTTGTTTGTTCTTGAAGTAACACCATCTGAGACTCGCCTGAGTTTGACTTGTTTACACCTTTAGAAATTTATACAGTACGTTGCCGACTCACACTTTGTGTGATGCATATGGTATCGATGTGTCAATTTCTGATCTGTACTCGAATTTAATAGTACTCCGTATAAGTTTTTACTTATCCACTCATTTTATTTCTGTTTACTTCTTTTGAACACAGTGGCTAAACACCAGTATGTCTCACTTGGAACCCTTGGTCACTAAGTGTTTCATCAACATGAAATTACCTCAAAGATTCAATAATCATATGACACACCGTAAGTTCTGAGAAGAGAGACATTAGCTTATTGGTCAGTAGATGAAAATGGGCGTCAATGGTAATAGGTTAAAATGGGTAGGTTTTGCGTGCATCGGGTTTGGTTGGCCAAACACACAATTATTGTGCAAAGACTTCTATTATACATTACTAGTTATTGTATCAAATTTGATCATAAACATTATATTACACCAGTGAAAATGTAATAACGGCTTTAACTGCATTCTCGCAACATTCGACCAATTTGACACATAATCTTTTAAAGAATAAAGCCAATCATTTATTTTATCCGGTTTGACCCAAGATAAATACATAACCGAATTCGATCATTCATAAATAAAAGGGTTAAATTGCTACCTCTAATCGTTTCAATGAATTTCTATTTGTTCTTACACAGTTGAACATTCTGCAGGGGCATGGTCCGCTGCGCAAACATTGTGCTACATTGCAGCTCGATGCCGTAAGCTGGACCAAGATGGGATGATTTGATGGTAAAAGAAATCACACCAGAAATCTCTTAGGGCGCAAAGTAACATCAGATGAAAAACTTGAGAAAGCATTATTCACGTTCTCATGTTCAAAATTCATCGGACCCAACAACCTCATCCACAGTCCAGATGAGACCAAGTCGCACACTCCAAACAAATTCAGGATGCCAGTCAACGAGAAGAGCAAAACACAATGAAAGTAGCAACAGTGGAATGAAGAGAGCAATCACAACCACAACATCAAGATCACCAAGTAAACCTCCTAAGCTCAGAAAACTTGTATCAATTGAGTGGAAAAGTCGGGGTGGCAAAAAAGGTAATGGAAAATACTAAAGAGCTCTAAATTCTTTTGCTACTTTTGTTGTTGGTAAATTGTATGTTAACCATTTTCTGAATAGGTAGCTTTGGCCTACAAAATTAATTGTTAGGGTTTATGGTGTAGTATCTCTAGTAAAGAAAAAGTTTCCCTTGTTGAATGTAGATCATTGAGGGAGAATCTTAATGTACTCTCTCCTTTGGCCCCCGTAATGCTTGTTGCAACCATGTACGTAAGTAACAGGAGGGTTTAAAAAAGCTCCACCTTTTCTTCTATATCATCCTTGACTTGACGGTCTCGTACCTGAATTTTATGTGCCATTGGTATTCTGCTTTTTATGTTTTCATTTGCAAAATGTCACCAGTTATTCGGGCGTTTTATCTGAGTATACCATAACATTTGAGTAGCCTGTATTTGTATGGTTAACAGATTTGTTTTAGTTTTCTCATAACTTCTTAGTAACTAGTAAATGTGAGCACGTTGTACCTTTTTGTAAGAGCGATTTTATACAGGACAGCGTTACGTGACAATTTATCTAACAACTTGTAGTGACCACGCCAACCTCCAGAATAGCGACGACTTTACTTGTTTTGAGTCTTTGTGGCGGTGGATTCAAACCCCGTAGATTAGTTGGCCAAAAGGTTGAAACCATGTTACCAAATGAGGAATTTAGTAGGGTGTTTGTTTCCGCTTATGGCTTGTTTGGTTTTGGGCGTATTGTGGCTTAATTTGTAAATCTTTAGCTTATATAATTATATAATATGATAATGAACTTATATAATAAGGTGAGAAGTTTCAAAATAAGCCACAAAAAGTGAGCTTACGAAACATAAGCCCAAACCCAAAGAAGCCATAAGCCGAAGCAAATTAGCAAAGCTAAAACCAGAGATCACCTCATATTAACTTTGTCTACTAGGCCCAGACCCGCAATAAGAATTATGAAATGGCAGTTAAAATCAACTTATTTATCCTTGCAAATATGACTGTTCAAAATTAGAAAAGAATCATCGTAAAAACATAACAAGAGGGGATGTAGCTCAGATGGTAGAGCGCTCGCTTAGCATGCGAGAGGTACGGGGATCGATACCCTGCATCT
Organism: Glebionis coronaria; assembly: GCA_025667525.1. NCBI lineage: Eukaryota > Viridiplantae > Streptophyta > Magnoliopsida > Asterales > Asteraceae > Glebionis > Glebionis coronaria. The sequence goes on from CM046877.1 coordinate 534,113,193, forward strand.
CCATTTTCAATATTTTTGTTAATATTTATGTTTTTGCATTTGCAAAACGTCGCCGGTTATAGACCATATTCGGGTGATTTATCTGAGTATACCATAACATTTGAGTGGCCTGTATTTGTATGGTTAACAGGTTTGTTTTAGTTTCCTCCTAACTTCTTAGTAACTAGTAAATGTGTGCACGTTGTACCTTTTTGTATGAGCAAAAATTCATATATACCTACAGTGTAACAATACAATTGATCAAACAACCTTGTAGTGGTCACGCCGACCTCTTGAAAAGGAAGACTTTACCTTTATATTTAAACCCCGTGGACTAGTTAAAAGGTGCTGGTTCATGAATACATGAGGGATTTAGTCGGGTTTTTGTTTTAAAGCTAAAACCAGAGATCACGTCATATTAACTTTGTCTACCCCAAACCTGCAATAATGTCATAAGGATAAAAAAATGCCAGATAAAATCAACTTGTAATTTATCCTAAAAGATATGACGTTCTAAATGAGAAAAGAATCATCGTTAAAGTAACACAAGAGGGGATGTAGCTCAGATGGTAGAGCGCTCGCTTAGCATGCGAGAGGTACGGGGATCGATACCCCGCATCTCCATTTTCAATATTTTTAATCTTTATGTTGCAGGTTTGCACAAGGCTGGGAAGAAGATAAGACTGTTGATTTTATTTTTAATTATTTTTCAAATAGTTAAGTTGCAGTTTAATCTATTGAAGTTTGTTTTTTATTGTCATTTATCTATAAATAACCAATAAGTTAAAAATAACTTACATTAAAGAATATTTTAAGCACTTGAAGTTTGTTTTCATGTTATACTAGCAGGGTACCCGCGCAATGCGGCGGTGGGTACCCTGTGACTAAATTCTTCGGTTTTATAATTCTTATTTTTTATTATAATTTCTGATTCAATAGCTTTTATCTAAAAACATTTCAATCGAGGGATATTATTACTTTTAACATTATATGTAATATAGATATATACATATGAAAGTTCAAGTAAAATTATGTAAATGATTAAAGAAAAAAAAACTAAATGTAATAAACCATTTTTCAATTACACTTTTCATTTGATGCATGCATAAGATTTTTTGTAATGTTATAATTTTTTTGAGAAATATATGTATATTATAGTTTGCATTAATATAGTATAGATATTTTAATATTTGTAAAATGTGCATATAATATTGTACTAGCATGGACCCGCGCAATGCGGCGGCGAGTACTTATAATTATTTTTGAGGCTAACAAATATGGAGTATTAATCTCTTATCTATTAAGTTTGTATTGTTAAAGTTGTATAAAATCGAAGAAAACCTCTAAATTTAAAAAATAATAATTAATAAAAATATAGCAAAATGGATATTAAACTAAAGAGCATAAAATTTTAAAAAATATGGTGAAATTAGATTATAAAAGTAATAGTAAATAAATAAAAAACTTTTTCAATTTTAAAAAAATGTTATTTAAGTGGTTGTTACAAAAGTTTGTTACAGAAGTTTGTTACAAATGTTTGTTAGAAAGGATTATAGTATATAATGTTGATGAATATATCAACAACTTGCTTTATTTAGTAAGAAAAAAAGTCTGAATTTTCAGCCTTGCTATTTTAAGAAGGTCCTAAATGCTTTATATAGTAGTATAGATATTTATGTAATTGGGTGTTTTATTAAGAGTATTAAATACAGTTTTATATTTAATTCTACCATGTTATACATTTGGCTTGTAAAGTTGTATTCCTTTAAAAATGTTTTGATTTGTGCATTAAAATGAGGTATAACATGTAGATGTACCTCTTAAATTTTTTTGCATTTAATAGGAGAGAAGATGTAATTTGTTTTATAAGGGAGTTATATTTTACTTTTATTTGAATTATTATATGATGTTTTTTCTTAATTTATAACAACCTAAAAAACAATAAACTATATTTTTAAAACAGAAGTAGTATCTGAGAAAAAGAAACTTAAAAAGAAATGCCACCATTACAAAATTATCCACTTCATGTGGCTACAAACTCCATACGTATTTCAACCTTCACCATCACCAACCTTCCCACTCAGATAACATGCAAATTCACACTCACCACTCATATCCACACCATCTCCAAACCCTGACTCACTCATGGCCACCACCACAAAACTCACCTCCCACCACCTCATCTCCCTTCACCACAAACCACCACAACCACAGTACACTTCACACCACCACATTTGCAGTCACCATGCAAAACCATGCACAACACTAACTTTGTCATCACAAGCCAAGAAAGTACAACATGCATGCAAGGCAACTGAGGTGAGTTCAGGTGTGGTGACAGCTGAAGAAGATGGGAGGAACTGGGTGCCTGTTGTGCCATTGTCTGCCTTGCCAAAAGGGGAAAGGAGAGTTATTATACAAGATGGAGAGGAGATTTTGTTGCTGTGGTATAAGGATCAGGTTTTTGCTATTGAGAATAGGTCCCCTGCTGAAGGGGCTTATAGTGAAGGGCTTATTAATGCTAAACTTACCCAGGTAATAGTCATTTTAGTTTTTTTTGAACGGCGAGTCAGTAGTTAGTGATCCCCATGCTTTTATTTATTTCGGGCCCTGAAGGTCCCAGTGAGACTCGAACTTGAGACCTCTCCAAGAATAACTCCCCAAATTTATCTTTGGTGGTTACTTTATTGGAGTTTATGTATAGTAATGCTAGCTGTTATGTTATTTGTAGTGGTTTAATGGGATTATGTGATTAGTTTAGGGCATTGAATAATGTATTTTGGATGATTGGTTTAGGAATTGTAGTAGTACAACTTCAACCCCTTTACCTTTCGGTTAAGGTGTAACGGTCTAGATCTTACCTCCCCAATACCCTGCTCTAGTAAGATTGGGTTTTGTTGTTACTGTTTTTGTTGAGTTTAGAGGGGATGTTTGGCGGCGAACGTTTAACAGCGGTTTGAAGCAACTAGCAAGTAGCGTTTAGGTGAAATAGACATGTCTGTGAAGATGCAGACTACCTGCACCTCGACAGAAAGACCCTATGAAGCTTCAATGTTCCCTGGGATTGGCTTTGGGCTTTTCCTGCGCAGCTTGTTTTGTATGCATATGCTTGTTGGGCAACAATCAATAAACATTCCTAATTTTTCTAAACGCTCGATAAAAATGCTACATTTAGTAGCATTTACTAACACCAACTAGCGTTTTCAAGTAGTATTTATAGCCATACAACTATGCGACTGATACGACCCTCTCGGGTAGTATCGGGATAGGGCACCACTATAGCGTGTGCGGGCTCCTTAAGAATTAGATAAGAGAAACTGAGAATGTTTATTGATTAATTTGATTGACTGATTACAATGATAACATATGAGACCTTAAATACTAGATACGAGATAAACTTAAAACATAAAAGATACTAAACAGATAAACATTAAACACAAAGATATATCCTAAATAAATAATAGATATGCATGCGTAACATTCCTCACTCCTTCGAATTCACCTTGCCCTCAAGGTGAGGTCTTGAAAAACACTCTTGATTCCCGGGTCCCAAACTTTGAGACGTTTCCTATGCATTTGCACACTCTTTTTCAACATGTTATGTGGCTCGAGTAGTAACGATAATTGGACTCCTGTTCTACAGTCTTTCCGATCAGATGAAACAAACCACATGACCCTCTTGGGCGATTCATCAACAAGATGTGATTCACGAACCACAAGCTCAAGGTGCTTTTTATTAGGTCCGGATGTAACCTTCACCACATCTTCTGGTGCCACTTCCAGTACAACGTCCAGTGCCACTTCAGTTGTAACTTCGGGTGCAACTTTTGATGTTGTAGAAGAATCAACCACCTTCTTTTCAACGGTTTGCTCTTGCTCAATTTCCTCAAGACGAGTCTCTACTATACGAGCTAAGTAGAAGGCTTCTCCTAATGTTGTAGGCTTCGAGTACGACCGCAAGAGTTCTAGCTGTAGCTTCAGTTTAAGTCCGGATATATAAAACGAGGCAAGCAAACTTTCAGAGATACCTGTAACTCGACTTATAAGATTCTTAAACTCGCCCTGATATTCGATAACCGTACCCATTTGCAAAAGCTTAGATAATGCATCTTTCGCGTCTCGTTCGTTGTCGCCACCCGATGCCATGAATCGAACCCGAAAATTTTTTATTTTTTTTTCACTGATGGAACAGTAACTTTACTGTGAACAGTAAATCCGGTGAACAGTAACTTCTGATGAACAGTACTTCGGGGATGAAAAGTGCGAATCGATGAACAGTAATTTTTTTTTTTTTTTTTTAAACCTTGATCAAAATCTCTCAACGAATTGAGGGCTCTCAATGAAAGCACCAATTGATACGACCCTCTCGGGTAGTATCGGGATAGGGCACCACTATAGCGTGTGCGGGCTCCTTAAGAATTAGATAAGAGAAACTGAGAATGTTTATTGATTAATTTGATTGACTGATTACAATGATAACATATGAGACCTTAAATACTAGATACGAGATAAACTTAAAACATAAAAGATACTAAACAGATAAACATAAAACACAAAGATATATCCTAAATAAATAATAGATATGCATGCGTAACAGCGACCAAACGCTTTATTAAAACAAACGCTTCCTCCTGCTTGCTTACTTGCTTGTCGCTAGTCATTCCTGCTATTCTTACGAAACATACCCTAGGAGTAGTACAATGTGTTTTTCCCATTATTGCGTTTTTAATCGGATATAATACTTACTTGTGTTAGGGTAAATATTTTTGGTTGTATATTACTTAGGGGTTTAAATAGCCAAACATGAAAATTAGTTTAGGAGTAAGAGGTCTTTCTCAATACTATCGGGTAGGGGCATAACTGTCTACACACTGTTCAGTTGTCGCATAGTGTAAATATATGTAAAAAATTTCGATTTTCTGGGTTCCGCTGTCTCATAGATTTTGTGTTACAAGGGTTGTTTATTTGGTTCAAAAATATTGTGTACCTGGTCACTTATAAGCCTACCCCCTTGGGTCCGCTCATGCTCCCAAATAGCCCGCCGGGAGGACTTAGGTATTCTTGTGGGAAAACAGTTTAGGATTAGGTGATTGATTTCTTAGTATCTGATTATTTGGGGGCTGATCTACAAGTGAATCTTGAAAAAAAAGTACAACTGATTATTGCAACTTTCAAAAAGAAGAACATGAAAACGCTATCTCTTGAAGCATATTTTATGACAAATTCTGTAATTTTGTATAGAATACTTACTTTCAAGGTGCAATGCCAAACACCCCCTTATATAAGGGATGCAGATCGAAAAGGTTGTATGAAAAGTTATCGACTAATTCAAATACATTTGAGGTAGCATTACCGTACAAATCGATTGATTAAAGTCATCTATTATAAGTTTACCTAAATTAAAGAAGTATGAGGTAGTCTGATAATGACTGCAGGACCTGTTCATGCATTCACCAAGTTCCAATTTCATTCAAAAACAGAATTTATATGCCGACAGAAAGATATGCATAACTCTGACTGACTTTAAGAATCTTGTGCAGGATGGGTGTATAATGTGTCCCTCAACTGATAGTACATTCGATCTGCGAAATGGGTCAATTAAGGAGTGGTTTCCAAAGAATCCTGTTTTAAGAGCTCTGACTCCAGCGTTGAGAGACTTATTTGTTTATCCAGCGAAAATTGATGGTGAAAATATCTCCATAAGCATGGGAGCAGCTGCCCCAACTGATGTATCTGCTGAGATTGTATTTAGTGGAAGGGCACAACCTGGAATAACCTCTAGTAATGTTAACGTGGATGAGGTAACTAATTCAACTGTTTAGTTTTCTTTTGGATACTAGAATCATCACTAGCATATGCTGCAAATTGGGTGTGTTGAATAACCGGTCAAAATGAGTCTTTTTTTTGCTCATCCAAAGCAGGGCGGGCCGGTTGGATGACCTTAGAGGCCAGAACACACGTTGTCCAAAATATTGAATGTTTTTTTAACAATAGTTATAGTGTCAAATGCGATATTAAAACTCAATTTATTTAGCAGGTTCTCTCCACTTAGGTCCTAACATACACGTTGGGCTACTTTTGACCTGTTTTCATTAAGTTTGCTTTCCCGGTTACCTATTTGACCC